>CM066032.1:1312271098-1312972255 GCA_033557465.1 Ichthyophis bannanicus
CCTACTAAGTATGAAGAACCCCAATAGCACCAGAAATGCAAACAAGCTACCAGTGTTTTCACAGCTGGTTGAACTGAAAAATCTTGCATTTTTTTTGATACATTCCTGTCAAAATGTTTTTGTTTTCAATAAAAAATAGTTTGTTCTATGATTATTTATTTATTTATTTATTTATTTTATTTAATACTCTTATATACCATGCTATTCGACATCAGTATGGTTTACATAGAACATCAATGGGATTTTACGGTGTGGGTTACACCGTAATTACAGATAACAGGGCGTTCAACTTGGATAACATGTTAACTATTTACACAAGAATACCAGAACATATATACATATATACATCACATTGCGGTAAGGTTACTGGGTAGTCATGGATCAGTGATTATGTGCGGGCACTGTGGGGTACCTACTTCCGGGTAGCACTTGATGCAGAGGTGGTGCTTAAGTGCCTTCCTGAATTTCGTTATCTCTGAGATTGCTCATAAGTGGGGTGGCAGGGCGTTCCAGCATCTCGGTGCACAAATACTGAAAGCCCTGTTTGTGGTTGACTGTATACACTGGGTTATTGTTTTGGGGATTACCATAGTGTTTATTGCTGTATGTCGTCTGGTTCTGGTGGGGGGAGTCATGAAGGTGATGCTCACCAGGGATGAGGGGGAGAGCCCATTGATGGCCTTGAATGTCAGTAGTAGGGTCTTGAAGGTGATCCTGTAGTGGATAGGGAGCCAGGGGAGACTTTTGAGAATAGGTGTTATATGTTCTCGCCTTGAGGCCCCGCTTAAGACTCTGGCTGCGGAGTTCATGGCAAGTTAAAGCAGGCTTAGGGTTGATTGAGGTAGCCCTTGCAGCATCGCGTTGGCGTAGTCGAGATGTGGAATAGTTAGTGCCTGAAAGATTGTTCTAAAATCATCAGGTTGTAGCAGTGGGCGTAGATGTCGGAGTGTCCTGATTTTATGATATGTTGCTTTCACCATGTTGCCAATATGTGTCTTCATGTCCAGTTTTTGGTCCAGTGTAACGCCCAAGTAACGGATTGTGGACTTGGTTTGCAGTTCTACATCTCCGACTTTTAGGTAGGCTGGTGGGCAGAAGTTAGGTTTCTGGTGACGAACAGCACTTCCGTCTTCTTATGTTGTATCCGGAGATTCTGATTTTGGAGTCAGTTTTCTACTGCGCTGAAACAGTTCGTTAATGATGTGAGGTTGAGCTGGTCAGTCTTGAATGGTGTGTAGAGCAGGACGTCATCGGCATATATCATACACTCAATGTTGAATGAGCGTATGAGGCTGCAGATGGGCTGCATATAGATGTTAAACATTAGGGCTGATAGGGAGGATCCCTGCGGAACGCCCTGTTTCTGGTGGAACGGTTTGGATGTTGATGTCTCTGTTCGCACACGCTGCCATCTATCAGATAGGTATGATTTACACCAGGACAGTGCTAAATCACAGAGGCCTTTCTCCTCGAGCCGTCTCAGGAGGGTTGTGTGGCATACGGAGTCGAATGCTGCGGCGATATCCACTCCGGCTCTCCTGAAAAGCTCTCCCCGAAGGGATTGAACGGGCCGGAGCCATCTCCTTACCTTGACGCCGCCCTCCTGCTGCTGTGCCCAATTGTGGCTCTTGGAAAGATTTAAAACCAGCGCCGATCAGGTGCGCAGCCTCTCTCTTCACTCCGGCTCTCCTGAAGAGCTCTCCCCGAAGGGATTGAGCAGGCCGGAGCCATCTCCTCACCTTGACGCCGCCCTCCTGCTGCTGTGCCCAATCGGGGCTCTTGGAAAGATTTAAAACCAGCGCAGATCGGGCGCGCGGCCTCTCTCTTCACTCCGGCTCTCCTGAAGAGCTCTCCTCGAAGGGATTGAGCGGGCCGGAGCCATCTCCTCACCTTGACGCCGCCCTCCTGCTGCTGTGCCCAATCGGAGCTCTTGGAAAGATTTAAAACCAGCGCCGATCGGGCGTGCGGCCTCTCTCTTCACTCCGGCTCTCCTGAAGAGCTCTCCCCGAAGGGATTGAGCGGGCCAGAGCCATCTCCTCACCTTGACGCCGCCCTCCTGCTGCTGTGACCAATCGGGGCTCTTGGAAAGATTTAAAACCAGCGCCGATCGGGCGCGCGGCCTCTCTCTTCACTCCGGCTCTCCTGAAGAGCTCTCCCCGAAGGGATTGAGTGGGCCGGAGCCATCTCCTCACCTTGACGCCGCCCTCCTGCTGCTATGCCAAATCAGGGCTCTTTTTTTTTTTTGAAACTTTTATTTTCATTTTACAACAAGCAAACGAAACAACAAACCAAAGGAGACAAATACAAATATACACATAAGGAAAGCAACCCCAATTACCCCCCACCCCTAAGCTTCTTCTCTGGAACTGAGGAGTATCATCAAAGAGGCGTATACATATAGCAGTGATTGTACATCCAAACAAACAAAAGAGTATCAGCAATATAGACTGATCATGTGAAATAGATTTAAACGGTCAGATGGAAGCATTTAGCATTTTAGCATTTTAAACATAATCGTGGAGTATCCTCCATTCAGACAAATGATAGAGGGTCTGAACGGAGAAGCCAACAGATGAGGTATTTGTTCATATTTACTGTATAGACTGACAGGATGCCACCATTCATTGAAATTAAGAGGGGACCTATTTTCCCCCAGTATTTTCCAGTAATATTGTAGTACCGGGCATTCAAACATAATGTAAGTTAGTATGTGAATGGCCGTGTGGCATATCCAAAATCTGTTGCTCTGGGTAGCGGTCAGTTGACTAACCTATCAGGAGTATAGAAACTTCGGTGGATTAAAAGAAAAAAAAGTGTCTGAGTAAGTGAGGGAGATCGAGAGATCCATGTCAACCTGCTCCAGGCTAGGCTCCCATGCTCCGGGGTCAAAGCTACATGCAACTCCCGCTCCCAGAATTTATGTGCTGGCTGAGCGCATTGGTGGATAATGGGAGTGAGGGGAGAAGCAGCCTCCATATATCTTCTAGCGCAAAATCTGTTATCAAAGCAGTAAAAGAATCAAGACTCTTGGGTGGACCACTCGTTCTAGGCGGCAGCCAAGCTGTCAAGGGCTCAAGTACTTGGTTGAAATCGCCGCCGAGCATTAATGGAGGGCTGGCAAATGCCTGTGCTAACTGCATAATACTTGCATAATAAACAGGATTATCCACATTCGGAGCATAAATACCAATACACGTAAATTACAGTCTCAACCTGAAGGTGTGCACGGGCCCATCTACCCTCCTTATCAAAGCTAACATCCATTACAATAGCTTGCAGAGACTTCTTAACCAAAATGGCTACCCCACACCGCTTGGAAACAGCGGAAGAGAAGGCAGTCGCCATATTAGGCGTGGTATTAAGTTTCAATGCCGCAGCGGAATTTAAATGCATTTCCTGAAGAAACATTAAATTAACATGCTCATGATTAAGATAGCTAAGGATTTTCTTTCTTTTGAGTGGACTATTAATGCCTTTTACGTTTTATGAGAAGATCTGACACAAGGCCATCAAGAAAGATTATAAATTCTGAGAAAGAACACAATAATGCACACAGTTTCCCAATGTCCCTCATCTTAACTATGTATGACTGTGCACATAACATAATAATCAATGAGTTAATGAAAATCATGGAAACGCCCCATATAAAAAAAAAAATAAATAAGCACCGAGGTGCACTAGAGAAGAAGCAAAACCCCAGAAATTACTGGCGACCTAATGTCTGCGGGGAGAAACTCCAGAGAGGGCCCAAGTTAAAACATATAACCTGTAAAACTATGCATGTTTCGAATCCCACCGAGGTGCACATCATGGAGGGATAGAAGGCCAAGTAAATTATAGATAGAAAGAAAAGTCCAGGCAGTCTCTATTCCAGGCTGGGATCACCGCGTCGGGCCGTTCAAGATGGCGGGCAAATCCAGCGAATTACAGATCAAAATTGTTGAATCATAGTTGTTGGATTAGCGCATCTGATCTGCGTTAATCGAAGTCCAAAAACATTGCTAGTAGATCGGGATCTGCGAGTGTTATGGCTGGGTTATGGATAGTCACTCTGAGCTTCACTGGATATATTAGGCCAAAATGAGCCTGTAGTTATTGAAGTCCAGGGCGAAAAGCAAGGAGTCTCCTCCGTCGGTCAACTGTGGACTTTGCCACGTCAGGGGAAAAGAAACTTTATGACTTTCAAATTCAAGATGATAGTTCGCCCGGGCAGCAGTGCGAATTTGCTCTACTTACTGGTATCGCAATAATCGAAAAATGAGAGCCCGAGGGGTCGTCCGATTGAGCGCCATATTAGCAGGAACACGATGCGCTCGGTCAGTCTCCAGATCTCTGTAAATAATAATCTTTAGCAAGGGGGGGAGAGTTTCGACCAAGAATTCTCGCATGTCTCCTGCTCTCACATCCTCCGGTACTCCAATGAGCCCCATATGGTTGCAACCAGCTCGATCATTGCTATCCTCCAGCTCTTTTTGAAAATTCTGTATCATACGCTCAGCCTTGCCCAATTTCACCAAGCGCACCGCGTGCGAGTCAAGAACCTCCGCCATGTTGTCCTGTCGTAGTGGGAGACTTTCAAGCCGGTTCTGAAGTGTGCCAAAGTCTGCACGCATGGTTCGGAGCGCCGCTCCGTTGGATTGTACCAGCTCCTTCACACCGCGTATCTCCTCCAAGATCTCCTGTGGCGTTGCGGGGTTTTCCCAAAGTGGGGCCATCTTTTGTGGGAAAGAACTCTGTTTGGAGCGTTTTTGTGTGAAGAAGAGGGAGACCCGAGGTCCAGTCGCACTGGTTTGTGGCCCGCCGTTCCCCCCGAGGCACCCCGGTAAGTTCAGAGCAAAAAAATGAAATTTATGCAGGTAATAATTCAGGATTCTGAGTAGGCCTCTCGGGAGCTTCAACGCAAAGCGTCTATCCCGCTGGACATCAGGCTCCGCCCCCCCAAATCAGGGCTCTTGGAAAGATTTAGAACCAGCGCCAATCGGGCGCACGGCCTCTCTCTTCACTCCGGCTCTCCTGAAGAGCTCTCCCCGAAGGGATTGAGCGGGCCGGAGCCATCTCCTCACCTTGACACCGCCCTCCTGCTGCTGTGCCCAATCGGGGCTCTTGGAAAGATTTAAAACCAGCGCCGATCAGGCGCGCGCCTGAGGGCCTTGCCAGAGGGCCCTTTGGCATGGCCCTTAGGCGTGTACCTTCTAAACTATCTAAACTGGACTATGCCCAAAGAAAACGCAAGAGAGACCAGACCCATCACCAAAACAGTACACATTATCACACCCTGTAACTGATCAACAGCAAAGATACTTCTGAGCAGATTACTACAACTGTAAGTCATCCCCGACTCTACCAATTACTAGAAGTCCACCACTCTCGTAACTGTTAACTGCTTAGCTCCAACACCTCAACAACATCTACCTCATTATATGCTGTCATACCAAATCTTTGTCCCCAAATGTATTTTCCTACACATTAACTCCGATATAACCTCCAGTTGCTACTTGATTTTTTACAAAATACTCCTCTTTATCCTCCACCTTGTAACTAGAAGTAGTATAATAAGCATTCTTTGTAACCATAATATATTGCTACAAAGTATATCCTTATTAAACACCATATTGTAACGCTGATTACTGACAGCAACCATTCTGTAATTGAAGTCTCTGTTAACTGGATTATTGTCAGCAACCTTTCTGTAATTGGAGTTTCTATGAACAGGATTACTGTCAGCAATTTTTCTGTAATATAAGTTACTGTGTATGAGATTAATGTATTACAACGTGACTTAATTAGACACTTATTTATAGCTTCACCCCCTATACTCTCCCCCACTCATAACCACAAATTTTATTCTAATCTCCCATTCACAATAATCGAGAATCCTTACATTACACATCATGGCCCCCATCCCACTTACCCTCCTCCTCCTCTCCGCCCTCTCTAGTATCCTACACACATCATTTGCCCTAACATTCAACTCTAATCCTATCCCTATACACCAAAACCAACAGCAATACCCACAATATACATATCACAATAGACACACCTACCTTCTCTACGTACCTCTTGATACAACAAACACCAGAAGACCTAATCTAAGAACCATCTCACAGGATCTCAAGTGTGCTCTCATTAACGCACGCTCAGCCTGAAACAAGTGGCCTGCTATCACTGACTTATTATCAAACCTTAACCTAGACATCCTTCTGATAACAGAAACATGGCTCTCAAACACTGACAATGTCATAATGAACCAACTTACTCCACTCAACTACTCCATTTACATCTGCAACAGAGAAAACAGAAAAGGAGGAGGAGTTTGCATAATAGCAAGATCCGATCTAAAGTACCGCATCGTCTCTACCAAGACCACAGACCATATAAATACACTATCGATCTCCAATAGTGCTAACACCATAAACCTCATCTACAGAGCCCCAAATGCTCCAGCTGATGATCTCTCAATCATAATTGATCTTGTAACCAACCCCATTGAACTCAACAAACCTAACTGGCTCCTAGGAGATTTCAACCTTGCATCCACACTGCCATCAGTATCAAACTCCTTCCTGGATGCCATGACCGACTTACACTACAGACAAATTATAAAAAACCCAACTCATAAACAAGGAAATCTTCTTGATCTCATCTTCGCCCCATCATCATCCTATGAACCGCCAAATCATCTTGATCCTTCATCAACCCCTGTCCCCTGGTCTGACCATAATCTTATAACATTCTCCATACCTGCTGAGGAGTCTCCAACCAAATCACCGGATGTTTATCCACTCTCAAAACCAGCACGTTTTAAACCATTCAACATTGATACTATTACCTCTCAAACCATCCCTAAACTCGCTACAATACCTAACAACATTGATGAAACAGTAGCAAACTGGAACAGTGCCCTTGGACTATCAGCCCAGCCCACCACCACAGCTAACCAAACCACTTCTACCTCCTCTTTCACCAAGAAACGGAACGTGCCATGGTTCTCCTCCGAACTGCGAACCTCCTTACAGCAAATAAGGAAACTAGAGAAGAAATGGAGACACTCTCTGAACCTTTGTGACCAATCCAACTACTTAACTCACTTGAAATCCCATCGTCAACTAACCTGGGATAAGAGGAAAGAATACCATGCAAGGCTCCTCAGTCGCTCCCTTAATAAACCTAGAGACCTCTTCCAACTAGTAAAATCCCTAACCAGTGAGCCTTCTCCACCACAACATGAACACATACAACCACAACTATATGCTGACTATATTCAATCCAAAATGATCAAGATCTCAACTATAATCACAAGCGAACCCACACAAACCTCTAACGTCCAATTCATACTTAATAAATTCTCATCCCCAACCCCTAAGTCAATCGAAGAAGTCATAACCTCCATCAATGCCACCACTGCCCCCAACGATCCATGTCCAGCCCACTGGATCAAATCACTAAGAACAGAACTCAGCCCTTACATAGCAGCCATAGCTAACCAGTCACTTAGCACAGGAATATTCCCAACAGCCCTCAAACAGACCTCCATTCATCCACTACTGAAAAACAATAAACTCGATCCAAAAAAA
The DNA here is from genome assembly GCA_033557465.1 of Ichthyophis bannanicus. Classification (NCBI taxonomy): domain Eukaryota; kingdom Metazoa; phylum Chordata; class Amphibia; order Gymnophiona; family Ichthyophiidae; genus Ichthyophis; species Ichthyophis bannanicus. The sequence goes on from CM066032.1 coordinate 1,312,278,673, forward strand.
GAAGACTCCTACTGCCCAATCTCAAGTATCCCTTTACTAGCCAAGATACTAGAAAAAGTCACTCTAAGGCAAATTCAACAACACATTGACTCCGAAGCTCCACTCGACCCGAATCAGCATGGCTTCAGAGAATCCCACGGAGTCGAAACCCTTCTAACTTCTCTAATGAACACACTTATTAATACAACAGACAACATCAGAAATGGAGTTGCAATGATCTTCCTAGACATTGCAGCAGCCTTCGATTCTGTTGACCATGTTAAGCTATTTAACCAACTACATGAAAAAGGGATTCAAGGATTGACATGGAAGTGGTGCAAATCTTACCTGGAAGACCGCTGGCAGCAGGTCCGGACGGGTAACAATACGTCTATGCCTTTCCAACAGAAGCAAGGTGTACCACAGGGTACCTCCCTCTCGGCCCTGCTATTTAACATCTATATGCAGCCCATCTGTAACATCGCCCGGTCATTTGGAATATCTTGCCTCATCTATGCAGATGATGTGCTACTATTCACACCAGTCAACGTATTGAAACCTGACTATACCACACTAACTACCTGCTTCAATGCAATCTCAGACTGGCTGCTCTCACAAAACCTCCCAATTAACTTTAAAAAAACGGAAGTTTTGATTGTAACAAGGAACAAAGACTTCTCTCCCCCACCAACTCTAAGAACAAGAGATGCCAATTTACCACTCAAATCAACAATACGTTACCTAGGCGTTACACTCGACCAGCGACTTGAGTTCAAAGAACATATAAAAAATACAGTTAAAGCCATCTATCACAAGATCAGGATTCTACGACACCTCAGACCAATGCTTGAACCACACGACTTCCAAACAACCTTCCAAGCGTTGGTCACCCCACACTTCGACTACGCAAATATTGTGTTACAGGGCCTACCCAAGAGTATGCTTAATCCACTACAATTGGCCATGAATTCGGCTGCCAGAGTTCTACATGGAGCCCCAAGGAGTCATCATATCACTCCCATCCTATTCGAACTTCACTGGCTTCCGATATCATATAGGATTTTATACAAAGCCCTCCTCATTACCTTCAAGGCAGTTCACCAAATCTCATCATCATCATTATCTGACCTCCTGCATCACCCACAAAGCTCCAGATCCCGACGCTCCGCAACAGAAAACACACTATCGATCCCAAAAAACCTAGCAAAACTCAACCAGACAACTACCACAAGAGCATTCTCATCCTTCGCACCTAGATGTTGGAACATGCTGCCACCCAACATCAGATCACAAAAGGACCTCTCACAATTTAGAAAAGCTCTAAAAACACACCTCTTCCTACAACACTTCTCTCAGAGTATGAACTCCCCAAGCCATTCCCTCCCAACACGAACCAATGATCATGGTTAGTCAAGTAAACCCCCATTTCAAACCCTCTTAGATCCCCAAGCTTTAGAACTATAAACATATGATAATTTGCTGTAAATAGTTTGAATTCTTGTTATTTATTTAACCCCAGTTATCCATGTTTATTCCCTGTTATCTGTAAACTTAACATATGTTCATGCTTAAGTACGAATTGTTAAAATGTAAACCGCGCTGATGGTGAAGAGTGCGGTATATAAAAGCTGTTAAATAAATAAATCCAGGAAAATAAGAGCCATACCTTGGTGAATGTTATCTATTGTGTTGAGAATGTTGTTGAATAGGGTGGTGAGTAGCGTCTCCACACCATGGGCTTCTCTGAAGCCATGTTGGCAGTGGTCTAGGGGCGCAGCATTGTCGACATGGTTGCATTTATTTATAGAATTCAGTTTTTCTATAGCCAAAACAATGAAATGATTAATCACAATTAATCATGTAATTAAAACTTTTAACCGCATGATGGTTTTTGAGCAAAACATATATTCTCCAGGAACAAGCAGGAAGGCAGTCCTCACATATGGGTAATGGGAGCATTTCCCCATATTTCAAAGACGTGGGAGTGCCACCACGCATGCGTGATCTCCTTCCTGCCCAAGGGTGACTTTTTGCTCCCTTTTTCTGTGGAACCCTTCGGACGTGTGTCTCGTCTCTGGAAAAAGTTTTTTCTTCACTAAGTGCATATTTGTGTTTTCCGGCTAATTCCGGTTCCCCTTCCCACCTATTGAGCACCACTGCTTCGGTGGTCGGTCTTGGAAACCATTTTCCCCTTCTTTCCTACCTCAGCGCTTTTGCGTCCTTTTTAACTGCTGGCCACATCAAGGGTCTTTGACCTCACAGTGGCTCTTTTTGTCTCGATGGTTATCGGTTTCAAAAAATGTGATTGGTGCTCCAAAAACATGTCACTCACAGACACCCATGACTGCTGTCTCTGGTGTCTGGGAGCCGATCATGACCCGGACCAATGCTCCTTATGCAAAAAGATGTCCTCTGAGGTCATCCAGAGTCACCGGCAGAAGCTAGATATCTTCCATAAGGTAGACTCGATCCCGGTATCCCCGGTAGCTTTGCGCTCAAAGATCCCACAACCTTAAGAGCTGCCCAAGGTTCCCCCAAGGGCCCAAAGGCACTCTGACCAAGGGTCCCCCGAGCGTGAGCAGAAGAAGAAGGCTGCACAAATGTCATCTAGGGAGTCAGATAAGCGTGAGAAGTCATGCGCCCAGTCCCTCAGCCCCCTACAACAGTCCAAGGAGTCGGAGCGGCCAAGAAAGGTACCTTGAACCAAAGCAGAGACCTCCAGCAATGGTGCCATGAGGGTTGTACCAGTGAGGACCCCCTCTTCTACTCGATGCCTGACCTGGTCACCCCAGGGTTGGTGTCGCAGGGCCCCACTCCTGAGTGGGAGGCCCAAATGCTGGCCTTAGAATGTACTGTTTCTGCATTCCTTGCTGCCCAGCAGACATAGGTTCCTGGCCCCTTTGGTACATGCCATGACACCACAGGGACCTCGACCTCGAGGACTCCTTGGGCTGCTGCAGTGATCCCTGAGAGCCAGATGCCTCATGAGGATCCTTGGCAAGGGTCTCAATATCCTTTCTGTTCCTCCTGTGCGAGCATCTTGGGTAAGCACCTCTGGCTCCGGACAAGCTCTGGCCTTGGGAGCCTGGCACAGGTCATTGACCCACCTTGAACTGCCCAATTTTGAGTCCTCTGCTGACTATTTGGAGTGGGAATCCGATGGGGACACTTCACCAGAGACTCGGACCAACCAAGACCTCCCCTTGGACCCCTCCCCACTGACCCAGTGGTGGTGGTCCCCCCTAAGGACACTTCTTTCCTTGAGATTGTCCATGACATAGCCTGGACCCTCACGCTTACCACCGAGTCGGAGGAGGAGCCTCGAGCGGAGGAGCTTGATATCATCCAATATGATGCACCACCGGGGGAAACCCTCATGGTTCCGGTCCCCTCCATCCTTAACCGGCTCCTCCACATGTGGGAGACCCTGGCTTCTGTCCCGATTGTCAGCTGATGCCTGGACTCCATGTACAGGGTCTAGTGGGGACAGGGGTTTTGGAAGGCACAGCTTCCTACACCTCCATTGTCATCGAGTCGGCCATGCGCAAGCAGAAGAGCTTAAAGACTCACTCTTCAGTCCCTCTAGGCAGGAAGTCTTGTGCCCTTGATGCTTTCGGGCGTAAATATTACCAGGGTTCCATGCTAGCATGCCACATCCAGGTCTAACAATACTACACTGGTATGTTCCTCAGAGAACTCACCAATGAACTCAGAGGATTTGTGGCTGGCCTTGATGGGGACCACCTCCAACGTTTCCAGGCACTCTCGAAGTCAGTTGGTGAGTGCTCCAAATACCTTTTCACTCAACGTGTAATCAAACTCTGGAATTTTTTACCGGAGGATGTAGTAAAAGCTGTTAGTGTAACTGGGTTTAAAAAAGGTTTGGACAAGTTCCTGGAGGAAAAGTCCATAAACCATTATTAAAAGATAGCCGGGATATCACTACTTGACCCAATACAAGCATTGTGGAACCTGTGACTTTTGGAGAAACTGCTAGGTACTTATGAGCTAGATTGGCCACTGTTGGAAACAGGATACTGGGCTTTATGGACCTTGGTCTGATCCAGTATGGCATATCTTATGTTCTTATGTACTCTCTCAAGCCATCTATAATGGCTTCGAGTCTTCCGCATGAGTGTAAGTGACTGGCATCGGCACCCGCTGGAAGGCTTGACTCCAATCTTCTAACTTGGAGCAGTGGGTCCAGAAGAAGCTCCTTGATGTCCCTTGCCTTGGGGAGCAGCTCTTTGGGAAGCCTATGGAGGAGAAAGTGGCCAAAATTGAGACAGAGTATGTCCAGGAATACCTCTCCCCTCCCTAGGAAAAAGCAGCAAGGGAATAATCCTTTATTCCTCAGGAAGGGCCAGCCCTATAGGGGACACCCCCCATATCTGACCATGCAGACCCCACCACAGGGTGGTCAGGGTAAGGGCTCCAGCCAGGGGTCTCGCAAGCCCAAAGGATCGAAGACCCATTTGCTGGCTCCAGCATAGTCAAGCTCAGGGTTTTGATGTCCCCAGCATAGCCTCTTGACTGCTGGACAACCAGCTGCCAATGGGGGGAGACTGTCCCACTTTAACCACAGATGGGACTCCATCACCACCAACACGTGGGTTCTTCAGGTCATCAGAGAGGGTTAACCCCTCCATCTGGACCAGCTGCCTCCCCACTACTTTCCCAGGGAGCCCAAGCGCCTTCCCCTACACAAGGTCTTACTAATTCAGGAGCTCACAGGCCTCCTCAAAGATGGGACAGTGGATCCCGTACCATCTCCTCAGAGGGAGAGGGTTCTATTCCAGATATTTCCTCATCCCAAAAAGAACGGGAGGTCTCAGGCCCATCATCAACCTGAGGAACCTGAACAGATTCTTGGTGCGGGAGAAATTTAAAATGTTCTTCCTTAGAATACTGCTGCCCTACCTCCATCAGGACAATTGGCTATGCTCCTTGGACTTACAACCACATCCTCATCCACCCCAACCACAGACAGTACCTGCGGTTTGTGGTCGGAGGCAATCACTACCAGTACAGGGTGGTCCCCTTCAGTCTTGCCTCTGCACCATGGGTCTTCACAAAGTGTCTTGTAGTGGTGGCGGCCCACCTCCGTCTCCAAGGGGCCTTCATCTACACTTACCTAGACAACTGGCTCATAAAGGGAACATGGCCTTGGAGGCCCTGCAGGCTACAGGCTGCACCATCCGGCTTCTAGAGCACCTGGGCTAGATGGTCAACCACCCGAAATCCCACCTTACTCCAGTGCAATCCCTGGAGTTCATAGGGGCTCACCTGGATGCTCTCCAGGCCAAGGCTTCCTCCACCAGAACAGAGCAGACACCTTGTATCCCTGGAATCTGACGTGCGGAGCCGCCACACAGTCTCGGCACAGTTGATGCTTCGCCCACTAGGCCACTTGACCTCCACGGTCCATGTGGTATCTAACGGTAGCCTCAACATGCAAGCAGCACAGTGGTGCCTCTATGCACAGTGGGCCCAGGCTATGGTCCGACTCTGGGATCCCATCTCGATCTCACCTCAGATAGTAGAGCCATTGGTCTGATGGCAGGATGCGCAACACCTGCTCCTGGGCATGCTCTTCCAGACTCTAACCACCCAGAAAGTCCTAACAATGGATACTCCCTCTGTGGTTTAGGTGCCCATTGTGAGGAGCTGCGCACCCAGGGGGCCTGGTCCCCCAAGGAGGGTCGGCAGCAGATCAACCTGCTGGAGCTCTGAGCTGTCCTCCTTGCACTGAAGGCATTCCAGCATCGGCTGCAGCACCAAGTGGTGCTCGTGCAGATGGACAACTAAGTCACTATGTTCTATCTGAACATGTAAGGGGGCACTGACTCCTACAGCCTCTGCCAGGAAGCGGTGACCCTGTGCTCATATGCGGTGAGCCAGGACATTATCCTCAGAGCCATCTATCTCCCGGGCCAAGACAATGCCTTGGAAGACCGACTGAGAAGAGTCCTCCAGCCACACAAGTGGCACCTGAACCCCGTGACAGCACAGCAGCTATTCCAACTCTGGGACACCTCAGACCTTGACCTCTTTGCCAGTCCAGCCAATGCTCAACTTCCACAGTGGGCGAAGGGCCTGCTATATGCTTTCCCTCCCATGCCACTGATAGCATGGACCCTTCTCAAGGTCCAGTGGGACAGGGCCTCGATGATCCTCATGGCCCCAAGGTAGCCCAAACAGCCTGGCAATCTACTTCCGGTGACACTGCCAAGAAAACCCAGGAGCTTCTGGGTCGCCAGGAGTCAGGACTGACTCGAAGGCACACATTGCATTTGCATATAGTCCAAAGCCATTTCACTGGCCACTTTTTTTTTATAGATATTGGACATTAAGGGGTTGAACTGCATGGGTGTCAATAATGCTGACTACAACTGTACAGCTATCAGAAGATGGAGGTGATTGAGCAAGTTGTTTTTTTCTCCCAGGCCTCACATACTTATCCATAGGGCCTCACACAAAGTTCATGCTAGTTATTTTAGTGCTACTCTTCTTTGATTTCCTCTTCTAAATACCCAGATCAAGTTGGAAGAGCCTCTTACTCCTCACTTCTTAACTGTTCCATAAGGAATTCCAAAGAGGTTTCAAAGCCCTACTGAGGAATGTAGTTACGTCTGTTGGTGCATGCCTGAAGGGGTAAGAACAAAGGGAATGCCCCATTGGAACCCCTTTTGGAGCACTTGAAAATTGAGACGTAGGAGGCTCTTTCAACTTCATCTGCATATGGGGAAGAGAAAAGCAAAGAGGGACAGCTGGTATGAACATTGTCTGAGGCCATATAGATGATCATATGAGACCTGTGGGGAAAAAAGTGACTCTGTGAGTACCTCATGTCCTACTAAAGTCTCCCTGAGTTTGGATGGAAGGACCATAAGAACATAAGATATGTCATACTGGATGAGACCAAGGTCTATCAAGCCCAGTATTCTGTTTTCAACAGTGGCCAATCTAGGTCATAAGTACCTAACAGTTTCTCCAAAAGACACAGGTTCCACAATGCTTATATTGGGTCAAGCAGTGATATCCTGGGTCCCTTTTAATAATGGTTTATGGACTCCAGGAACTTGTCCAAACCTTTTTTAAACCCAGCTACACTAACAGCTTTTACTACATCCTCCGGTAACAAATTCCAGAGTTTGATTACACGTTGAGTGAAAAAATGTTTTCTCTTATTAGTCTTAAATAGTTTACCCTGTAGCTTCATTGCATGTCCCCTGGTCTTTCTATATTCTGATGATGTAAACAATTAATCTACGTTTACCCGTTCCACTCCATTCATTAATTTATAGATGTTTGTCATATCTCCCCTCAGCCGTCTCTTTTCCAGGTTGAAGAGCCCTAACCTTTTTAGCCTCTCATCAAAGGAATATCCTTCCATCCCCTTTACCATTTTGGTGGCTCTTCTTTGAACCTTTTCTAATAACGCTATATCCTTTTTAAGATACGGCGACCAGAATTACACATAATATTCAAAGTGCAGTCGAATATCCTTTGTTTTATTTTCCATTCCTTTCCTTATGATACCAAGCATTCTTTTTGCTCTCTTGGCTACCGCTGCACACTGGGCAGAGGGTTTTAACATGTTATCCACGATGATGCCTAAATCTTTTTCCTGGGTGGTAGTTCCTAATTTGGAACCTTACATCGTGTAACCATAGTTTGGGTTGTTCTTTCCTAGGTGCATAACTTTGTACTTGTCCACATTAAATTTCATCTGTCATTTGGATGCCCAGTCTTTCAATTTATCAAGACCCTCTTGCAATTTTCCACAATCCTCATGGGTTTTAACAACTTTAAATAGTTTTGTGTCATCTGCAAATTTGATAACCTCACTCGTTATTCCCTTTTCCAGGTCATTCATGAATATGTCAAAAAGCAACGGACCCAGCACAGATCCCTGGGATACTCCACTATTCACCTTTCTCCATTGGGAAAATTGGCCATTTAGCCCTACCCTCTGCTTTCTATCCGCCTCCCCCTCCCCCAAATCCACAGACATTATAGAAGCCAGAGATTTCTCTCCTGGTTAAGGTGAGTCAATGACTCCTATAGGTTTCCTATTGAAATCCTATCTCAAAATAACTCCCATTAGAGTAGTGTTGTGAGTGGTGGCCCTCTCCATCAGGTGGGTCTGCCTCTTATGGGTTGGGCTATGGTAGACTCTTAGTGATTGACTGTTTCTTTAAAAGATAGCTTGTGGTGACTTAGATATCCAGCTACTGCTATATGACCTTATTTGTGTTTGTCTGGTATGTATATAGTTAATTGTAATATAGTTCAAATATGTTCTCTATAACTGATTGTTGTAAACTACCCCTTATCGATGGAAGGGGTGATATAGAAAAAACATTCAAATAAATAGATAGACCGAGGCTTATTTGAAAGAAATGTTAACCCAGTTGTGACTTTTTCAGGAGACTATCCTAAAACTGGCTCAGTAAGGTGGGAAGTAGACCCATCTGAAAACACAAACTATTAAAAGAGAAGCTCGTTTGTCTTTGATGGAAGCAGTGGTGGGTTTCCAATATGATTGACAGTTTAATGGTCCATGGTAAATTGAAGTCTATGGAGAATGTACTTAAGGCTAGTAATTTATGATTGCTAAATTTCCTACTGACATTTTTTTTGTCTCATTTAGAGCTTCTTAGGAAATATTTAAAGGAAGTACTTATATATCCTCAGTCAGAGGTTCTGTCAATCACTAACATCTATTATCTCACATAGGGTGTTAGAACTAGACTGATTGAGGAAGGGAGGATTGGATTGGTGGACAGTTTGGAGCTACCAGCTTTCCTTGGGTTAATAATATTCCAACTTATAATACCTTGTTAGTCTCATTTCGTTCTGAGGTAGAAAACATGTTTATTTTGAAGTTTTTTTAAACTAGGAAACATGCCCATTTTGTTGCCAGATTAAGATTTTTTCCAGATGTGACCAGGCCTACTCAATTGTTGACTGTTGTAGTTGTTGATATGGAAGGACAGACTAGATAGGCCATGTGGTTTTTTCTGTCATCATTTTTCTATGTTTCTATGTTCTTATTATGGAGAATAGGATCCCCAAACTAATGCCCATGTGCTGGATGTGGCCCTTGAAGCATATTTTTCTGACCTGCATGCTTTTCATGTTCCCAAAACAGATCTGATTCCAGAGGCAGTTTTCTCTCTTTTTTGTTGCTTTTTTGACTATGCAGTAAGGAGAGTGAGAGAAGACAGGAGCAAAATGGAGATGGAAGTATATTCATGGGATTGAGTAGAAGAGAGTGCCACACATACAACCCATTTCACCACACCATCTATCTATGTTCCACTCAGGGGCAGATAATAGAAAAAAACAGGTAGTAGGGTTGTTTTTCTCACCACTGGGAAGTTTGTCCTTTGCCTTCCACCTTGTCCAATATTTTAAATTATTGAAATGACCAGATATGATCTTTCTTCCTGCACACTCCCCGCTCAGCAAACCCTACTTCCAGGTGAAGAGAGAGACATATAGACAACACTAGTTCTAAAGATTCCTAATACAGCCTCTGCTACTATAACATGACATACTTTATCATCTCTCTTTGACTCTTCCTCCACACATACACACACACACACACACACACACACCTCTAGATATGTATGATTGTGCAAATGAAGAAAGGGGAAATATATTGCTTTGTCATACAGTGAGTGTGCTATTTCACCTGCGTACACAGTTCCAGATAGATATTAATATATACAGCCCCGCCCCGACACTCATTGCACACAGACACACACGCATGAAGCCCCCAACACTCTCCATGACACAGATGTGCATGTAACCTCCAAAAAACCCCATGACACAGACATTCATATACACGTGTGTAGCACCCAACATTCCCCCAGGTGCACACCACACGTGTGTATGTAGCTTTCATCAGTCTCCATGACACAGAAAGACACAAACACATGTACCCACTGACACACACAGATGCATGGATCCCCCCAACACTTCCTATGACACAGAGATGAAACCCCCAAATTTCTGATCCTGTGAGTGAGGAAAATGCGCTAGTGTGACTTTTTTCAAATAGTTTCAGCTTCGCTGCATGGCCGGTCCTCCCTCTTTCTCTCTCGTGGCACACCATAGTTACTTTTATGTCCCAGCCAGTCTGCTAGCCACAGAAAATAGAGGGAGTGGGGGAGAGCTTCCAGGGTTGGTTTGTTGATTGGTCAAACACATGTGCAGCACAGCACAGAGCCTGAAGCTTGTGGTTAGCATCACTGCCAATCCATTATAAGGAGCACCACGCTGGCTCTCATGAAAGGCTACAGAGTGATCTTGCCACTTTTGTCCAGCTTGGCAGCAATGCCAGCAAAGTCTCTGCATGTTTCACAGCTGTAACTGTGATAGTAGCAGTCTCAAAGAAATCCCAAAATCCAGCTAAATGGTGTTTCTCACAGTGATACTGCTACCATTGACTGTCGGGACTGCCATCATCAGCTCTGGGATTGAGTCTGCCTCTTAGTGCTCACTGCGGCTTCCATGCTGCTTACAACCAGCGATAGCAATGGCTTTCCCTATGTATGTTTTAATAATACTCTATTGACTTCTTAAACCCAGCTACACTATCTCATTTTGTCACCTTCTCCTTATTTGTTGGATTTAAAAAACAGCTGTTCAACCGTGCATGCAGAGATAGAGCGGCAGTAGTATCTGTAGCAACAATAAAGATAGGAGAAGAAGCAGGAAAACCTAAGTGGTTGTAACCTTTGTGGATCTTTTTATTAGTTAAATAAATAACACACTGTTTTTGCTTCAATTGCATTAACCCTTTGTTATCACAGCCTGTGCATACAATGTTAATTATTTACTCCTCAGTACTTCTTTTTATTCCAGCTATGCATTTGCCCATTCATGTGATTTTCTTGTTACAAAATATGATTATAAGGAGACATATTAGCATCGTATGAACAGAGTTCACAAAGTAATTTTTGAAAAGTGGGAGTGCAACCTACAATTAATAGTAATGAAGATTGGGGTCACCAATCTATAGGTTGCAGGAGGGTGCCAGAGACCCTAGCACTGGCCCTGTTTCCAATAGCGGCCAACCCAGGTCACAAGTACCTGTCAGGTTCCCCAAAAGGTACACAGATTCCATTCTCATTATCCCAGAGGTAAACAGTGGATTTCCCTGGTCCTCTTTAATAATGGTGTATGTACTTTTCCTCCAGAGACATGTTCAAAGCTCTTTTAAATGAAGTTACACTAACAGCTTTTACTACAGCCTCTGGTAACATATTCTAGATTTTGATTATGAATTGAGTGAAAAAAAATATTTTCTCTGATTAATCTTAAATGTACTACATTGTAGCTTTATTGTGTGTCCCCAAGTCTTTCTACTTTATTTTGAAATATTTAGTTAGAATTTTCAATTACATCAACAAACAACAGCAGTCTAAAAGAACAGAGACCCCCTTCCTCACACCCAGAATCCCTGTTCAATGACATAAGAAACATGGGAGTATAGCAATCCAGTCAACAGAAGGAGTACCTAAAGGAAAGATGGTCTGGGCTCTGATATCCTTATTACGTGGTTGCTACAAACTCATCAAAGAGCTTACACTTCAATATACTAAAAGTAGAGAAGTGAGATGTCGCTTTGTAGGCAAGTTCATATTTATGTTAAAGACATAGCTGATTCCACCACAGGTGCTAGTCCAAGGCGGATGGGGCCTTCTAGTTGGTAGTTACCATTTTTAGTGCTATACTATTCATAAAGTCCAACAGAAAGTACCCGTTTGCCACCAAGGAGGGGATATTGGTAAGAGATCATAAAGTCACTGCTCGCCACGTCAAAGGAACACTGAAGTGAAGGATCTTCTGGATCCTTTTTGCATACCTGTCTCCATAAAAACTGAACGTTGGGGCAGTCAAACACCATGTGGGAAAATATACCCACTGTACCCTTGCAGGTCCAGCACAAATTGCCTTCAGCCAGATCTCATTTCAAGAGACGCACTGGCATGATGTAGGACCTATGTGCCAGAAAAAACATTGACTGAATAAGGACAGCTGACCGAGAGACTAATTAAAGGGCTCCAAAATTGACCCCATGTCTGTGGTAAGGGGAGTGCTCCAACATCATTTTCCCAGATCTTTTCAATCCCCAGGGTCACTCGATGGGAACGGTCTCAAAAGACAGCATAAAAACTAGATGCAATACCCTGGGAACCTGAGATTATCTGGATGATACATTTTAGATCACATTCTTCAGCCAGACTCCCAAGCTCCAAACCCAATTTAGATATACAATATTTCAATTGCATCCATTGAAACTGACAAGTGCCCCGAAGACCAAACTCTGAAGATTTAAAAAAGATGTCTATGTGGTGTCGGAAAGCAACTGTCCTATCAACCAGATTCCACTATTCTGCCATAGTCACCAAGCAAACAGCTTCCTCTAGATCCTAAAGAGAGGGTTGTGCCAAATAGGAGCCAGCAAAGAAAGAGGATTCTCTGGCCTGCAGCAAATGAGCAAAGGATTAGAAAGCTTTTTGCTTATCTACTGTAATAGGTGTGATCTTGGACTCACTATAATGCTGCATGCCCATAAGCAGGTTGAATGGAACTGGAGAAATTGGACGGAGAGACAAAGGATCCTCCACCACCCATTGGGAGCCTTATTTAAGGAGAAAAGAGTGGTGATACCACTGGATGTCCAGAAAGTGAACCCCCTCCCCCCCCCCCCAATGATTTTATGCTGCTTCAGTATTTTGGTCGCAACCTGTGGAGGTTTCCCTTGCCACAAAAAGGAAACTAAAATCAATGGAATGATTTCCAGGATATAATTAATCTTGGGGACTATCATCATTTTTATGGTTTCAAATCACCCCCACCATGAAAGGTGTAAGGAGGACCACCTAGTAACCAGATTTTGCACCATCTGGATCATATTAGAAGCATTGAGATGGATGGTATCCTTAAGGATAGAACAATAGTGAACTCCCAAATATTTAATTGCTGTATACTCCCAGACAAAGGGAAAGGGCTCCAATTCTACTTTGTGGGTGAAGCAGTTTAAAGGAAAGGCTACTGACTTGGAACAATTTATTTTATGCCCTGAGAAACATGAATACTGATTGATCCAATCAAGAACAAGAGGAATGGAGTTACAAAAAGAAGGAGGTCAGTGGCATAAGCCAAAAGCTTTATCTGGATATCATCAAGAGACATTTTCTTCTTCCCAGCTGTCGGAGCAGGAGAGCCAGAGGTTCAAGGGAGAGGTTGAAGAGCTAAGAAGACTATGGACAGCCCTACTGAGTCCCACAACTGAGGATAAAGGACTGTGAAAGTGGCGAGTTAGCAAAAATATTAGCCACTGGATTGGCATAAAACACCTTGATCATGTTGATAAAGTCAGCCCCAATGCCAAACCATCTAAATGTAGAAAACAAGAAGGGCCATTCAAGTCTATCAAATGCCTTTTTGGTGTCTTAAGGATAGTCCCACCAAAGGCATGTTCAAATGCTGAAAAAGTGCCAAGACATGACAGAGCAGCCACACATTTTAAGCAATAGACCACCCTGTAAAGGACGCTAACTCGTCTGAATGAAATAATATGGGGGTCATTCAGTAGCACGAATAGTGAGGATGGACATCTGGATTGGATGTCCTTCCTGCTATTCATTCCCCTGCTGCTCCAGTTAATACCTCCCCATATGAATAGCTCATTTGTATGGGGAGGCTTAGATGAGGGCAGGAGGGGATGGTATTGAGGCGGAGCGAGGGCGGGGTATGGGCGGGCTGCGATCCCGGACATATAGAGCCGATTCTGAGGTCAGCCCTTTACATCTGGGGCTGTGAACAAGGATGGGGGACTTTTGCACCGCAGAGGTGGAATAAGTCCCCCAGACATCGGCGAATCATGCCACTAGGCCATGAAAAAAAGTAGGGGTGCAGGAAGATCCCTGCAGCCAGACCCTGGCCATGGGAGACCGTATTGAGGGTCCAGCTGCGGGGAAAGAAGAGGGTCAGCAGTGGCCGGCATTTGCAGTTCCTGCTGTATGCCATGGCACCGCAGCTCCATTCATGAGACTGTCTGAGGTTTCTGGGGATCTGATATGCATGCAGGCTGACCAGAATCAGGGCCAGGCCTGCACCTTTGGGCTGTAGACCTGATTCTGATGCCGCAGGGACATCTAGCCCCCGGGGATCAGAATCGGGTCTAATTCCAGGCATCTCACTTCTGGTCAGCCGCACAGAGGGTTGGACGGCCAATACAGAATGTGCCTCTATGGGAATAGCAAAGCTAATCTACTAGCAAGGAGTTTAGCACAAATGATATAATCTGCATTCAACAGTGATGTGGGACAATAATTACCAACCTTCAGCAGATTGTAACCAGGATTCTCAAGAACTAGAATGATAGTCTTGGCAAAAGAGCCAATAGATTGAGTCTGTTGCAGAAATAAGGAAATATACTGAAGGAGATGAGATAAAAGGTCACACGAGAATATTTTGTAGAATTCCAAAGGCAGTCTGTCAGGACCTGCCTCCTTACTCTGGGACATAGCAGCAAGAGCTTGTTTCACCTCATTTGCCTGAATGTGACGGTCTAAATTCATAGCCATCTCTAAAGGGAGAGACGAAAGCTCAAGTTGGCCGACCAGATGATTCTAAGCTTCAGATGAAGTTGACACCTCCGAAGTATAAAGCTGGTGGTAAAAGGTTCAAAAAGATTCAACAATAGTTTCATCCTGCAGGAAGAGCTGATCATGCTCATCTACTAAAGCAGTGATTCTTGTTGCCACAAAACAACCAGCTTTGTTGCTTTCAGCATAGTACAGGCCATGCTGAGAATAGAGGGCCTGAGAGGCCCCTGCACTAAGGAAGCAGTTATACTGATATTGCAGCAGTTGCAAATGAAGCAAGATTACCGGATTGGGTGCTTAAACAGGAGTTACTCTCCAGCCTTTATCTGTCCATCTAAGGCCTGAAACTCCACCTTACACTGACCCACTGCAGAGATGGAGTAACTAGTGAGTGTAGCATGAATGGAGGCTTTAAGGGCCCAATTGTTATTTAGGCAGGCTATGCGCCATGTAGGCCATGCATAGCCTGTCCACCGACCTCCTTAACCTGGATTTTCACTTCCGCGGTGACAGAAATGAAAATCCGGGTTGGCCAGACATGCTGGCAGCTGCTGAGGCTAAGTGGGTAGCAGTAATTTTCGATGCTTCCCGGTTAGCCCCAGCGCCTCAAAGATAGGTGTGGAAAACTCCTGCCTATCTTTAAGGCGCTGAGGGCTAACTGGGTAGCATCAAAAATTGCTGCTACCCACTTAGCCCTTTCCTCTGCCCCCATTCCACCCCAGAATTCCTCCTGACATGCACTGATGCTAACCACATAACTTTGAGCACATAGGGGACAAACCAGGGAATTTTTGAAGGTACAACCCATGTAGGTGCCTTTGAAAATTCCCTGCTAAGGCATTTACATGGGTAACTAGGGCAGTTATCCATGCAAATGCCTTCGAAAATCGGGCCCTAAATGCCTCTCACTAGGCCCAGTCAGAGGTGGCCACAGGTAAATTAGCTTCAAAATACTCTACGATAGCTTTCTGGACCACTGCCAGGAAGCTGGCATCATTAAGAAGTGACCTGTTGAAAATCCATGGAGCAAACGTAAAAGCCCCCCACGAGGCCTGAAGTGTGTAGGACATAGCGACATGGTCCAACACACTAACACTATATATATCTGACAATGTTTTATTTATTTATTTAACCGTTTTTATATACCGCCTTTTATCATATCAAAGAAGTTTACATTGAACTTCAAGGGTACATTGAACAATCAGATGAGCAGTGTAACTATGTACAACAGAACTATGTAACAAAAGCAACTATATACAAGGGATTGTCTTGGAGTGAGACATTATATTCATGTTTCAGGGCTAAAGTACTCCTGGAATCGGAGGGTCTTTAGTTTTTTCCGGAAGTCTCTGCAGTCTTTGATATCCCTCAGGGTATTAGGGAGAGAGTTCCATAATGTGGTTCCATATGTTAAAAAAGCTCTCTAGCATGTTGCATGGGTACTCTTCCATTTGTGGGTTGGAATGCTGAGTAGACTCTGGTTTTGAGTTCTTCTTGATCTTGAGTCTGGGGTTTTTTTGGAGGAGGCTAAAGAGGCAGTCTGTAGCTTGGTTATGCATGATCTTTTAGATGAGCATAATTGCCTTTTATTTAATGTGGGCCTGTATGAGGAGCCAGTGTGGGCTTTTCAGAACAAGGGTTATGTGTTTGTATCTTGGGAATCCTGTTATCAGATGTGCTGCAGCATTTTGTATTAGTTGCAGAGATAGTAGGGTCTGCTTTGGTAGGCCTTGGAGGATGGAGTTGCAATAATCTAGCTGTAGGGTGATGACGGCCTGGCAGACTGTGCGGAAGTAATTCAGGTCTAGGAGTGTCGGAGGTTATAGAAGCTTTTTATTTTGTAATATGCTGAGGTTGTTACTCTTTTTATATGTGATCGCATGTTTAGTTGTTGGTCTAGGGTGATTCCAAGATATCTGATTTCCTGTTTAACTAGGATGGTGTTATTGTTTATTATAATCTCTTTTAGGGTGGAGAATGAGGGATCACAGGTTATGATCATTGCCTCTGTTTTTTTATAGTTGATGGAAGAGGTTGTTCTTGTTTAGCCATTCTGTCATATCACTGAAGCATGATTATATTGGTGAGTATTCAGGTTTGCATGTAGAGATGGGTGCATATAAAATTAGGTCATCTGCATATATGTGGTTCAGGACTTTGTGCCTTTGAAAGATATTACAGATTGGTTGGATGTAGAGAGTGAACAGTAATGCAGAGACAGATGATCCTTGTGGTATACCTCTCCGTAATTTGAAGGGTATTGATGTGTCATATTTTATCTTTATTTGCTGGGTGCACTCAGATAAATAGGAGTGGAACCACTTAAGTGGGGTGTTGCTTATGCCCAGGTCCATCTGGCATTTTAAGAGGGTATTATGGTTTACTTCGTCAAAGGTGGATGATATATCAAGGAATATCAGGATAAATCCTTGGTTGGTGTGTTCAGTGCCCTTGAGTAGTGTGTTTATGAGTGAGGTAAGTAGGGTCTCAACACCGTAAAAGGGTCTGAACCTACATTGCTGGGGGTCCAGTGGAGCGCATGAAATGATGAAGTCCTGGAGTTTCAGTTGTACTGTTTTTTCTATGATATGATATTTGGGAACAACAGCTTGAAAGCTAAAAAAAAATCAATATGAGAATAGGTATGGTAGGGAAGTGAAAAAAATGTATGGTGCCTCTGCAGGGGGAAACCAAGATGGCAGACGCGTGTTAACCGTGCTCCTGTGGGCTCTCATTTTGGACTTAAAATTTCTTATTACCTGGTTATTATGCCTCAAAAATGGAAAGCCGAGGTCTGGGAACCTCCGAGGAGTGTAGCTGCGGTTAAGGGGCTGCTCAACGAGTTCATCCAGCCTGCTGGTGCAATGGTGATTACTCCGGGGCAGGAAGGCTTATTGTGGGCAGCAGGAGCGGAAGGAGGTTTTTCACACCCCTCTGAGTCAAGACATTACTTTGAGCCTGGAGGTGAGAACTGCTCCAGTGTGGCCCACTATCCCCGACACTGATTCATCGGTGGTTGATTCTGTCTGTAGCTTGGGGAATCACATAGAGATGCCGGTAGTGAGAGAGTATGCCGTGGCAGTGTCCATTTCTGCTGTGAATCCCACTGTTGAACTTGGGGCCATGGCTTCTGGAGTGGAGAGTGCATCCTAACCTGTTGTTGAGGGTCAAGTTGGTAACATTTTATGCCCAGATTTGGATACTTTGGAACTGAAACCTATGTTGCAGAAGGCACCTACCCTCACATTGGAAATGCTGTGGGGAGGTTTGCAGACAATGGAATCCTCTTTCCTCTCCCAGTTTATCTCTTTTCAGCCTTTGTTTGCTGGCCACACTCAGGTCTTGGAGCAGCAGAAGCAAATGGTAACTGGATTGACAATGAGAGTGTCTCAATTAGAGGTGAAAGTTGAAGATACTATTGCTGTGTCGGGTACTGTGACTAAAGATCTATCAAATGTTCATCTGAAGATAGAATCCTTGGAAAACTCAGTGAGGAAGAGGAAATTGTGTCTATTAAACTTTCCAAGGGTGCCTACTATTTCTCCCAAGGAACTTTTTCATTCATATCTCACTTCTGTGCTGAAAATTCCTTCTGCGTTAGTTCCTCTCCTCGCTAGGTTTCCCTATTTACCCATTGTAAAGCAGAAAGAGCCTGTATCTTCTTCGCCACTTCAGAAACCTTCTTATGATTCTTTAGACCTGATTGTTTTTTTAGAGACCTCAGATCCTGAGGCTATTCAGTGATCAACACTTCTGCTGTCGTTGGCTTTGGAACCTAATTGTGACTGGCTGATGAAGATGTATTTTAAGGCCAGGAATGAGTTATTTATGGGAGCTTCTATTTGTATGTTCCCAGTTGTCTCTAAGGAGACTCAAAAGGGTAGGCAGCAATTTTTGCTGCTGCGTTCTAAGGTTTTGCAGCTGGATGGTTTGTTTTTCTTACATTATCCTTGTAAATGTTTGATAAAGAATCAGGGTGTGAATTATATTGCCTTTGATCCCTCTCATTTAACCCAGTTTGTTGCTAGTAAACATGTTTTCTCTCTCTTGGAGTCTGTGAACCCATGATGGAATCCCTTGGAATTTGATCTCATATAGTAGGTCGTATTGCACCAATACGTGTTCTATTTCTTGCAATAGTTTTCTTCTGATTATGTCTGGTTTTCCCTATTAATGGTGGCCTAGTGGAAGTGATTTCCTTATATTAATTACCTTGGTTTTGGGGGGGGGAGCATTTCTTCTTCCCGTTTATGATTGTATGTTTTCCTTTTCTGTAACAAGTAGGTTTTTTTGTGCAAAGATTTGAAAACTGCATAAATAAAAAGAAAAAAGTATGATCCCTGTCGGTTAGGTGCTGGATTCTTCAGGGGTCTACCAGGCCTGTGTCTTATAACATCGCCCCCAGTATTTTGGATGCTTTCATAGGCCTACAGATCTGGGGGCTCTGGCAATCAAGAAGTGGGCCCAGGACCACATTAAAATCCCCTCCAACTACTACTGGGTGAGACCGCCACATCAGCAACTTCCCACATCACAGACTGAAAAAAAGCTAGAGCTATCCATATTAGGAGCATAAATGTTCATTACAGCCAAAGACTGGCCGCCCATTTGAATGATTGCTTTAGCTCTCTGGCCCCCCAGGTAAGATCTAGTTTGAGAGATCACTGGGGAAAGTGATTTTCTGATTAAGATGCCACACTGAGGAATAAGCCTCCTGCAGGAAACAATCTGTGCCCAATTTTTTGGTTTCTGAGATATTAAGATGCATTTCCTGCACGTAAACAACATGAGCCAGCTCTTTCCCGCAGTAAAAAAGATATATTTTGCATTTAATTGGATTATTGATGCCCTTAATGTTCAGAGAGAATATTTTAAGTGAGGTCATAACGTCCATAAGAAACAATTGTGAAGGGAAGGAAGCCAGGATATACCCTATAACACAAAAGCAGCCACCATCAGGAAGAAAAATGTACCACCTCCAGACACAGGCCAAGACCTCCAAACAACAAAAAAAGATAAAAAGCTTAACATATCCAGGGAGTCTAGCGAGAACCCAACCAAGCATCTTGCCATTATTGAGTGAACTGGCCTAGACGCAGTAGTGCTGCTAGAGGACCCCATATCAGTACATCAGTACACATTCTTCACCCCCACCCTTCTGCACCACTCAACCCATTGAGCAACCTCTCCCTACAGTCAATGATCATAATATACAGCAGCACATATTAGTCTGCCCATTTAACAGTATAGAAACAGTAAAGCCAGTACCAAATGTCCACCCCCTCGTTCCCTCCACCCCAGATGCCATCACAACACCAGACACTCTACCTAACATATCTCAGACACCCTCATCCCCCCTTCACTCTCACTCTGCTGCTACCACTTAACATTAGCATCCATGAAAAACATCAATCCCTACTCAGTCCAGAATGTCAGGTCCAATTGCCCGTGCTTCTCAATCAAACACATCGCAAGGAAAGACTTAAAGTCTAATGTACTAATTCTAAGAAGGCCCATCGTGGGCAGTGTACCATCTGTAATAGCCTAACCTCCTTGCCGCACTGTCCCATTACTAAAGGCTTGACTCACTACAGGTCCTGCCACAAGTAACATAGAAGTCCAACTGTTGGAAGGCATAAATCAATGCATTGCCGCTGATTCTTTGCTATTCAAATATGCCTACAGCACCTCGGGATCCTCTAAGGTCTTAGTTTGATTATGGAGAGTTAACTGGAGACGTGCAGGAAAGAACAAATCATACCTGGCCTGAAGCCGCCAAAGCTGTGGGCAGAAAGCAAGCACTGCATGCGTCTGTCCACTGTTACTTTGTTAAAGTCTGTGAAAAAGAGAATTTTATGATCCTGAAAGGATACATGAGCTTGTAGTTTGGCCACATGTATAACTTGATTCACCTGCTGCAAATGTAGAACCTGCAGCACAACAGGCTGAGGATGCTTCATATGGGGAGAAGGGTGTGCAGGAACATGATGGGCCACTCAGTCTTAAAGGGATGTGGAAAATCGAGCTTTCCATGCCATTGACAGTTAACAAAAGGGTGTTGCACCTTACGCGCCATAGTTTCACTGATGTTGGGACATTCGGTGCAATACTCTAGCACACCTTGGTAAAAGGGCCCCTTTCAGGGTGTCCATAATGAATGTGCATGAGATAGATTTGCATACAAAGAAGACAAGTGCACAGAAATATCTCTATGCATATTCATTGTAAATATCCTGAAAACCCAAGTAGCGTGCCCTGAGGACTAGGTTGAGAACCACAGATTTAGTGAAGGTGATATTACTTTCAGGAAGAGCCTAGAGTAGAGCTGAGAAAGCAGGAATGGACAGACATGGAAACGGTAACGCCCCCTCCCATTTACAACACTATCAGTCAAAATGTTTGGAAAATTTTACCAAATTTTAATTGATACTTTGTCTGCTGAGAATAAGAGCCATTGACAGCTTGCTTCTATCAAAATTGTCATATTCGTCAATTATCTAAAGAGTGGTTAGATAAGACATGCTTACAGTTACTAGATGACTCCATAGGGTATGTTTACTAAACCGCGCTACTGTGCGGGGTGCACTTGAGCGTGCGCTAAGGTACCTTAGCGCATGCTAATGATGCATTTTTGTGCCCCGCACACGTGCGCGCTGCACTAACGGGCCTGCTCATGTGCGCGTCGCGCAAATGAGCGATAGAGGTGTGGAAAGGCTCCCGGAGGGCGGAGGAAGGCTCCCCAGGGGCGGAGAGATGGGGTCAATGGGAGGAGAGTGGGAGGGGAGAGGCTCCCCGCACAGGAGCGTGGCTGAAATACGATCAAAAAAATACCGTGAGTGAAAACCTCGCGGTAGAGCCGATTTAAAGGGAAGAGAAACTATTTCTGTCAGCAATGTACAGCAAAACCAGGGAAACCTACAAAACGTGAGCAGTGTGATACATGTGCACAGAACAAAATAGCAAATAAACATTTAAAATAACCACAACAAAATTCTAAAAAATTATAATCCAGCTGGGCAACAGTGATAGTCATGGAAAACATCAAAAATCACTCCCAAGAAAGACCCAAAAAAGAAATATGAATTTTAGAAGGGTCTACGCTCCGTCCCCATACAAGGTGAATGATCCCACAGTGAAATTGTGCAGAGCAGGGTTTCATTCACCTTGTATGGGGACGGAGCGTAAAAAATAATAATTGTTAGTTTTTACGCTCTGTCCCCATACAAGGTGAATGATCCCACAGTGAAAATGTGCAGAGCAGGGTTTGTGACTCCTTTGGCCAGGTTTTCTATCTCCAGGGACTGAACTGTCTCTGTGGCCACAGTATGGTGCAGTGAACACAGACAGTGTGTTCAGGAGCCAAATATCACCAGTTCAAGTCCCAGCTGGGGCTCCTGCAAACCCAATCCCCATATTTTACCCACCACTAAACCATGATAGTACAGACCAACCTTTTTTGCAGATAACATAAGCATGGTCCAAACACCTCTATTTTACCCTACAGAGCACAGACACCAGAAACATGCGCATTACCTAGACCACAGTCCACTCAATGCAGTCCTGGAGGGCCACATATCATTCAGCTGTGATGCTGTCACCAATATAAGGCCATGTCAGCATGGTGGCGGAGGGGTACCGTTGGTGGAGGGGGCAGTGGCTGTTGCCCACAGCAGATGGTGGCCTAGCCCTCTTCACGTGGGTGCAGTGCACACCAACAGATAGGCCCTGTCTGACAAACAGCCATGGACTCCCCAGGGAATGCACTGCTTTTGTGCTAAGACGGTGGTGCAGCGGACACAGCCAGTGCCTTTAGGACCAGAAAGTCACAGGTTCAAAGCCCAGCTGGGGCTACTTCCAATCCAGTCCACATATTTTTCCCACAACTAAACCCTGATAGTAAGGACAAACCTTTATTGCAGAGAACATACGCATGGTTAATACGCCTATATTTTACCCCACCGAGCACAGACACCATAAACAGGTACATTACCTAGAGCAGAGTCTCCCAAATGCAGTCCTGGAGGGCCCCACACCATTCAGGTTCCATGCTGCCTCTAATAAAGATGCCTGTGCTGCATATCTATGCACAACCCCCATGGTATGCAGATGTATCTCATGCATATTCATGAGGGACAGCATGAAAACCCGAAGAGTGTTTGGCACACCAGGACTGGATATAGGAACCTCTGCCGTAAAGCAGCAGCCAACAGGGGCAGACACACCCACACCCACACCCACAGGTCCGATTGACTACTGCCTCCTGGAGAGGCAGGACATTGGGCCCTGCGTGCATCTCCCAATACTAGCAATTGCATACCTTAGCAATGCCACCCTACACCTGGGTATACGGTACACACCTATGAAACGTTTCCTATGATTACTGGCAGATAGCAAGTCGTACGTTAAGCACAGTTTGCTCATTGAGTGCCATCATAGCAATCTTTCTGATGTCTGTGGTGTGTGCCTCAGGTCTGGTCTCTGACAGTGTTTACCACCCTGGGGAGTGACCCCCAACAGTATTGCGTAGCATATCCATGCCTGTACTGTGCCCAGGACTGGTGTGGTGGGCAGGTCTGCTAAACTCCTCTATAGTAGCACAATGCTGGCATAGGTGTGGGAGTGTGTGTCTGTCTATACAGTGTGTGGTGGCTGCAAACACCTTCCACAGCCCACACTGCCAGCACTGTTGCCAGTATTGGCCTGCCAATGTGCATAGTGAGGAGCAAGGTACCATGGGTATAGCCTGGACAGGGTGACCTGGCCAGGATGCATCTGCACAGGGCATAGGGCACTGGCTGGGACATTTTAGTGCCCGGCCACAACCTACACAGACAGGGTGACCTCAGTATGTCCTGCTGGGAGATCACTCTCACCCTGACTGTGCAGTGACGACAGCATGGCTAGGCACCCCCATAGTGCTATACAGCATTTCTCTCATGTGATATGTATGGGTTTTCTTTTGGGGCCCAGTCACTGACTTATCTGCTTGTTGTGTATGCTGACATCCCAGTTCTGGGTGCATGCATTTCCGCCAGGAACATGCACTATGGACTAGCTAGCAGACTGTTTGCAGCTGGTATGTGTCTTGATGGAGTAGCTTACAGGGTGCACTGGCTGAAGGCTTGCTGCAGGAGAATATCAGATAGTGGTGGGGTGCAGCTTAACATATCCAGGCCTAATGTCTGTCTGCTACTGTGTTATGGATGTGTACAGAGCTGCATTGACTGCCCTGTAGGGCGTCTGTTCCTCAGCAGGACCGGGGTTGATGGTCCCCTCTACTGCCACCATTGCAGGGAGGTAGAATGTGGATCTGCTGATGGGAGACCCTGTTTGCCACCCTCAGCCCTGGTGAAGGAGGGTGGTGGTACATATTCCTCCTAGGGGTCCATAGGGGATATACCTGACTGAGACAGACAGAGATATCCAAGGTGTTTCTGCAGAAACTACCTATCTCACACATTAACACTGTTTTTGACCTCCAGCATTGCCTATTTCAGCTATGGAAGGTGCTGTGGACCTGGTGCTGGGCGCCTCACCGCACCCTCAGGGTGAGCACAGTACCCGCACAATGTGACGGTGTGTAGTTACTCTGTGCCAGTAAAACACACGGTCAGTACCCCCTACCAGGCCGAGGTGCTGTGGGGGTGCACATGGTCACTTCCCCCTACCAGGCCGAGGTGCTGTGGGGGTGCTTACCCCATATTGTGTTTATCTGTAGACAGCTGATTTGCATGTGCAGTGCGTCATGGGTACGGGTGGGCTAACCCTATCCTGGTGATTGAAGAAAACTCCGTGATCTGACCACAATACCACGGCTCTTTAGGTCTCTGGTCCATCAGTAGTGAGAGACAGGCAGAGAGTAATACAGAACACAATCACACACACACAAAGTGCTATTTTCTTTGAGCTCAGAGGGAAGACAATAAGTGGACTATGAACAGGCATAATTCCAGGCTTATTGAATTCAAAGTTCTCCTCCTAAAAGCTCCCTTTTATTAGAGAAAAAGAGGAAGTAACAGTCATTTATTATAACCATGAAATAACACAAGGTGTCGCCAAAGTTCTTTTTACAGAGTAAGATCTGATTACAATATATTAGATGAAATTTATAATTGCAAAAGTTGACTGTACAATGAACTATGGTTGCACAGTTCATAGCCTATGTTATTTTTGCTTGCGTTAACACTATTCCATCTATTTTAAAGACAGTTACACAGAACCCATGATCATGACATCCTATTCTATTTAAAAGGAAGTAGGTGAGAAGTCAAACTTCTAAACACATTTTGTATCAAGAAATTCATCCATCTTCAATTACATATTGGGGATTCTGGTATCCCTTTATCTGTCCATTCCTACAGTCCTCCCTGTGATTCTAGAAAGAATCATTACAAAAGAACAGTAGCTGAAACATGTCCAATTCCAGAAAAATCTTCTACAGTAGGCTTCATTTTGCAGATGTTCTTTCAAAGTCCTAGGCACATCTGGTCCATAGGTGAGCTCCATCTTGTTCATTGGAAGAAATAGATATACAAAATCATGTGACATTGTTTATCTTTGCTTAGCCTCAATAAAAATGTGTACAGAGAGCAAGACTTTACCAATTATTCTTGTAAGCACTACCTCATCCAGCAGTGGCCAACTGCTTCTCGTAGATCTAGCAATAATTCAGAGACACCAGTCATCACTCCAGATTCGTCAGCAGCATCCTTTCTCACCATGGGCTGTGCTATGCACATCTTAGATCGATCTTTTTCAGTGACCATCCACTCAGGCTTCACTGCTGCACATACATGAGTAGTTCCGCTGGAATCGTTGATCTTTATCAGGAGTCTCCATATTCAGTAGCATTTCATTCACAGTAGTGTTCTTCGGCCCATAGGATTCAGTGCATACATTATATAATTTGCAAAAATCCTACTCTCCACTACAGCATCTCTCTTGATGCCATACAATTGCAAACAAGCACAATTATTCATCCCTAATGACAGTCTTAAATTGTTGAACAGAATTATATTATCTATTGTTAATTACAATACATCTATAGCTAGCACTGAACTATTACATAGCTAGTCTGTAACATACTCATTATTTTCATCTACATTCCTAAACTTATTCTGTCTACTTGCCAAATCAAATGTTAGCATGTGGCCTGATAGTCACATTGCTTTTTCCTGTCAGGAACACAATTGTACATATTCATATCACTAATTACACAGGTACACTAAAAAAATTTTTTTTAAAACTGCCTCTAATGTTTCGATTGATTTTTACGTTTTTTGGTGCGCTGAATCCAAATCTGGTAACCAATTTGCTCCATCACGTACAGATTTTTTGCTACATTGGGTTAGCAGTTTGAGGTGAACGTTTCAGATTGAGTGCGATCGAGATAAAAGTTTCTTGGATGAATTCTTTATACTAATTGTTTAGTAGTTATTCAAATAAGAATAAAGAAAATTCTAACAAGGCAGCACATAAGAATAGAGTAATGTCAACAAAACACACTGTGATGGTAGCAAAATTGTCTGCACTTAAAACAGCCACATACATGTGCACAAACATTGAGCATATAAGAGCGAGGTTAGACACAAAGCAAAGCAAAGAAATGTGCAAAAAATGTTGTACAGGTATGTATGTAAGAATAGAAAACGCAAACCGCACCATTGCAATACATGAAGACAAACACCCGATGGTGTGAAAATAAAATTCTAATAAATGAGATCCGACACTGTGGTAATAACTAGCAAATTTTTATTTCAAAGTTTAGTAAAAACATGATATTTGTCAACACAGTTTAGATTTTAAAGTCATTCTTGGGTCAATCAATCTCCTGGTGGGCCCGTTTCTTCTTCCCCCGAATGCTTCTCTTGGTGCGCTGCTTGGCGTATTTTTCATCTTGGGTTTCCCGCAGCAGCAACCAGCAGAAATCAGCCATCATAGTGGTGTTCCATCTTCCTTGGTACCTTCTCTCTGCGTCCTTGATGTCCTGGTGAAACCTTTCACCTTGTTCTTCACTGTACGCCCCCAAGTTTTCGGGAAAGTAGTTCACATGGGAGTGCAAGAAATGGACTTTCAGGCTCATGTTACAGCCTTGTTCTTTGAAGGCATTGAGCATCCTGGCAACAATATCCTTATAGTTCTCATCCCGCCTGTAACCGGGTAAGGCGGACACGTCGCCTCTCACCCCTCACCCCCTCACCCCCCCCCCCACACTTCACATTTCCTTGACAACTTAATTCAGAACAAAAACACATGACAACCATTTGGGACTTAAACTGGTCGCAGCTTTAATAACCTTTTAAACAACACACAATACAAATCAACACATTTTAACTCCCCCCCCCCAAGCAGAGCGAGCCCTCACCCGCCATGTTAGTAGCAAGGTGACGCCACATCCGCTTCCCCCGGGCACAGGCCCGACATTTTCCATGCCCTCCCTCTTCCGGCTTCGCCATGCTATTAGCAAAAGCCTGAGGGATTAACCGGGTCGGGGGTACCCCACCCCCGCCCTCATGCTTGCCACCGGCTCCGGACCCCGGAAACCTCCGGGATCCCGCCAAAGCCCCCCCCCCAGCTGCAACAACCCAGAACCCCCCAGCCAAAACGTCCCCCACGCCAGGGTGGGTGGGCGGGTGTCCGGCGCCTCCAGCCTCGACCCAGCAACTGCCGGAGCAGTGCTGGGTCCCCGCACTACCCACCCCCCCCCGTTGCCGACTCCCAGCCCTCTCATTGGCTCCAGGGCGTTTAAAACGCCGAGGGGAGCCAATGAGGGCGCCAGGCCGCGCGGGGCACCACCGAGCTGCGCGCCGCCGAAACTCCGGGGGGGGGGGGGTGATTGGCCCGCCGCCCCCCCGGTTAGGAGCGGCCACGCGGACGAGGCCCGCGGCCTTACTATAACCGGGTAAGGCGGACACGTCGCCTCTCACCCCTCCCCCCCCCACTTCACATTTCCTTGACAACTTAATTCAGAACAAAAACACATGACAACCATTTGGGACTTAAACTGGTCGCAGCTTTAATAACCTTTTAAACAACACACAATAAAAATCAACACATTTTAACTCCCCCCCCCCAAGCAGAGCGAGCCCTCACCCGCCATATTAGTAGCAAGGTGACGCCACATCCGCTTCCCCCGGGCACAGGCCCGACATTTTCCACGCCCTCCCTCTTCCGGCTTCGCCATGCTATTAGCAAAAGCCTGAGGGATTAACCGGGTCGGGGGTACCCCACCCCCGCCCTCATGCTTGCCACCGGCTCCGGACCCCGGAAACCTCCGGGATCCCGCCACCGGCTCAGGTCAGCCACGACCAGAGCCGCCCCCCAAAGGTAAGCTGCGACCAGCCCTCGCCCCCCCAACGGAATACCTTCCAAGGCCTCCCGCCAATCGCTAAGCAATAAATCTAGCCCTACTGGGGACAAATGTACCCCATCAGACCTGTAGAGGCCCGGGCAGTCCATGTACACCCAAGGATGGAAAATTTGACAGCCCCCTTGCTGACCCACCCACCGGCCAATTTGAAGGTTAATTTTTTGTCACACCCCGTGACCACCGTCGCTGAGCCCTACAGGAAGGCCTTGGAATGATATCCGACCATAACAATAACACATCTGGAAACATCCACCAACACCACCCCAAAGTCCTTGATAGCTGCTCGGATCAACTGCCGGCATGACCAAGCAGCAAGATCGTTGCCACCTATGTGGAGCAGCAAGACGTCCGGTGCGCCTCTGGTACGGTGGAGGTGCCCAAGCAAAGGCAAGGGTTGGATCCATCGAAGTCCGCGCTCACCCAGCCATATGACAGTCACCGCCTGCTCGGAAATTCCCAAGTTCAGCCCCATCGGGCACGTCGCTGCTCGCCGACCAGCCCAGAAGACAAAGGAGTGGCCAAGAATCCAACAGCATCGCCGCCCCGTATCTGCAACAAAAGAATAGAACCGTTATTTTCCCCCCCCCCACTCCCCTACAAATGCACGTGGCTGTGGAAGGCTCTCGACCGCCAACGGCCGATGCGCTGTATCTCCTGATCGGGCAGCCCAGCCACTGCTGCACTGGTCGCCGCCCCAATCCGGAAGGAGTGAGGGGCAAAACGCACCAGGGTCCTCACCTATCAGCCTTAAGGACAGCCGTAGCACTGCCAGAAATTGGAAACGCGTAAGAGCCCACGCGTCCTGATGGATAAGGAGGCTACCGCCGACCTCTGGGCGAACGCGTAAGCACACTTGCAGTAATGCGACAGGACACGTGGGAGAACCTTGCACCGCTGCCAATTCCAGCCACATACCTTTTCCACCTGATCAGTCTTAGAACAGGCAAGGCGGATACGAACCCCACCCCCGAGAAAGTGCACTTGATGCACATGCACCTCCCTCCCATTGCAAATCCGACCTGACTCCGAAACCAGCCCACCCACCCGGTTATTGATCACAGACACTACCGCTTCATTGTCGCACTACCAACGCACCCTGCGATTGCGGAGTCTATACGGCCACAGCAACATGACCACCCAAATGGCTAACAACTCGAGGAAGGTAATATTCTTCGTCAGCCCCACATCCAGCCAGGAGTGAGGCCAGCCTTCCGCGCCACATGAGCCCCCAAAATAAATCCCCAAACCCAAACCCCCCGCTGTGTCAGTATACAACTGCAGATCCGCAGGAGTCACCTCCGGGTCTCGCAGCACCGTGGTACCATTAAAGTCACGAAGGACTCGTCTTGCGGGAGACCAGCGTAAGTTTCTCTTCCGGCGGGCGGGCTAACAACGCCACGGAATCCAACTCCGCGCCCAAAAGGTAAGAGTAGTCGCCGGACCCGCCGTCTTCTCAGAAGCTAATGGAACACCCCACACCTAGGCCAACTGTACAAACTCATCCAACAAAACCTTGCACTGCCCAGTATGCGCCGGTCCTACGAAGAGGAAGTCATTTAAGTAATGCACCACCGAGCCGCAGCCCACTCAGTCCACGAATGCCCAATGTAAAAAGGAGCTACACTGCTCGGAATACGCACAGGAAATCGAACCGCCCCTGGGCATGCATTTATCAAAGTAAAAGTGACCTTCGAAGCAAAAACCCCAACAAATGGAAAGCGGAAGGGTGCACCGGCCATAAACGGAAAGCGGATTCGATATCCAGTTTCGCTAGCAAGCATCCCGGACCACAGGCACGTACCAGCTCAATGGCCTCGTCAAGGATGCGTACCGTACAGCACACAAAACCTTAGGAATGTGATCATTAACCGAAGAACCAACGGGAAAAGAAAGATTATGTATTAGGCGATACTTCCCCGGCTCCTTCTTCGGAATGATCCCCAACGAGATACCACCAAATCTGCAAATGGTTGTGCTCTAAAAGGACCAGCCACCCTACCTAACGCTAGCTCATTTGCCAACCTAACCCGAACCAGCTGCGCCAAAAGCCGCACCGAAGGCGAATTCCCCGCCTTGTTGACCTCTACACTGCCTACCACCGGTATGGGAAATCCTTCCTTAAACCCACATTCACATAGACAGCTGACCTGTCGCTTCGGATACTTCCTAAGCCACGGACCTAGCGCATCAATCGCAACCGGGGTGGGGGCCAAACTCCACCAGTCCCTATTACTTGTGGCTGGGGGCTGACACGCCCTCGCCACTCTTTTTGACACACTTGAGTGCTGAGTGACCTCCATTACAGATGGAGCAGGCGTGCCGGAATTTGCAATCCGGAAAGGGGCAGGAAGACTTGTTGAAGCGCCAGCACAAGTCACCAGCTCCCCCCCCCCCCCGGAGTGCTCTGCAAAACAGGGGGGACGCCCGATCGAAAGGGCCGATCCGCCAGCACGGGTGCGGCGACCCCACCTCTTTGCCCACCTACGCTACCCCCGCCAGGTCTGATCGCCATCTGTGTCAGCCAAAGATTAATGTCCTACGTTCCCCACGACAACATGCGATTCTCCTCCATTTTATCACGGAATTTCTCATCGTAGTTGAGCCAAGCCCAACCCTCATGAGTCTGTGAGGCCTCTAGTATGGAATCCGCGTAAGCCAAAAGCATACCGTACTGCTCCAGGTGCGAATGACCCCATACACTAGCCAAGCGCAGGAAAGACCGAGTCCAATTAACCACATTCCGGGCCACTCTCTTGACCCTACCCGCCTTCTCGTCCTCCTTACGTTTTCGTCGACTATCCCCCGACCGTTTACGACCTTCAAGTAAGCGGAAAATATCTAAATAGCGACGCTTGACAATCTTTTTCCGCAGAGTCTTTGGCACTCCCTCCCATAACTCAGAGAAAAATGCCACCGAGGGCACCAAACCCGCCTGTCCCGTGCCGACCTCCCCACCAGTTGTCCGGAGACTCCGGGACAAGTTGTCGGAAACCGAGCCGGACGAAGACTCAGAGGTTGATGAAGAGGAGGACCGCGAATGCCGCCGCCGGTGACATGAACGCCGCCTGCGCTTGGTCGCTCGCGTCTTTCCCCCCTCTCCAGCCCCCGCGCTAGCAGCCGACTCACCTGCCGCTGGTGCTGCTACCTCGGGAGACACGCCCGTCTCCCGTGGCGTCGACGCTGATGCTCCTCCCCCGTTTTCGACAGACACGGGGCCACCACTTGTGCTCCCCCGCCCGCTGTCCGTCTGACCCGCAGGAGCCCCTGAAGGGTGCCCCAAGTAGTGCCAGCCGGTCGAGACCTGCGGAGAAAAAACAGGGAAAGGCGAAGGAACACCCGCCACTGGCCCAGGCGGCTGCCACGCCCTTAGCCAGTCGGCATGTGAAGAGCCTTGGCCCCCGCCTTGCCAATGCGCCCACGTGGGCGAGTAAGCTGCCCCAGCAGGAGCTGAGCCACCCCCAGGACTTGCAGCGTCCACCACCACACTGCTCGCCTGAGGAGCGACCCCGTCAATCCCCCCCACTGGACTTGTGGCCGCCCCCAAGCCACCCATAGGACCGGGGGCCTCTCCCAGCCCCAAAGCACCTCGTGCTGGGCCTTTTGACCTACCCCGCCGGCCCCCAGCTAAAGGGCCAGCCGAAACCCCCCTGGCCCTGGTCCCCCCCCCTCCCAAAATGAGCTGGGGCTGGGCGGCCCCCAGGAGCGGGCCCCCCTCCCCGAGAACCGCCCGGCTTAGCCTTGCCATACCCTTCGCGCTGTCGGGCACCCTTTTTCCCTCCGCCGGCCATGGGAAAATTAAAAAGGCTGGAGGAACCCTGGAAATGAATTAATAGTGGGTTGAACTCTTTTTTTTTTTTTTTTTTTTAATCGGAGATTGAAGCACCCTAAAGAGCCCCACTGCTTTGGCCACCAATGTAATTGTGGGGGGGGGGATGGAATTAAGGCACTACCCCACGAAAGACCCACTTGCCTGTAGCAGATCCTCTGCCCTCAGCTACAGCCAGCACACACACCACCGCGAGCCTCTGACTCCCCCGTCGCTGCACAACAGCTGCCCAGAGCACGTTGCAGCCTCTCATGCTGCTTCCTGCTGCTGGCCCAAGGCCCACGCCGTATCCTGCTCCGCAGCCTGTCCGGCGGCAGGAGGAATCCCACAGAACATACTAATAACAGCTAAATCCCCCCTACAGGGGATTCACACATTATGATGTAATACTAAATCCCGATTACCACAAAATGAAATGAGAAAAATAATTCTGAACTATGCTATTGCTACTATCCTAATAATCTTGCTTAAGCAGGAGAGTTATTTAGAAATAATTGGCATAAGAATAAATTCTTAAATAATTCTAAATTAATGAATTGATAAAGCATAACACCAATAAAATCACATTATAACAGTTACCCTTACCATTAAAAGCAACAAGTAGAACATAGGAAATTCCCAGTAAACAAAGTTAATGTAATACATTCATAGAGAAAGTCACGTAAAAGAGCTAAGTTAAGGACCCGTGTCCGGCGCCTCCAGCCTCGACCCAGCAACTGCCGGAGCAGTGCTGGGTCCCCGCACTACCCCCCCCCCCCCCGTTGCCGACTCCCAGCCCTCTCATTGGCTCCCGGGCGTTTAAAACGCCGAGAGGAGCCAATGAGGGCGCCAGGCCGCGCGGGGCACCGCCGAGCCGCACGCCGCCGAAACTCCGGGGGGGGGGGGTGATTGGCCCGCCACCCCCCCGGTTAGGAGCGGCCACGCGGACGAGGCCCGCGGCCTTACTATTCCCCAAGAATTTGAGAACAACATCCTTGAAGGAATCCCAGGCTTCTTTTTCCTTCTCAGACATCGTTTCAGCGAATGCTCCATCTGAAATGAGTTTCCTTATATCAGGGCCAACAAACACTCCTTCCTTTAGCTTTGCTTCAGAAAGTCGGGGGAACTTTGAGCAAAGGTACCAAAAGCACTCACCATCTTTTGGAAGGGACTTGATGAATTGCTTAATGAGACCCAACTTTATGTGGAGAGGTGGTAATAGAATTTTATCACGAGGTACCAAGCTCTCATGAAGAACATTTTTCTCACCGGGTCTCAAATACTCCCGAATTGGCCAGTCTTTTTTCCCCCAGTGTAGGTCGCGGGCCCGGCTATCCCACAAGCAAAGGAAGCAGGGATATTTGGTGAAACCGGATTGCTGCCCTAATAGCATGGATAGAATTTTAAAGTCTCCACAAATCATCCACTTATGCTCATCATAACGAATCTTCTGAAGAATCAGGGCCAAATTCTCATATTTTTCTTGGAGAATAACAGAGTGAGCAATAGGAACTGAAGCGAATGTGTTGCCATTATGAAGAAGAACACCTTTTATGCTGTCTTTTGACGAATCAATGAACAGCCGCCATTCAGCAGGATCATACTTGAGTTTAAACTTTTCCATCACTCCGTATATATCGTTGCAAAATACCAAATCTTCCTCTTTGCTGAAATACTTCAAAAATTGTGTCTCGCGGTTGCGGTACCAATAAAAAGTTGTTCCTGGTGACAATAGATTTTTCTGTTTAAGCCGAGAACCTAGCAGTTGGGCAGCATCTTTTGGGAGTCCTAAATCCCGGACTAAATCATTCAATTCAGCTTGAGAGAAAAGTTTAGGTTTCGGATCTGGTTCAGTTTCAAACTCGGAAGTACTGGACTCATCGGGAAAAGCCATCTGATGAGTCTCATCATGATCAGAACCGTCCACACAAATATGATCCAAAGATTTTGGTGGTTCAGGCACAGGTACTTCGTTGCTATGAGGCATAGGCCTAATTGCTGAGGGAAGGTTGGGGTAACTTATTACGTTCTTATTTTTTAAGTTATATCCCTTCACAATGCAAGAGCAAAAATAGCAGTCACTGCTGTGGTCTCTTTGTTCACGCCACATCATAGGTATTCCGAAACGAAATGCTTGTTTTTTACCTTTCATCCATAAGCGTAGATCTTCCTCACATGTCTTGCACACTTTGTGAGGAGCCCACGGTTTGTCTTGATCGCCTAACTTCAAACCGAAATAGGCGAAATATACTTTTTTAATAAATGCAGAAATGTTCCTCTGCCGCTTTTTCACGGTATATTCCCCACAAATAAAACAAAAACTGTCTGGAGAGTTGACGCAACCTCTGGCTCTGTGAGCCATCACAAATACACAGCACTGCAAACTACAACTGTAGTGAACCACTTCGGAATAAAGCTGGATTATGACTGAGCAAACAAAAGGTAATAATGAACTTGCAAGAAACTGAAATTTGACAGGAACTTTCACGTCGCAACCACCGTGTTTGAGCGAGCGAACGAGGCGAGACGAACAGGAAAGAACATGCGCCAGCGCGAGTACTGGATTTAGCCCCCCCCGCCTCCCAATTGTCCTGTTAATGTATAAAATGAATACAAAACACTCTAAAATATCATGAGGGAGTGTTTCTAGTTAGTTAACCATTACAACCTCTATTTTGGGCCAAGAAAATAAACTGCAGTCGGCTAATCGGGGCAGCACTCAGCCTTTAAACGTCGCAGCGCTATCGGGCGCTCCTGCATCCCCACCATCATCAGCTCTCCCTGGGCAGGGATCGAGCCTCCAGCGGGGGTGCCGCGGCGGGAAACTGCAGCCATCTTCAAAGTGCTGTCCAATCGGGGCAGCACTCAGCCTTTAAACGTCGCAGCGCTATCGGGCGCTCCTGCATCCCCACCATCATCAGCTCTCCCTGGGCAGGGATCGAGCCTCCAGCGGGGGTGCCGTGGCGGGAAACTGCAGCCATCTTCAAAGTGCTGTCCAATCGGGGCAGCACTCAGCCTTTAAACGTCGCAGCGCTATCGGGCGCTCCTGCATCCCCACCATCATCAGCTCTCCCTGGGCAGGGATCGAGCCTCCAGCGGGGGTGCCGCGGCGGAAACTGCAGCCATCTTCAAAGTGCTGGCCAATCGGGGCAGCACTCAGCCTTTAAACGTCGCAGCGCTATCGGGCGCGCCCGCGCCTGGCGGGCCCGCGCCTGAGGGCCTCGCCAGAGGGTCCTTTGGCGTGGCCCTTAGGCGGAGACCGAAATAAGGGGCACCAAAAATCAGCGGCACAAGCAAACAGCTCCAAACAGAAACTTTGCTACCACAAACAATAACGCTGGATCTTCGCTGGTTTCAAAGCTCACATGACTATAAGCAGCTTGAGCTCCTTTTAAAGTTGAGCTCGCTCATACCCTCAACGAAGGCTCTCTGATCACAGCAAGTATTCCACACCAAAATGAGCTATATATTTCCTAGCATTCATGCACATTAGTATATAACAAAATACATACTGTTGTCAGTAATCAGTAATTGTTAAAAGCAAGTGTTACCTCCCAAGCTAGATTTACTGTTGTCAGTAATCATTGCATACAACTGCGATCTTCTAACAACTAAATGTACTGTAGTCAGAAAGCATTGCATACAATTGTCTCCTAATAGAAAGATACACTGTTGTCAGTAATAGAAAGATACACCGTTGCTAGTAATCATTGCATGCAACTGTTATCTCCCAACAAACTCACTCATAAAAAATACTGTTGCCAGTAGTGAATACCCATCCTGCACTGTTGTTTAGAAATACTGTTACCAGCAATAATCCCTCCCTCTAACCAACTCCCTCACCATTCAACCCTCTACCTCAAAAGAAAAAATGAACACAATGTCTCCTACTAAGATTATAAATCTCCCTCTTACCCTCTTTTTAATAACTCTCCTAACTCAACACATATACACTTACAAAATCAATCAAATCCCATACAAAAACATCCCAATCATCCACAATCATTACCGGAACCCTTATAATTACGTCCCAATCACCTACAATCAGTACCAGAATCCAATACATAGCTATACAAACCCAAACTCTCACAATCACTATTCGCGTCACACCTCCCATAAACGCCATCACCGTCTCATCCAAATAAAACACCAACCCATAAACAATATAATTGACCAAGCTGACAATACAAAGACCAAATTACAACTCACCCTAATAAACATACGATCTATAAGAAACAAAATACCAATAATTAACGACATAATAAACGACACATCCCCTGACATTATCTGTATTACTGAAACATGGCTCTCACCTACTGACTCTATACTACTAAACCAACTAACCACATATCAATATGACATATTCAATTGCCAACGGAATATAAAAAGAGGAGGGGGTGTATTAATTCTCACCAAAAAAGACCTACAATTCACTCTAAAAAACCTAAATAATATAGATGGAATGGACATCATTAACATAGAAAATAAAACCTTGGCTCTCACCCTCATATACAGACCCCCAGCATCCGATTACAAAAACCTCACCCCTATTCTAGAACTCACTTGCACAGCGTCGCAAAGCAAACCACTTATACTCCTTGGTGATTTGAACCTCCCATCATTGAACCACACACAATCAGATAACTTCATAGATGCTATGACACAAATGGGGTTCACTCAGATAATACATGCTCCCACACACAAGAAAGGCAACATACTAGACGTAATCTTCCTCTCATCCACACTCTGCAGTCACTTACCACATTACACTCCGAATATAACAGAAGTACCCTGGTCAGACCACCATCTTATCACAATCCAGCTACCGGCACAAATCCCAAAAAACAACACAAGCACAACTCCACATACATCACGTTTCATACGCTTTGACAAAGACACATTCCTTGACAAAGTATTACCCAAACTAAACACAGTCTCATCAGACATCAACTCAACCATAGCTCATTGGAATCTAACGATTCAAAAAGCAGCGCTCCCCACACGAGTCTTACATAAACAAACAAAAAAGACAGAAAAATGGTTCACCAAAGAGCTGACACAACTAAAAAAACAACTGAGGAGACTAGAAAAGAGATGGAGAAAACTTAAATCTGAGGAAAACAAATCCCAATACATGCTCCTACTTATAGAATACAAAAACGCAATCAACAAATCAAAAAGAGACTACCAATCCAAAATAATAAACTCATCCATCAACCGCCCTAGGGAGTTATTCGCGATAGTAAGAACACTAACCAAAACTAATAACACCGAACCTAAACAACAAGCAATGAATATACAATCACTAGCAGAACATTTTGCAGAAAAACTAAAAAACAAGACCATTACCCCGACTCCATTATTATCAAACACAACAACCACCCACATATGGACAAATTTCCAGTTGGTAGAACAAAAGCAGCTCCTCAAAATTATAACAATGATAAACACCACCACCTCCCCACTCGACCCATGCCCTGTATCATGGATTAAGTGTGCAAAAAATGAACTGGCGGTAAACATACAAGATATAGTTAATCAATCCCTTTCACAAGGCATCATGCCTGATGCCCTAAAACTCACAACACTCCGACCAATAATAAAGAATAATAAGCTTGACTCAAAAGACCCGAACTCATACAGACCCATAGCCAGCATTCCATTCATTGCCAAAATAATAGAGAAAACAATCCAAATTCAGTTACAGGAACACATTGATGAGCACAAACCACTTGACTCACACCAATTTGGCTTCCGCCCATCCCACGGAGTAGAAACCCTCCTAATCACACTAATGGACTTTCTCATCAGGGGCACAGATGACAAACACCATGGTTTCTTACTCCTATTTATAGATATCTCAGCCGCCTTCGATAACATCAATCACCCGACACTGATCAACAGATTAGAGAACCTAGGAATAGGCGGGACGGTCCTTAACTGGTTCAAATCCTACATCTCACATAGATTAATACGAGTCCAAATTGACCAACAAGCATCAGAAACATTCCCACAAGGACAGGGAATACCCCAAGGATCGGCCCTTTCAGCCCTCCTATTTAACCTATACCTCCAACCGATAACAAACATATTTAAAAAACACAAGATTAACCATTTTATTTATGCCGATGACATCATGCTAGCTATCCCCATAACCATTAAAAACCCTACATATGACTCACTATCCAAATGCATGGCAGAGACCTCCTCCTGGATGGAATCTAACCACCTCAGCATCAACCTCAAAAAAACTGAGGCAATGTTTGTAACGAGGTCATCTATGACTGAAAACACTTACCCTGAAACAATCACAATCAACAAAACCTCCATACCTGTTAAAAAACAAGTAAAATACTTAGGAGTAATAATAGACCACACTCTCACCATGATACCACACATAAAACAAACAGTAAAAACTATTTTCTACAAACTCAAAACTATTCAACACCTAAGACCACTCCTCGAAACACAAGACTTTAGATCTGCAGTAAGTACCCTGATCACCCCTCATTTCGACTATTGCAATAGTCTCCTTATAGGCCTTCCTCAAAAAAACACATACCTCCTACAAAGAGCTCAAAACATCTGTGCTAAAGTAATTGCTAAAGCTCGCTTAACAGATCACGTAACCCCAATACTGCTAGAACTCCACTGGCTCCCTATAAACAGTCGAATTAAATACAAAATTATCCTAACAACCTATAAACTTATAAATGACATAACCCCCTCACACCTATCCACATTACTGCACTCTCCAACATCGACAAGGGCCCACAGACAAAACACAGCCCACTCCCTTATCATACCAAAAGCCATCCGGAAGACTAAGAAAACCACTAGCTCCAGAGCATTCTCATTCACTGCTCCTACACTCTGGAACAACCTCCCTATTGAACTTCGCACCATAAAAGACCTCATCCAATTCAGAAAAGAATTAAAGACTTACCTGTTCACTGAACATTTTGAAATCCCCTACTCCCCCAAAGCCAGCCCCACTACAAACGTGGAAACAATTACACAAACTCCCTTAATCCCAACACCATAACCGCATGCCTGCCCACCCTCACACACGCCCCAAAGAAGACATAAAAGGAACTAAATTCCAGCACCTACACAAATACCCGCACTACACACACCACACACTGTAAATATACATTTGTAAAAAAGTTTGATGTTTTGTTCTGCTTTAATACCCACTAAGTTAAATTTTATTGTTCAATGTAAATAGTTAGTTTCTATTGTTCTATGTAAAGAATGTATACAAATGTGTACAAGACTGTTAACCTGTTATATGTAAACCGCCCTTGATCTCTGGAAGGGGCGGTATAAAAGAAATAGTTAAATAAAATAAAATAAATAAATAAAAAGAAATTATGTGAACATTCCTTATATGGGTTAGAAATCTAATTTTGCAAGAAAACGTGACGTGATGGAACATTTTGGCTATTTTTCCTGGATTCAGCACCCCAAAATCTATAGGAATCAGTTGCAAAACTGGAGGCAGTTTTTTGGTAGTGTACCTGTGTTATGTTTGTGATGTATTCTCCAGCCTTAACAATATACAAGATATAGTCAATCTGGTTTATTCAAGGGGTAACAAACATTAAAACATTAAAGCAGTTTATGACAAATAATCTAAACTCATTTCAATTGTTTGTCAACAATTATTAGGAAGGCTGTCTTATCTTAGGTGATGATTCAGCTCACATTACTTTAAACATTATCACCACATCCTGCACACACAAACACCCCAATACCTCACTGGTCTTCTCCACTTCCATATCCCTACACGTAGTCTTCATTCTCTTCACATTAATCAACTTCACTTCCCCCCACCATCTCGTGCACACTTACAGTTTACCCGTCATTCTGCCTTTTTCTTCCTTGGTCCAGCTCTGTGGAACTCTCTTCCCACTCCACTCCGTCTGGAAGATAACTACACCAATTTCAGGCCCCTACTTAAATCCCATCTGTTCACCTCAGCATATAACCTCCCAGCCACACCCAACTGACCTGGTTTATCTATTTTTGCACTTTTCTTTGTTTTTTATTTTTATTTTTCTAATACTACTTTCCCCACTAATCACGGCAGTTCACATTGCAACTAATACTTGGTACAGCACATTAAACAGGAACATTGATAACTTGAAATTTTTCTTTGTAAGACAATAAGGGTTAAGTGACTTATCCAAGGTCACAAGGAGTGCTAGTACTCTAGTCATTAGACTACTTCTCCATTCCATTCTAATTCACATAGACAACTAAGCTCACAAAGGAAGGAACATTTATATAAGGGTGTGTACATTCATCAACTATAAAACTTCTTAACACCAAATTTGAACCAATTAAAACTGTTAATTACCACTTCTTTTCAGAACAAAACAGCATAGTAGTAGAATATCAGTACATAGGTTTCCTCATGCAAGAAGCCTGAGGCAAAATCAGTATCAATCAAGTGAGCAGGTAACTCAAGAGCTCTAGGAAGAGCGAACACTCCAGCTAGTTGAGCATTAGCAAATAGCAAAGCAGCCGACTCTGTCACAGAATCAATTCTTATAATTGCATCAGTTTTCCTTATTCATTGTGCAAAGCAGAACCATCAGTACAGTATGAGGTCAAACAGTAACAAGAAAAGAGCTGGAAGAAAGGAAGCTGGGGTTTTTTATTCCAAGTGTAGAAGACGCAAAAACTTAATGAGAGACATGTTAAAGTATTAGAAAATCAGTAATTTGGATTGCAAAGACTACTGCTACCAGAGACTAAAAACATGGAGGCATTCCTGCTACAACAGGGTCACAAAAGTCTGAAAAATAACCCAGTGGCTTAAGTCTAGTGGGAAATTTCTGAGCAAAAACACAAACAGCAGCAATAGAAGAGGTAAGCATATTGGATCACAATTGCAATTAACAACATCAATTCTGCAGAGGTCTTTCCATAATAACTAAAACATACAAGACATGAGAATTTAAGATCACTCCTCCAATCGACTCCTGCAGATTAGTTTAAAAGAGACTAAGAGAAATATCAGCATTTATTCTTCAGACATTTACTCATACACTATCATAGTTGAACTTTCAACATTATACATATATTCGCCATACTGTTTAAATTACTTAATTCACTTGTTTGAATGTAGTTGCATCATTCACTTTTTCCCTTTAAGTAAACAAACTTGCTTGACTTAACTTGACTAGCAATTCAATTTTTTTTCCAGTTAAGTTACTAACCTTTCTTTCCTTTAAAACTATTTTTTAAACCTTTATTACATCATACAATTTTATCAAATATCTAAATATATCAAAGCATGGAAGATCTTCCCATTCATTCACATCAATTATAACTAGAAATACAATTTGGAGGATATATAATCATTTTTTCCCAAAGCATCCAGAGACATAAGAAACACCAAAGAGTAATATTTCTAATAATATTTTTCAGCATTTGCATTATTACACATAGAATGGAATCAGTAAATAAATTCTCATAACCCAAAATAAGTTCAGATCCAGACCTAAAAAACAAACTTATTTACTATACATACACAAGTAAGAGAAATGGTTAATCACATTTGAAGGTTTTTTTTTTAACTTCCCCAATAAGGCTAACAAAGAAAAGCTTACCACAGTTGCTCAAGACTTTCTTTCCTGCTAATATTGCAGTTATGCCAAGCCGTTATCTTTGCCGGAAACCTCTACAATATTACTGCAATAAATATCAGAACTTATACTGCACAGCACACTTAATCACTAAAGTAGAGAAAACAAACTTCATACTACAATTATGACATGAAAATCAGTCCTTCAAAACTTTGTTTGATTAATTCTATTTTACAGTCATACAGCAACAATATAAGTTTTTCCCTGTAAGCTTCCGTTTCTTTTATATTTACACTATCCATCCTAAACACTTGATTTTTAAACACAAAGTCAGTGACTTGCTGCACATTTTCAGCCTTAAACCATTCACGGCACATTCATGACTGGTATGAAATTCACTTCAAAAGCCATTTCATACTGTAACTAACCTCAATTTGCTCCACTGAAATGTTCCACAAAGGAGGAACGGCAAACTGTGGTTACTGGCAGTCATCGAATATTAACATAAGGGCGCTTCACCAAAACTTGCGCCTCATTTCACAATTAGGGCTTCCTTTCTCTGCCCTATATCACGAGCCTTCTCGCTCCACTTATCTAACTGAGGTCTCTAATAAACCTTACCGGCTTTACATTATAATCACAATATACACGCAGATATCTGTCAATTCTTTAGTATACTTACACAACCACTGCCTGTGTCCTTGAGACTTGTCTACT
The DNA here is from genome assembly GCA_033557465.1 of Ichthyophis bannanicus. Taxonomy (NCBI): domain Eukaryota; kingdom Metazoa; phylum Chordata; class Amphibia; order Gymnophiona; family Ichthyophiidae; genus Ichthyophis; species Ichthyophis bannanicus. The sequence continues at coordinate 1,312,320,772 of CM066032.1, forward strand.
GTTTCCAACTGCTGAAGGAACAGAGATCCGAGTCCAGCACCAACTGAAGAAAACTCCGTGATCTGTCCACAATACCACGGCTCTTTAGGTCTCTGGTCCATCAGTAGTGAGAGACACGCAGAGAGTAATACAGAACACAATCACACACACACAAAGTGCTATTTTCTTTGAGCTCAGAGGGAAGACAATAAGCGGACTATGAACAGGCATAATTCCAGGCTTATTGAATTCAAAGTTCTCCTCCTAAAAGCTCCCTTTTATTAGAGAAAAAGAGGAAGTAACAGTCATTTATTATAACCATGAAATAACACAAGGTGTCGCCAAAGTTCTTTTTACAGAGTAAGATCTGATTACAATATATTAGATGAAATTTATAATTGCAAAAGTTGCAAAAATTATGTTGTGTCAGCAGGGACTTCCAGTTGACTGTACAATGAACTATGGTTGCACAGCTCATAGCCTATGTTCTTTTTGCTTGCGTTAACACTATTCCATCTATTTTAAAGACAGTTACACAGAACCCATGATCATGACATCCTATTCTATTTAAAAGGAAGTAGGTGAGAAGTCAAACTTCTAAACACATTTTGTATCAAGAAATTCATCCATCTTCAATTACATATTGGGGATTCTGGTATCCCTTTATCTGTCCATTCCTACAGTGACCACAGTAGACTGTCTGTGTGGTGACGTGCACTCCCTTTGCAGCCAGCCAGAGGTTTACTAGCAGCTGTAGCACAATGGTTACTTCCCTGCCTGTGGAGCCAGAGTTCTTGGGTTCAAACCCACAGTGGGGTTATTTGATTGGGCTGCCCAAAGCATTATTGCTTTTTAATGTACATTATTGCTGCCAGCAAAAACACCCTCATCGTACTGTACTCATAAGGTGCCTCACAGGGCGCTTTATAGGGCGCCCTATGGGTTACCTTATGGTTACCGTCCATATAAGGTGCACTATACGTTATCCTGTGGAGCAACTTATAGGGTGCACTGTAGGGGACATTTTAGGGTGCCATGGCGGACAGTGCACTTTATAATGTGCCCTATGGAGTGCCTTATAGGGAGCCTTATGCGGCACCTTCAATTACGGCATGTGAGGGCCTGTTTGCTGGCAGCAATTAATAAAATACAACTAAAGTGCTGCAGGAAAAAACACATACATTGTAAAGCTGATGTTATAGCCAGCCTTATGTATTAGGCACACTGGGGAGCAAACTCATGACCCCTGTATCAGCAGTCAGTGCCTTACCCATTGTGCTACACTGCTGCTCCTCCTTGCATGTCAGCACACCTACTTATGCTGTGCATTCCTTAAACTGCACAGTGCTGCCATCAAAAACATTGCTGTGACGTTGCGGTAACTCATACTGCACCCTATAAAGCGCCCTATCAGCAACATTCTAGGGTGCCTTGGCGGATAGTGCACTTTAAAATGTGCCTTATGGGACGCCTTATGTTAACACGCTTTGAGAGTGCGTTTGCTAATAGTAGTAATTAAAATAAAAAATAAAATGCCTCCTAAAGCAAACTTACCCATAATGGTTAATGCCTCAGCCAGCCTTCTTCATTTGGCATGGTGGGGGATTGAGCTCATGATTCCTGCACCATTGGTCAGTGTCTTAACCATTGTGCTGTGGTTTTGCTCCTGTGCTTCTGCATCAGTGCGCCGCCTTATGCCGCCCAATATTAAAATGCCTCCTAAAGCAATAGTGCACTGCCTTATGCTGCCCATTATTTAAATGCCTCCTGAAGTAATGCCTCAGCCAGCTGTCTACATTGGGCACTGTGGGGGATTGAACCCCTGATCCCTGCACCATTGCTCAGTGTCTTAACCATTGTGCTGTGGCTCTGCTCCTCTGCTTGCATATCAGCGCACTGCTTATGCCTCCCGCGCAGCTTTCTTATGCGTTAATGTGCGGGGCGCACCTTAGCGCATGAATAATCCCAGTTTTGCTTTTTTCAGCCAGACACGCCCACTCCTTATATGGCACCCGCACACTAGCGCGGCCCGCATATTACCGGGGTTTTAGTAAACATACCCCCATGTCTTTAATAGGATAATAGTCTTGATTGGATCTATAGTTCTGATTTGCTCACTGATTTTCCTTACAAACTCCAAACTACATAAACATTCATGCACTAGGGTTAAGACAGAACTGGATTAATCTGTTCCCTAAATCATGGAGTCATTAGGAAACCTAGGTCTGCCGGCAGACAGATGATACCTTTTCGGTTTAGCCAATGTGGGGACACCGATGTTCCTCCTCAAAGGTGTTCTATCATGCAAGGCTAAAATGTGCAGAGCCCTATAATTTAAAGGATTAAGAATTCAGGATTAAAATCTAGATTCAGGAAATGGTTCATTTTTTAATTGATTTATTTGCTCTTATCTATAAGAATTTATTACTGTTTTGAAATATTAATATCCCAAAGAGTTCAGAATGTAAAGTCAATTTTCAGAGCTGAACCATTTCTCTAGTTCTTCTTTTAATTACTCTCCAGTTCATATACTCTACTTAAAATAATGGACACTTGGGGCCACTTTTGGCTGTTGCATTAGTCCTACACAATTTTTGATGTTTGGTTCATATTTTGATAGTTGATTTAAATTAAACACGACTCACCGTAAACTGTTATCCTTACAAAAATAAATTGGTTTATTATAAGTTCATACATAGCCCTTGTCAGAAGATTCCCAGATGCATATTTTACATGACTTTCATAAATATGTAAACATAATATATTAATACATTCAGACTAAACAATCACACTCTGTAATCTAATAAAATCTATATACTGTATATAAAAGACAAAAACAATGCCCAATTGCCTAATAGCTGAAGGCAAAAATGTAATATCAGGCAGCAAAAGAGAAAAATGGTTTAATTTGCCTTGAAATTCTAAAGGTAGGGCATAGAGTGCAACAAGACTGATTTCACAGATCATAAAAAGCAACAGAATTAAAACAATGTTTCAAAAAATTGTTATATCAAAGCAGCTAAAGGATGCATAGTAAGCAATCATTTAGTTTTAATTACCTTTCAAAAACAGGATATCAATTAAATGAAAACCAAGGAATAAGATTTAAAATGTCCAATTAATTGACAAATTCAATTTATTAATGTTATTTTATTAAGGCTCACATATACTAGCCTACTTTAAGATTTTAGTTAATTGCAAAACTCAACCCACAGCAGCTGTGAAAGCTCTGTGGGGTCTGCAGAAAGCATTCCTGTGACAGCACTGTGGGAACTGCAGGACACATTCCTGTGAAACATTTATGGGAACTGCAGGAGACATAACTGTGAAAGGCATTCCTGTGAAAGCTCTGTTGTGTCTAAAGGACACATTTCTGTGAAAGCTTTGTGAGATCTGTAGAAGGCATTCCAGAGAAAGTTCTGAAGGATCTGAAAGAGGCAATCCTGTGAAGGTTCTGAAAGATTTGCAGGAGACAATCCTTTGAAAGCACAAAGGGAAGTGCAGCAGTCATTCCTGTGAAAGCTCTGAGGGAACTGCAAGAGGCATTCCTGTGAAAGCTCTGTGGGTTCTGCAGGAGGCATTCAAGTGAATCTATTGATTTCTGCTCTAGAGGCTTAGGGGTATGTTTATTAAACCGCGCTCATGTGCGCGGTGCACATTAGCGTGCGCTAAGGTACCTTAGCGCACGCTAATGATGTGTTTTTGTGCCCCGCACACGTGCGCGCCACACTAAAGTGCCCGCTCATGTGCGCGGCACGCTGATGTGCAATAGAGGCATGGAAAGGCTCCTGGAGGGCGGAGGAAGGCTCCCCAGGGGCGGAGAGAAGGGGTCAATGGGTGGAGAGTGGGAGGGGAGAGGCTCCCCGCACACGAGCAGGGCTGAAATTCAAGCCAAAAAATACCGCGAGTGAAAACCTCGCGGTAGAGCCGATTTAAAGGGAAGAGAAACCATTTCTGTCAGCAATGTACAGCAAGACCGGGGAAACCTACAAAACAGTGATAAGTGTGATACATGTGCACGGTACAAAAGTGCAAATAAACATTGAAAATGACCCCAACAAAATCTAAAAAAATTATAGTCAAGCTGGGCAATAGTGATAGTAATGGGAAACATCAAAAAACACTCCCAATAAAGGCGCAATAAATATGTATTTTAGAAGGGTCTACGCTCCGTCCCCATACAAGGTGAATGATCCCAGAGTGAAATAGCACTGATCAGGGTTTCCCTCTCCTTTGGACAGGTTAGCTATGGCATGCACATTTCCACAACAGCAGGGTGGGCATGTCAGAATGGGCAATTGGACAGCTGCTGGGAAAGGGGATACAGAGGGCTGCAGGCGGCACATTCTGTGGTGCAGCTGGGGCACAGTGCGGACTAGGCAGATGCCTAGATGGCACCTAGGAATGCTGAAATTGAACAGCAGCCAGACAGCAACTGATGAGGGCCCAACATGGGCACGAGAGTGTTTATCACAGTGTCACAGGGGATAGTACCCAGCAGGTACCCCCAAGGGCACAGAACAGTGGCAGGTGGTGATTGGGGGACTTGCAGACAAATTTGCAGGCACCCCTACCCCAGAACCCGCACCATAGGCAGCCGCCTACCCGCACACAGGATAGCCTGAGACTGCGTACCATCAGCACCACCAGCAGAACGGCATGTCAGCAGGGTGGCACAGGGGTACTGGAGGTGGAGGGAGGCAGTGGCAGCTGGCCAGAGCAGACTATGGCCTAGCCCTGTGTAGGTGGGTGCAATGCACTGCAACAGACAGGCCCTGCTGGACAAACAGTCATGGTATCATCAGGGCATGCACTGTCTCTGTGGCATCATGGTGGTGCACTGCACACAACCAGCGTGTTTGAAGACAGAAGGTCACAGGTTCAAGCCCCAGCTGGGGCTCCTGCCAATCCAGTCCCCATATTTTACCCACAACTAACTAGTGATAGTAAAGACGAACCTTTATTGCAGAGAACATAAGCATGGCTCAAACACCTCTATTTTACCCTACAGAGCACAGACACCAGAAACATGCATATTACCTAGAGCAGATTCCCCCAAATGCAGTCCTGGAGGGCCACAAAACCTTCAGGGTTTATGCTGTCTCCAATCTAAGGATGGAGCGGTACTGGTGGTGGAGGTGGCAGCAGCTGGTGGCCACAGCATACCATGGCCTAGCCCTGTCCAGGTGGGTGCCGTGTACTGCAACAAACAGGCCCTGTTGGATGTACAGTCATGGACTCCCCAGGGAATGCAGCATACCTGTGGCAACACGGTGGTGCAGTGCACACAGACAGTGTGTGCAAGAACAGTAGGTCACAGGTTCACAGCCCAGCTGGGGCTACTGCCAATCCAGTCCACATATTTTTCCCACAACTAAACCGTGATAGTAAGGACAAACCTTTATTGCAGAGAACATACGCATGGTTAATACGCCTATACAGAGCACAGACACCATAAACATGCGCATTACCTAGAGCAACGTCTCCCAAATGCAGTCCTGGAGGGCCAAACACCATTCAGGTTCCATGCTGCCTCTAATAAAGATGCCTGTGCTGCATATCTATGCACCACCCCCATGGTATGCAGATGTATCTCATGCATATTCATGAGGGACAGCATGAAAACCCGAACAGTGTTTGGTACACCAGGACTGGAGTTGGGAACCTCTGCCGTAAAGCAGCAGCCAACAGGGGCAGACACACCCACACCCACAGGCCCCATTAGCCAATGCCTCCTGGAGAGGCAGGACATTGGGCTCTGCGTGCATCTCACAATACTAGCACTTGCATACCTTAGCAATGCCACCCTACACCTGGGTATACGGTACACAGCTATCAAACGTTTCCTATGATTACTGGCAGATAGCAAGGTACCATGGGTATAGCCCGGACAGGGTGGCCTGGCCAGGATGCATCTGCACAGGGCATAGGGCACTGGCTTGGACATTTTAGTGCCCGGCCACCACCTACACAGACAGGGTGGCCTGGCCAGGATGCATCTGCACAGGGCATAGGGCACTGGCTGGGACATTTTCGTGCCTGGCCACCACCTACACAGACAGGGTGGCCTCAGCATGTCCTGCTGGGAGATCACTCTCACCCTGACTGTGCAGTGACCACAGCATGGCTAGGCACCCCCATAGTGCTATATAGTATTTTTTTCAAGTGATATTTATGTTTTTTGTTTTGGAGCCCAGTCACTGATGTATCTGCTTGTTGTGTATGCTGACGTCCCAGTTCTGGGTGCATGCATTTCCACCAGGAACATGCACTATGGACAAGCTAGCAGACTGTTTGCAGCTGGCATGTGTCTTGATGGAGTGCCTTGCAGGGTGCAGAGGCTGAAGGCTTGCTGCAGGAGAATATCAGGTTGGTGGTGGGGTGCAGCTTAGTATAGCCAGGCCTAATGTATGTCTGCTATTGAGTTATGGATGTGTACAGAGCTGCATTGACTGCCTTGTAGGGTGTCTGTTCCCCCAGCAGGACTGGGGTTGATGGCCCTCACTACTGCCACCATTGCAGGGAGGTAGAAAGTGCATCTGTTGATGGGAGACCATGTTTGCCACCCTTGGCTCTCTGGAAGAGGAGGGTGGTGGTATATAATTCTCATAGGGGTCCATAGGGGCTACACCTGACTGTGACAGACAGATATATCCAAGGTGTTTCTGCAAAAACTACCTATCTCACACATCAGCACTGCTGGGGACCTACAACATGGCCTATTTCTGCCATCACAGGTGCTGTGGACCTGGTGCTGGGCGCCCCACCGCACACTCAGGGTGAGCACAGTACCCACAGCAGCCAACAGGGGCAGACACACACACACCCACAGGCTCCATTAGCCAATGCCTCCTGGAGAGGCAGGACATTGGGCCCTGCGTGCATCTCCCAATACTAGCACTTGCATACCTTAGCAATGCCACCCTACACCTGGGAATACGGTACACAGCTATCAAAAGGTTGCTATGATTACTGGCAGATAGCAATTCCTACGTTAAGCACAGTTTGCTGATTGAGCTCCATCATAGCAACCTTTCTGATGTCTGTGGAGTGTGCTTCAGGTCTGGTCTCTGACAGTGTTTACCACCCTGGGGAGTGACCCCCAACAGTATTGCGTACCATATCCATACCTGCACTGTGCCCAGGACTGGTGTGGTGGCCAGGGCTGCTAAACTCCTCTATAGTAGCACAATGCTGGCATAGGTGTGGGAGTGTGTGTCTGTCTATCCAGTGTGTGGTGGCTGCAAACACCTTCCACAGCCCACACTGCCAGCACTGTTGCCAGTATTGGCCTGCCAATGTGCATAATGAGGAGCAAGGTACCATGGGTATAGCCCGGACAGGGTGGCCTGGCCAGGATGCATCTGCACAGGGCATAGGGCACTGGCTGGGACATTGTAGTGCCTGGCCACCACCTGCACAGACAGGGTGGCCAAAGCATGTCCTGCTGGGAGATCACTCTCACCCTGACTGTGCAGTGACCACAACATGGCTAGGCTCCCCCATAGTGCTGTATCGTGTTTCTCTCATGTGATATTTATGGGTTTTCATTTGGGGCTCAGTCACTGACTTATCTGCTTGTTGTGTATGCTGACATTCCAGTTCTGGGTGCACGCATTTCCACCAGGAACATGCACTATGGACTAGCTAGCAGACTGTTTGCAGCTGGGGTGTGTCTTGATGGAGTGCCGTGCAGTGGCTGAAAGCTTGCTGCAGGAGAATATCAGATAGTGGTGGGATGCAGCTTAGCATATCCAGGCCTAATGTCTGTCTACTATTGCGTTATGGATGTGTACAGAGCTGCATTGACTGCCCTATAGGCTGTCTGTTCCCCAGCAGGACTGGGGTTGATGGTCCCCTCTACTGCCACCATTGCAGGGAGGTAGAATGTGGATCTGTTGGTGGGAGACCCTGTTTACCACCCTCAGGCCTGGAGGAGGGTGGTAGTACATAATCCTCCTAGTGGGTCCATAGGGGCTACACCTAACTGAGACATACAGCTATATCCAAGCTGTGTCTGCAGAAACTACCTAACTCATACATTAGCACTGCTGGGGACCTGGTGCTGGGCGCCCCACCTCACCCTCAGGGTGAGTGCAGTACCTGCACAATGTGACGGTGTGTAGATACTCTGTGCCAGTACCACACACGGTCAGTTCCCCCTACCAGGCCGAGGTGCTGTGGGGGTGCATACCCCATCTTGTGTTCATATGTAGATGGCTGATTTGCATGTGCAGTGCATCATGGGTACGGGTGGGCTAACCCTATCCTGGTGACCACAGCAGACTGTTTGTGTGGTGACATGCAGTCCTTCTGCAGCCAGCCAGGGGCTTGCTGGCAACTATAGAGCTGTAGCCCACTGGTTATTTCACTGCCTGTGGAGCCAGAGAGCATGGGTTCAAATCCACAGTGGGGTTGTTTGATATGGCTGTCCAAAGCATTATCTATTTTTAATGTACATTAGTGCTGCCAGCAAAAACACCCTCAGCGTACTGTACCCATAAGGTGCCTCAGAGGGCGCCCTATAGGGCACCTTATGGTTACCGTCCATATAAGGTGCACTATACGGTATCCTATGGAGTGACTTATAGGGTGCCCTATAGGGGACATTATAGGGTGCCGTGGTGGACAGTGCACTTTATAATGTGCCTTATGGAGTGCCTTATGCGGCACCTTAGGTTACGGCACGTGAGGGTGTGTTTGCTGGCAGAAATTAATAAAATACAAATAAAGTGGAGCAGGAAACAATACTTACATGTCAAAGCTGATGCCTCAGCCAGCCTTAAGTATTAGGCACACTGGGGATTGAGCTTATGACCCCTGTATCATCAGTCAGTGTCTTAACCATTGTGCTACACTGCTGTTCCTCCTTGCATGTCAGCGCACCTACTTAAGATTTCCATGCGTTTCAATGCACAATGTTGCCATCAAAAACAGTGTTATGACCTTTCCGTGCCTCATAGGGCACCCTATATGGCGCCCTCTAGGCCACCCTTTAAGCAACATTGTAGGGTGCCGTGGCGGACAGTGCCCTTTAAAATGTGCCCTCTGGCGTACCTTATGGGGTGCCTTATGCAGCACCTTCTGTTACAGCGCTTTGAGAGTGCATTTGCTAGCAGCAGTAATTAAAATAAAATTAAAATGCCTCATAATGCAATATTACACATAACAGGTGGTGCTTCAGGCAGCCTTATTCATTGGGCACAGTGGGGGATTGAACCCATGACCTCTGCACCATCTGTCAGTGTCTTTACCAGTGTACTGCAACCCTGTTCCTCTGTTTGTACATCAGCGCACCTGCTTATGCTTCCTGCGCGTGTTACTCGTGCGCTAATGTGCGCAGCGCACAAGAGCGCACAGCGCAGCGTGCGCTAATCCCATTTTGCTATTTTTGACCGGACCGCCCACTCCTTTTATGGCATCCTGCAGACTAACGCTGCGCACACGTTAAGAAGGTTTAGTAAACATACCCCTAAATTTCATCTGCCCTTTGGATGCCCAACCTTACAGTTTATCAAGGTCTTCTTGCGACTTTTCACAATCCTCTTGTGTTTTAAGAACTTTGAATAATTTTGAGCCATCTGCAAATTTGATTACCTCACTCGTTTTTTCCATTTCCAGGTCAATTATTAATATGTGAAAAAGCAGTGGGCCCAGCATAGATCCCTGGGTACTCCACTGCTTACGTTTCTCCTTTGAGAAAATTAGCTATTTAGCCCTACCCTCTGCTTTCTGTCTTTTAACTAGTTCCTAATCCACAGTAGTACAATGTCTCCTATCCCATGACTTTTTAATTTCCCCAAGAGGAGCCTTCTCAAAGGCTTTTTGAAAATTCAGATACACTTAATAGGAAGTGAACTCAGGCCTTTTGCTGCTTCATAATACTGCCTATATGTATGATGAGGTGCCATTCAATTGATCCCTGCCTAAAATTTCTTGGACTGATTGAGCCTTGTAGAAGACTTCTATTCAGTGGTTTCCTGCTGATATACTGTATATACCCTGGAACCCTGCTCCCAAACAAACATCTCGTGGGCATTCTAGTTGTCTTGTCCTCTGCTGATTCTTGGTGTTTGACTTTGGCTTTTCTACCTATATCAGACCTTCTCTGCCTTTCCTGTCTTCTACCTGCTCTTGGACTCTGCTTCTACATGTCATTCAAATTAGTTTTTCTCCTAGTAGTTCTCCTGCCTCCTCTTTCACCTGACAACTGGTGTCCACTCCCTTCTCCTTGGGACTCCTGTGCTTCTGGTCTTGTCAACTTCTGAGTACTTCAGGGCTCATCTCAAAGGCAAAGGAAGCTGTTATAGACAGCGGTGTAAATTCCAAGCCCTTGCAATGTGTGTGTGGGGGGGGGGGCACACGGCAGTGCAGCAAACTTACTTGTATTTGTTGGCCACGCTGCCTCCATTGTAGGTCTCAATAATCAAAAGAATCCCCAAACCCCAACCGCAATCACCATATGCTATATACTTTTTGTCGGGCATAAACCGCAAGGTGAAGAGGACTCCCTCGACACCTCACGCAGTACATGCCCCTTTTGTTTTTTTATTATTTATTTCATTAATTCTGATTTTGCAAAACTTAAAAGCAGGGAAAGGCTTCACACTTATCTGCACAAGCACGACGTGTACGTTTCGAAGCGACCAGCTTCTGTATCAAGTGTTCCCAAGGCAAAGCAGTGTGTCCAATCCTTCCAAAATCCAGAAATCGCCAAAACTTTGGCGGGTGACGTCAGGGGGAAATTTCAGATAGGCCATTTATAGAACCGCCCTCTTAAAGCTAAACCAATCACAAAAGGCAGGGAAACCCCACTGCAGGGGAACCCCTACACGGATTGGATAAAGCCTTATAAGGTCAACCAATCAACGTCCTTATTCAGTCCAGCAGGAGCCATGGAATTTAAGGTAAAGATCCAGCGTTGTTCAAGGTTTCTCAAACGCTATACAGGAAGCCAGTGCAAAGAAATAGTTTGTTGAATTTTGGTAGTTTCCACCCTGGGCCCCTTCGTCGGGGCCTCCCTTTCGGGCAATTTTTAAGGATTCGTCGTCTATGCACCTCTGTGGTCCAATATAAACATCACGCGTTAGATCTATGGCATCGGTTGTCAATGAAGGGTTGCCCTCGGGCGGTCATTTCAAGGGCTTACAGGAGGGCTTTGTACTCCCATCGGGAATGGTACCTAGATTGTGATATGTTTTCCCCTAATGTAAATGTGGATGGGGCTCCCTCTCGGGTGACCGGTATACTGCCATACATGAGTCATTCTGGCAAAGTGGCATCGATTTTGCGTAAACATTGGCCAGTACTTTCACTATGTTCAAGTTTGAATAAACCATTGCAGATTGCATATTCGCGTGGCCGTAACCTTCATGATCGGTTGGTGAGAACTGCAACATACACTGACCGCCCGATTGGGCCCGATACTGGACTGGGCTCTCATGATGTTTGTGGGACTTGCAGTTACTGTACTTTAGCCCTAACAGGCACTACTTGGTCTGATGTGGCTACGGGCCGGGTTTTTCATCGCCGATGGCGAACTACATGTGCTTCTGCTTTTGTAGTATATGTTTTTATTTGCCCTTGTGCCCAGTATTATGTAGGCAGCACTAGTCGAGTTGTGCGGGTACGACTGGGAGAACATGCATCCCGTTTGCGACATTTAGTATTGACAGCCCCGATGGTACAGCACTGCTTGGATTTACATCACAAGTTTGAGCAACTGCATTGGACAGTGATCGATTTTGTGCCCTGTGATCCCAGGGGAGGTGATCGCCTGGCTCGTTTGAGAAACCTTGAACAACGCTGGATCTTTACCTTAAAGGTTTGGCGATTTCTGGATTTTGGAAGGATTGGACACACTGCTTTGCCTTGGGAACACTTGATACAGAAGCTGGTCGCTTCGAAACGTGCACGTCGTGCTTGTGCAGATAAGTGTGAAGCCTTTCCCTGCTTTTAAGTTTTGTGAAATCAGAATTAATGAAATAAATAATAAAAAAACAATAGGGGCATGTACTGCGTGAGGTGTCGAGGGAGTCCTCTTCACCTTGCGGTTTATGCCCGACAAAAAGTATATAGAATATGGTGATTGCGGTTGGGGTTTGGGGATTCTTTTGATTATTGATACGTGTGGGAATACCTTTTTTTGGGACTTTTTTCCTTTGAGTTATTCCATTGTAGGTCTGGCTGTTAGCCCCTGAACTGAAGTTTCATGATAACAGCCATACTGCAAGACTTCAGCCCAGGAGGAAGACCTCTGTGCTTGGAAACTGAGGCAGCGTGGGAAACAAATAAAAATATGTATGCTGTGCGGGGTTGCCACCAGAGCAGAGTAAGGGGGAGACAATGGGGGAATCGTGCTGCCACTGCCAGAGTGTGTGGGGGGAACTCACTACAGGAAGGAAACAATAGGGGGGCCCTCAGCAAAACTTTGCTTGGGGGCCCCTTGCTAGAACGTTTGCAACTGGTTATAGGTGAAGGTACACCTCCTCAGTCTCTGCTGTTCCCGCAGTGTGAGCATGCTATGACAATTACTTATACTACGAGTATATCTAACAAATATCCAGCTTCAAAAGCATATTTCCTTGATAAAATTAATCCCTTCAAAAATCAACAGAACATATCCTAAAAGGTAGGATTTAAGTGTACTAAGATCTCAATAAAAGCCATAATCTCAGTCTCTTGCCAAACATGAAATGATTCAATTTGGGGAGATCCATTGTGTGGAGGTGGTGCTGCCACAGGTCTTGCCATCCAGCCCACTTGCAGTTTGAGCAGGAAGTATTCCAGCCAGCTGCTGTTGTGCAGGGTCCCTGCCAGGTTAAAGGCTGGCAATTGTGCCTGTGCCCTCTGGGAGATCCGGAGTCTGGAGGTGGCACTGCAGCAGGTCTTGCCATGTGGGCTATGAGGAGTTTGAGCAGACAGTATACCAGACATCTGCTGCTGTGAAGGGCCCCTGCCAGGTTAAAGGCTGGCAATTGTGCCTGTGCCCTCTGGGAGATCTGGAGTCTGGAGGTGGCACTGCAGCAGGTCTTGCCATGTGGGCTATGAGGAGTTTGAGCAAACAGTATTCCAGACAGCTGCTGCTGTGAAGGGACCCTGATGGGGTTAAAAGACAGTGCTTGTGTTAATGCATAGCCTGAAGGGGCATACCCAAAGGGGCAGGACATGCCCCTTTGGAGCACCGTTGGAGCATCATGGGAGCGCTATGGGACACTAGCTTTTCCCGGTTGTGCCATTTGGGTAAGTCCTGCTCTGGATTGGTTTTTCTACCATGGGACCACATAAAAGGAAGAATAAAAATAAATCAGATCTTGATAAGACCATGAGTACTGTGTCTGGGCCTATGGAGAAACATGTTGTTATCTTCCAAGCTTTGCTACCATTTTCCCCAGAGGGGGTTTTGTTAGCTCCATTGAGAGTTCTCCTCCCCTCTGCTGGGCCCCATGTCATCCATGGTTTTGTCGGAGGGTGATTTTGACGTTTTGTCCACTCCAGGCTTGGATGTGATTCCTTTACCTACTCCTGTATTGTTACCTCAAGTTCTGGAGGGGGATTGTGAGAGATTCCTGCAGATTTATCAACCAGTGAAGCTTGTATAAAGCTGGAGTGATGTGTTCCATGGAGTTAATGTTCAGTGTTATTCTTGTGGCGACATTTTGAGTTATTTGAAGCCATTTTAAGTCATGTTTGGTGATACCTTGTAGAATGGTGTTAGCAAAATTGAGATTGGGAGTAATTGTTGCTTGGATTACTGATCTCAGATCTTGGGGGTGTAGTAGTGGGTGGAGTTGTTTGAGGAGTTTGAGCTTGTAAAATATATTTTTGGTTGTTTGAGTAATATGAGATGTAAGGATGAGGGAGTGATCGAATTACTCCTAAGTATTTGACTTCATTTTTAACTGGTATGTTAATGTGATTGATTGTGATTGAGATTGGAGGGGGAGAGAAGTTCTGGTTTCTTGTTGCATACATGGCCTCTGTTTTTGTGAAGTTGATATAGAGGTTGTGGTTCTCCAGCCATTTCATTATTTCAAAGAAGCAGTCTGCGAGATGTTTGGTTTGGGGCTTCAGACTGTCCCATGGGATATAGATCATTATGTCATCAGCGTAAATATGATAATTTACGCAGAACTTTTTAAAATTGAGCATATTGGTTGTAGGTATAGATTAAAGAGGAGGGTGGAAAGGGCTTGGGGGAGACTTTGCTCTTGTTTATAGGTGTCTGAGATTTGTTGTTCTATTCTGACTTCTTGTGTTCTGTCAGATACCAGCAGGGTGACTGACAACCCACTTTGGGCAGGTCTCAGGCCTCCTGGGGGTAGGGTGGATTATAACACAGCAAGAGCAGCATAAACCATACCACCAGGGTGACTGACAGCCCACTTTGATGGGGTCTCCAGACTCCTGGGGGTAGGGTGGATTATAATACAGCAAGAGCAGCATAAACCATGCCACCAGGGTGACTGACAGCCCACTTTGGGCAGGTCTCAGGACTTCTGGGGGTAGGGTGGATTATAACACAGCAACAGCAGCATAAACCATACCACCAGGGTGATTGACAGACCATTTGGAGCAGGTCTCAGGACCCCTAGGGGTAGGGCAGATGTGTGACCCTGCAACTGCAGAACCTACCATATCAGCATGATGTTTACCAAACCTCTTTAGGCAGATCTATGGGCTCCTTGTGTTATGGTGTATTTTAACATATCAATAGCAGCAGCTGCCATAACACCAGGATGACATCTGGAACTCTGTGATCAGGTCTTTAGCCTCCTGGGGAGAGGGTAAACCACTCTGATGTGATACATAGATGGTATATCACGTGGGTTTAACTAATAAACATAAATGAGATAGACTACCTACACACAGCAGTATGCACAGCTACAATCAACACTGGATATGTTTATGGATATACTGACCTGTCCCCATACACTTACCTCACGTGGGTAGTCCGCAATACGATTATAGCGCCTAGTGATGCGGTCCCAGGCCCTCCGGACACGCCCCAGGTCCTGCTGCTTTGAGGATCCCAGAAAGAGTTTTCGCTGCCTAGAGCAGATCAGCCCTGCAAGGTGGCGAAGGTCGCTTAGTGTGAAGGCTGGCTTCCTTGAATGAGTAGCCATTTTCAGCAACGCCTTGCTCACGCATGCATGCACGCCTCACCGCCTCCGTGACTCAACATGTGCAGCACGCATCATTAAGGCATGCTAGCAACGTGCCCGTGCCTCTGCCATGGCTGGTACACAGCAAATGGTGGCACAATCAATATATAAAAAAGATCTATGCTGCAGTCACGTGTCTGACCTTTTTAAGCACAATTTGTTTATTATGCATGTCTCTCATTGTTGGCACACTGGGGTCTCAAACCCATCATCACTGTCTCTGAAGGGTATTGTATTAACTGGTGTGCTATGCATTTTCACATAGCAATGGCTGGCTAAACAGTTACACCAGGGGGTATGTTTACTAAAGCATCTTAATGTGCGCCCAGCGATAATGTGCAGGATGCCATAAAAAGAGTGGGCGTTCCGGTCTAAACGTAGCATTCGCGCAATAAAGTGCGCCGCTCACATTATCACACGATAGAGGGAGCCATGCCATGTTAACGCACGTTAGTCTTAAGTAGGCGCGCTGACCAGAAAGCATGGCAGTAGAGGTGTAGCACAGTGATTAATACATTGACTGATGAAACAGGGGTCCTGAGTTCAATCCCCCAAAGGCCTTAATGAATAAGGCTGTCTAAAGCATTACACTTTACTTTTAATCAGTGCTGTCTGAGGCATTTTCTTTTTTAATTTAAATTAGTGCTGCCAGCAAACATACCCTCCCAGTGACGTAACCTAAGGTGCCACATAAGGTGCCCTATAAGGCACTCCAGAGGGCACATTATAAAGTGCACTGTCCGCCAAAGCACCCTATAATGTTCCCTTTAGGGCGCCTTATAAGGTGCTTTATAGGGCGCTTTATGGGGCGCGTTATGAGGCACCTTAAGGTTACAGCACTGTGAGTGTGTTTTTGATGGCAGCACTAATTTAAATTAAAAAAAGAAAATGCCTTAGACAGCCCTATTAAATAACCCCACTGTAGGATCAAACCCATGATCTCTGCCTGCACAAGCAGTGGAATAACCAGTGGGCTACTAACAAACCCCTGGCTGGCTACAGAAGGACTTCAGGTCACCACACAAACTTTCTGGATAGGGTTACCCACCCATACCCATGATGCACTGCACATGCAAATCAGCAGTCTACACATGATCACAAGATGGGGTATGCACCCCCACAGCATCTCGGCCTGGTGGGGGGTACTGACCGTGTGTGTTTCTGGCACAGAGCAGCTACAGTGGTCAGTGTCTTCACCATTGTGCTGTGGTTCTGTTCCTGAGCTTGCACATCAGCGCGCCGCCTTATGTGGCCCAATATTAAAATGCCTCCTAAAGCAATAGCGTGCCGACTTATGCCGCCCAATATTAAACTGGCTCCTAAAGTAATGCCTCAGCCAGCCTTGTTCATTGGGCACGGTGGGGGATTGAACCCCTGATCCCTGCATCATTGGGTCAGTGTCTTAACCATTGTGCTATGGCTCTGATCTTTGGCTTGTACATCAGCGCGCCACTTATGCCTCCCGCGCAGCTTTCTCATGCGCTAATGTGCGGGGCGCACATGGGCACCGCGCACCTTAGTGCATATTTAAATCCCGTTTTTTCAGAAAGAAACGCCCACTCCTTATATGGCACCCGCACACTAGCGTGCCGCGCACATTAGCGGGGTTTTAGTAAACATACCCCTAAGGGTCTGACCTGCTCTCCTGGAGACATCTATATAGACATTTGATACACGTGCATAGTCCACGTTTCTGGAATTGTGTCTGAACTTACATGTGCCTGCCTTTCTTTTCAGACCTTATGGTTTTGACATCCCAGATTGCACTTGTATGTCCCATTTGAAATGGGCCTCCACGGGAGGAGGGCCCCACAAGAAAATGTTAACAATACTCAAAATAAATTATTCAGGCTAAACTAGCTGTCAATAATATATCTAAGAAGTAATAACACTTGCCAGTGAAGCAGAACTGCTATAAGCATTAATAAAGGCAGTACGCTGGGATGATTTATAGAATACATAACTGCAGCTGGGGGACTGTTTTTTCTTAAATTCCCATGCAAATGTCTGGTCAAGTACCAGTCAGTGAGATATGTATTCTAAGAACCCTCCCAGCTTACTAACTTTCAACGTTTTACGCCATTTTCTTCCATATGGCATTCAGTTTGGAGCTTACTCATTGTAAGATTTTGTTTCAGTTCTGATAGGAAAAAAATATCTAGATAGAAAGGCATAATAAGGTGGCATATTTCAGTCACTGGAAAATTAGTAAACTCTGCAAAATCACTGTAGCAGAAAAGCACTGGGATTGTATCCCTAAGAGACTAATGGAGAATTAAAGGGGGTGTGACCACCTGTGACTTTCCTATTCCAACTAATAATTTCATTTCATTTTGGGATTTCTTTTCCTTCTTTACAGAATAATTCAACATGGATTACAAAAATAATAATTAAAATAACTGAAGTCTAGCAAGCAATAAAGAACATTGAAGATTTTAAATAGTTTGGGGGGGCCTAATTTGTACAGCGGAGTTCATTTGCTTAGCTAGATTGACTTGAGAATAAGAATTTGTGGAATAAGAGAGTTTTCAGTTCTTTTCTGAAGGCCATGTGATTGTTCTCATTTCAGCAAGTTTGGTAGCTCATTCCTTGGGTTGCGCTATTATTTTGAAACAAAAGTGGCAATACTGCTCCCTATTGCACAATAGGGTGCATTATTGCTGAATAGGATTCAGCATTATTGCACATCTGGCAACCTCCCTGCCTAACCCTGACAATTCTCCTGCATGGAGCCTCGGTGCTGTGGCGTCCCGCTGCCCCGCCCAGTTCCAAAACTGCTTTTTCCCCACCACCCGACCCCCAGAGGGGCCTTCCATGGCCAGGCTCGGGTGACAGGGAATCCCCTGCTGCCTCTCACCTTCCTGGTGTGGTCCGCCAGTTCCATTTGCTGCACTCAGGGGGACATATTTCACCTCTGAGGTGGAATAGGTACTCTGTCTATCTCCTCTAAGCCGGGCATACAGGGCCACAACCGGAATCAGCCCTATATGTCTGGTGTCATGGGCCCACCTCCGCCCGACCCATGGTCCTCCTATAGCCCACCCCCTCCCGCCCCCTTCCAAAGCTCCCCTTACATCTCCTCTCTACATGTGGGGAGCTTTGGAGGCAGAATAGGCTCCAAGCAATTAGCGGGAGATGTAGATCCAAACTGGACATACATCCCTGCTAATCGCTGTTTGGAATGACCCCCATTGCCTACACAGGACAACAGCATGGCCTAGGCCTGACTTGACACCAATACTACAAGATTCTCTTAAAGGGCAGATAGTTGAATTTACGGTAGATACCTTTAGATATCACAGCTATCATATTTCATTTTCTGTCATCAAGACATGGATGTGGCTGAGCTGGGATATCTCTAAATGATAATTGGAAGAGAAATGGCAGCTGAGATAGGAGGAATTAAGAGAGATGTTGCATAGAGAACAGTGAAAAGAGGGAGAAGAAGAGAGCAACGAAGGATAAACGTCAAAACACACTTGAGCACTTCAAAGATATGTTCATATTAATTTATATAATGAAAAAATATTTCCATCTAATAAGTTAACAGAGAACAACATCTTCTGCTGTCATTGACATCATTACTGCTTCCAAAGACCACAGCTGGTGTTTGAAGTTTAAGGCCTAACAGTAATCCGGAACTCAGAAACGTTGTTTTTGCTTGAGTGCAGTTCTTTTCTTCCCACTTTGATGCCCCCAGGAGATTGATTTATCTAGCTATTGTAAGGCCTACTACACAGGGTGCTTGTAAAGAGGGAAATTTCAAATATTAATGACCTTCAGAATCATAATTGCTAGGTTCCTTCATCCTTTCTTTTCCCATCAACCACACCCACTCAAGCCACTCCTTCTGGACTTTTACTGACAGATTAGAGAGATAAGCAGAACCGCACATTGAGGTCTGATTTGTCCTCTTCTGGAAAAGTTGGTTACTCTTTTTCCTTCTTTCCTATTTCTTACCCTACAATTAATTAGGTACCAACTCTTTTGGCATTGTAAGTGCCTGACTTCTACCATATCCATGGAAGAGAAATTCTTCATAAGTGTAGCACCTCCCAATTATTTTGAAAAATTGGTTCCTTTATACTGACCCCACTTTGATCTGCATATATTTATTTATGGAAATTTATAGTCTGCTTCTCTAGGGGAAAAAACTCTACTCAGAGTTGTGCAATATAGAAACACATATCAAAGTTATAGACCATGCACCCAAAATGTTTAAATGAAATACATTTAACAGTGTGACAGATACAATACACTTTAATTAAAAAACCTCACTAAATAAAAGCATCTTCAGTTATTTAGAGATGGTCACAAAAATAATCTAATCCCAAAGGTTTTGTAGCAGTGCACTCCATAAAAGAAGACCTGCAATTGAATAGGCCCTAATCCATGTTGATGCCAATTCTGCCTCTGTACACATTGAAACAACCATCGGTCATTTATTTATAGAACAGAAAGGCCAAATAAGCTCATATTCTTTGAGAGGAGCTGGAAGCAAAGATAACTGAACATGCACAGTTTAGTAAGCAATGCTATTTTACTTTCCTAATGTAAAGCAGTGATTCCTTTTTTAAGTTAACAAATGAAAAATACTTGAGTGTGCTACTGGGTAAAAGTTTCACTGTGCAGTCTTTTTTTAATTTAGCTGTATTTATATTCTGCTTTTCACTGGGTCAAAGTGGACAATTGGGGGATGCATTTAACACAAGGGGATATGGGACACATACGCTAATACTTACAGGGAACATGGGCAATGGAGGGTTAAGTGGCTTGCCCAAGACCACAAGGAGTGCCTGTAGGACTAGAAATCCCAGTCCCTCCGGCCTGAGATTGCTGTCCCCAGGTGGGACTTGACCCCCTGGCCCTCTGGCCTGAAGTACCTTGTCCTAACCACTCCTCCCAACTCCTCTTAACTCCTTTGCAATTGATTTCTTTAACTTATTGAGCATCATATTTCAGAAAATAGAACAGCACATTAATTTCATGCTTAAGGAACTGAACCTTGTGTGAAAAACTTGCTTTAGTTGGAACAGATAATGCCTAGGACTTGGTTAAATCTGCATCATCTTTACCTTATGAACTCATCCTGTGCATGGCACATGTTCTTCAACTATAGGTGAACAAAGCAATTAAGGAAGTCATCCCAGAGATTTCTCTTTCAAGGTCCAGGAAAATAGTTGGATACTTTAAACACAGCTCAGGCTGTGACATTGATTTAAATAAACACCAGACATTAAGAGGATTGCCTATGGAAAATTCAGTATGTTGCAATGTGTTGAAACAGTACCCACAATATGCTTCAATGACTTCTAGAGCACAGGGAAGCGATTACGGCAGTTCTAGCTGAACAAAAAGATAATCTTACAATTTTATCAGCCACTGAATGGGAAAAGCTGAAGAAAGAGCTCAAGATACTTCAGTCATGCAAGATGGCAACAGAATTACTTGGGTTTGAAAACTACATATCTCTGTTGTTCTGCCAACAATTTCTCATCTGTTGCAAGAATTCAGCATCTCAGAAGGCGATCCAACCTACATTGTACGATTCAAGGGCGCATTCTGTGCTGGCATAATTGCCAGCAAAGTGGCCTGGAATAGCTAACAGTTGCATCTGCTAAGGAGCCGCAGTTTTAAAATTTTACATTTATTGAATCGCACTGAGCGCAAGATGACATGGATCAGTTAAAAAGTCACTGTCGACAGCAAATTCTTTAACACCTAACTTTGATCGGTCACCTAAAGGAAAGCATCAAAGAAAAGTATGCATTTAATCTGCCACTTGACTCAGACAATGAAGACACGGCATATACAGGTAATGTCAATGACAAATTTCCATGTTATAGGTCGGAACCAGTTTTCTATGGAGGAACTAATATTTTAGATTGGTGGAAATGCTGGACTTCTGAATTCCTGCCTTATCAAGGAAATATCCAACACCTGCAACAACAGCTGCTTGCGAGCACTTATTCTCTATAGCTGGTCACATTTTGAGTAAACATAGATCCCAATTCCATAACATGCATGTCCGGCCAGCTGACATGTCTAAATCACAAACAGGCCCCGTTTGAACCTCTATTTCACATCCATGGGCCTAGACATGCCTGCGGAACCAGAATCGAGGGGGGGGGGGGGGTAGACGTGTTCTGCATGGCTTGGACACAACACTATTCAGCCAGCGCTTGCACACCTCTGACACATGGTGCGGGCCATGCGATATAAGGGAGAAAAATGTCCTCTGTCAATATTATCAGACATGGGTTAAATGATTTGGATGACCTCACTCCTACCATATTCTGAAAACTTGCACATTTCGGATCCTGCCCGTCTCCGCGATGTACCCGCAGACGCCATGCCCCTCGGGAAAAACATGCATCTCCTGAGCTGTCCTTCATTAATACTCTTTAAGTATTTAAAGGTCTGAATCATATCTCCCCTGTCCCTCCTCTCCTCCAGAGTGTACATATTTAGGTCTTTAAGTCTCTTCTCATACGTCTCCTGATGCAGACACCAAATCATTTTGGTCACCTTCCTCTGAAACCTTACAGTCTTTTAATATCCTTTGTGAGATACGGTCTCCAAAACTGAACACAATATTTCAAGTGAGGCCTCACCAGCGACTTGTATAGTGGCATTAGCACCTCTTCTTTTTGCTGGCAACTCTTCTTTGAATGCAACCCAGCATCCTTCTGGCTTTTGCTACTGCCTTGTCACTGTTTTGCCACCTTGAGATCCTCAGAAACAATTACTCCAAGGTCCTTCTCCTGGTCTTTGCACACCAACCTCTCTCCCCCTATTGCATACAATTCCCCTGGATTTCTGCTTTCCAAGTGCATGACACTGCACTTCTTCACACTAAATCGTAACTGTCAAGCATTAGACCATTCTCCCAGCTTTTGTAGATCTTTTCTCATGTTCTCCACTCCCTCAGGGGGGTCCACTCTGTTGCACATTTTTGTGTCATCTGCAAAAAGACAGACTTTTCCATTCAGTCCTTCTACAATATCACTCACAATTACATTGAACAGTACTGACCCTGGACCAAACCCTGCGGCAGACTGCTAATCACCTTTCTTTCATCTGAGTGAGTTCCATTTACCATCACCTTCTGCTGTCTGTCAGTCAACCAATTTCAGATCCAGTTCCCCACCTTGGGACCCATCTTCAAGCTACTGAGTTTATTAAAAAGCCTCCTATGATGAACAGTATCAAAGGCTTTACTGAAATCTAGGTAGATCACATACATCGCATGCCCTTGATCTAGTTCTCTGGTCACCCAGTCAAAGAACTCAATCAGATTTGTTTGGCAAGATCGTCCTTTGGTAAAACCATGTTGTCTTGAATCATAGAAACATAGAAACATAGAAATATGATGACAGAAAAAGACCACATGGCCTATCTAGTCTGTCCTGCCATAACAACTACAATAGTCCCCTTTTTACCTTTAGAGATCCTCTGTGTTTGTCCCATGCTTTTTTTAATTCAGTTACTGTCCTCATCTCTACCACCTCCACTGGGAGACTATTCCACGGATCCACTACTCTTTCCGTAAAGAAATATTTCCACATATCACTCCTGAATCTATCTCTCTTCACCCTCATCCCATGTCCCCTCGTAGCAGAACTTGCTTTCAATTGAAAGAGGCTCTCTCCCTGAACATTTATGCCACAGAGGTATTTAAACATCTCAATCATATCACCTCTATCCCGCCTTTCCTCTAAGGTGTACATATTAAGATCCTTCAGTCTGTCCTCATATGCTTTATAACGAAGACCACTAATCATTTTAGTAGCCACCTCTGCACCGACTCCATCCTGTTCACATCCTTTTGAAGGTGCGGTCTCCAGAATTGCACACTATACTCCAAATGAGGTCGCACCAAAGACTTATACAGAGGCATTATCACCTTTTTTCTGCTAGCCATTCCTCTCCATATGCACCCAAGCATCCTTCTAGCTTTTGCCGTCGCCTTTTCTACCTGTTCAGCTACTTTAAGATCATCAGACACTACCACGCCTAGGTCCCGCTCTTCTTTAGTAGACAAAAGTACTTCACCCTCTATACTATATTGCTCCCTTGGATTGCTGCAGCCCAAATGCATGACCTTACATTTTTTAACATTAAATCCCAGCTGCCAAATTCTAGACCATTCTTTAAGCTTAGCTAGATCCCTCCTCATGTTATCTACCCCTTCCTGGGTGTCTACTCTATTGCAGATTTTGGTATCATCCGCAAAGAGGCAAACCTTACCTGAAAGCCCTTCCGCTATATCACTAACAAAGATGTTAAAAAGAATCGGACCAAGGACAGATCCCTGGGGCACACCACTGATAACATCCTTCTCCTCAGAGTGAGCTCCATTTACTTGTACTCTTTGTCGCCTCCCACCCAACCAATTTCTAACCCAAGCAGTAACTTTAGGGTCCATCCCTAGGGTGCTCAGTTTGTTTATAAGTCGCCTGTGAGGAACAGTGTCAAAGGCTTTACTGAAATCTAAATACACCACATCTAGGGCTCTCCCTCGGTCCAACTCCCTGGTCACCCAGTCAAAGAAATCAATCAGATTTGTCTGACAAGACTTGCCTCTGGTGATTCCATGCTGCCTCGGATCCTGTAATCTGCTGGACTCTAGAAATCTCACTATTTTCTCTTTCAGCAGCGTTTCCAAAAATTTACTCACCACCGAAGTTAAACTAACCGGCCTTACTTCCGCTTACTCAACCACATCTTTACTTCCGCTTTTGTGTAAAGGCACCACATGAGCCTCTCTCCAGTCCTTTGGCACCACTCCCGACTCCAGTGAGGCATTGAAAAGGTCAGTCAGTGGAGCTGCTAGAACGTCCCCAAGTTCCCTCAGTATTCTCGGGTGTATCCCATCCGGTCCCATCGCTTTGTCTACTTTAAGTTGAGATAATTTCTCACGAACACAGTCTTTTGAAAATTGTTCAAGATGTCCTTTGCTTCTGTTCCTATTTGTGAGTGTTTTCTGAGGTCCTGCTCCTGGTTCTTCATCTGTGAACACAGAACAAAAATATTTGTTAAGCAATTCCGCTTTATCCTTATCAGCTTCTACATATTCCTCCCCTGCACCCTTGAGTCTGACAATACCACTCTTGCCCTTCCTCTTCTCACTAATATATCTGAAAAATGTCTTATCCCCCCATTTTATAGCATTGGCTATTTCCTCCTCCTTTTGAATCTTTGCCTTCTTGACTACTTTGCTAGCTTCTCTAAGTTTTTCCAAATACAGATGCCTGTCTTCCTCTCTCTGTGATCTCTTGTATTTCATGAAGGCCTCCCTCTTTTTCTTCACTTTTTCAGCAATCATGCAATCTGTTGGTTTTGAGAAAATCCATTATTCGCTCTTTCAGGAGTGCCTCAATTACTTTTCCCACCACCGAGGTAAGGCTTACTGGCCTGTAGTTTCTAACCTCTTCCCTATTACCACTTTTGTGAAGAGGTACCACATCAGCCCTTCTCCAGTCCTGTGAACTTCTCCGGTCTCCAATGATCTATTAAAAACATTATTTATTTATTTTTATTTTATTTGCATTTCTTATATACCGCACTATTTGCGATCAGCGCGGTTTACATAAAACAAATGGTATCCGACAATAAACAAAATTCAGGTCATTACATTGAACAGGAACAAGTAACTAGGAAAACAGGGTAAACTATATACATATGCGGAGCATTGAATAGAGTAACTATATACATGTCAGATGGAGTTATTGGGTATTGATCATACTTGGTGGCTGGGGTTCGGGGCAGTCAGTGAGGTATTTGATAAAGAGGAAGTGTTTCAAGGCCTTCCTGAACTGGCTCAAGTTGGGGATTGCTCTGATGTGTGGTGGTAGGGAGTTCCAGAGACTTGGGGCGCATAGTCTAGAGGCTCTGTTCGATGTTGCTTTGGAGCATTTTGTCGTGTCTCTCGGTATCACTAGCATGTTGGCTACTGCGGTTCTTCTTAGCCTGTTGGGTGTGGGTGGTTGGATGAGGTCACATAGTGAAGAGGAGGAGAGCCCCTTGATAGCCTTGAATGTCATCACTAGGGTTTTGAAACTGATCCTGGCTTGAATGGGGAGCCAGTGAAGCTGTTTCAGGAGGGGTGTGATATGCTCTCTTCTTGGCGTTCTGAGGAGAATCCGCGTGGCACTGTTCATGGCAAGTTGCAGGGGATGTAAGGTGGCCTGAGGGAGTCCTTGTAGGATGGCGTTTGAATAGTCAAAATGAGGAATGATGAGGGCTTGATAAATGGTGCGGAAGTCGCCTGGTTCGAGTAAAGGGCATAGGTGTCTAAGGGATCTAATCTTGAAGTAGATCGCTCTTACGGTGTTGGCTATGTATTGCTTCATGTTGAGGTTCTGATCCAATGTGACTCCGAGATAACGTATAGCTGATTTTACTTGCAATTCGGCGTTGTCCACTTTCAAGTAGCTGGGTGGTGTAAACTCGGGATTTCTGGAGATGAACAGGACCTCCGTTTTCTTGTGCTGGATGCGCAGATTTTGAGAGAGGAGCCATTCGGATATTGCGTTGAAACAATTAGTCAAGGGGGTAAGGTCTGGGCAGTCCAGGGATATTGGCAGGTACAGTAAGACATCATCTGCGTATATCATGCAACTCACATTGAACGATCTAATGATGTTACAGATAGGTTGGATATAGATGTTAAACATAAGTGATGATAGGGAAGATCCTTGAGGAACTCCTTGGCTTTGTAGGAATGGCTCGGATGTGGACCCGTTTGCTCGTACTTATTGCCATCTGTCAGACAGGTAGGATCTGCACCACTCGAGAGCTATTCCACTAATGCCTTTCTCTCTTAGCCGACCTAGGAGAATTTCGTGGCAGACCGAGTCGAAGGCTGCCGCTATATCTAAAAAGACGAGTGCAAAACCTTGACGTAAGTTGTCAATGCCTGACATTATGGTGTCGAAAAGAGTTGTGAGTAAAAGGCCCTGCAAGAACCTCTCTGAGCTCTTTCAGTATCCTGGGATGTATCCCATCTGGTCCCATTGCCTTGTCCACCTTCAGTTTTGCAAGTTGTTCTAACACAACATCTTCTGTGAATGGTGTGGTATCTACTCCATTCCTATTTGTATATTTGTCAATCACAGGAAGTCCTTCTCCAAGATTTCTTTAGTAAAAACAGAGCAGAAGTATTTGTTTAGCATGTTCGCTTTTTCAAAATCACTTTCCACAAATGCATTTTCATCACTTTTGAGTCCTGCAATTCCACCTCTGATTTTCCTCTCTCGAATATACCTGAAAAAAGTTTTGTTGCCACACTTCACATCTTTTGCCATCTTTTCTTCTGCCTTTGATTTTGCTATCCTCATTTCTCTTTTTGTCTCTTTAAGTTGTATCTTCTATTCTTTTCTGTGTTCCTCTGTTTGTGAACTTCTGAATTTTGTGAAAGCTCTGTTTTTTGCCTTTATTTATGCAGCCACTTCTTTGGAGAACCAGATAGGTTTCCTTTTCCTCTTGTTTTTATTTACTTTCCTTACATATGTAAGCCCCTTTTATTGCTTTCTTTAGTTTAGCCCATTGCAATTCCACATCCCTTATCATCTACCATCCTGCGAACTCTTCCTTCAGGTACTTAGCCATTTTACTGAAGTCAGCGTTTCTGAAGTCTAGGACTTTCAGCTTGCTGTGATTGCCTTGACCTTAATCTCAAACCACACCATGTGATGGTCTCTACTGCTCACATGGGCACCCACCCGGATATTCGACACGCTATCTCAGTTGGTGAGTATTAAATCCAACATCGAGCCTTCCCTTGTCGGTTCCATCACCATTTGCCTAAGTAATGCATCTTGGAAGGCATCCACAATATTTTTACTTCTTTCCAGATTTGCAGAATGAATCCTCTAGTCCACATCAGATAAATTAAAGTCTCCCAAAATGATCACTTCCCCCTTCATGGCTATCTTTGCAATATCAATCAATTCTCCATCTATTTCTTTGTTTTGAGTTGAGGCCTGTAGACTACACCAGTATGGATGATGTGCCATCTCCTCTTTCCAACACAATCCACATTGCTTCTTCTTTTCCCCACATCCCCGACTACATCTCTCTGTTGCAGGGAAAAGGATCATAAGTGAAAAATTCAGTCAGTATGTAGACAGGCATTTGAAAGGGGGTGACGGAAGGCGAACAATAAGTTCAGGACGTCACTCCCAGCTAAAACATAATAACATTGGAAACAGCCAAACCTTTAAACCACACATCAGTGGCAAGAGGGAAGAGGCGTGTAGAATGAAATTCATGCAAAATACAGGAAAACCAGTCAACAAATGCTGGAAAGCAATGAGCACAAATGCTAGAAGCCTAGCCAACAAAGTTCCTGACCTGGAAGCCCTAATGGTGGCAATGGACTTGGACATTGTGGCCATTACAGAAACATGGTTTAATGAGTCACATGAATGGGATATAGCCATAGCTGGCAGCAATCTATTTAGAAGAGATAGAGAGGGTAGACAAGGAGGAGGATAGCCCTATATGTCAAAACCAATATTAAAGCTGCTGAAATAGGGGGCGGAGCCTGATGTCCAGCGGGTAGGACGCTTTGCGTTGAAGCTCCCGAGAGGCCTACTTAGAATCCTGACTTAATACCTATATAAATTTACTATTTCGCTCCGAGCTGACCGGGGCACCTCGGGGGGGATGGCGGCCCATAAACCAGCGCGCTTGGACTTCGGGTCTCCTTCTTCTTCTCACGGAAAACGCTCCAAAACAGAGGTGTCCTCCCCACAGAAGATGGTTCCATTTCGTGAAAACTCCGCAATGCACCTGGAGATTTTGGAGGAAATACGCGGCGTGAAGGAATTGGTGCAGTCCAATGGAGAAGCGCTTCGAGCCATGCGAGAAGACTTTGGAGTGCTCCAGGACCGACTTGAAGGTCTTTCATTACGGCAGGACAATATGGCGGGGGTCCTCGACTCGCACGAGGTGCGCTTGGGCAAACTGGACAAGGCTGAGCGCCAGATACAGAACCTTCAAAAGGAGTTGGAAGATAGCAATAATCGAGCCCGTCGCAACAATGTGAGGCTCCTCGGAATGCCGGAGGGGGTGGAAGCAGGAGATATAAGAGAATTCTTGCTCAAAACTCTTCCCTCCTTGCTGAAGATCACTTTTCACAGAGAACTGGAAATCGATCGAGCACACCGTGTTCCTGCCCACATGGCGCTCAACCGCACGACCCCCCGGCCTATTATCTTTAGCTTGCTACGATATCAACAAGTGGAACAAATTTTACATGCTGCCCGAGCGAATCATCATTTGGAATTTGAAGGTCGTAAGGTCTCCTTCTTTCCTGATTTGGCAAAGCCTACCGTTGACCGTCGGAAGAAACTCCTTGCTTTTCGCCCTCGACTTCAACAGCTACAGGCTCGCTTTGGCCTGTTGTATCCAGCGAAGCTCCGAGTGACTCTCCACAACCAGACCAGGACGTTCGAGGATCCTGATCTACTATCAACATTTTTGGACTCCAAAGAAGCAGAGCAGATGCGCTAATCCCAAATCTTGGACTCTTATCTGCCGGCTCTATCCGCCATTTTGAAGGGCCCGATGCGGCGGTCATAGCCAAGCACAGAAATGGCCTGGACTTTCTTTCTTTCTCTGTATGACTTTTGTTTTTGGTCTCCTATCCCTTCATGATGTGTGCCTCGGTCGGATTCGGAGCACGCACAGTCCTACAGGTTATGTGTTTTTTCAATTTCGGCCTTCTCTGGGGTTTCTCCCCGCAGACACATGGTCGCCAGTAATTTTGGGGTTTTGCTTCTCCTCTACCGTACTGCGGTTTTCTTTGTTAATGTGGGGCGCTTCATTGTATTATATTAGCTTATTTTTTCTATGTCATGTGTACAGCCAGATACAGTCAGTTTGAGGGACATAGTGAAATTATGTGTGCTATCATGCTCAGAATTTTTAACTTTTCTGAATGGCCTTATGTAAATCTTATTATTCATCGTCAAAGGCATTACTGGTCCACTCAAAGGACAGAAAATCCTTAGCTATCTTAGCTACGAGCATGTTGATTTGGTGTTTCTTCAGGAAACGCATTTCACTCTGCTGAAACACTGAAACTCAATGCTAGGCCTCACATGGTAGCTGCCTATTTTCCCACCGTTTCCAAATGGTACGGGATAGCCATCCTGGTTAAGAAGTCTTTGCACGCTACTGTACCTGATATTAGCGCTGACATGGAGGGTAGATGGGCCCGGGTACACCTTGAGGTTGGAGATAGTGAATTCACGTGTATTTGCACTATGCCCCGAATGTGGACAACCCTGCTTACTATGCAAGTTTTGCGCAGTTGGCCTCGGCCTCCGCCAATGCTCCATTAATACTTGGTGGCGATTTTACTCAAGTGTTCCCTCAATCTTTTTTCTCAAACAAGGTGCTCGTTGGTTGGAAGATCCAGTACCGAGCAGACCTGTGTGGCTAGATATAGAAGCGGGCCTTTGCTAACCGATTCCTCTTACCTTCCTCCCTGGTATGACTCTCCCATCAGACTCCCACTATCCACCAATGCTTTTAGACACTTTAGGTGCCTTTAATACTCTTATGCAATCTTTAGACTCCCGACTCTGGTCAATGCAACTTCAGCATTGCATTCGGAGCACTAGAGTACTTCCGCCATCGGCATTCTCTACATAAGGTTGATTGGAGACTTTCCGATCTCTCGGTAGTTCACCGGGTGTAGCATCCACTTTTACTAAACCTTATGTAATGCTATCACTAGAGATACCTCTATAGCGCAGAAAGTATGGGAGAGAGAATTGCATGTGACTCTGACCTCGGAGCAATGGAGCCTTATCTGGAGTAGAGGGACACGGGTTCCCGACCCGCCTCACTCACTCAGATCCTCTCCTTTCTAGCCCACCGGTGTTTTTACACTCCTCACAGATTAGACAAATGGAACACTACTCAGGGCAATGGTTGCTGGACACGTCCTGCGGCCATTGGTTTATTGCCTCATGTTATGCATGAACATCCCGCACTACAGTATTACTGGCGTCGGGTCTGGGGTCGTATTTAGTCTATCTCGCACTCTCAGGAGTCCCTTTCTTGGAGGATAGTGGGACTTCGCCCAGTTGCGGGGATCCCCTCTCTCCCAAAAATGGCTTATCTCCTTTCGAACTTTATGCTTGGCATTGCTATTTCCCTAATTAAGTAATACTGGAAAATTAGTTCCCATTTGAGCCCCAATGAATGGTGGAATCATGCCTGTCTCTACAGTAACTATGAACAAATACCTCGTCTGTTCGCTTCCTCCGTTCAGACTCCTTCTCATTGGTCTCAATGGAAGATGCTCAATGAATATGTACATTTTGCTAAATGCTCTCATTTGACTGTCTAACTTTGTATATATCTCTGTCCCATGATCATGCTGTATTGTAGATACTTTTTTGATCGTTTGATGTATAATCACTGTTAATTGGAAGCGCTCACATGCTGATATAAACGGGTAGAGAAGAAGCATCGGGGTGGGGGGTAATGGGTTTACTTTTCCTTATTGTATACTTGTTTTGTCTCTTTTGGTGTGTTGTTTCTTTTGTTTGTTGCAAAATGAAAATAAAAGTTTAAAAAAAAAAAAATAAAAATAAAGCTGCTGAAATATTCCAATGTACGTTTTTGGTAATTGTATCGTGGAATGCAGTTGTTCCATGTCAAAAATGGTAGAATGAAATTAATCATGGTTAATCACATGATTAACATCTTTGATTGTATGATTCATTTGGATCAAAAAAATTTTCAATGCTTCCTCTAATTTATTTGTTGGTTTATTATAAACATTTGAAATATTGCCCTCAGAGTGAAAGCACACCAGAGCAGTTGAAAAGATCAAAAGTACTATGATTGCAGCAGTCACAAATATCTATATACTCACAAGAAAACTGCACTTTAAGAACATTCTTCCCTGAAAATGAGAAGAAAATAGGAATTGTCTTATCCCTTGTAAGCGCAAAGAGTGAAGAATACCTCAACTATTAAGATATAATAAAATAAAAATGATCAAATCCAGGCTGGCCTTAGCAATTGTGGGGCCTAATTTCAACCATTTTGTTGGAGTCTCCTGGATTTAGGATTAATACATAGTACTAAAAACTAAATGATAGGGGTGTGGCAAGATGATGTCCTGAATGTGTGCTGCTCTGTGCTTTTCCCTCAGTGGACAAAAAGAAGGCAAAAGCCAACACTGGGAAATTAGCTTAGAGTCATCACCTGGGGTTTTTTATGCAATTTCTTGATATACCACCCAGGCTGAAGGGCATCAGAGTGGTTTACAATCAATAAGCAGGTACTGGATACAATCCCTCATCCCCAAAGGGCTCACAACCTGAGGCAACCATGAGTTAAGTGGCTTGTCCAAGGCATGCCTATAGGACTAGAAAACCCAGTCCCTCTGGCCTGAAATTGCTGGCCTTCCAGCCTGAGGTACCTTGTCCTAACCACAAGGCCAATCCCCTCTTAATTTGTTTTATTTCCAGCCTACAGAATTGCATAAATTGACCTCTTCTGCTGCCCTTCCCAAGGCATGAAGATGCTGCATTTGTTTATGCACTGGGGTATTTGGATTTATAGCTGCTTTTTGTCCTTTGTTTCCCCTCATTTGTTTTACATAAGAACATAAGATATGCCATAATGGGTCAGACCAAGGTCCATCAAGCCCAGTATTCTGTTTCCAACAGTGGCCAATCTAGGTCATACGTACCTAGCAGTTTCCCCAAGGGACACAGGTTCCACAATGCTTGTATTGGTTCAAGCATTGATATCCTGGGTCCCTTCTCAATAATGGTTTATGGACCTTTCCTCCAGGAACTTGTCCAAACCTTTTTTAAAACCCGCTACACTAACAGCCTTTACTACATCCTCCGGTAACCAATTCCAGAGTTTGATTACACGTTGAGTGAAAAAATATTTTCTTTTATTAGTCTTAAATAGTTTACCCTGTAGCTTCATTGCATGTCCCCTAGTCTTTCTATATTCTGATAAGGTAAACAATCGATCTACGTTTACCCGTTCCACTCCGTTCATTAATTTATAGACTTCTATCATATCTCCCCTCAGCCGTCTCTTTTCCAGGTTAAAGAGCCCTAACCTTTTTAGCCTTTCTTCATAGGAGTATCCTTCCATCCCCTTTACCATTTTGGTGGCTCTTCTCTGAACCTTTTCTAAAATCGCTATATCCTTTTTAAAATACAGCGACCAGAATTGCACACAATATTCAAGGTGCGGTCTCACCATGGAACGATATAGAGGCATTATAATATCTTTTGTTTTATTTTTCATTCCTTTCCTTATCATACCTAGCATTCTATTTGCTCTCTTGGCCGCCGCTGCACACTGGGCCAAGGGTTTTAACATGGTATCCACAATGACGTCTAAATCTTTTTCCTGGGTGGTGGTTCCTAATGTGGAACCTTGCATCGTGTAACCATAGTTTGGGTTGTTCTTCCCTAGGTGCATAACCTTGCACTTGTCCACATTAAATTTCATCTGCCATTTTGATGCCCAGTCTTCCAATTTATCAAGATCCTCTTGCAATTTTCCACAATCCTCTTGGGTTTTAACAACTTTAAATAGTTTTGTGTCATCTGCAAATTTGATAACCTCACTTGTTATTCCACTTTCCAGGTCATTTATGAATATGTCAAAAAGCAGCGGACCCAGCACAGATCCCTGGGTACACCACTATTCACCTTTCTCCATTGGGAAAATTGGCCATTTAGCCCTACCCTCTGCTTTCTATCTTTTAACCAGTTCCTGATCCACAATAGTACACTGCCTCCTATCCCATGACTCTTTAGTTTTGCCAAAAGTCTCTGATGAGGGACCTTGTCAAAGGCTTTCTGAAAGTCCAGATACACAATATCAACTGACTGACCTTTGTCCACCTGATTATTCACTCCTTCAAAGTGTTTGTTTTTCTTTTTACATTTCTGGTCCATGTGCCACCCTCATGTTGTGGGCTTGTAGAATGTAGCATTGTGATTATTGCCTGATCATTCTTAATTTCTGTGCCTCATATTATGTTAAGCTAATTTTTTCTATATAAGTGGCTACATGATTTAATTTGAAAATTCAATAGGTATAAAATTAAAATTTAAAAAACATAATAGCTATACATGTTTAAAACATTATTTCTAGTGCCTTAGTTCAGGGGAAATATTTTCTTTAGTGGTCTAGGTTTAAAACTTTGCTTTCAGTACCTTTCTCAACTCTTTGAAGCTACTGACACCTCATCAGGAGTTAGTGGGCCTGATTAGCCTATGAAAGAACTGAGAGCAGCTGAGGGTTGCATAAAGGTCTTCAGAGCCTTGAACATTGAGACATTCCTAACAGAGGCTCTGCATTTCAAAGGTAAGAATGTATGGCTATTAATTACTAGTTCTCTGCCTGAGAGCTCTTAAAAGGGTTTTTTGTATATTCTTAAAACAAAGTTACATTCTTTTTGTTGCCTTAGGGTAGGTTTAAAACTGTGCTTTCAGTATCATTCTCAGCTCTTTGAAGCTACTGACACCTTATCAGGTGTTAGTTCCCTCCCTACCCCCCCCCCCAACTCCTGCCCACTTCATGTGAGCAGTCTTACTATATAAGGCACCTCCCCAATTAACTACACACAGGGACTTGGAATAACACATTTAGAACACACTTAAAAGAGTTTAATTGTTTTTTTCTTCTCTGAAAGCACAGTTGGGAAACCGGCTGGTCTTTGGTAGATCTCTCTCTCTTTTGCTTCAACGGGTACCTAAGCTCCACCAACTGAACAACAGTAGGGAAATCACATCTCAAAACTGTTGCCCCTGTTACAGCTTCTGCCTCTGTCCAGACAGAGATCCCAATGCCAGTTGAAGGACCATTTCCTTGTGCAGGATGCCTGCATGCTAAAGCTCTCAGGAAACAAGTGGAGGATCTAAGAGAAGAGGTGGTGAGGAGCATTCAAGACAGTGAGAAATACATTGATGAGATGCTTCTTGAAACATCCAAGCTCTCCAGCAGAGGAGAATATGGGAGTCTACAGAATGACAAAGGTTGGACACAAGTCACCAGGGCCTGCAACATCATCAATCCTGCTCCTTCAGCCCTTGAACTGAAGAATCATTATGCATCCTTGGAAGTGGAGGAGGTGAAAGTATCCCAGGAAAGAGAAGAACCAGAGCTCGAGCACCCCAAAGTTGCAGAATCAGTGACCACAAGGAAGTGAAGGGTAGTGGTGATTGGTGACTCTCTTCTGAGGGGTACTGAGGCGTCGATCTGCCAACCAGACTTGATGTCCAGAGAGGTATACTGTCTGCCAGGTACCAAAATACGAGATGTTATGGAGAGTTTGCTGAGACTCATCAAGCCCACTGACTATTAGCCGATGTTGCTTATCCATTTCAGCACAAATGGTACTGCCAGGTATCCCTCTAGGCATATCAAAGGTGACTTCATGGCTCGGGGGCAGAGGGTGAAGCAGATTGGTGCAGGTGTGGTTCTCTTCGATATCCCTGTTGAGGCTAAAGGCCAAGGTAGAGAAGCTTGCATCCTGGAGATAGATCCATGGTTGTGTGGATGGTGTCATTGAGAAAGGTTTGGTTTCCTGGACCATGGGAAGCAGAGATGGCATCCTTCTGTCCAATAAGGGTCAACATGTCTTCAGCAGCAGACTGGCTAACCTACTGAAGAGGGCTTTAAACTAGATTAGTTGGGGATGGCTGAAGAAAGCCCCCAGGTAAGTGAAAACACCCAGGTAAGTGAAACATTAAATACCTTTATGAAAATGGGTAAAAGGGGCAACAACATATGGAAAGCAGTGTGTATAAATGCCCATAGCATGGGAAATAAGATCCCAGATGTTGAGGCTTTAATAGGAGTGGCTGACTTTGATTTAGTGGCGTTAACGGAGACATGGTTCATGGGCAATCATGATTGAGATGTAACTATATCAGGCTATACTTTATTCAGAAAGGGCAGGATAGGAAGAAGGAGAGGAGGAGTGGCACTGTATGTAAAAAATACTATTAAAGCTATGGAAATACAGGGCTTAAAAGGGAGAGAGGAGGAGGGAAAGAGAAATCTATTCTCATTGGTGTGATATACAGACCTCCTTCACAGGGAGAAGAGGTGGATGAAGATTTAATAGAAGACATATTCAGCATTGCCAGGAAAGAGGAAGTGCTACTGATAGAGATTTCAATATGCCTGATGTTGATTGGCACATCCCTGCTGCTGTATCATCTAGAAGTAGTGAGATCCTTGATCCTCTACAGGGAGAACTATTCAGGCAACTGGTAACAGAACCAACACATGAAGGGGCCATACTGGACTTGATGCTTACCAATAGTGAAAGTGTTTTTGATGTTATAGTGGGAGATCATCTCGCATCCAGTGATCACCAGATGGTTTGTTAAGTATTAGGACTATGGCTGATAAAATCCATTCAAAAGTGAAAGTCTTAGACTTTAGGAAAACTAACTTTGCCAAAATGGGCCAATACCTCAAGGAGTCGTTAGCGGGATGGGAACAACTGGGGGATGTAGAAAAACAGTGGGCAAAACCGAAAGGGGATATTTTAAGGGCAACCAACCTTTTTGTTAAAGTGGTAAATAAAGGTAAAATGAAATGGAGACCACTATGGTTTTCAAAATAAATAGCTGAAAAGGTGAAGAAGAAGAGGGAGGCATTCATGAAATACAAGAGATCACAGAGAGAGGAAGACAGGCATCTATATTTGGAATACCTTAGAGAAGCTAGCAAATTAGTCGGGAAAGCAGAGATTCAAAAAGAGGAGGAAATAGCCAATGCAATAAAATGGGGGGATAAGACAATTGTCAGATATGTTAGTGAGAAGAGGATGGGCAAAAGTAGTATTGTCAGATTCAAGGGTGAAGGGGAGGAATATGTAGAAGCTGATGAGGAAAAAGCAGAATTGCTTAACAAATATTTCTATTCTGTGTTCACAGATGAAGAACCAGGAGCAGGACTTCAGAAAACACCCACAAAAAGGAAAAGAAGTGAGGGGCATCTTGAATGATTTTCAGAAGACTGTGTTCATGAGGAAGTAGCTAAACTTAAAGTAGACAAAGTGATGGGACCAGATGGGATACACCCAAGAATGATGAGGGAACTTGGGGATGTTCTAGCTGCTCCACTGACAGACATTTTCAATGCCTCTTTGGAATCGGGAGTGGTGCCAAAGGACTGGAGAGAGGCACATGTGGTCCCTTTATACAAAAGCAGAAGCAAGGATGTGTTTGAAAACTAGAGGCCGGTTAATCTTACCTCTGTGGTGAATAAATTATTGGAAATGCTGCTGAAAGAGAAAATAGTGAGGTTTCTGGAGTCCAACGGATTACTGGATCCGAGGCAGCATGGATTCACCAGAGGCAAGTTTGTCAGACAAATTCGATTGATTTCTTTGACTGGGTTACCAGGGAGTTGGACCGAGGGAGAGCCCTAGATGTGGTGTATTTAGATTTCAGGAAAGCCTTTGACACTGTTCCTCACAGGCGACTTATAAACAAACTGAGCACCCTAGGGCTGGACCCTAAAGTTACTGCTTGCTTTAGAAATTGGTTAAGTGGGAGGCGGCAAAATGTACAGGTAAATGGAGCTCACTCTGAGGAGAAGGAAGTTACCAGTGTTGTGCCCCAGGGATCTGTCCTTGGTCCAATTCTTTTTAACATCTTTGTTAGTGATATTGCAGAAGGGCTGTCGGGTAAGGTTTGCCTTTTTGCAGAGGATACCAAAATCTGCAATAGCATAGACATCCAGGAAGGTGTATTTAAACCACACTGATAACAATATATTGTATTGATATTATAAACCGCACTGATAACAAATAGCACGGTATAAAAAAAGCGCTTAAATAAATAAATAAATATAACATGAGGAGGGATCTAGCTAATCTTGAAGAATGGTCTAGAATTTGACAGCTGAGTTTTAATGTTAAAAAATGCAGCGTCATACATTTGGGCTGCAGCAATCCAAGTGAGTGATATGGTATAGGAGGTGAAGAACCTCTAAAGAAAGAAGAGTGGGACCTAGATGTGATTGTGTATGATGATCTTAAAGTAGCTAAACAGGTAGAAAAGGCGATGACGAAAGCTGGAAGGATGCTTGGGTGCATAGGGAGAGGAATGGCCAGCAGAAGAAAGGAGGTGATAGTGCCTCTGTATAAGTCTTTGTTGCAACCTCATTTGGAGTATAGTGTGCAATTCTGGAGACCGCAATTCAAAAGGATATAAACAGGTTGGAGTTGGTGCAGAGATTTGCTACTAAAATGGTTATTGATCTTCATTATAAAGCATATAAGGACAGACTTAAGAAGCTTAATATGTATGCTTTAGAGGAAAGGCATAATAGAGGTGATATGATTGAGACATTTAAATACCTCCATGGCATAAATGCACAGGAGAGCCTTTTTCGATTGAAAGCAAGCCCTGCTACAAGGGGACATCAAATGAGGGTGAAAGGGGATAGACTCAGGAGTAATGTTCCCATCATCTCTCAAACAGACGTCCATACGTCCACTCCTGAAGAAAAACAGACTAGATCCGCTGAAGGCTGAATCATATCGCCCAATCTCGAGCATACCCCTGTTAACTAAAATAATTGAGAAGGTCGTCCAAAGACAGATCCAGCAACATATAGTCATAGCAGCTCCTCTAGATCCCTGCCAGGACGGGTTTAGGGAATCTCACGGAGTTGAGACACTGCTTGCCACCCTAACCAGCACATTAACCAGAGGAATAGACAATATCGAGAATGGCTTTGCACTCATTTTCCTGGACATTGCTGCAGCATTCGATTCCGTCAATCACGACCAACTCCTTACACGCCTCCACGAGAAGGGAATCCAGGGCCTGGCTTGGGAATGGTGTAGATCCTACCTAGCGGACTGAAGGCAACATGTCCGGGTGGGAGTCAACACATCCGAACCATTCCAGCAACAGCAAGGAGTACCACAAGACTCCTCTCTATCTGCGCTGCTTTTTAACATATACATGCAGCCTATATGCGAAATCATCTGCTCCTACAATATCTCCAGCCTGATCTACACAGATGATGTCCTGCTGTTTGCACCAATTAAAGTCAAGCATCCCGACTTCACCACTCTAGTCGATTGCTTCAATGCAATCACCGATTGGCTGCGAGACCAGAACCTGTGCATAAACTTCAAGAAAACCAAGGTCCTGTTCATCATAAAGAACAAGAACTTCTCCCCTCCAACTACCTTGAAGGTAAGAGATGCATAACTCCCAAGCAA
This sequence comes from Ichthyophis bannanicus, assembly GCA_033557465.1. Taxonomy (NCBI): domain Eukaryota; kingdom Metazoa; phylum Chordata; class Amphibia; order Gymnophiona; family Ichthyophiidae; genus Ichthyophis; species Ichthyophis bannanicus. The sequence continues at coordinate 1,312,359,181 of CM066032.1, forward strand.
GCCTTCCATACGCTACCTGGGTGTTACGCTGGACCAACAGCTGGACTTCAAGGAGCACATAAAAAACACAACCAGGACCATATACAATAAAATCAGAACACTAAGACACCTAAGACCCATGTTACCCCCTGATGATTTCCGAACCGTATTCCAGGCGTTGATAACTCCACACTTTGACTATGCAAACGTCATTCTACATGGACTCCCCAAGAATACCCTCAACCCACTACAACTTGCGATGAACGCAGCTGCCCGCGTTCTCTGTGGTCTATCCAGAAGAGACCACATCACTCCCATCCTCAAGGAACTTCACTGGCTACCGATAATTTGCAGGATCACATACAAGGCTCTACTCCTCACCTTTAAGATCATCAACAAATTATCTCCTTCGTCACTCACGGGCCTCCTCACCCCCACCCCCAACAACAGGTCGAGAAGGACAGTAGCAGACAACACGCTGATTATCCCTAAGGAATCCATAAAATGTACTCAAACAACTAGGAACAGAGCATTCGCCTTCTATGCCCCAAAGTGCTGGAATAACCTCCCACCAAAAATAAGATCGATCAAAGACCTTACACAATTCAGGAAAGCAATCAAGCATCACCTATTCCTCCTATACTTCTCGCAACCAAACAACCCCTCCCCACTTAACACACCCCAATCCTTTCAAGCAACACTTGACACTACATAAACAAATTAGGACAAACCTAATAGCAGAACTATCCATTGGTATGCACAACAATACCAATCTGAGGTGTATATATTAGATCAATGATGGAATACCAAGTTCTAGGTCCAATATGTAAATAGTATACCCAGTTAATGCTCCAAGTTAACTATCCTGTTAAAATATAAGCACAAGACAGTTTTGACTGAATTGAGCAAGAATTGTTAATTGTAAACCGCACTGATAATAAAGAGCGCAGTATATAAAAGCTGTTAAATAAATAAATACATGAATATGCGGTGGTAGAGATGAGGACAGTATCTGTATTCAAAAAAGCATGGGTCAAACACTGAGGATCTCTTAAGGAAAAAAGGGGACTGTTTCTGGTGGTTGATATGGAAGGACAGACTAGATAGGTCATGTGGTACTTTTCTGCCATCATGTTTCTATGTTTCTATACTTATTAGCTTTTATTTTGATGTATGGAGGATAATTTTATAAATTCTCATGGAGCTAATATGCATTGCCACTTGTGTATTTAGAAACCAGGCTGCTGGGATTAACCTTTAAAAAAGAGATAGAGGAGCTTTTAATCTAGATAATAAGGGAAAGACGACAGTCGCCCAAATGCACATGTTTGGGAATAATGTATCCTTAAAGGATACTAGTAAAAGATTGAAGTTAGGGCATATCAATAGAGAGGTTCCAATAAAGACAAAAGTAACCCAAATGCACTTGAGTACAGAGCAGACAGAGCTTAAAGATTCCAAATTACACCTGTCTACCGATAACCAGATTAATATGAATAAAATACAACTTCTAAAATGCTTGTATGTAAATGCTAGAAGTCTAAAAAATAAGATGGGGTAGTTAGAATATATAGCACTAAATGGGAGGTTACTATAGATATGATTGGTATCTCAGAGACATGGTGGAAGGAGGACAACTAACGGGACACTGTGATTCCTGGGTACAAACTATATCGTAATGATAGAGCAAATCAAATTGGTGAAGGGGTTGCGCTCTATGTTAGAGAGGTCATTGAGTCACAAAGGATTAAAGTTTTGCAGGAAGCTAAATTCACTGTAGAATCTCTGTGGATTGAAATTCCATGTAAAAAGGGGAAGGGGAAGGTGATGGCAGTGGGGGTGTACTATCGACCGCCTGGCCAGAATGAAGAAATGGATGATGAAATGCTCAAAGAAATTAGGGAAACTAACAAAAGTTACAGCACAGTAATAATAATGGGCAATTTCAATTACCCCAGAATCGACTGGGCCAGTGTCACGGCAGGACATGTTAGGGAAATAAAGTTTGTAGATGAAATATATGATATGATATGATAGAGGTCTATCAGTTAATGAAAGGAGTGGAAAAGGTAAATGTAGACTGATTGTTTACGCTATCAAAATATAGAAAGACTAGGGGACATACAATGAAGCTACAGGGTAACCTATTTAGGGCTAATAAGAGAAAATATGTTTTCCTGCAATGCATAATCAAACTCTGGAATTCGTTACTGAAGGATTTAGTAAAAGCTGTTAGTGTAGTCGGGTTTAAAAAACGTTTGGACAAGTTCCTGGAGAAAAGGTCCATAAACCATTATTAAAGGGGACCTGGGAAATCCACTGTTTGCCCCAATACAAGCATTGTGAATCCTGTGTCTTTTGGGGAAACTGCTAGGTACTTGTGACCTAGAATGGCCACTGTTGGAAACAGGATACTGGGTTTGAAGGACCTTGGTTTGACCCAGTATGGCATATCTTATGTCCTTATGTTCTTATATCTATTATGACTATCAAAAATAAGATTTGTCACTATGCAATGCTTTAAGATATTTTTCGATCTTAAAGATCCTGATATGTTGAAGTCAAGTTACTGGAATACAGCAGCTGATGTTGATGTTTATAATGTACATCACCTAGAATAGCTGTGAACTCTATTTTCCTTTGAGCTTAAAGGATCCATATCAGACTTCATTTATAAGAGATTTCATACACTGAGATCAGAGACTTCTTTATGCTTACACCTCTGCTTCAGTGTGCCCTTTCTGTTTCTTTCTCTTCATGTTCATTAGAAATAGCCTGTAAATCTTGGGGACTGAGATTGAATGCCATACAGTAAGCAGTTATTCACCATGTAGTGCTGTTTTATACAAAAAGTGTTTCTCTTGGGTTTTGGACTTAAAGGGGCATGTTTACTAAACCATGCGGTTCGTGCAGGATTTGCCACACACTAAGCACGCTGTGCTCAAAGTTAACACAGTGTGCCATGGCAGGAACTGGGTGAGTTGGGGTGAAACAATAGCATACCGTGGTTAGCCTATGTGTACCGTGGTAATGGGCAGGTGCTAACTACGAATGTTGCCATTAGCGTGGATGCATAGCGTCACCTCAGTGGGGAGCATTCAGTACATTTGCATGCTGGATTGCACCATGCAATGCGTTAAGAACATGCCAATGGCAAGGGAATGAATGGTGTTGTCCTCCACAATAGTTTCATTGCCCAATTACACACTACCGTCATGCTCTTTAGTATACAGACCTTAAAGGTTTAATAAACATAAAGGGAAAAAACCCTCCTCTATCTTTCTGGTTCCTCTTAAGATTTATGGTAGCAGGATACTCAGAAGTGGCTTTATCTGCCTAACATCTCTTAAGTCTTACTTTTTAGGGCTTTATAGCATAGATTTTGTACTATTTTGGTAGACCTCTGCAAGATATGTACAGAAGCATTATTACCTCATTTTTGTCAGCTAGTTTTACTTCTCCCCCTTATGTCCTTGCATTCTTCTAGCTCTCACCACTGCCTTGTGTCAGTATTTCTCAGTTTTGAGATCACTGGTTCTGGTTACCCCAAATATCCCTTTTTATTAGGGCTGTGATGTTATTGAATATAGAGCTGCATGATTAGCTCTTAGGACATTAGGATGGCTGGACATACAACACAACAATAACATAATACTTGAATGAAATATGATAGGTGATTTTCAATATTTCTCTTAGATCAATAATCCCTGCAGGTTGCAAATTTTAGTAGTACATTGGTAGTTCCATTGGCTGCTGTTTCTAATTTGTGGCATCTGTCTTTAACATCAGAATCAACTGTATCCAGATTTAGATTTTCTAAATTAAAAAAAAAAATCAACTGTATCCAGTGCAGATTGTCTCCATATAAGAGACTGAAATGGCAAATAATCCTTCAGCTACTGTTGTTCATTAAGATTCCCACCAACACTTCTTGATGCTGCTGTGTGGATGATTGACATGATGCCCCATGGAGAGCTCTTCGCAAAAGATTCTATAAGTGGACATGGCACAACATATCAATATATAGTCTGACATTTATATACCAGGAATCATTCAGTTTTCAAAGATCTTATTGTTTTACTGGAAGAAGTTACTGTAATGTTTCAATAAATGTGCATTGCATTGCTGATATTACAGAGTTCTGTTGCAAAGAGAATTTGGTTGCAAAACCATTGAAGGAAATGTTTAAACTGTCTGCACTGCTTCAAAGAATATGTGCACTTTTTGTCCACAACCTTTGCACCAATTTTCAAACTGAAAGTATGCACTAGGGAGATACAATTGCATGTACATAAAGACCATGTGTGAATTCAGCTTATCACAAATCCTCTAAAATAATCTGCATAAAGTTGATCTACTACATGATTTAAAAAATGTAATGTGTGCTAATCAAATTTTACACACATTAAATTCTGAAATACACTGGGAAAAAATTTGAAAATTGACCAAAAAATTCCAAAAGTGTTCCAATTAATTAATCTTTTTTTTTTCCTATGCAGACCAAGGAGTATGTTTACTAAACCATCTTAATGTTACAAGCGCTAGTTGCAGCGTTAATGTGAAGAATGCCATATAAGGTAGTGGGCGTTCCGGCGGCAAGGTTGCAAGAATCTGTATCTGGCGATAGTGGGCGCCGTGGCACGTTAACGCGCGTTAACCCTAAGTTCATGCCAGCACAGTGTTAGACGCTATAAAGATGTAGCCCACTGGTCACTGCAGTGACTGTGAAGGCAGAGGGCATGGGTTTGATCCTGCAGTGGTGTTATGTAAGAAGGCTGTCTGAGGCATTTCCTTTTAATTTAAAGCAGTGCTGCCAGCAAAAACACCCTAACAGTGCCGTAACCTTAGGTGCTGCATAAGGCGCCCTATAGGGCGCCCCATAGGGCACATTATAAAGTGTCCTGTCTACCCAAGCACCTTATAATGCTCTCTATAGGGCACCCTATAGGGCGCCTTGTGAGGCACCTTAGGTTACAGCACTGTGAGAGTGTTTTTGCTAGCAGCACTGATTTAAATTAAAAGGAAAAGCCTCAGACAGCCTTATTAAATAACACCACTGTGGGATCAAACCCATGACTTCTGTCTCCACGGTCACTGAAGTAACCAGTGGGCTATATCTCTAGAATATCTGGCACACTGCTGGCTGTCTACATAAAGACTGCAAGTCACCACACAAACCTCTAGAACATCTGGCACACTGCTGGCTGTCTACATAAAGACTGCAAGTCACCACACAAACCGTCTGCTGTGGTTATCAGGATAGGGTATACCCACCCGTACCCATGATGCACTGCACATGCAGATCAGCAGCCTACATCTGATCACAAGATGAGGTATGCGCCTCTATAGCACCCCGGCGTGGTAGGGGGAACTGACCGTGTGTGTTACTGGCACAGAGTAGCTACAGACCGTGACATTTGCGGTTCCTGTGCTCACCCTGAGGGTGAGGTGGGGCACCAAGCACCAGGTCCACAGTACCTGGCATTGCTGAGATAGGTTGTGCTACACTCCCCGTCAGTGCAAGTGTGTGATAGGTAGTCCTTGCAGACACACCTGTGTCCATCTGTATTCCCCAGTCATGTCTAGCCCTTATGGATTATGACACACCCAGATTAGTGCATATCCTGTATGGCTGCTATGGTCACATGTTATAAGAAAAGGGTGGTGTTTAGACCTAAAAGCGGATTATGTAGCACCAACCCTGTGGGTCAGGGGTGGGGGATAGGATCTCCCACCAACAGATCCACATTCTACATCTCTACAATGGTGGCAGCAGAGGAGACCATCAACCCCAGCCCTGATGGGGAATAGGCACCCTACAGGGCAGTCAATACAGAGCTGTACGTATCACGTAGGGCACTGGAAGACAGGCGGTAGGTCTGGAAAAGCTCAGCTGCCCCCCACCACTATCTGACATTCACCCAGCAGAGGGCACAGTCAGTCTCCACCCACTGCACCCTGCAAGGTGTTCCAGCCATATACATGCTAACTGCAAACAGTCTGCTAGCTGCATGTTTCTGGAGGAACCATATGCACCCAAAAATGGGATGTGAACACACACACCAGGCAAGTATGTCAGTGATTGGGCCCCAGAAAAGGGAACTCATAGATATCACTTGAGAGAAATGCTCTATTGCACTATGGGGAGAAATAACCATGCCATGGTCACTGCTCAGTCAGGGTGAGAGTGACCTCCCAGCATGACATGCTGTGGCCACCCTGTCCGTGCAGGTGGTGGTCGGGCACTACAATGTCCCAGCTATTGACCTATGCCCTGTGCAGATGCATCCTGCCCAGACCGCTGTGTCTGGGACATACCCACAATACCTTGTTCCTCATTATGCACATTGGCAGGCTAACACTGGAGATAGTGCAAGCATTGGGGACTCAGTAAGGTGTAGGCAGCCACAAAACACTGGGTATACATACACACACTCCCACACCTATATCAGCATTGTGCAAAGATAGAGATGGTTGGCAGTCCTGGCCACCACACCAGTCCTGGACACAGTGCAGGCATTGCTAAGGTATGCAGGTGCTAGTATTGGTAGCTGCTGCTCTGTGCAGGGCCCAACAGCCTGACTCTCAATGATGCTTTGGATAGTGGAGCATGTGGGTCTGGGTGTCCATGCCCCTGTTGGCCGATGTTCTAGGGCAGAGGTTCCCAAATCCATTCCTGGTGGGCCAAGCACGATTCAGGTTTTCAGGCTGTCCCTAATGAATATGCATGATATACATTTTCATAAAATGGAGGCACTGCAGACCAATGCATCTCATGCATATTTATTAAGGACAGCATGAGCTCATGAGAGGTGTTTGGCCCTCCAGGACTGCAGTTGGGAACCTCTGCTCTAGGGAGTGCACATGTTTATGGTGTATGTGTTTTGTAGGGTAAAACATAGGGACATGGTCTGCAGGAACCACAGCTGGGACTTGAACCTGTGACTTTCTGCCCCTGAACACACTGGCTGTGTATACTGTAACAAACTGTTAGGGTGAAGGCCAGTAGTGGTCACAGGTGTCAAGTTTTATTGGTTGAAATCCCCTACGCATTTCGGCATGGAGCCTTCATCGGGGGGTACACATCTACAACAATAGTATGAAGCACTATTGTAAAACATCATATATTAAAACATGTAAAAACACATTTATACATAAAATGTAAGGTGTTAAAACTAAAAAGGCTAATCATAAGGAGATAAATAAATAAATAAATAAATAAATAATAACATCATGTGTTAAAACATATAGAGAGGGGGGTGCCCATGAGCCCAATCATGATGGCCACGTTCCTGTAAGGCTCCGTAGCCTTCTTCCTCCATTCTATTAATTTACCTAAGAAAATCATCATTATGAGTCTTCAAACGGGCTTGTAACAGAAACGCTGGGTTAGCTGTAGTGGCTGATGTAGTTGGCTCGCTCCTCCACCATTCAAATGGCGTTAAATCAGCACTCTAACTTTTTCAGTGGTCCAAGAGGTCTGTGTGAAGATCAGAGCACTACCCGGCAAATGGAATTCTCTGCCTCAATCTACCCTGTGATCCTGGATCCTGCCTTGCTCGAAAACACCTTCCTTTCCTCCGATGGAATTGCCTTCAGTTTTTATGGTGATGGATATCCGCTGTGGCCGCCTAGATCTCCTGCGAGTAAAGAGCTTTAGGGAATATGTGCCCCTGACACAATGACACAGTTTCTATATTGGCGATTAGAGTTAAATATAAGGTACATGAGTGAAAGAAGAGAGCTGACTGCAATTCTTGCCTCCGTTTAAACGCCGGGGCGTCTTAACTCATCCGCTGCCTGTGTGAAATGTGATTTGGGATTCTACCTCATAGGAGCGACGCCATTGTTCACTTACTGGTGGAACGCAGGAGGGGGCTTCATTATTGGCGGGAGCATCAAGGAGAGGTTCTTTTGGAATGCACAGAGGGGTGGACGTCACTAGTGCAGCCCTTCTGTTATATGTGTCTGTAACGCAAACAGGGGCTCTCCAAGATGGCTGCCAAGTGCTGGAATGCATCTGGGGAACACATGAGACGCCGAACAAGATGGCCAACCAAGGAAAAAATTTAAAGGGACCGACAGGACACTGATCGGCGCTGCGGCGGTGAATCGGCTTTTGCTGCCACTCCTGTTAGCAAGTAGTGTTGAAGATCCATGCTGGGGAGCAGAACAAGGTGTCTTCTTTCTTTTTGTTTAGCTGCCTCCACTACAACGTCTCCACCTGAATACAACCAGCTTTTCAGTGCCTTGTCTAACCTCATAGGCACTTACCTTGGCCTGGAGCTCCTCCATGTGGTCATTGCCTGAATTGCAGGCTATTTATTTCCTGGTACTTTAAATCCCTGCACTTGCTATTGAGACTTTTGCTGAGTTTCCAGATCTTAAGAGTCTGACACTGGTGGCTTCTGTTCTGGAAGCTTTGAGTGTGATTGTGCTATTGGATGTTCTAACTTGGAAAGAAAACACCCTTCAATTCTTGCTGCGACAGAAATACGATCTATTACCACGTTATATGTCAGCTTTGTGAAATTAGCTTTGATGAGTGTATCGCTCCCGACCTACTACTACTGCTATTTAGCACTTTTGGAGCACCACGCACGCAGCGCTGTACAGCTAACCTACTAGAGGTAGTCAGCATACATGAGACAGTCCCTGCCTGTCAGAGTTATGCTCATCGGAGCTTACAATCTAGTTAGAATAGCACATTAGTACAATAGTACATTGACTGAGATAAGATTGGCTGCCGGGTACTCACCAAGATCAATGGGTGACAAAACTCCTCTGTAGAGGCCACTGAATTGATTTTGTGCTCAACAGTTTTCACCAGGCACATTTAGTTCTTGGAGCCCTCAGTGCATATAGAATAAGGCACAGCCGGTTGATAAAGAGATCTATGGTCACACTGGAATCAATGGTGGATAATTCTGTTGGAATTTATAGCTGATATACATAGTGCATGTAGCGAAGCTGAACTTGTGGAGCAGAGCGGAAGAGTTTCAGGATGGCCAATCCAAAATCATATGCTTCTTCTCTTTCTAAATTCGCTAGATCTGCTGAGTCTCCATCAACGAGTCCCTCATCGGCAGCAAAGGGAATCATCGCCTCAAAAATTGCTGCTTCTGGATCACAATCTACGGTTGCAAAAGCTGATTTTCTGGAAATTTTAAAAGAACTCACGCTCTTCCAGCAAGATTTCACTAAGGCAGTGAGTGATATAAGGATGGATCTCAAATCACTGGATGACCGTGTCACACAAACTGAGATCAATATAGGGGAGCAAATGGATTCGACGGTGGCTTTTCAGTCCAAAATTAACAAGCTAGACCTTCTCACAAGAGATCTTAAAGAGAGACAAGATGAATTAGAAAATCGCCAAAGATGTAATAATATTAGAGTGTTTGGACTTCCTGAACAGGATGCAGAGTGAGAAAATACCACGGCTCTAATACAGGAGCTTTTTGCTCCTTGTGTGCCAAATACTTCCAATCCGGTGCATCTAGAAAGGGCGCATCAGAGTTACAGAGCTCAGAGGTCTTCTGACACACAACCAAGGGCGGTAATAGCTTGTTTTAGCTTTTTTGAAGATAAGGTCGCCTTAATGCGAAGTCTCAGGGGTAAACGTGCGGTGTTTTTTTGAGGCCAGGAAATCCAGATATACCAAGACCTCTCTCAATACACTCTGGAGCGGCATAGAAGTTTTAAACTTGGAGTGGAGGAGTGGCCTAGTGGTTGGGGCAAGGTACTTCAGGCCAGAAGGTCAGGGGTTCAAATCGCACTAGAGGACAGCAACCTTGGGCCAGAAGGACTGGGGTTTCTAGTCCCACAGGTGCTCCTTGTGGTCTTGGGCAAGCCACTTAACTCTCCATGTTCCCTGTAAAATAGTTATCTCCAAGTTATAATGCCCTGTTCAATGTAATTTCAGTTTGTTCAATGTAAACCACACTGGTGCAGTATATAAGAGAATGCAAATAAATAAAATAAACCCTTAGCTCAAGCGCTGCAGAAAGCTGCAATTCCATACCAGTGGGGTTCCCCTTTGCTCTATTGTTTGAGTGGAACAATGGTGCACAAAAAATCTCAGATTTGTCAACTGCGTTGGAGTTCTTGGACCTGATGCAACACGGAGAACGGAATTCACGTCCGAGGAGTAAGAATGGAGATTGGTAGACATCTTTACTGAAGAGACGTAAAGTTCCCAGCTCCCGTAAAACGTCCAGCTATGTTCTAAAATCATCTCGTCAGAATGAGATGGACACTTCATCACCTTCTTGAGTATTATGTGTTTGTTTGCTATAGTAGGATTTACTGTGAAGGTAGATTGCACCTGTTAGTACTGGTTCAACCCACCATTACTGAATGGGAATTTTGATGCCTTCTTGATAGTACAGAGGGTCGGGGCCATGTGGGGGGCTCTGGGGGGAAGGAGGGCAGGTTTTATGGAAGGAAGGTAAAGAAGGGGAGGCTGGCAGGAGGGGTTACCTTGACGTAGAGTGGTGCATAATAGGGAAGCTTTTCTTAGGAATATTTATCTTTTGCTTCGGGGGATGGGGGAGGGGTGAGAGGGGGTATGTCTGCGTACCTGTGCATAGCGCCTTCTCAAATGACACGGATAGTGTCGCGCTTTGGGAGATGTTTTTATGTCTGGTTTACTTCCTGTTTACATAGGAATGGGGGGGGGGGAGTGGGGAGGGGTGGGTTTGGAGGAGTGGGGGGTTGGGAGGGATGTCTGACCCCTGCAGTAAACAGCTAACTTTGAAATTTGGGGATCGTTTTCTGGCTCAGTTGCTCTTATTGAGAAAGGGGAAGAGAAGCTGGGGGGAGATGGAGGTTGCTTACCCTGGGGTAGGGTATATTGTTAAATGGTTTTTCTCATTGCTTGGGAATGGTTAGGGCACTTTCCTAGAATGTGCATGGTTTAAACCATCCATGCAAGCGTAGGAGGGTTCTAGATCAGTTATATCGGGAGAAAGCTGAGATAGTTTTTCTTCAGGAAACCCACTTTTCCATGCAAGATCACTTCAATTCTGCTAGAAGTAGATTCCCGCAGATATTTTTGGCAAACCTCTCCTCTAGAAAGAGAGGGGTAGCTATTCTACTCTCTACTAATTGCCTCTTTCAGCTCATGGATCAATTTATAGATCCAGAGGGTCATTTTCTACTGGTGGTGGGTTCTATTAATGGGATCACTTTGACGTTAGTAAATGTTTACCTTCCCCCTGCTTCAGTGGGGCGCGCCCTGTTGGAGCTGTCTGAGGCGCTCCGGAGGTTTCGTCAAGGGGACCTGCGGGTTGGAAGGGATTTTAACTGTGTTCGTTCTGAACTGGATCGTTCTGGATCCAGAGTCTCTAGACTCCCTCCGTTGAAAGTGTTGGAGGATTGGATTTCCAATTTCAATCTATGGGATGCTTGGAGAAACCTACATACTTCAGAAAGAGACTACACTTTTTATTCTAGGGTACACAATTGTCACTCTCGTATTGATATGTGGTTGGTGTCAGGTTCTGTGATTGATTGGGTGACGCAAGCATCCATTGGAACAATGGGTCCTTCGGACCATGCGATTATAACTATCAGTATTACATTAGGGAAAATGGACCCCCTCCGCTTGGTTGGTCTCTTCCTCGCGGATTGTTGCATAATCAGGAGTTCACTTCTGCAGTACGGATAGGCTGGAAGGAGTTTTTGGCATTTAATGATACCTCTGAGATATCCAGAGCACTGTTGTGGGAGTCAGGGAAGGCCGTTGTACTGGGGAAGCTTATTTCTTTATCCAGTGCCTTCAAAAAGAAAAAGGAAGCTAGGCAAAAAGAACTGCGGTGAGAGATTGCTGATTTAGAGAAAATCCATAGACGCACAGGGGAGGCGAAGGTGTGGAAAGTGTTGACTGATCATAGGGGTGAGTTGGAGGCACTAGAATCTGAACGTATTGCTTCGCTTCTCCTGAGGACTAGGCAGAAGTTCTATGAACAGGGTAATAAAGCAGGGAAGGTGTTGTTGTGGCAATTGAAGCGACAACGGCAAAGTCACAAAATAGTGGTGATCCAGTCACCACAGGGTCAGGTATTATGAAGTTCCAAGGACATTGCAGTAACTTTTGTGAAATTTTATGAGCAGTTATACACGAGTGAGTCCTCGGCAGCAGTTAATGATATCAGTGAATGGTTGCGGGAGGCAGCTCTCCCCCAGCTTTCATCTGAAGGAAGGGAGCACTTGGATTGTCCCTTTAATCTTCAAGAGATCCTACAAGTAATGAGGAACCTAAAGTCTGCAAAGGCGTTAGGGCCTGATTTATTGCCAGCTGAACTATATAAGGTGTTTCCGGATTTATTTGCCCCGACTTTGTTGACGGTTTTTAATGAGATTCTCTCCAAGGAGAAACTTCCAGCATCCTTTTTTCAGGCGTCTATTGTAGTAATACCCAAAGCACATAAAGATCCTTTGCAATGTTCTAACTATCGACTGATATCTCTGCTGAACTTGGATTATAAAATTTTTACCATGGTTTTAGCTAATCATTCAGCTACTTTCATCCCGGATCTAGTGCACCCCAATCAGATGGGGTTTATAAAAAATAGATATGTTTTTGAAAATGTGCACTGGCTGGTGAATGTGTTGCAGGGTCTGAGATCTAAAGTTGGGTCGTATGGCATCCTCTCACTAGATGCTGAGAAAGCGTTCGATAAGCTAGAATGGTCCTACCTTTTACAGGTCCTCCGAGAGTTTGGCTTTGGGGTCTCTTTTTGCAAGTGGATTACTGCTTTATATGCTAATCCTCAAGCTTCGGTATCCATAAATGGTTTTCGGGCTGCACCTTTTCTGTTAGGCAGAGGCACCAGACAGGGCTGTCCACTCTCACCTCTGTTATTTGCCCTGGCGATGGAACCATTAGCGGTGCATATCCGACTGCGAACTGAGGAATTTGGTATCTATCTTGGCTCTGATTGGCACTCTATTTCGCTGTATGTGGATGATACCCTAATATATCTTAGTAATCCTTCCAAATCCCTGCCAGTAGTGGTATCCATCTTAGACCATTTCTCGCATCTATTCGGCTTTACGGTAAATATGCAAAAGTCGACTCTACTTAGCTGTATATCCCGTTCTTCGAACAGATCTATGTCTAGTGGGGGAGGGTTTTCGGTGGTGGATTACTTCCGCTATCTAGGTGTTATAATACGTAGAGATATATCACGGTTGTATAATTTGAATTATCTTCCTCTCCTTAAGGCAACTACATGCGATATGGAACATTGGGGATCGTGTTTGGTCTCTTGGTTAGGACGGATAAATACATATAAGATGCTGGTACTACCCAAACTACTTTTTCTTTTTATGCAACTACCAATTTCTCTTCATAGATTTTTTTTTTTAAACTTACGGCGGGTGGTGTCACGTTTTCTGTGGAATGGAAATCATCCCTTAATTAGTTAGCAGATTCTTACGCTACCCAAATGGTCCGGGGGGATAGGGCTTCCTGATCCAGAGATGAATTATTCTTGCATTTGTTTATAATCTCTGCTGCTCTGGAGAATTAATGCGGAGACAGAATGGGTTCATTTGGAAAGGGAATGGTTGAAGCATATTCCATTAGAAGTTGTGCCTTTCCTTTGTGAAGTACGCGAGGTGGCTAAGATACATTGTCCCCTGTTAGGGGGCTTGGAGGAGAATCTGTCGGCAGTTCGGAATACAGGCGTCTCAATCACCTTTTTTGATTTGAGGAGCTATGGGGTTTGTTAGAGACATGAAAAGAGGAACAGGGTCAGAACCCTTCTTAACCCAAATCTCCTCGTATGAAGGATTACATCCTTTACCTAAGAGGTGACTGGAGGAGCGCCTAGGTTTCCCTCTTTCCCAGTTTCAGTTTCTTCAATTTCGTCACTGTCTGGACGCCCAGTTATTAAAATCAGATGTAATCAGATGCCCTAGACATTGGGAATTCGAGCTCTTTGAATCCAGACGACTTCCAGCCTTTATTGCAAGGCTGCATCGTAGTTTAGCAGAAGATCTACCTGTGCTCTCTACTTTGAGGCTCCAGCAGAAGAGATGGGAAATGACCCTGCAGGGGAAGGACATGTGTTCTTTGTGTCAGGGAGGTAGAATTCAATTTAGATTATTACTTGATTCCAATATTGTATCCAGTCATATTTACTTCTTTCTCTCTTTCTTTCTCCTTTTATCCCCTGTTCTCGTTATCCTGTCTGTCATGTTTTAGAAAGTGGCAGGTATATTTTATTATAAGCATAAGGAATGTTGCCATCTTTTATTTCTTTTATTTCTTTATTCATTTTATATATCTATTCATTTGATTGTATATGTTTACAGGATATGCTTTATATTGTTGGGATATGATATCTGCATTTCAATTGTGATTTATGGATTCTTATGTTTATTTCTTGATACTGCTCAATAAAATTTATTACACAAAAAAACATATAGAGAGTAAACTCATAAAAAACACATTTATACATAAAGTGTAAGATATGGTTAGTTTTTTTAAATATTAATTTTAATAAGAGGATGAATGAATAAATAACTAATAACGCATAAAAACCAAAAGTAGCCAAATAAATAATTAAAAGTGAGTAAAAGATAATAAATAAACTCAGATCATTCAAGTTATCAGAAGAGGGTATTACAGAAAGGGTACTTACATGATACAGCATGTGATTGGCACACCTAAATTGAAGTCTTGAAAAAGACCTTTTTAGTTTTTATGTGTTATTTGTTATTTATTCATTGATTCATTCATCCTCTTAAGGTTAGTTTTTTAAATATTAATTTTAATATCTTACACTTTATGTATAAATGTGTTTTTTATGTTTTTACTCTTTATATGTTTTGACACATGATGTTATCAGTTATTTATTTATTTATCTCCTTATGATTAGCCTTTTTAGTTTTAACACCTTACATTTTATGTATAAATGTGTTTTTTACATGTTTTAATATATGATGTTTTACAATAGTGCTTCATACAATAGTGCCCCCAATGAAGTATTCATGTCGAAACGCATAGGGGATTTCAACCAATTAAATTTGACACCTGTGACCACTACTGGCCTTCGCCCTTTATGTTTCCTGCTTTCTCTGCGAGGGCTTTGTTCCCTTTGTGTTCCTGCACCAAACTGTTGCCACAGAGGCAGGTCATTCCCTGGGGATACCATTACTGTTCATCAGCCAGCCCTTGTCTGTTGTACTGCACACCACCCACCTGAACAGGGCTTGGCCTTGGTGTGCTGTGAATGGATGCCACTGCCCCCTCCACCACCAGCACCCCTAGGCCACCATGCTGACAGGCCCTTATGCCGGTGGTGCTGGTGGTGCGAAGTCTCAGGACATCCAGTGTGCCGGTAGGCAGCTGCCTATGGTGTTGGATCTGGGGTAGGGGTGCCTACATAGACATTCGTGCTTCCCCCCGGCACTGCCTGTCACTGTTATGTGCCCTTTGGGGTACCTGCTGGGTGATGTCCCCTGGGACACTGTGGGACACACACCCGTGGGCATGTTTGACCTTGGTCAGTTGCTGGCTTGCTGATTTTCAGTTTCTGGGTTCCTATGTGCCACCTAGGCATCTGCCTAGTCCACCCTGTGACCCAGCTTCCCCACTGCATGTCCCACCTTCAGCCCCCTGTACTCCATTTGCAGCCTCACCGTCGTGCCCTTTCGTACTTGGGCACTATGCTTCTGCTGCACATGTATCACTACTATCACTTTTCTTGGTCTCCCTGGCTTTGCTGTACATTGCTGACTGAAATGGTTTCTCTCTCCTGCAAATGTGCCTCTAGTGCGAGGTTTTACTGGCGCTAATTTTCAGACCTTCATTTTACGCGTTAGTGTGCCTGGAGCCTCTCCCCGCCCACTCTCCGCCCATTGACCCCCTTATCTCCACCCCTGGGGAGCCTTACTCCACCCTCTGTGCGCCTTAACGCCGGAGGAGACGTTATCGCGCGATAAGTGACGTTCTCACACGGTAATGCGCCATTATCGCACGATAACATCACTTATCGCGTAATAACATCGCCGCTGCGACGTTAGCGCAGTTTAGTAAACATACCCCCAAGTGTGGGGATAAGTTTCCTAACTAAAACAACACTCATGAACTCAATTTTTTTATAAATTGTCTAGATTGGAAAAAGGTTGTCCAAGTTGGGATGTTAAAAAAGTGTAGTGTGTTTTGCAAAAGGCTTACAGAGCATATATGTCTGTTGCCAAGAAAATTCATACAACAACAAAAGACATTGGTCTGAATTATGGTGGTTATTTTAGAAGCCCTATTTATTCTTTGGATGTCTGAAAACAGGCATAGAGACATACCAAGAACAAAGATGTCCCTGGAGGCATTTTATAAGCTAATTCTGTGGACACTCCTGGTGTGAGGATTTCCAAATCTGAAAGGGGACATGCTGTAAGCATGTCTGGAATGTTACCAAGAACCTGGGCATTCTCGCCAGATTGCAGAAACATCCTGTATGTCCCATGCTGCATCCACGTTTATATCTGCTCCAGGCACATAGGCAGCGGAAATGTGTTCATTTTCGCAGCCAAACATCTAGAAGGTGTGAAGAAGCATGTAAACTCCTGCCATATGTTTCCTGTGTTGACAACAAACTCTTCTAGGGGCTGGGGGCTCATATTTCCAGTTTTCCACACCACTGGACTTCCCCATATGCAATCTTGCATATGCTAGACGTCCCCACTCCACTAATCTGTAGCCAGAGCATCTGTGTGGATGGGTTTGTGGATATCTATATCGAGGATGCCTATGCTTCTAAAATTGGGCTGAAACATAGACATCCCAGCTTTTCTCTGTACATTTTACCCTGGACATCCCAGATTGCACTTGGACATACTTTCTAAATGTCCACTTTATATGTATAAGTGACAAAAAATCATCTGCACTTACATGTACCAATGGTGCTGCCTGACTGTGTCTTTCTTACGTGTAACTGTCTCAATTCTCTGGTTGCACAGTGCCATTTATACATGAGTGTGCCAGCCTTTTTTCACCACTTACAGGTGTGAAACATTTTTCCATGTATAAATGGTGCTGTTCTGTGTAAAATAGATTTCATTGTTCCCTGTGGTTTACAGTACCCCCTCAAGGATGGAACAATTGCTAGAAGATGACAGATAGAGAACATGAAAACTTTCCTGGGAAAGAGTGCCTTCTGGTCAGACTGGAACTGGCAAAAGAAAAGGTCAATGGCCTAAAGGGGGAGGGGGAGGGGGAGGAGGAGGCTAGACCTACTTCATTCTGGCTTTGTGTGGAGGAACGTTAACATGCTGTTCACTATGACCTACCTCTACACCTCCTATGGTTCAGAGTGGGTCTTAGAACTAGTAAGACTGTACAATAGGCATTTGCACAAGAACCCTAATTAGTCAGACACTATGATAAACAGAGTTGGAGTGATTCTGTTGTAGAGAATATTACTCTTTTAAAAATTCTTTCTTTGCCTGCCCTATCAATGCCATGCACCTAATTTTCCAGTACTTATGTTATTTCCTGTTTTTGTCATTTGACTCCTTTTTCCACTTTCTGAAAGTTTTTTTTGACTAAAACAGCCTCTCTAACCTCATCTTTAAACTTGTGAGAGCCAGTGGAAAAGGGTCAACACAGAACATCTAAAAATGTCCAAATTGCTGGCATTGGCATTGATGTGCTCTGTGAGTTGCTAGAGGTATTAGGTGACATCAGATGGAAGACGTGAGAAAAAACACATTTATCTACAGGGCACAAAGACAGAAGGCATCACAAGCATAAATATGCTAGTTTAGCATAAATATGCCAGCTTACATGGGGCCTAGTGTAAAAATTGTCAGAAGATACAGAGAACTAACAAGATATATTTCCTATATTTCTTGAAAATAAGGGCTGAAAAAAACCGGTGAATAATTGAATAAGTGAGAAAAAGGTCAGATAACAAGGAATAAATCTGCAAAAGGTCCAGGTCAAATGGTTATAAACATGGGCATATAAAAGGTCAACAGGAATGGGAGTGCAGATATGACAGGACAAAGGAAGGAATGGAAGAGAGAATCCAGATGCCTGGAGTTAAAAATAAAGGGACTAGTTTGAAAGGAAAACTATATAATGGACAGAACTTTTAAAGGCTGGGATTTGCACGCTATCTTCTAAAAAAAGGAAGGTGGCCTGCAAATCTCCACTGTATGTCTGTTAACAAGTGAGTGTGTATGATTCAGATTTTTTTGTGCTGTGTGCATCTGTGTGATGTCTGTGTGAAAAGGGATTTTGTTAGTTTATCTCTGAGTGTAGCTTGAACCATATATCCTTCTCTCTCACTGAGCTAGGACCTGCCAATGGAAAGGAAATCTCGTAATTACTTTATAGCTGTAACAGAAAAAGCAGTATGAAAAGTGTGTTACTTGTAAGGAGAGGGTGAGGGACATGCTCCAAATTACTTTGTATTTAGTTAGTTGTGTTATGCTTTCTGTTTGTTGCTTCTGTGACATAAGAAAAAAATTATTAAGGACCTTTTTATAAGGAAAATCTGTAAGAATATTGTGCCAGGTATGAGTATATTGGTCTATTAGCAGGTGTGGTAATTCCTCCCTGTGTGTGTGTCAGTTGTTATTTTTAAATAATGCTCAGGCCTGATGTAAAATTTAGGATCTGATAATGAATTGAGCTGGTTATACGCCACTATGGTGCATAGCCATCCCCGCCAACCTCTATCCCCAGATATTCAATGCTGGGATTGCCACAGATACCCTGGAGCCACAGAAGCTAACCAGGTGGTGGCGATATTGCAGCATTGCCCGGTTAGCTCCCATAGGCAAAACTAGGCCAACTTTTGCTTCACTTACTTTTACCCGCAGGTCGCTAACTGGGCAGCGGTGCAATATTGCCGCTACCTGGTTAGTGACTGTCACCACCTCTGCTCTGCCCCAGAACACCCATGACATGCCCGAATGGTAAGCATGCAGGGGAGATAATTGTGGATATTCAGCAACACTAACCCTATTAGTGCCCTTGAATATCCCATCCAGCAGGGAAACCATGCAAATGCCTTTCGAATATCAGGCCCTTAACCTTTGCAGTTGTTCCTTTTATTTTTTTCCTAACCATTTTCCTTATTTTATCATAGTCTCACTTTTGAAAGTTAAATGCTAGCGCAGTGGATTTTCTTGCCATCCCCTCTCCATTTATTAATTCAAATGTGATCATGTTATGGTGATTGATGCCAAGTGGCTCTATGACCATTACCTCTCGCACCAGATCCTGTGTTCCACTAAGGACTAGATCTAAAATAGCTTTCTCTCATGTTGGTTCCTGAACCAGCTGGTCCATGAAGCAGTTATTTATTTTTTTATCTCCCTAGTATATCCTGATGTGACATTGACCCAGTCAATACTGAGGCAATTGAAATCACCCATTATTACTGTGTTGTAAACTTTGTTGGCTCACTTAATTTCTGCTAGCATTTCTTCATCTGTCTGTTCATTCTGGTCAGGCAGATGGTAACACAGCCCCACTGTCGTTCCTTTCCCCTTTTTACATAGAATTTCTATACATGGGGGGGGGGGGGAGGGAAGGGGGGTATTCAAAGGCATTTACATGATTTGCAGACCTGCAAACCATGTAAATGCCACTCAGCGGGATATTCAGTGTTACTGGGCCACATTAAAAAAACATGCGGATACCAGAACACTTGATAGTTCTCATGTAGAACCTTCACAGTGATCAAGAAGCAAGAGTTCAAACAGGAGAAACAGAATGGTTTAAAATCAGCAAGGGTGTAGACAAGGCTGCATACGTTTCCTCTGTCAACAATGAGCAGCCTGACTAAAGACAGAACACAGTTTAGGACAACCATCCAGAGGGAAACCATGAGTCGACACTGACTTGATGGTACTCAACAACAACAACAATAACAACAACACTGTTAGTGCCACTGAATATCTGTGGGTTCCACCACTGCATGTCAGGGGTGTTCTGCGGTGGTGCTGTTGATAATCGGGCAGTGGCGCTCAGTTCCAACATGTGGAGAAAGTCAGGTGCAGTAGAAGCTGGTCTAACGTTTGCCTCATAAGCTAACCTGACAATCTGGCCTATTTGAATATTCAATGCTGGGACCTGGGTATGGCACCAGAATTGGATATCCAGGTTTAGAGTTCAGCAGTGGTAGCTAGTCATGTTAGATCGGCTAGCGGCTGCCACTGAATATCGGACCTAGAGTTTTTAGTGTATTTTGTTCTCTGAAAAACTTTTATTCTGTTTGACTCAATGTCCTTTCTAATAAGTGGTGCCACCCCTCCAGCATTTTTATATAATTTATTATTGCAAGACAAGTTGTACCCAGGTATCACAGTGTCCCATTGGTTATCCTCCTTCCACCACGTCTTGTGATGGCAATTATATCTAAACTTTCATTCATTGCTATATCTTCTAACTCTCCCCATCTTATTGTTTAGTCTTCTAGCATTTGCATACAGGCATTTCAAAGTTTGTTTTTTGTTCATATTAACAATCTAGTTTTCAGTTGATAGGGCAATTTGGAAACTTTCAACTCTGTCTGCTCTTTATTTAAAGGTGCCTGGGTTACTTTTACTTTTATTAGAACCATTTTATTGGGGTGCCCTCATTTTCCTGTTTTTCTAGTATCCTTAAAAGATACATCCTTCCAAATCATGTGCTCTTGGGCAATTCTCCCCATTATCTAGTTTAAAAGCTGCTCTATTTCCTTTTTAAAGGGTAATGCTGGCACTCTGGGTCAATCCTGATTATGGTGGAGCCCATCCTTTTGAAAAAACCTGCCCCTTTCCCAGACTGTTGCCCATTTCCTAACAAATCCCAGTTACTCAATTCCTCGGTGTCTCAATAACACGCCAAGGCTGACTCTCTATAAGTCTGAATACTTTCTTAACTGTTCCTAGTAACATGTACATATGCAGTAGAATTATCCCTGTAAATAGGTTGTAAATAGTTTCCCTTGTTTATCCAAGTTCCTTTCCCTTGTTATCTGTAAACTCATGTATGTTGAATGTACTGAGATTTTTGTTCTATGTGAACCGCGCTGATGCTGAATAGTGCGGTATATAAGAGAATATAAATAAATAAATAAATAAATAAATCTAAAACTTTCTTTCCTTTCTTATCCATGCTTTGAGACTCCAGAGTTCTGCCTACTTCTTGGGTCCTATGAATAGAATAGGGAGCATTTCTGAGAATGTTATCCTGGAAGTATTTCAGCTTTCTACCTAAAAGCCTAAATTTATTTTTTTAGAACTTTCCTAACACACACTCTTATGTCATTGCTACCAACATATACCAAGACAGCAGGCTCCTCCCCAACACTGTCTATAACCATTCTAGGTGGCAACACTGTCTATAACCATTCTAGGTGGCATGTGAGGTCTGTCAACTTGCTTGCCTGATGTGAATGTATCAGGTGATCTTCATCCACCAGCCATCTACATTCCTAATGATTGATTCACCAACTATAACAGTCATCCTAACCCTTTCCACATCTGCACATACTCTGGAGACACATCTTCAGTGTGAGAGGATATTACATCATCTGGAGAACAGGTCCTAGCTACAGCATCATTTCCTGCCATACCAAGGTGATGCTCCCTTTTCAAGTGAAGAGAGGCAGAAGAGAGGCTGTCAGACTGGAGATGAGAATTGGCTGTCCCTGAAGGAATTCTCTTTACATCTTTCTGTTTGTATTAGCTCCTCCAAGTCTTCTCTTCTAGCCTTCAGAGACTGGACTCATTCCCTGAGAGCAAGGAACTTTTTGCACCTAGTGCACACAAAAGACCTCTCGTCAAATTGGTGATAATCATACATGTGATACTCAGTGCAAAAGCCTGTTTAGCTCTCATCTTGCTGCTGGATTGTTATTTGCATCTTAGGGGCATATGTACTAAATTGCATTAGGACTTGGCAGCTAAGGCAATGCGTTATCTGCTGAAACCCCTGCAGTATCTATAGGGGGAATTCCCTGGATATCTCATTCACATACCAAAGAAGACTGGATTTCCTGTGGAGAAGCCACGTTACCTGCCCCGGCAGATTTTGTGGGAAAAGTCCCATGGTACCTGCCGAAACAGGTACCATGAGTCCTTGCAGTAAATTCATGAGGAGGGATGATAGCAATTGGGTGCATAGAGCAGTCAGCAGATCTGTGTTCCGATTGCTACCATACCCTCCCAACAGCCACAATCAGGCCTCCTCCCCCCTCCACAATAGTGTTGGTACTGCAGTACTGGGCCCTTTGCAGCACTGATTTCCCCTGTGCAGCTCCCGATCCCCCAGAGATCAGTGCTGGGGGGGGGGGGGATCAGTGCACCCCCAAGGTAAATCCCATCCTGTCTAGCCAGTTGGGCTAAGCCACCCTCCTTCCCCCCAATCTACTACTCAAAGGGGGTTTCTATGGCCACCTCCTTCATCTTCCCATCTCCCCATAAATAAAGCTCCTGGCTAGCCAGCCAGCAAAGAAGGGTCCCACTGCTCCCCAAGAACCCTCCATAGGCCTACCTTAGTGAAACCTGGTGGTCTAATGGATCCATAGGGCAGGAACAACCTTCTCCTCCCCTGCTCCATCATCCATCCAATCCAAAATGGCCACCATCTTGAGGTGCTGCTCTCTAGGCCCATGATATGTGGCAGCACCGCAAGATCATGGCCATCTTTTTTAGGTCCTTTGAGGAGGGTTCCTGTCACCATAAGGGAGAAAAAAGAACTATATTAAAGCCTCAAGTTACGAAGAAATTACCACCATTATACAGTGTCATTCTTCTGCATTATAATTCTATATGCCCCTATATCAATTCAAACCACCAAAGGAAAAAATAGAAATAATAATCACCCAGATTCCTTACGAAGAAGAAACAATTCTAACTGGAGTGTATCAAGAAAGTGTAGTTATGCCCCTTATATCTAGCAAGGCACTTACAGGGGAACCTCAATAAAAGGAAGTCCAATTTGGTCTTATTTTGATGGAAAGCCTTGCTCTATATCTGCATGGCCTTAGTTACATTTGGGAATATACTCACCCTTTATCCACAAAAATAAATCTTTCAAAATGTATGTATCTATTTATTTATTTATATAAAGTTATAGCCTGCTGATCTAGAAAAATGCCCAGCGGAGTACATCAACACATAAGAAATAGAATTAAAATACAAATCAGACATAAATAAAAACATACTAACATAACCAATAAAATAAATTCTACAACAAAAAGCTAAAAGCAATTACAAAATCAGGAATATAGCTGAAACTTGAAATACATTTATAGACAATAGAGTTTTAGTGTACTCTGATCCCAGAACCTATGGGCCCAATTCTGGGATGCGGGTTGTGCTCCTGCATGTCCTGGCAGGATGTGCAGCCCTGCAAGCCAACTGGGCCTGATTCCCCCTCCGGCTCTTCCCACATGTCCTAAGCAGCAGGATGGGGAGAGCCAGAGGGAGGGTGGGAGGAGGCAAGATCTGAGCATAGCAGGGGTGGACCATCTAGCAGGATGTACAGGTCCGATTCAGGTCATGACCCTGTATGTTCTGCCGGGTCAAAGAGGACATGCTGCTTATTCCACCTCAAAGGTGGAATAAGCAGTACCGACCCAGAGATCGGGCCCAGGGATCCCCCTGGGCTAGGGGCTGGGTGCGAGGGTTGTCTCCGCTGCCTGATTCAGGCCCCAACAGGCCAGCGATGGGTCAGGCAGTGGGGATGAGAGGGACTGAAGCCACAGGAGTCAGAGGTGCCTGCGGGGAGGATGTCCCCACAGGTGGCAGGGGCACGCTAGGCTGTCCACAGGCCTGATTCTACTGTAGCACCACAGGAATGTATTGTTCTTGCAGTCCAGAATCAGGTCCTAACTGGCCCATCTTCCTCGGGGACGTCCGGACAGCCCAGATGTCTCCCTCCCTGAATCGGGCTCCACATCTCAATGAGTTGTTAACTGGATGGGAACAGCTGAGAAATGCAGAAAAACAGTGGGAAAGAATGGGAAGATATTTAGAGTCAATAAAACTTTTTGTTTGGAAGTTAAAAGGAGGTCACTATAGTTCTTAAGAGAAGTAGCTGAAAACGTGAGGAAAAAGATGACTTTCATAAAATATAGGAGACATAGAAAGAGGAAAACAAGTATCGATATTTTGAAAATCTAAGAGAAGCTAGAAAAGCAAAAATACAAATGGAAGAAAAAATAGCTAATGAAGTAAAATGGGAGATAATAATTTTTCAGATATATTAATGAGAGAACGAAGTGCAAAATGATATTTTCAGACGTAAGGGTGAAGAAGAAAGATATGAAGAAGCTGTTGAGGATAAAGAAGAATGGCTTAATAAATATTTCTATTCTGTGTTTACAGATGAAGATCCTAGGGCATGACCTCAGAAAACACCACGAATAAGAACAGAAGGCAGTTGGATCTTGAATGATTTTCAGAAGACTGTGTTCTTGAGATAGCTATACAGAAAGTAGACAAAGTGATGAGAACAGATAGGATACACCCAAGCATATTGAAGGAACTAAGAGATGTTCTGGTGGATCCAGATGCCAGGACCCTTGGACCACCCTATGTGGCACATTGCCTTTCTGCAGCAGTAGCAGGACTATGTGCTGCCACTGTCACTGTGGGATCATGACAAACATTACAGATGGATCTGCAGATGGCAGAATACACCTTTGTGGAGAGGCTAAAAAGATTGTGGCTCATCAACTTGCAGAAGAGACGGCTGAGGGGAGATATGATAGAGGTCTATAGATTATTGACTGGAGTGGAACAGGTAAACATAGGTCACTTTTTATGTCATCAGATTGTAGACAGACTAGGAGACCTGCAATGTGGCTACAGTGTAACCCATTTGAGTTTTCAAGATGAAAATATTTTCTCAGTCAACGCGTAATCAAACCCTTCAGTCCATTACTGGAGGATGTGGTAAGAACTGTCAGTGTAGCTGGGTTTAAAAAGGTTTGGATGGGTTCCTGGGTAATGGTCCATAAACAATTGCTAAACAGGATCCGAGCTATGTACTGCTTGCCCCATTACAGTTATTGGGGATCCTGTGTGTCTTTTGGGGAAACTGCTAGGTACTTGTGACCTAGATTGTGCACTGTTGGACACAGGATACTGGGCATGATGAACCTTGGTCTGACACTATTTGGCAAATTTTGTAGTCTATGTTCCTATGTGCAATCTAGGAAGTTGCCTGCCCCCCCCCCCCATCCACCAGCAGCCCCCACTGCATGACCCATGTGCCATCTCCTTTGCCCCCATTGGCACCATCAACATAGTGCCATTTCATACTTGGACACTATGCTGTTGCCGCTAGTGGAGCACTACTATCACACTTTTGGGCTCCCCCTCTCTGTGCATCTCATTGCAGACGTAAAATAGGCTCTCTCTCCTCAAAAAACACTCCTTCCGCCAGGTTTTGATTTGTGTTAGGGTTCCTGCCATTAAGGTGCCTGCATGAAAGGAGCAAGCCTTGTTCCTGCCCACTCTCCTCCCATTGACCCCACTCTCCTCCCCGTGCACACCTTCTCTCCATCCACAGGACACTTTACGCTGCCCATTAGCGCTCGCTAAAATGCCTTTTTGCACGTGCTAAGTGTGTGCACCTGCACAGTTAGCACCTGCTAATGGAACACTTGCTCCTTTACTGCTCTTTAGTAAATATACCCCTTAGGGGTATGTTTACTAAAACCCCGTTAGGTGTACGCCGTGCTATTGTGCGGGATGCCATATAAGGAGTGGGCGTTTCAGTCATAAAAAAGTAAAACCGGGATTAATCATGCGCTAATGTGCGCTGCACTCATGTGCGCCACTCACATTAGCGCATGAGAAACTTGCGCGGGAAGCATAAGTGGCGCGCTGATGTACAAGCACATGAACAGAGCCACAGTACAATGGTTAAAACACTGACCAATGGTGCAGGGATCATGGGTTCAATCCCCCACTGTGCTGAATGAAGAAGGCTGGCTGAGGCATTACCTATTATGGGGAAGATTGCTTTAGGAGGCATTTTATTTATATTTTAATTACTTCTACTAGCAAACGCACTCACAAAGCGTGTTAACATAAGGCGCCCCATAAGGCACATTTTAAAGTGCACTGTCCGCCAAGGCACCCTAGAATGTTGCTTATAGGGCGCTTTATAGGGTGCTGTATGAGGTACCGCAAGGTCACAGCACTGTTTTTGATGGCAGCACTGTGCAGTTTAAGGAATGAAAATCATAAGTAGGTGCGCTGGCATACAAGGAGGAGCAGCAGCAGTGTAGCACAGTGGTTAAGACACTGACCAATGATGCAGGAATCATGGGTTCAATCCCCCACTGTGCCTAATGAAGAAGGCTGGCTGAGGTATTGCCTGTTATAGGTAACAATGCTGTAGGGGGCATTTTATTTTTATTTTAATTAGTGCTGCCAGCAAACACACCCTCAAAGTATTGTAACATAAGGTGCTGCATAAGGCGACTCATAGGGTGCCCCAGAGGGCACATTCTAAAGTGCTCTGTCCGCCACTGCACCCTACAATGTTTCTGAAAGGGTGGCCTATAGGGCGCCATATAGGGTGCCCTATGAGGCACAGCAAGGTCATAGCACTGTGTTTGATGGCAGCACTGTGCATTTAAACGCATGGAAATCTGAAGTAGGTGCGCTGACATGCAAGGAGGAACAGCAGTGTAGCACAATGGTTAAGGCACTGACTACTGATACAGGGATCATGAGTTTGCTCCCCAGTGTGCCTAATACGTAAGGCTGGCTGAGGCATCAGCTTTGCAATGTATGTATTGTTTCCTGCAGCACTTTATTTGTATTTTATTAATTGCTGCCAGCAAACACACCCTCACGTGCCGTAACTGAAGGTGCCGCATAAGGCACCCTATAAGGCACTCCATAGGGCACATTATAAAGTGCACTGTCCGCCACAGCACCCTAAAATGTCCCCTATAGGGCACCCTATAAGTCGCTCCACAGGATAACATATAGTGCACCTTATATGGACGGTAACCATAAGGTGCCCTATAGGGCACCCTATAAAGCGCCCTCTGAGGAACCTTATGGGTATAGTACGCTGAGAGTGTTTTTGCTGACAGCAATAATGTACATTAAAAAGAGATAATGCTTTGGGCAGCCCTATCAAGTAACCCCACTGTGGGTTTGAACCCATGATTTTGGGTTCCACAGGCAGTGAAGTAACCAGTGGGCTACAGCTCTATAGCTGCTAATAAGCCCCTGGCTGGCTGCAGAGGGACTGCATGTCACCACACAGACAGTCTGCTGTGGTCACCAGGATAGGGTTAGCCCACCCGTACCCATGATGCACTGCACATGAAAATCAGCTGTCCACAGATGAACACAAGATGGGGTATGCACCCCCACAGCACCTCGGCGTGGTAGGGGGAACTGACCGTGTGTTTTACTGGCACAGAGTAGCTACACACCGTCACATTGTGTGGGTACTGTGCTCACCCTGAGGGTGCGGTGAGGCGCCCAGCACCAGGTCCACAGCACCTTCCATGGCAGAAATAGGCCATGCTGCAGGTCCCCAGCAGTGCTAATGTGGGAGATAGGTAGTTTCTGCAGACACACCTTGGATATATCTGTATGTCTCAGTCAGGTATAGCCCCCTATGGACCCCTAGAAGGATTATGCACCACCGCCCTCCTCCTCCTTGGCTGAGGGTGGCAAACAGGGTCTCCCACCAACAGATCCACATTCTACCTCCCTGCAATGGTGGCAGTAGAGGGGACCATCAACCCCAGTCCTGCTGGGGAACAGACACCCTACAGGGCAGTCAATGCAGCTCTGTACACATCGATAACACAAAAGCAGACAGACATTAGGCCTGGATATGCTAAGCTGCACCCCACCACTATCTGATATTCTCCTGCAGCAAGCCTTCAGCCACTGAACCCTGGAAGGCGCTCCATCAAGACACAGACCAGCTGCAGACAGTCTGCTATCTAGTCCATAGTGCATGTTCTTGGTGGAAATGTGTGCACCCAGAACTGGGATGTCAGCATACACACCAAGCAGATACATCAGTGACTGGGCCCCAAAATGAAACCCATAAATATCACATGAGAGAAATGCTATATAGCACTATGGGGGTGCCTAGCCATGCTGTGGTCACTGCACAGTCAGGGTGAAAGTGATCTCCCAGCAGGACATGCTGTGGCCACCCTGTCTGTGCAGGTGGTGGCCGGGCACTACAATGTCCCAGCCAGTGCCCTATGCCCTGTGCAGATGCATCCTGGCCAGGCCACCCTGTCCGGGCTATACCCATGGTACCTTGCTCCTCATTATGCACATTGGCAGGCCAATACTGGCAACAGTGCTGGCAGTGTGGGCTGTGGAGGGTGTTTGCAGCCACCACACTGGATGGACAGACACACACTCCCACACCTATGCCAGCATTGTGCTACTATAGAGGAGTTTAGCAGCCCTGGCCACCACACCAGTCCTGGGCACAGTACAGGCATGGATATGGTACGCAATACTGTTGGGAGTTACTCCCCAGGGTGGTAAACACTGTCAGAGACCAGACCTGAAGCACACACCGCAGACATCAGAAAGATTGTTATGATGGAGCTCAATCAGCAAACTGTGCTTAACATAGGAATTGCTATCTGCCAGTAATCATAGCAAACGTTTGATAGCTGTGTACCGTATACCCAGGTGTAGGGTGGCATTGCTAAGGTATGCAAGTGCTACTATTGGGAGATGCACGCAGGGCCCAATGTCCTGCCTCTCCAGGAGGCATTGGCCAATGGGGCCTGTGGGTGTGGGTGTGGGTGTGGGTGTGGGTGTGTCTGCCCCTGTTGGCTGCTGCTTTACGGCAGAGGTTCCCAACTCCAGTCCTGGTGTGTCAAACACTGTTCGGGGTTTCATGCTGTCCCTCATGAATATGCATGAGATACATCTGCATACCATGGGGGTGGTGCGTAGATATGCAGCACAGGCATCTTTATTAGAGGCAGCATGGAACCTGAATGGTGTTTGGCCCTCCAGGACTGCATTTGGGAGACTCTGCTCTAGGTAATGCACCTGTTTATGGTGTCTGTGCTCGGTGGGGTAAAATATAGGTGTATTAACCATGCGTATGTTCTCTGCAATAAAGATTTTTCCTTACTATCACGGTTTAGTTGTGGAAAAAATATGTGGACTGGATTGGCAGTAGCTCCAGCTGGGCTTTGAACCTTTAACCTTCTGTTCTTGCACACACTGTCTGTGTGCACTGCACCACCGTGTTGCCACAAATGTGCTGCATTCCCTGGGGAGTCCATAACTGTACATCCGACAGGGCCTGTTTGTTGCAGTGCATGGCACCCACCTGGACAGGGCTAGGCCATGGTCTGCTGTTGCCACCTCCACCACCAGTACCGCTCCATCCTTAGATTGGAGACAGCATGAACCCTGAAGGATTTGTGGCCCTCCAGGACTGCATTTGGGGGAATCTGCTCTAGGTAATGTGCATGTTTCTGGTGTCTGTGCTCTGTAGGGTAACATAGAGGTGTTTGAGCCATGCTTATGTTCTCTGCAATAAAGGTTTGTCTTTACTATCACGATATAGTTGTGGGTAAAATATGGGGACTGGATTGGTAGGAGCCCCAGCTGGGGCTTGAACCTGTGACCTTCTGTCTCCAAACACACTGGTTGTGTGCACTGCACCACCATGTTGCCACAGAGACAGTGCATTCCCTGATGATACCATGACTGTTTGTCTGGCAGGGCCTGTCTGTTGCAGTGCACTGCACCCACCTACACAGGACTAGGCCATGGTCTGCTCTGGGCAGCTGCCACTGCCCCCCTCCACCTCCAGTACCCCTCTGCCATCATGCTGACATGCCCTTCTGCTGGTGGTGCTGGTGGTACGCAGTCTCAGGCCATCCTGTGTGCGGGTAGGTGGCTGCCTATGGTGCAGGTTCTGGGGTAGGGGTGCCTGCATATCTGTCCGCACGTCCACCAATCACCGCCTGCCAATGTTCTGTGCCCTTGGGGGTACCTGCTGGGAACTATCCCCTGTGACACTGTGCTAAACACTCTCGTGCCCATGTTGGGCCCTCATCAGTTGCTGTCTGGCTGCTGTTCAGTTTCAGCATACCTAAGTGCCATCTAGGCATCTGCCTATTCCGCACTGTGCCCCAGCTGCACCACAGCATGTGCCGCCTGCAGCCCTCTGTATCCCCTTTCCCAGCATCTGTCCAGTTGCCCATTCCGACCTGCCCGCCCTGCTGTTGTGGAACATGTGCATGCCATAGGTAACCTGTCCAATGGAGAGGGAAACCCTGATCAGTGCTATTTCACTGTGGGATTATTCACCTTGTATGGGGACGGAGCGTAGACCCTTCTAAAATTCATATTTATTTTTTGGGGCTTTCTTGGTAGTGTTCTTTGATGTTTCCCATTACTATCACTATTGCCCAGCTTTATTATAATTTTTTTCAATTTTGTTGGGGTCATTTTCAATGTTTATTTGCACTTTTGTTCCGTGCACATGTATCACACTTATCACTGTTTTGTAGGTTTCCCTGGTTTTGCTGTACATTGCTGACATAAATGGTTTCTCTTCCCTTTAAATCGGCTCTACCGCATGGTTTTCACTCGCGGTATTTTTTGCCTTGAATTTCAGCCCTGCTCGTGTGCGGGGAGCCTCTCCCCTCCCACTCTCCACCCATTGACCCCTTCTCTCCGCCCCTGGGGAGCCTTCCTCCGCCCTCCGGGAGCCTTTCCACGCCTTGATCGCACAGTAGCGCCCCGCGCACATGAGCGGGCAGTTTAGTGCGACACGCACCTGTGAGGGGCACAAAAACGCATCATTAGCGTGCGCTAAGGTACCTTAGCGCACGCTAATGTGCACCGCACACATGAGCAGAGTTTAGTAAACATACCCCTTAGTGTAATTATTATTTTTATCAGTGCATTTTTTTCTAGGAAAAAGGTGCTGGTACTCATATGAGGACTCTTTCATTAATAAATGAGAAATTGGGTTAATTTTAGAAGGTAATGAAAAAAGTGCTGGTACTCAGTAACATTGAGTACCCCTCAAAAAATTTCCTGTTTCTTATTATATTTAGGGCTTCTGGTTCTAGGTCTTTGTCGTTTTGTATTTTAGGAGTTTACTTTTGAGCCGAGGTGCTTTTCCAGTCAGAAAAATAGGCATTTATCAATACATTTACAATGCGAAAAAAAAAAATCTTTTTTAGGTGGTTTCCCTGTGGATTTCATTGAATGGCACCAAAACAAAATGTTCCAACCATCACTTCTCCAGGCCCCAGCAATAGAATTAGGCCGAGGCTTAAGCTGCCATCAGAAACTTAAAATGAAAATAACAAACATTATAGGATTTTAGGATGACTCTTGTACTAGGTATACCCATTATCTATATGCCAGGAAAACAAAATAGTTGCAATTTGAAAAGTGAGGTTTGATGGCAAATTTCAATGTATGTTCAGGGCCAGCCCAACCATTAGGCAAACAAAGCTGTTGCCTAGACTTTCAGCTTCTGAGCTAAGAGCAATTACAGCTAAAATAAAGCAATGGATCCTGGCAACTGCACAAACTCAGTCATCAGAGGACACTTTTACCTGCAGGAAGAATGAACAATATATAAATAGTCCATTTACCCTTGTAAGTGGCTTTTTGAAACCTCCTTCATTTAATATTTAAAAGTGTGATATCAAATATGTGCTTTTATAGGATTGTTCTGGGAAGGATGATGTTGAGAAGATTACAATTGAACTGAATAGTCAGAAAATTGGGGGGAGCACTAGGGGTCTAAAAGCTAAATGCGAGGGGGCACAACACTGACGTTTCGCCTACGGCATCTAATATCCTTGCACTGACCTTGATTGTATAAACAGCAGAGGTTGCAAAAGACTTAAGTGCAGCTTTGGCTTGCTAGCGGTAAAATTATCTCTAATGTTGATAGAGCATACAGCACTGTGCAGATCAACATGAGGTTACAGTAAATGCTGGCATGTGGGGGCATAGGCAATAGAATGGGGAGGGGTGCACAGGGACAATGCTCCACCAATATTTTGCCAAACAGCATCAGCAGAGAAATTAGGAGCACGACTAAAGATTAATTTGTTTGGCTCTTCCAACCAAAAAGGGTTTCTGATGCCCCTGCTTAGGTGAAAATGTTACCTGCTCAGTTCAGACTTTCCAGGCTGTTAGGAATGGGTCTTTCTTTTTTTTTTTTTTTTTTTGTAGAACATTTATTTATCAACCAAAATTCTTAAGCATTGGAAAGGCAGGGCAAGATTTATAATTGCATTTTTTTTTCTTGCACCATCCAAACAAACCATCCACAAATTTTGTTCTCCCCTTACCTCTCTCATTATCTCCCCCAGCCTGGAAGCTGCTCTCTATCCCAGTAGCCACAGTTCCTCCCAGCTTCACCCCCTTACTCCTAATCCCTTCTCCTTGCCTCAGTAACTGCTGTTCCTTTGGTCCTAGGGTTGTAACTATACCTCCCTGTACTGACAGTCGCTGTTCTTTCAGGCCAGGGAGAAGGCTATTCCTATCTGCCCCTACATCTGGCTACCACTGCTGTGCCTTCCCTGGTAACTGCTGTTTTTATGGTCCCAGTTCAGGTTCCTCATCTGCTGCTGCAGAGAGACTCCAGGAGTTGCGGCCCTGCACAAGGATGTCATCATGCCATGGCAGCAGAGGCCTAATGAAGATATCCGGTGCTTGCGGAGAAGGGCAATTTTGATTATGTTTATGTTTATTAGTTTTTGATAAAATCGCCTTTCTACAGAAATCAAAGCGATGTACAATATAAAAACAATTGTCTAAAAAGAGGCCGAAGCCTGGAAAGGAAAAGAAATACAATATCTGTTTAAAAAAGTACAATTTCTGTTTAAAAGAGTAGACAAGAGATACATGGAGAGGGCGGGGAAGAAACAACAAGGGAAGGTAAGGGACGGGAAAAGGAGATTACACAAAAGGAGAGGGCACATCGAAAGCCAAAGAGAAAAGGTGTGTTTTTAGGTTTTGCTTAAAGGTTGAGAAAAGTGGTTCGAGACGGAGGGAGGGAGGTAGAGAGTTCCAGAGGGCGGGGCCGATAAAGAAAAAAGCAGAGGAGCGGGTGGTCTGTAGATGAGCATGGGAGGGGGAAGGAAGGGCGAGACGGTGAAGATGAAAGGAGCGGGGAGTATACCGGGGGGAGTGGATAGAAAGTAAGTCAGCAAGGTATTGGGGGGAGCCAGTGTGAAGTACTTTGTGTACCAGAGTGAGAAGCTTAAATTGGGAACGGTAAGGGAAGGGTAACCAGTGGAGGTGAAACAGGAGGGGAGTGATGTGATCGCGGGGAGAAGCATGACAAATAAGACGAGCGGCAGTGTGGTGTATGCGTTGTAAATGGGATAAGCGAGACTTAGGAAGACCGACAAGAACTGAGTTTGCAAAGTCGACACGTGAGATAACCAAAGACAACACCAGGGTGGTGAGGGCTGCTGAGGACAAAAAGGGGCGTACTGCATGTATTTGCCGGAGGAAAAAGAAAGAGGATTTGGTAATGTGAGAGAGGTGGGACTGGAAAGAAAGATCAGAATCAAAGTGGACACCAAGGTAGCGAAAGGTAGAAACTAACGGGACAGGGGACCCAGAAAAAGAGGGGGCAAGTGTAGGGGGTGTAGATTACAACCAAAAACCCCAATTTCTCCATCAGGGGAGTTTTATCAGGGTTTTTCAGTTATAATAAAAAATTGGAAGCACTAGGGGAGGGGGGAGGATATTCAGCAATGGTGGCTAGCCCTAAAAAGCATCTGCTGGCATTGAATATCCGGGTCAGCCGGATAGCGTGGAAGTTAACCGGGTACTGGCAATAATGAGCCACTGCCATGTTAGCTTAGGCAGTGAAAGTTAGACCAGCCTTTAAGGTGCCTAACTTTTAATGCTTAGGGATTACCGGGCAGTGGCTGAATGTCATCGCTGCCCGGTTATCCTCAGATGCTACCTTCGCTCTGCTCCCGTTACATCACGTTAGTACAGCAAAAATTGGTCACCGCGATTAGCAGATCTGGTAATCGTATTAATCGCTTTGAATATCGGGCCAACTATTTTTAGTGTTGTTTGAGAGTACGCTTTAGAGAATTTTTACACTAGGCTTCTCTAAGAAGAAAGCACCAAAAAAGCAAAAATGTTCTCAGAGAATAAAATACTATGGGGTCTATTCTGAGGCACAAATCCCCCTTCCTGTCCCTGACCAAGCATCCTCATATGAACAGGGAGTTTGTACAGGGAAGCTAGATGGGGATGGGAAGGGGGTGGTACCGAGGCAGAGTTAGTGCGAGCAGTGGGCGGGCTGCGGCACTGGAAGTACAGGGCCGATTCTGATGTCGGCCCTGTGCATCCAGGGCAGGCAGACTAGACGTGGAACTTATTCCACCTCTGAGGTGGAATAAGTTCCCCTAGATGTTGAATGTTGGTACCAATGAAATATGGATGTGAAAGCTGGATAGTGAAAAGACAGATAGGAAGAAAATTGATGCCTTTGAATTATGGTGCTGGCGGCGAATACTGTGTATACCATGGACTGCCCGAAGAACAAACCAGTCGGTACTAGAGGAGATCAAACCTAAGCTTTCTTTAGAAGCTCAGATGACAAGACTTCAACTTTCATACTTTGGACACATTATGCGAAGAGAGAGATCATTAGAGAAAGACATTATGCTTGGCAAGATAGATGGTCAACGCAAAAGAGGAAGGCCAGCAATGAGATGGATCGATACAATAACAGCAGCTACGGGTACCAGTCTGTCAACAATGAGCCACCTGACTGAAGACGGAACACAATTTAGGATAGCTATCCAGAGGGTCGCCATGAGTCGACTCTGACTCGACGGCACTTAACAACAACAACAGATGTCGAAGGGTGGCAGATCCTGGTGGCGGCGAAGGTAGAAGGGGTGCAGGAGATTCCCCAGAGCCCAACCTTGGCCATGGATGGCCAAATCGTGGGTTGGACTGTGGGGAATGAAGGAAGTGGTCGGCAGCCGGGAATCAATGATGAATGGAGCCGCGGTGCCACGGCAACTGGATGCCATGGTGCCGTGGATCCTTTCAGGAATCTTGACTGAGTTAGCCAGGCAGAGGCCTGTATGTGCAGGCCGACTAGAATTGGATCCCGGCCAAGACGGGATTCTGCTCCCGTGGGAGCTAGACATGCCCTGCGAGATCAGAATCCCTTCTACCTCTGTGCGTCCGGTTCTTACTAGTCAAGAAAATAATATACCAAGGAGGCACCAATTTATTCATTGAAGGCTGTAAACAGACAAGGTTTTTGGATATTCCTAAAGAATAAACATGAGGCAAATTTCACACATAATCATTAGGGAGATCCTGAAAACCTGGCCTGCCTGCAGCCCTTGAGGACACATCTTGTGCATCCTAACAATCAATAGGCTGCTTTTAGCCTTGCAGTATGAATTTGAAGGTCAAGGATTGCTATAGTTTAATATGAATGTTGCAGATTATTAAAGAATGTCACAATTTTATATACAACCGTAGGCTTAGATTTCCTGCAACTAATGGAAGAATTATATTAACAAGTCTTTGCCTCTTGACATTTATTTTTCTCAAGAGGGAAGGTAGAAAGGGAAATTTGCACAAGGTTACAATAGGTCCCTATGCCATATTATAAAATGAATACAAGGTAATATAGATGAAATGAATAGGAAATACAGTAATTGTATTTCCACTTGACCCATTAGAAATAAAAGTGGAGACATAAATCAATGTTTTTTACTGACAACTGTCCTTCAGATTTTTCGTAAAAGGCTAGAATATTTTTCTGTCACGCTTTTTATAAATCACCTATCTTTACCTTCATATTTCACTCCGAGTTCACTTTCCTAATCCTAAAATTTCATTTAGAGTCAGTGAATAGGTTACATGGCCTTAAGTACTATGATTGAAGTTTGAGTCAGTCATGCAGTTAATTTAAAAACTGACAGATTGTGCAAATTATATTAAAGCCGTGATGGTTTACAGCAGTCCCTGACAGACAGCATCTAAATGCACGCAGGTGATCCCAGACCACAACATGTATATTTACATCTTAAAATATTGTCAGCGTCTGCAGATAGCATGAAATTCTCATTCAAGCTCTCATTGTCCATCCGTAAAATGAATCTCTTCAAAGTTAACATGAGATGACTTGCACATACTTTGTCAGATTGGTCTTGCTAGCCGTTAGTTTGAAGTTTCTGTATGCCATAAGCATAAAAAAGTACTGGAGTCCGTTTCCAGGCAGTGCAGTCAGCAGCTATTCTGCAGGCCTAAACTAAATGGTTAAAATAACTGTTTGGCAGCTGAATATCACCATTAACTAGACCAATTTTAGGGCCGTCCTAGCTCAATCCCTAATGTAGCCCAAAATCATCAAGAAAGTATGGGGACTTTTAACAACTTAAATCGCCCAGTACTATGGGGGTCATTTTTGAAGCCATTTTCATGCTTTGGATGTCCAAAAATAGGCATAGAGATGTCTAAAGCACAGAGACAACTCCAGAGCCATTTAGAAGGCAGCTATAGGGATGTTCAAGTTTGAACCAGGATATGGTAGAGGCATGGCCAGGGTGTTCCCTGAAACCTGGACGTCCACGCCAGATCTCAGAAACATTAAGGACATCCAGCATTGCATCTAAGTTTAGACATGTGCCAGGCATAAACAGGCATCTGAAAAGTGCTAGTTTTGGATGAAAAACCTCTAGATGGTGTAGAGAAGATATCACTCTCAAGCATTCAGCACAATGTCAGCAATGGAAACAGTGGGACTTGAATGCTGGTTACCCTGGAGAGATATTCAAAGGCATTTACATGGTGGGCAGACCAGCAAACCCTGTAAATTCCACTGAGGTGGATATTCAGTGCCACTAACACAGCTAGTGCCACTGGATATCTGCAGGTGCCGCCACTACACACCCCGAAGATAAGTCTGCTATCTTGGTACATGTTGGTACCAATGAAATAGGAAAGTGTGATAGGGAGGTTCTAGAGGCCAAATTTAAGCTTTTAGGTAGGATGCTGAAATCCAGAACCTCCAGGGTAGCATTCTCTGAAATGTTTCACATTCCACGCACAGAACACAAAAGGCAGGCAGAGCTCCAGAGTCTCAATGCATGGATGAGACAAATGTGCAAGAAAGAGGGGTTTGGATTTGTTAGGAAATGGGGAACATTCTGGGGAAAAGAGGGGCTTTTCTGAAGGGATGGGCTCCACCTTAACCGGGATGGAACTAGGCTGCTGGCATTAACTTTTGAAAAGGAGATAGAGCAGCTTTTAAACGAGATAATAGGGGAAACCCAACAGTCACCCAAGAGTTCATGGTTCGGAAGGATGTATCCTTGAAGGATAACAGCAAAAGACTGAAGTTAGGGCATATCAACAGAGACGTTACAATAAAGACAAAAGCAAACCAAATGCCCTTAAATACAGAGCAGACAGAACTTAAGGATTCCAAATTACCCCTGCGTACTGGTAACCAGACTAATATGAATAAAATGCAATCTCTAACATGCTTGTATGCAAATTCTAGAAGTCTAAAAAAATAAGGTGGGAGATTTAGAATATACAGCCTTAAATGAGAAGTTAGATATGATTTGTATCTCAGACACATGGTGGAAGGAGGACAACCAGTGGGACACTGTGATACCTGGGCACAAACTATATTGCAATGATAGAGTACATCAAATTGGTGGAGGGGTTGCGCTCTGTGTTAGAGAGGACATTGAGTCACACAGAATTAAAGTTTTGCAGGATACAAAATACACTGTAAAATCTATGGATTGAAATTCCATGTAAAAAGGGGAAGGCAATGGCACTGGGGATGTACTATTGAATATCTGGCCATAAGAATATACTGGGTCAGACCAAGGTCCATCAAGCCCAATATCCTGTTTCCAACAATGGCCAATCTAGGTCATACGTACCTAAAAATTTCCCCAAAAGACACAGGTTCCACAATGCTTGTATTGGGTCAAGCATTGATATCCTGGGTCCCTTTTTAAAAATGGTTTATGGATCTTTCCTCCAAGAACTTGTCCAAATATTTTTTAAACCCAGCTACACTATTTATTTATTATTTATTTATTTAACATTTCTTCTATACTGCGTTATTATAATCAGCGCGGTGTACATCGAACATAAAACATACTACAATGCATACAGGCAACATTGAGTTTACAGTGAAACAGGATATTAAACATGGAATAAACCGGGAAAACTATGTACAAGCTAACTTTATACTATGTACACTTCTCTAACTCATCTAGTTGTTACATGTGCATTTGTGGGTGGATAGTACACGTGTGATGGTTAGCGGTGGGCTTATGTGTAGACTAACCATTTTCTGTTTGTGTTAGGGCGGCTGGGGCATGTGGGTAGGTTGCCAGATGAGTGTTTACCTCGGATGGTTTCCGGGTAGAATTTAGTGAACAGGTGGTGTTTCAAGGCTTTTCTGAATGGGGCTAGACTTTTGATGCCTCGGATTTCATAGGGAAGGGCATTCCAGTTTAAAGGAGCAAATATAGAGAAAGCCCTGTTGGAGGTGGTCTGTGCATTTTGTCGTCATCTTGGGGACTACTAAGGTGTTCATTGTTGTAGGTCTCCTGTTTCTATTTTCTGAGGTACTGTGGATTAGCTTGCTGATTGGCGTAGGGGGGGTGGTTATTTAGGGCTTTGAATGTAAGGACTATTGACTTGTATTGGAGTCTGGCATGTAATGGTAGCCAATGCAGTTCTTTCATGATTGGCGTTATGTGGTCAGATCTTGACGATCCAGAAAGGACTCTTTCAGCTGCGTTCATAGCTAGGCGGAGCGGATTTAAGGTTGATTGTGAGAGACCGTGGAGGATGATGTTAGCGAAATCCAGATGTGGGAGGAATAATGCCTGGAAGGTTGTTCGGTAGTCAGTGAAATCCAGTAGAGGGCGAAGGTGACGCAGCGTTCTGATCTAACAGCTTTTAATACATCCTCCAGTAACAAATTCCAGAATTTGATTACACATTGAGTAAAAAAATATTGTCTCTTATTTGTCTTAAATAGTTTACCCTGTAGCTTCACTGCATGTCCCCTAGTCTTTCTATATTCTGATAATGTAAACAATCAATCTACGTTTACCTGTTCCACTCCGTTCGTTAATTAATAGACTTCTATCATATCTCCCCTCAGCCATCTCTTTTCCAGGTTAAAGAGCCCTAACCTTTTTAGCCTTTCTTCATAGGGGTATCCTTCCATCCCCTTTACCATTTTGGTGGCTCTTCTCTGAACCTTTTCTAATAACGCTATATCCCTTTTAAGATATGGTGACCAGAATTGCACACAATATTCAAGGTGCGGTCGCACCATGGAATGATACAGAGGCATTATGATATCCTTTGTTTTATTTTCCATTCCTTTCCTAATGATTCCTATCATTCTATTTGCTCTCGTGGCTGCTGCTGCATACTGGGCGGAGGGTTTTAACATGTTGTCCACAATGACGCCTAAATCTTTTTCCTGGGTGGTGGTTCCTAATGTGGAACCTTGCATCCTGTAACCATAGGTTGGGTTGTTCTTCCCTAAGTGCATAACTTTGCACTTGTCCACATTAAATTTCATCTGCCATTGTGATGCCCAGTCTTCTAATTTATCAAGACCCTCTTGCAATTTTCCACAATGCTCATGGATTTTAACAGCTTTAAATAGTTTTGTGTCATCTGCAAATTTGATAACCTCACTCATTATTCCATTTTCTAGGTCATTTATGAATATGTCAAAAAGCAGCGGACCCAGCACAGACCCATGGGTTACACCACTATTCACCTTTCTCCATTGGGAAAATTGGCCATTTAGCCCTACCCTCTGATTTCTGTCTTTTAACCAGTTCCTGATCCACAATAGTACACTGCCTCCTATCCCATGACTCTTTAGTTTTGCCAAAGTTCTCTGATGAGGGACCTAGTCAAAGGCTTTCTGAAAGTCCAAATACACTATATCAACTGACTCACCTTTCTCTATCTGTTTATTCACACCTTCAAAGAAACATAACAGATTAGTAAAACAAGATCTTCCTTGTATAAAGCCATGTTGGCTGTCTCCCATTAAGCCATGACTATCTACATGTTCAGAAATTTTCTTCTGTATGATGGTTTCTACCATTTTTCCCAGTACTGACATCAAGCTCACTGGTCTGTAGTTTCCCAGATCACCCCTGGAACCCTGTTTAAAAATTGGCATTATGATGGCCATTCTCCAATCTTCAGGTATTACAGATGATTTTATTGATAGTTCACATATTACTAATATCAGGTCTACAATCTCACATTTCAGTTCTTTCAAGACCCTTGGATGTATATCATCCAGTCCAGGTGATTTGCTACTCTTCAGTTTATCAAATAGTTGTAATACATCTTCCCAATGTATCAATATTTCCTTCAATTCTTTTGCACCTTTAAATACCACTTCAGTCATGGGTAACATCCCTACATCTTCCTCAGTAAAGATCGAAGCAAAGAATTAATTCAGTCTCTCCACTATCACCTTGTCGTCTCTTAGTGCCCCTTTAACCCTTCTATCATCTAATGGACCAACTGACTCTCACAGGTTTTTTGCTACAAATGTACTTGAAAAAGACTTTATTACTCGTTTTTGCTTCCGCAGTAAGCTTTTTCTCAAATTCTCCCTTTGCCTGCCTTATCAATGCCTTGCATTTAACTTGCCAGTGCTTGTGCTGTTTCCAGTTTTTGTCATTTGGCTCTTTCTTCCATTTCCTGAAAGATGCTTTTTTGGCAACAACAGCCTCTCTGACCTTACCTTTAAACCGTGCTGGCAGTTTCTTGGACTTCCTTCCACTTTTCTTAAAACGTGGAATACAGCTGGTCTGGGCTTCCAAGATAGTATTTTTAAACAACACCCAAGCTTGATGTAAATCTTTAACCTTTGCAGCTGCTCCTTTTAGTTTTTTCTTAACTAATTTCCTCATTTTATCATTGTCTCCCTTTCAAAAGTTAAAAGGTTGTACTGTGGATTTCCTTATCATCCCTCCTCCACTAATTAAATCAAACGTGATCATGTTTTTCTTAACTTTTTCTCATTTTATCATAGTCTCCATTTTGAAAGCTAAAAGATAGTACTGTGGATTTCTTTGCCGTCTTTCCTTCATTTATTAAATCAAATGCTAACATGTTATGATCACTATTGCTCCAACACCCTTATCTCTTGCACCAGATCTGGTGTTCCACTAAGGACTAGGTCCAATATGGCTTCCCCTCTGGCCGGTTCATGAACTAGCTGCTCCAAGAAGTAGTCATTTATTTAATCTAGGAAGTTTATCTCCTTAGCATGTCCTGCCGTGACACTGATCCAGTTGATACCGGGGTAATTGAAATCACCCATTATTATTACTGAATAAATGGATAATTTTTTATTTTATTTGAAAACGTTTATATACCGCCACTTCCCAAGATCAGGGGCGGTTTGCATAGAACAGTGATAATTTATTACATAGAACATTATTGTAAATTTGTAACTATATACAAAGAAACAGTATAAACAGTATAAACATTTTAACTATCTACAAATTGTATTTACAACCTGTAATATAAATCTAAGGATCAGCTTTAATCATGATTAATTTTAGTTGAGTAGTTGGGCAGTATTGACAGATTGTGTTTTAGTTGAGTAGTTGGGCAGTATTGACATATTGTGTTATGGGGGGTGGGGAGTCAGATCCGAGTAATTGTAGTAATGCTGAGTGAAAAGGTATGTTTTTAGTTCCTTTTGGAACGTCTGGAGATCTTTTATTTCCCTTAGCTCATCAGGGAGGTTATTCTATTGTATAGGTGCTACATATGAGAAAGCTCTGCTGCTAGTTATTTGTTTTGTCTTTCTTATTGAATCTGGTACTTGGATGGTATTGAGGTTTCTTCTTCTGCTTACTCTGTTTTCGATAATGTTTTGGATAATGAAATGCTCAAAGAAATTAGGGAAGCTAACAATATTTTCAGCCCAGTAAAAATAAAGGATGATTTCAATTACCCCGGTATTGACTGGGTCAGTGTCATGGCAGGACATGCTAGAGAGATAATGTTTCTAGATGAAAGAAATTACTG
This sequence comes from Ichthyophis bannanicus, assembly GCA_033557465.1. Taxonomy (NCBI): domain Eukaryota; kingdom Metazoa; phylum Chordata; class Amphibia; order Gymnophiona; family Ichthyophiidae; genus Ichthyophis; species Ichthyophis bannanicus. The sequence continues at coordinate 1,312,401,247 of CM066032.1, forward strand.
CTTCTTAGAGCAGCCGGTTCATGAACTGACAAGATGGGAAGCCATCTTGGACCAAGTCCTTAGTGGAATACAAGATCTGGTGCAAGAGATAAGGGTACTGGCGCCACTTGGCAATAGTGATCACAGCATGTTAGCATTTGATTTAATAAATGAAGGAAAGAAGGCAAGGAAATCCACAGTACTATCTTTTACCTTTCAAAATGGAGACTATGATAAAATGAGAAAAAGTTAAGAAAAAACTGAAAGGAACAGCTGCAAAGTTTAAAGATTTACATCAAGCATGGGCGTTGTTTAAAAATACTATCTTGGAAGCCCAGACCAGCAGTATTACATGCTTTAAGAAAAGTGGAAGGATGTTTAAAAAACTGCCAGCATGGTTTAAAGGTGAGGTCAGAGAGGCTGTTGTTGCCAAAAAAGCATCTTTCAAAAATTGGAAAAAGGAGCCAAATGACGAAAACTGGAAACAACATAAGCACAGGCAAGTTAGAGAATTTGAAAAAAAGGCTTGTTGTGGAAGCAAAAACACATGGCACCTTCCAATGTGGGCATCCAGGCTCTTATGTGGCCAATCAGAATCGGGATGTCCAGAGATAGACCTGATTTTGATCTCACAGGGGCTAGACATGCCTGCTGGATCAGAATTGGATCTACGGCCTTAATGTGCTTGCTGGGAACCAATTTTGATTGGCCTGCATGCACAGACACTTGCCCAGTTACCTCAGTCAGGCTCCTGAATGGAGCTGCGAATGCTGGCTGCCGCCGATTCTCTTCATTCCTCGTAGCCACACCCTCAATCCAGCCTCCCATGGCCAGGGTCCAGCTGCGGTGAACTTCTGGCATCCCCTACCTTTTCATTGCAGCCTGTTGACAGGATCCCTCGATGTCCAGGAGGACTTATTCCACCTTTGCAGTAGAATAAGTTCCCCATCTAAGTTCATGGCCCCGGACGTAGAGAGCCAAGCTTAGAATCGGCCCTGTATGCCCGGGGTTGCAAACTTCTCATGCCCTACCATCCCCCATCTAAGCCCCCCCCCCCATACAAATGCATTGTTCATACAGGGAGGCTTTTGACGGGGCCAGCAGGGGGGGTGAATAGTAGAACAAAACTTTTCCAAGTGCATTTGTAGCAAAAACCTGTGGGAGAGTCAGTTGGACTATTGGATGATAGAGGGGTAAAAGAAAGGACAAGGCAATAGTGGAAAGACTGAATGAATTCTTTCCTTTCGTCTTTACTGAAGAAGATGTAGGGAAGTTACCCATGACAGAAATGGGATCTAAAGCTGATGCAGCAGAAGAATTGAAAGAAATATCAATAAACCAAGAAGATGTATTAAAACTATTTGATAAACTGAAGAGTAGCAAATCAACTAGACCAGATGGTATACATCCAAGGGTGCTGAAAGAACTGAAATATGAGATTGCAGATCTACTATTACTAAACTGTGAACTAACATTAAAATCATCAGTAATACCTGAAGATTACACGATAGCCAGTATATCGCCAATTTTTAAAAAGGGTTCCAGGGGTCATCCGTGAAACTACAGACCGGTGAACCTGATGACAGTGCCGAGAAAAATGGTAGAAAACATAATTAAAAACAATATTTCTGAACATGTAGATAGTCATGTTTTAATGGGAGACAGCCAGCATGGCTTTAATAAAAGAAGGTCTTGTCTTGCTAATCTGTTATATTTTTTGAAGGTGTAAATAAACAGACAATGGTGGGTCAATCGATGCAATATATCAGGATTTTCAGAAAGCCTTTGACAAGGTCCCTCATGACAGACTCTTGGCAAAATTAAAATGTCATGGGATAGGAGGCAGTGTACTATTGTGGATCAGGAACTGTTTAAAAGATAGAAAGCAGAAGGTTGGGCTAAATGGAGAAAGGTGAATAATGGAGTACCCCAGGGATCTGTGCTGAGTCCCCTGCTTTTTAACATATTTCTAAATGACTCAGAAATGGGAATAACAAATGAAATAATCCAATTTACAGATAACACAAAATTATTCAAAGTTGTTAAAACCCAAGAGGATTGTGAAAAATTGCAAAAGGACCCAGTATGGCATATCTTATGTTCTTATGTTCTTATGACCTTAATAAATTGGAAGACTGGACATTCAAATGGCAGAGGAAATTTAATATGGACAAGTGCAAAGTTATGCACCTGGGAAAGAACAACCCAAACTATGGTTACACAATGCAAGGTTCCACATTAAGAACCACCACCCAGGAAAAAGATTTAGGTGTCATTGTGGATAATACATTGAAACCCTTTGCCCAGTGTGCAGTGTCAGCCAAGAAAGCAAATAGAATGCTAGGAATCATAAGGAAAGAAATGGAGAATAAAACAAAGGATATTATAATGCCTCTGTAGCATTCCATGGTACAACCACACCTCCAATATTGTGTGCAATTCTGGCTATCCTATCTTAAAAAGGATATAGCAGAATTAGAAAAGGTACAGAAAAGAGACACCAAAATGGTAAAGGGAATGGAAGGATACCTATGAGGAGATGCTAAAAAGGTTAGGGCTCTTCAACCTGAGTGGAGATATGATAGAGGTCTATAAATTAATGAATAGAGTGGAAAAGGTAAACGTAGATTGATTGTTTACACCATCAAAATGTAGAAAGACTAGAGGACATGCAAGAAAGCTATAGTGTAACCCATTTAAGACTAATAAGAGAAAATATTATTTCACTCAACGCTCAATCAAACTCTGGAATTCATTATCTGAGGATGTAGTAAAAGCTGTTAGTGTAGCTGGGTTTAAAAAAGGTTTGGACAAGTTCCTGGAGGACAGGTCCATAAGCTATTATTGAAAGGGACCCAGGATATCACTGCTTTACCCAATACAAGCATTGTGGAAACTGTGTCTTCTGGAGAAACTGCTAGGTACTTGTGACCTAAATTGGCCACTGTTGGAAACAGGATACTTGGTTTGATGGATCTTGGTCTGACCCAGTATGGCATATCTTATGTTCTTATGGGGTGTGTCGGGGGTGTTTTGGTGTGGAGTGGAGATGGCACCCATTGCTAGCTGGGCAGCGGCAATATTGAACTCCTGCCCAGTTAGCAACAGGTGGGTAAAGTAAGGCATGTCAATGCTGGCCTAACTTTTCCCACTGAAGTTAACTAGGCAGCAACTCAATATTGCAGGTGCCCAGTTAGCTTTTACATTCTCTGGCGACCTGGATATGCAATGCTGGTTGCCGAATATGGTCCCGGCATTGAATATCTGGTGTTAGAATTCAGAGGCAATGACTAGTCGCTTTACAAGCACTAGCTGCCACTGCTGAATATCCCTCTTCTGTTCCTTGCCCACTGCTCCAACCATTAGGCTTTCCAAGACATCCAGGTTCTGAAATACGGTTCTGGGGATGTCTAAGTGGACGTCCCCACAGGCGTTGTTTTTAAGCATGTCCATGTTTATGAAATCGTGCCTGCACCTAGACGTGCCTGTTTTCTTTATTTTTTTCAGATGTTCTGGCTTAGACATCCCAGATTAAGAACAAGAAATGCCATACTGGGTCAGACCAAGGTCCATTAAGCCCAGTATCCTGTTTCTAACAGTAGCCAATCCAAGTCACAAGTACCTGGCAGGTAGTCAAAGTTCACAGCTTCCATAATGCTTGTCCTGGGGTAAGCAGTGGACTTACTGGGTCCTCTTTAATAATGGTTTATGGATCTTTCTTCCAGCAATCTATCTAAACCTTTTTTAAACACAGCTACACTAAGAGCTTTTACTGCATCCTCCGGTAACAAATTCCAGAGTTTGATTACACGTTGAGTGAAAAAATATTTTCTCTTATTAGTCTTAAATGGGTTACATCTTAGCTTCATTGCATGTCCTCTAGTTTTTCTACTTTTAATGCCGTAAACAACCGATCTACATTAACCCATTCTACTCCATTCATTAATTAATAGACTTCTATCATATCTCCCCTCAGCCTTCTCTTTTCCAAGTTGAAGAATCCTAACTTTTTAAATCTTTCTTCATAGGGGTATCATTCCATCTCCTTTATCAAAATTGCACTTCGACATCCCTTCTAAAATTCTCCTCTAAATGAAATTCATAAGGTCACATAAAAGTCATGGGATAGGAAGTAGTCTGCTATTGTAGATTGGGAATTGATTAAAAGATAGAAAACAGAGAGTATGGCTGAATGATCAGTTTTCTGAATGGTGAAAGGTGAATAGTGGCATGCCCTATGGATTTCTACTGGGCCCACGGCTTTTTAACATATTTATATATGATCTGGAAATGCAAAACAAGTAAGATGATCAAATTTGTAAATGGCAAAAAATTATTCAAATTTGGTAAATCATAAGAGGATTGTGAAAATTTCAAGACCTTGAGAAACTAGGGCATCCAAATGTCAGATGATATTTAATATGAACCAATACAGTTATTCATTTGAAGACCAATTCTGACACCGGCATGTCGGGCCGTATTGCTTGGCCAAAACCTAGATGTTCCAGAGATGTACCTGATTCTGCCATCGCGGGGCCCGGACTTACCTATGATGGCAAAATCTGGCATATAGATGTCTGGGCGGGCACCTGATTCCCATGCGGTGGACATCCCAGGAGCTGCCAGTCCATCTCACATTGTGCTCCGGCTGGTGTGCCAGTGCATTGGTGTCCCCTCGCCATAGCACTGAGACATCCAGCCAGAGGCACAGAATACCCAGTCGCGGTGTGGCAATAATAGACCACCATCCTACCCTTGGAGGGGACCCCAAAGGCCAGGGTCAGCTGGCGTAAGCTCTCCCGTGGTGGTGCAATGGGTTTGAGAGGCTGTAGCTCTTGATCGCAGCTGTGCCTGGCACTTATTCACCCTTCAGGGAGGAATAAAGTGGACATCCATCTCTACACCAGGGGACGTACAGAGACCTGACCTGAATGGCTTCTGTACATCCTAGTGCATTTCTCCGCCCCACTTCATCCCCTCCCACCCATGTCCAGCACTCCCTGCACAAATGTTGTGTATGTACAGGGAGAGTTGGGCACGGAATCACATTGCGGGGCTGAACTGGGTTGAACGTCCAACCCAGATGTTCAACCCTGCTATTCTCTGTTCGGAATGCCTGCCACAGGGAAGAACAACCCAGAAAATAGCTACACAATTTAAGGTTCCATATTTGGACTCATCACCCAGGAAAAATATCTAGACATCATTGTGGGTAACGCATTGAAATATTCTGCTCAGTGTGCAGTGTCGGCCAAGAAGGCTAATAGAAAGCTAAGAATCATAGGGAAAGGAATGGGAAATAAAACGATTATCACAAAGACTCTGTATCATTCTATGGTGTGACCACACCGAGAGTGTTGTATGCTGTTCTGGTTGCCACATCTAGAAAATGATATAGCATAATTTAAAAAGGTACAGAGAAGGGTGATGGAAGGATACCCCTATGAGAAAAGCTTCAAAACGTAAGGATCTTCAGCTTGGAGATAAGACGGATGAAGAGAGATATGACAGAGGTCTATAAAATGATGGGTGGAATGCAACAAATACAAATGAATCAGTTGTTTACTCCTTCAAAAAGTATAAATACTAGGGACACACAATTAAGCTAATAACTAATGTATTTAAGACTAATTGAAGAAACTATTTTTTTACTCAGTGCATAATTAAACTCTGGAATTTATTGCCGGTGTTAGCGTTGCTGTGTTTAAAAATGGTTTGGATAGATTCCTGGAGGAAAGATCTATAAACCACTATTAAGGAAGACCTGGGAAACCCATTGCTTATCCCTGAAAATAAGTGCATGTAATCTGGCTACTTTTGGGATATGCCAGGATTGGAAATATGCTGGATTGGGGATATGCTGGAAATAGGACACTGGGCTTGATTGACCTGTGATCCGACCTAATATGGCAGTTTTCATGTCTTAATGTTTGTTTAGGGCTGTAATTGCCACTCTATTCAGGTTTCTTCCCTCTGTGCTTTTTTATTTTTTTTTATTTTATACTTACTGAATTTCCAGTATTAACACTAAAGAAAAGAAACTTGAATGATGCAGAAATCCAGAAAAATAAAAGAATAAGCAAAACAAGGTAATACAAAATCTATACAATTAGCTCATAATTAAAACCACAAAGGAGTAAGAAAAAAAAGGAAAAAATATAATACAAATAAAAGGAGGCACCTACAATCATAGTAGCAGCCAGATATACGCTAACTCAGGGACGCTCGAAACTCATCCCTAGCAGAAATAAAGTCATTGGGCTATGTTTACTAAATCGCGTTAGTGCAGTTCGCGGTAGGAGCCGCGGTAGTGAAAGAAACCCCAAATAAGGACATGGGCGGTACATCGTTACCACTACCGCGCGTTAGCAAAACTAACGAGCGCTACCGGGCGCCGTGCCACGTTACTGCGCGTCAATCATAAGAAGACGTACAGACACAAAGCACTGAAACAGAGCTGTAGCACAATGGTTACGGTACTGACCGCTGTTACAGGCAGCATGGGTTCGAGCCCCCAGTGTGCCTAACACAGAAGGCTATCTCAGGCATCACCCTGTACATTACAGAAGGAAAGAGGAGGCATGCTTTTCGTTACGCTGAGTATTGGTGTCAGAAAAACACCCTCGGAATGTGCCTAGCCACGTACGTTGGTATGTGCGTAGCGACGCGCGTACATTCGTGCGTGGGTACGTGTTTGCTTACGTGCGTGGGTACGTGTGTTTTTACCAGTGTGGGCATCTTATATTACAGACTTTGTAGGGCGTCCTGCACCTATGCAGTATGCTAACAGATGTACGTGTGATGGCCTATGGCTTATCAGAGCCTGTGAGCAGGTGCTGGTGTTTCACAGGGTTGGATTGGGCCAGTCACACCCATGATGCACTGCACATGCAAAGCAGCTGTCCACAGATACACACCATGGGGAATGCACCCCCACAGCACCTCTGCCTGGTAGGGGGTACCGACTGTGTGTTGTACTGGCACAGAGCAGCTACACACCGTCACATTGTGCGGGTACTGTGCTCACCCTGAGGGTGCAGTGAGGCGCCCAGCACTAGGTCCACAGCACCGGCCATGGCGCAGGTCCAAAGCAGTGTTACTGTGTGAGATAGGTAGTTTCTGCAGGAACACCTTGGACATCTCTGTCTGTTTCAGTCAGGTACAGCCCCCATGCACCACCACCACACCCCTCCCCCAGGGCTGAGGGAGGCAAACAGGGTCTCCTATCAAAAGATCCACAGTCCACCATGCTGCAACGGTGGCAGTAGAGGGGAACATGAACCCCAGTCCTGCTGGGGAACAGACACCCCACAGGGCAGTCAATGCAGCTCTGTACACAGCCATAACACAATAGCAGACAGACATTAGGCCTGGATATGGTATGCTGCACCCCACCACTATCTGATATTCCCCTGGTGCAAGCCATCAGCCACTGCACCCTGCAAGCCACTCCATCACAACACCTACCAGCTGCAAACAGTCTGCTAGTGCCCAGTGGAGATGCCTGCACCCAGAACTGGGATGTCAGCATACACAGCAGGCAAATACATCAGTGACTGGGCCCCAGAAGGAAACCCATATGTATCACATGAGAGAAATACTAGATAGCACTATGGGAGTGCCTAGCCATGCTGTGGTCACTGCACAGTCAGGGTGAGAGTGATCTCTCAGCAGGATATACTGAGGTCACCCTGTCTGTGTAGTTGGTGGCCGGGCACTACAATGTGCCTGTCACTGCCCTATGCCCTGTGCAGATGCACCCTGGCCAGGCCACCCTGTCCGGCCTATACCCATGGTACCTTGCTCCTCATTATGCACATTGGCAGCCCAATACTGGCAACAGTGCTGGCAGTGTGGGCTGTTGAAGGTGTTTGCAGCCACCACACACTGGATAGACAGACAGCCACCCCCACACCTATGCCAGCATTGTGCTACTATAGAGGTGGTCAGCAGCCATACCACCACACCAGTCCTGGGCATAGTACAGGCATGGATATGGTACACAAGAGTGTTGGGGGGTCACTCCCCAGGGTTGTGAACACTGTCAGAGACCAGACCTGCAGCACACACCGCAGACATCAGAATGATTGTTATGGTGGAGCTCAATGAGCAAAATGTGCTTAACGTAGGAATTGATATCTGCCAGTTATCAGAGGAAACGTTTGATAGCTGTGTACCATATACCCAGGTGTAGGGTGGCATTGCTAAGGTATGCAACTGCTGGTATTGGGAGATACAGGCAGGGCCCAATGTCTTGCCTCTCCAGCTGGCATTGGCCAATGGGGCCTGTGGGTGGGTGTGTGGCCCTGTTGGCTGCTGCTTTACGGCAGAGCTCCCGAACTCCAGTCCTGGTGTTCCACACACTGTTCGGGTTTTCATGCTGTCTCTCATAGATATGCATGAGCTACATCTGCATACCATGGGGGTGGTGCATAGCTATGCAGCACAGGCATCTTTATTAGAGGCAGCATGACACCGGAATGTTGTGGGGCCCTCCAGGACTGCATTTGCGGGACTCTGCTATAGGTAATGTGCCTGTTTCTGGTGTCTGTGTTTGGTGTGGTAAAATATAGGCCATGCGTATGTTCTCTGCACTACAGGAGTGTCTTTACTATCACTGTTTAGTGGTGGGTAAAACTATGGGGACTGGGTTGGCAGGAGCCCCAACTGGGATTTGAACCTGTGACCCTCTGGTCGTACAGGCACTGGCTGTGTCTGTTGCACCACACTGTGGCCACAGAGACTGTGCAGTCCCTGGAGTTAGTTAAACCGGCCTGACGAGTCAGAAACCCTGCTCTGCAACAGGTTTACTGTGGCCTCATTTACCTTGTATGCAGACAAAGGTGCACATAAACCGCAGAAATGACCTCACAAAAGGGGCACACACCCATAACCAAGCTGGGCAACAATGATATCATTGGGACACATTACACCACACACCCAGGACAGCTCCTTTACAATGTAATGCTCTTTGCAAGGGTCTGCGGAGCGTAGACCCTTCCACACATCATTTCCTTTTAGTTTGGTGCTTTCCAGGGAGTGTTGTTCCTTGTTGCCCATTGCTATCACTGTTGCCCAGCTGAATTCTGCTTTTTAAAATGTTTCTTGTGGTCATTTTTAACGTTTTATGTGCTATTTTGTTCTGTGCACATGTATCACACTGCTCACGTTTTGTGGGTTTCCCCGGTTTTCTGTACATTGCTGACGGAAATGGTTTCTCTTCCCTTTAATATGCCTTTAACGACAGGTTTTCATTTGCGTTGAAGGTGAGCTCTGACACTCCGCGCGTTAGTATGAGGGGAGCCTCTCTCCGCCCACTCTCCGCCCATTGACCCCTTCTCTCCGCCCACTCTCCACCTTCTGCGCTGTTTTAACGCGCCGCGGAGCTTTACGATCGTTAACTACGGTTACCGCGCGTAGTATGACGTTAACGGTCGTTAGCGCGTCGGTACGCGCGTTATACGGCACTTACGGTCATTAACGTCATACTACGCGCGTTATTCACGTTTAGTAAACATAGCCCATTGAGTTGCTTAGGCTCCAGAAACAAAATTTTTTCCTCCATAAGAGATAAAACATTGACAAGGAAATCTCAGTACATAAGTACTTTCCAGTGCCAGAACTCTCAGTTTTCAAACTTAAGAATTCTTGCCTCCTGGTCTGGGTCACCCTAGACAAATCAGAAAATACACATATTTGAAAATCCAAAAACCTCTCTTTAATGTATCTGAAGTAGCGTTATGTCTCAGTACATTGCTACGGTCAGATTCCAGTGCAAAGGAGACCAAGAGAATTGATCTTCAAACTTTCCAGAATGTCCATCAGGTGAAATGACCCTTCAAGGGTCTCTTCTTGATTTCTAGGAAGGCCCATTTCCCCTGAAGAGAGGGCTAGACAGTGGACCCTAGAGACAGGAATTAAATTATCCAATGGAAATTTCAAAACCTCCTCCAGACATTTCCATATGATGTCTAGTAGAGACAATAGAAGAGACTTGGGGAAATTCTTCCTACTTTGTTTCCCAAGGGCTCCAATTTACTTAATAGTAAGGTACTGCCCTTTGTTTGAGCTTTCTTAAATTCTACAGCCTAACACATTTGCATCTTCACCCAATCCAGTCTCTTCATGATACCTCAGCACTGCTTTCTGACCATCCAATTCAGTAGAAAAGGTTTTAAGCCAGTCAGAGAATTGTATAACATCTTTTAAAGAGAAAATTCTCTGGATAGCATCTCATATAGACTCTAAGGTCACAGCAGCACATCTCATCAATATCCCTACATCTGCCAAAGCAGTTTCTCTCCTCTTCTCCTGCTGACCCTGTTCCATACTTTGCAGGTGCCCGCCAAAATCTCCTAAGCCCTGCTCCAAGAGAAAGGATGACACCAACGAGGGTTCCTCTGCACAAACACCTTCTCTTCAGGTGTTTACTTTTCTGCACTTGATGATCTATCTGCCAGAAAACCCACCTCATGACTGAGAGGGTCCTTCTCTTACTTTAGGGCTAAGCAATATCCCTGTAGCCACTACGAAACCAGGGCAAATCTCAAATGTCTCTAACATCACTTGCATCTTCTTCAAGGACACCATGGATTTCTGATTCTTCCTCTTCCATTTATGCATCACAACCACAATGGGGAGGGCTCAGTTACCAGCAGCAGAAAGAGTAGCTCAGAGCTTACCAAAAGCACACCTTCCTCACAAATGCCATCTTGTTCCATGTGTGTGTGTCTCCTCTATGGCTTTTTGAAATGTGGAAATCATTTACGTTTGTTTTAAGTAGAGATATAGAGATCCTCTGTGTTTATCCAATGTCTTTTTGAATTTTCTCACCATTTTGTCCCCACCACCTCCACTGGGATGACAGTCCAAACTTCCAACACGCTTTCCTTGAAAAAATATTTCCTGATGTTGCTTTTAAATTTACCTCCTTTCAGCTTCATCTTATGTCTTCTCATTCAATAGTTTCCCCATCTTTGGAAAAGATTTGTTTTAGTAAGTAAGAATTGACGTTTCAGCATCACGTTGCAAAAAATTGTTTTGTTTGTTAATATCTTTCAAGTATTTAAATGTCTGTATCATATCTTTCTTGCCCCTCCCCTCCTCTAGGGTATACATATTCAGGTCTTCGAGTCTCTTCTTATGTCTTCTGACCAATGATCCCATACCATTTTAGTCACTTTCCTCGGAACTGTTTCAAGTCTTATTAATTTTGATTAATAATAAAAATGATTACAAAATCCCCAAACCTTTTTTTTTACAGCATAACAGTATGTTTTGATTTTTTTATTATTATCATATTTTTGATATGAAAAAATGATAGTGAGGTTGATATTCAGAAGCACTTATGGGGCTGGTAGCTAGGATGACTGCTATAATTTTGGACATATAAACATTATAGAGACAAAATTATCCATATAATAGGGTAGAGGGATTTGGGGCATTACAAGGACAGCAAGAATTAGATTCATAATTATTGGAGCCAATATTCAAACACAGTTGAACATTAAGCAGTCAGTGAATATACAACTTCATTATACAGACAACTTCAACCACTAGACAGCATGCAAATGCAATGTGCACCTTTGGGTAAATGTTGACTCCTGGTAACCCAGCAGCAACTGTTTTTTCTTTGAGGCATGACAAGAAGTAGATTGCCAGGCCTTTCACCAAGGCAATGGAGGGTTAAGTGACTTGCCCAAGGCTACAAGAAATGCCGGTGGGAAATGAGCTCTGGCTTCTTGTTGGGGGGCATGGAGAGGGCATTGTTGGGCACCAGTGTTGGTAGGGGAAATAAAGTGAGCTGGGAGGGGGGGGGGGGTTAGGATAAGGGATTGGTGGACAGGGAAAGGTCAAGTGGCATGGGATGCCAGGCAGCTAGATCTGGGAGTTGGAAGCATCTGAAGGAGGGTGATAGGAGGCTAAGGTCAAGTTATATATACAAAGTGTTCTTTATACATGAAGGTTTTTAAGGACTTGCGGAAGGTTGTGAGGTCAGGAGAGATGTGAAGTTCCTGCAGAAGTGAGTTCCAAATGCTGGGTTCATACAGAGAAAAGGTGCGTGCACATAAAATTTGAGTTCCTGTGGTTAGCTCTTGGGGAAGGTCAGGCATGTTTTTTGCAGAGCTTCTTCTGGGACGATTTTCCAGAGTTCTTTGCAGGAGGTTCTGAAGGTATTGCAGGCCGGAGCCGTGGAGGAGTTTGTAGGTGATTTCAAGGGACTTGTATGTGATTCTAGATAGAAAAGGTAGCCAATGTAGATCTTTCAGTATTGGGGTAAAACGGCTAGATCTGGGTGTGTTTGTAAGTATCCAAGCAGTAGCATCTAGAGCAAGTTGTAGGGGATTAAGAGAGCTTTTGGGTAGTCCCTGCAGGATGGCATTGCAAAAATCGAAGTGGAGTAATATTAAGGCTTGAAAGACTGTTCTGAAGCCATGCTGATGGAGGAGTGGTCAAAGGTGCTAAATAAATAAATAAATAAATATTGTAGATAGCTTGCATTACTTTTCTAATGTGCGGTTGAAGTGAGAGACAATGGTCAAGAATAACACTTAGATGGCGTACTTCTGTTTTCACAGATAGGTTGGCATTGTTGACTGTGAGTGTTGAAGGCCTGATCACCGGTTATGAAGAAAACTTTGGGTTTATTTGTAGTTAATGGTAAAGTTGTGATCCGACAGTCAGTGGGCAATGGCATTAAAGCAGTTGGTGATAGCGGTGAAGGTTGTTTGTACTGTGGAGAATGGTGTATAGATCATAATGTCGTCTGTGTAAAGATGGTAGAAGATGTTATGTTTTTGGATGATGTCACATATTGCACACATATTCACCACAGGCCTATTTCAGGATAGGAAAAAAGGTAATGGAGTAGTGGTCAGACCAAGGAACTTTTGCTATTTGGCAGTCAGGTATTCTAGTTGAGAGGGACAGAAGATAAGATCTAAAGTTTTCCCTGTTTGGTGGATTGGGTGGTGGACTATTTGTGTAAAGTTGAGGGACTCCATTGCCTCAAGAAAGTCCTTGACATGTTTTTGAGGGACAGAAGACAGACTTTAGGTTACCTAGGAGGAGTAGCCTAGTGGTTAGAGCAACTACCTCATACCCAGAAGAAAAGGCTAACAATCTACTTCCAGTGATACATTGCCAAGAAAACCCAGAGGTATCAGGGTCATGAGTCAACACTGACTTGATGGCACTTAAAAAAAAAAAAAAAGAAACATTAATTGGCAGTTGGGGTTTGAGTGGGAGCTGACTGTTTCAAGTAGGATAGCTAGATCTTCAGTGCTTGCTGTGGGTGGTCTATAGGTGAGGCAGAGAGATAATTGTTTGTTGGAGACTGTTAATATATCAAGGCCATTTGTGCTGGATGATGAGATTTTTTTGAATTGTAGACCACTTTTTGCAAGGATAAAGACACCTCCATCTTTATGCCCTAAACGGGGGCAGTTAAATAGGTCAAAATTTGGAGGCTTTAGCTGGTTCAGGAGGATAGTGTCCATTATGGTGAACCAGAACTCAGTTACACACATAAAATCAAGGTTGTACTCAATCAGGTAACCAGATAAGATTTGTTTTGTTTTTTTTCTGGTTGACCTTGCATTGATTAGAATACCCTTTAATAGTGGTGGTTTCATTGAGAAGATGGTAGTCTGATATTGTGAGGTGGAATGGCAACGGTACCTCATTCAATGAGGGGGGCACTTCATTCCATGCTTGCCATATCTGTGGATAATGGGAATGTAGCTTGAGGTTGGTGTGAGCATGATGTTTGGAGTAACTGGGAGAGTAGAAGTAATGTACATATCAGGATGAACATGGTGGAATGTGTGCTTGGCATGTTTGGATGTGCAGCAGGTATAGTAATTCCTGGGGACATAGAGGAGAAGGTTAGCAGGCATAGGAGAGCTTCAGAGTCTGCTTGTGAAGATGCAGTAGTGCTGAGAGATTGACTATGGGGTTTGAAGAGAAAGAGCTCTGTGTAGTGCTTCTGACACTCAGGCTGTTCTCTAGTATGTAAAAGTTTTGTCGTGTTGTTTTGGTCCGTGTTTTGGTCCCTGCCAATGGGCTCTCTGGCGAGGCCATCAGGCGTGTGCCCATTAGGCGTGCGCCCACCAGGCATAGACATGTCTGAGAGTGTTTTCCTTTAAACTGGCAGTGGCAGCAGCTTGATTGGGCCGGCAATGGGGAGCACGGAGAAGCTCACCTTTCCCACTCCAGGCCGGCTGTGGTGGTGATAGTGTCTGAGCACACTTTCTTTTAAATTGGCGGTGGCAGTGGCTTGATTGGGCCAGCGGTGGGGAGAGGGGATGAACTCATCTTACCTTCTCCCTTCTGCTGCTCCGATCAAACTGGCTTGATGCAAAGGATGCAGCTGCAGCAGGCTACTACCTCCATGGTAGTCACATCACTAGCATAGTAGTAGGAAAGACACAGCCATAGTGCATGTGCACTGTGAAGCTGCCCTGTAAGTGTATGTTACAAATGCATTATTAGGGTGGCAGTGGGCTATATAACCACTGCAGACAGTAATAAATGTGCCACAGCCACATCTACAGGAAAGTAGTAACTAGCGAGTTCAAACTACAGAGATACCAGGAATAAGCACAACTGGCTGCAGAGCTCAGAGCATGGAAGCTAACTACAAGAAGGTGGGGCATGCAAATCAGGAAAGAAAACATATGCAGTGAGTCTGTGCTGTACCCCTAACTGTGAGAGATAGGGGGCACACAAGACATCTGAAGATTCAGGGGGCCTTATATGGGATCAGGCTGGGTGTCCTCAGCATCCATCATAATGTGGGATCCCATCACAATGTGGGATAGGTATATGAACCCTCCTCAACCTGAAGCGCCTGGGATGCCTATTCACCTAGGCTTCAGGGAACACAGCAGAATGCCTTTGGTATATGTGGAGGGATTGCTTCCTCATTCACTCTTCTATTACGGTTTGAATAGCACCATAGTAGTTGTAGAATGTGTCTTTGTTTCTGTTCACCCCTTCCCCCTGTGTTAGGAAAGGGGCTGCTAGGGTCAGGGGTTTGTAGACCAAGCGTAATCAGCACAGATGATGCGAGTAGTCTGCTTCTCTAAAACATGAGCTCCAAAAGGTCACAAAGTATCCCCACTCCCCCATGGATCACCATATAGAGTGTCCACCCTGTGGCCTGACATCTTCAATGGTGGGTTAAAAGGCAGTCCACCCACATAGAGCACAAATGCTTCCCCCTTTACTAGGAAGAACTCTGGGGGAATATCACATAGAGTTGACCAAAGGCAGGTAGCATGACTAGGCACCCCAGTTATCAAAGAACAAAAGGTTCCCTGGACCTGGGAAGCCCAAAAGAGTTTCCTTGGTACATTGAATATCTCACCTCCTGGGCAGTTGACACTGTCATCACCCAGGCACATGTTTTATGCCACCACTTTGTGGTAGGATAGTGATGCCACTCAATGATGTGCAGCAGTGCATGTGTCAAGTAAGGGCCCCCCCTGACACACAAGTACCAGAGGTTGTGAGTCCTTCCCCAGCTATGCAGTTACTTGATCCAGAGGGTGTACAACATTCAATGAAGGACCACAGACACAGCAGATGGATGCCACAGTGCCAGGATGTAAATGGGTTTGGCATGTTAAGAAAGTATAGTTGTAGCTGAGTAGTGATATAGAATGCATAGGAACAGCAGACTAAAATGTAGCCGTAGTAATGATCGAAAGGGTGGTGGCGGCAGGCAACGGCAGACAGCTAAAATGCACCCCTTAAGCCTTTGCACCCTGTGCGGCAGCACCGCTCAGGGCTAGGTATGGTCCTGGCTATACATGACAGGGCTAGGTATGGTCCTGGCTATACATGACTCCAAAAGGCAGAGCATAACTTTTGCAAATACTCCACATTGATATCTACACTAAACACATGATACCTGCAAAATCCTAGCACACTTTAGTAAACATAGCCCTCTGTTTCTACTGTTTAGGAAAATGTTTTTTTTTTCTTTGCAATAATAATTTTGGAATATAATGGTCAACATTGAAATTGTTACTGACTTTAAAAGGCCCTAATCTGTAGTATCTTGGTGAGCTGAACACAAATATAACATTAAAAAAAATTATTGGCTCTCGTTTTGAAGATATTGTATGTAGTTCATTTTTGATGTTTCACCGTGTAAATGTATCCAGTAGGACATCAACAACATCCCAAATAAGCCTTGAATGATGTAATATTGCATCACATTGCATAATACCAGCATGCACACATCATCCATGAGTTGATTGCATCATTTTCTGATGCAATGCAATACTACTGTCAGATGGCTGCTGAAGCCATCTGACGTCAGCAGTGTACTATACGCAGTCGGAAAGGAAAGTAATCTGGTATTCTGTTCCGATATTGAAAGCCTCATGAATGCCTTAAAAATCACTCATGACCCACAAGACTGGAGACTATTTATAGACTCTTCAAAACTGAGTCTGAAGGCTGTGCTTTTGAACAATGGAAACCGTCTTCCATCTATTCCAGTAGCACATGCCGTCCACATGAAAGAGACATACGATAACTTAAAGCATCTACTGACTTCCATTAACTATAACAAGTACAGCTGGCACCTCTGTGGTGACTTGAAGGTAGTTGCCCTTTTAATGGGACTGCAGCAGGGATATATAAAATACATGTGTTTCTTATGTGAGTGGGATAGCCAAGCAAGAGATTGGCACTACTTGCGGAAGGAATGGAGTTGCAGACAAAATGTAGCAGTTGGAGAAAGGAATATCCAGCACCCAGCTCTGGTTGAGGCTCACAAAATCCTGCTACCACCCCTTCACATCAAACTAGGTTTGATGAAAAATGTCGTGAAAGCCATGGACCGCACTTCGCCAGCTTTCCGATACCTGCATCAAAATTTCCCTCGACTCAGCGAAGCAAAGATTAAAGAGGGAGTTTTTGTGGGTCCTCAGATTCGAGAGCTCTTCAAAGATGACCGGTTCAACAACTTGCTGCAAGGTGATGCAAAACAAGCATGGAATGCTTTTTGCCTAGTGTCAACAAACTTTCTCGGGAATGTTAGGGCAGAAAACTACAAGGAACTAGTAGAAAACATGCTGATGCAGTATCAGAAACTTGGCTGCAATATGTCTCTAAAGATCCATTTCCTTGATTCCCATCTCGATTTCTTTCCTGACAACTGTGGTATGGTTAGTGTTGAACAGGGCGAATGTTTTCACCAGGATATCGCAATGACAGAGCAAAGATACCAGGGAAAATGGTCCACTATAATGCTGGCTGACTACTGCTGGACACTCCCCAGAGAAGCTCCCGAACAGCTGTACAAGAGGCAGGAGAAAAAAATCTAAGAAGTAGTCTATGACTTGTTTTTTTACAGGTATTAACTGAAGGCCTATTATATATTTACTATTGACATACATTTCGTGATGTAAACATTGATTCTTGTAGATTACAAAAAACTAGAGCCAACTTTGCAATTTCACTGTCATATTAGTGTTCAGCATATAAAAATTGATAAGAAATGACATTTTATATTTCAGTAACATGACTTTTGTAAAAATTTGTTGACCAGTGATATAAGAGCAATGTATTCCTTTTTTTTTTCTTATATATTTCTATGAAATGAGTAAATTTGGTTGGTTACTGCTGGAGCTTAGCTTTTCAATTTCCTATGCGTATAAATGAAATGATTAATGCCATATTTCATTATCATGATCTTGTTTAATTCTAATGACTGCTTCCCTAAAATCAGCAGAGGAACACCTATAAAACGGAGACAGTGTGCATACCATATTAATAAATCCCTATGGCAAAGTCTGCCAGTTAATAAGCACCATTTCTACAGTTCTCTTCTTTCAACTTCATAATCCTAGAAATTCAATTAGAACCAGCTACTATGCTGCAATGCTCTTAACTGCCATGGGTGAGAACCGTATCAGATTTTTTAATTAGGCAGCAAATTAAGCCTAGCATAGCCTTTGACTGCATGGCAGAATGGGTTACAAAGGTTGCTCTCTCTAATTTGTAGTGATTCTTGATCTCACCATTAACCACTGCCTGAAGTCAGTATTCACTTCTTGTACTCAAACATTCAAAAGACAGCAGGGGTTTAAGTGGAAATTAAAGACTATCCATTGTAAGACCCTTACACTTAAACAAATGCAATAGTGCTGATGATATAACACCAGGATGGAGAGAGAAAATTTACAACAGTA
This sequence comes from Ichthyophis bannanicus, assembly GCA_033557465.1. Taxonomy (NCBI): domain Eukaryota; kingdom Metazoa; phylum Chordata; class Amphibia; order Gymnophiona; family Ichthyophiidae; genus Ichthyophis; species Ichthyophis bannanicus. The sequence continues at coordinate 1,312,419,435 of CM066032.1, forward strand.
CCTAGGTGTGTTTATTTAATATTGGGTAAAATGTGGATGAAGAAACTACCCAATAAATAAATTCTCGAGGAAAAGGGAAAACTATGTAATAAAGGGAAAGTACATATTTTCATTAATAAGAATGCCCTTTCTTTAATGGTTTTGGTTACATCTTGAATTAAAAATGTATAAAATGTACTTTATGAGGGTAATTTTATAACAGAGTGCTTAGGTCAAATGGGTTGACAGGTGTCCATTTTAAGCCAATTTTATAGACAAGTAGGTGCCTATTTGTCTTTATAAAATACTGTGGAAACCAAAAAGCCTCCTTGCAATCAATGATGCAAATAAACAATCCTAAATTGTAAAGTCATCAGTGTGAGATATGCCAAGCCACCACTAGCATGAGCTATGAAACTAACCTAGAAAATGAGTACTAGCATAAATTGGGGGGGGGGGGGGGTAATTTTATAAGAAGCCGCCTAATTTACACTTGAACAATGCAACTAAATTCCAGTATTTTATTAATTTATGCATGTGAGTAGAGACTTATGTATGTAAAAGATCTCTTATAAATCTGACTAGGGTGGAAGTACGCACATAGAGCCTGATATTCAAAGCAAATAATGAGGTTAGCAGAATTGCTAACCGCGTTAATCGCTGTAAATGAGATATTCAGCGGTACTATCCACAGGTGCTGGCGCTAGATGCCCCGATTCTAACCACTTAGCATCGGGGCGTGTTGGAGGCATTTCGGGGCAGAGCAGAGGTGGAACTGATTGGTAACCAGTCAGCAGCAATACTGAGCCGCTGCCCAGTTAGTAATGTGCAGTGAAAGCCAGGTGCACTCTGGCCTAACTTCCACCACATATCGTTAACTGTGCAGCAGCTTAATACCGCAATATCAATCGGCAAGAGCAGTGAACATAGCTATTCAGTGCGAGGGCCGGATAGGACCCCGACATTGAATATCCGGGTTTACTGTTCAGCACTGGCAGCTTGCCACGTAGCAGCACTAGTCTCCGGTGCTGAATATTCGGCCCAGCAATGCCTATAGTAAAAGTTATGCTTCTGCATGCCATCGCGTGTACTTTTATTCTTTGCACAATTTTATGAGTCACTTTTATGTGCTGATATTTTCACATACAAGCAAAAATGACTTTAGAAAATGAACCTCTATGGGGGTCATTACGATGTGAGAATAGTGGGGATGTACGTCTGGTTTCGATGTACATCCCCCGCTATTCGCTGGGGGAGAATTCAGAATTCCAGGCTTTCTGCATGCACAGCGGCATTGTGTGAGGAGCTCTGGATGGTGCGGTAGGGGGAGGGCTGGAGGAGGAGCATGGATGGGGCAGACGTGGACCCATGCCCCGGATGTTCCGGACCAATTCTGGTCATGGTCCTGTACATCCGGGGCAGCAAGGATGCACAGGGAACTTATTCTACCTCAGAAGTAGAATAAATCCTCCTGAGGAAGGGGCACAGCACCAATGGACCTCCCAACCCAGGTGAGCGGCAGCGGGAGATTCCCCATCACCTGACCATGGCCTTGACAGGCCCCCCCCCCCCCAGGGGTTGGGCAATGGGGAACAGCAGTTTTGTTCTGGTGCAGGAAATCAAGGCTTCTGCATGGCATCCTGGTGCCATGGCAATGGGATGCCATGGCATCAAAATTCCACGCAGGAGCATTGGGAGGGTTCTATGGGGTGGGAGTCATACATACAGTGGGGCTGAATCCGGGCATGTCCAGCCCCTCCAAGCCCTTTGCCCCAATTCTGCTCCCATGGGAATGTATAGCTCTGCATCTGAAGAAATGGGTGAAAATCCAGCTGCTCCAGATTTTAGCCGTCAGGATGGGCCGGATGTTCCCCGATCAGAATGGGCCCCCATATGTCTTAAAGAGGCTTAAGGTAAGGTAATATTACCAGAGCAAGGACCTAATTTACTACTACTACTACTACTACTGAGCATTTGTGTAGTGCTTCAAGATGTACGCAGTGCTGCACCGACATATAAGAGACGGTCCCTGCTCATCAGAGCTTACAATCTAGTCAAGACAGACAACACAGTAGGTGTAGACAGGGATATATCTAGGGGCAATGGTAGGGAAACACAAGGAGATCAGGTGAGTCATTATCCAAAAGCGGCAGTGAAGAGGTGAGTTTTCAGCCTGGATTCAAATAGGGTCAGAGAAGACACCTGACGTACAGATTCAGGTAGATTGTTCCAGGCATATGGTGCAGCAAGGTGAAAGGAGCAAAGTCTGGAATTAGCAGTAGAAGAGAAGGGCACAGATAAAAACAATTTGCCAGAACAGTGGAGTTCCTGAGGAGGGGTGTAGGGAGAGATAAGAGAGGAAAGGTAGTGAGGAGCTGCAGAGTGAATGCACTTATAGGTCAGCAGGAACAGTTTGAACCAAATGTGGAAATGGATAGGGAGCCAATGAAGTTCTTTGAGAAGAGGGGTAATATGAGACTGGTGGAAGATTAGACACACAGCAGAGTGTTGAACAGATTGAAGGGGAGAGAGATGATTGAGTGGAAGACCAGCAAGGAGTAGGTTACAATAGTCAAGACGGGAGGTGATTAAGAAGTGGATGTGGCTTAGTGTGTGTTCAAAAAGGAATGGGCAGATTTTGTTGAGAAAGAAATGGCAGGTCTTAGCTATCAGGTGGATGTGTATGGAGAAGGAGAGAGAGGAGTCAAAGACAACCCCAAGGTTGCGAGCAGAAGAAACAGGGAGGAGAGTTATCCACAGAGACTGAGAAAGGAGGAAGAGGAGAGGAGGTTTTAGGTGGAACAATAAGAAGCTCAGTTTTAGCCATGTTCAATTTCAGGCGACGGAGAGACATCCAAGCAGCAATGTCAGAAAGGCAGGCAGAGAGCCAGGTCTTGATTGCTGGAGAGATTTCAGGTGTAGAGAGGTAGATCTGGGAGTCATCATCATAAAGATGGTACTGAAAGCCATGGGAAGATATGAGTGCACCAAGAGACTGGGTATAGAGAGAGAAAAGGAGTGAATCCCAAGACAGATCCTTGGTATACACCAAATGAGAGTGGGATAGCAGCAGAGGAGGATCCACCAGAACAAACACTGAAAGAGTGATGGGAGAGATAAGAAGAGAACCAGGATAGTACAAAGCCCTTAAAACCAAGTGAGGACAGGGTATCAAGGAAAAGGTTGTGGTCAACAGTGTCAAAAGAAGCAGAGAGGTCAAGAAGGATGAAGACTGAGTAGACCCTTGGATTTTGCCAGAAATAAGTCACTGGAGACCTTGGCAAGAGCTGTTTCAGTAGAATGTAAAGGATGAAAGCCAGATTGTAAAGGATCCAGGAGGGCTTGAGAGGAGAGAAAGTCAAGGCAACAGTGGTGAAGGGAAGGAGGGAGATGGATTGATAGTTAGAAGGACAGGTGAAGGTTTCTTGAGGAGAGGTGTAACTACAGCATGCTTGAAGGCTGCAGGGACAGTTTATTTATTTATTTAGCTGTATTTATGTCCTGCTTTTCACTGTGTCAAGGTGGTCAATTGGGAGATACATTTAACATGAGGGGATATGACACACATATGCTAATGCTTACAGGGAACATGGGCAATGGAGAGTTAAATGGCTTGCCCAAGACCACAAGGAGTACCTATAGGGCTAGAAATCCCAGTTCCTCTGGCCTGAGATTGCTGTCCCCAGGTGGGACTTGAGCCCCTGGCCCTCTGGCCTGAGGTAGCTTGTCCTAACCACTAGGCCACTCCTCCCCCCAGTTGCAGTGGAGAGAGTTAGGTTGAGAATATGAGAGATGAAAGGGACTTTATTTCTCATAGAAAAGGAAGAATGTGGGGTAGGGGTTTAGGGGTTAATAGTCCAAAGATTTTTTTGGATAGATCAGATTTTAGTTAGGTAAATCTATCAGCTTGAAAATTTTGCCTCAATGTCTAAGGGCAAGATTTACTATAGTGTGCAATCTAATGTACATGAATGGACATTTTTTATCGCAGCTCTAAATTTATGCAATGAAACCTATTTACTAATAATGCACGTTAATATCAGCGTGCTTTATTAAATGTAGCCCTAAATTTCTGCAGTTAAAATTGGAAGCCATGGAAATCTATTTATTTAGCAGGTGTTTTATACCGCTTTATCATTTCAATCAAAGCCCTTTAGATTGTAACTTAAACTTGGCAATGTACATTAAACAGGGACATTATTAATATGGACTTTTCTGAGACAACCAAGGGTTATGTCACTTGCCCAAGACCACAAGGAATGCTAGTGGAGGAGTGGCCTAGTGGTTGGGGCAAGGTACTTCAGGCCAGAAGGTTGGGGGTTCAAGTCCCACTAGAGGACAGCAACCTTGGGCCAGAAGGACTGGGGTTTCTAGTCCCACAGGTGCTCCTTGTGGTCTTGGGCAAGCCACTTAACCCCCCATAGCCCATGTTCCCTGTAAAATAGTTATCTCCAAGTTATAATGCCCTGTTCAATGTAATTTCAGTTTGTTTAATGTAAACCACACTGATGCAGAATAGCGTGGTATATAAGAGAATGTAAATAAAATAAATAGCAGGAATCAAACCCTGGTTGGTTGGTTCTTAAGCCAGTACTCTAACCATTAGGCTACTCCTCCACACTGGGGTAGTCAGCAAGATATTCAGCTTTAACAAGCTAATAACTGGCAGGCTCTGTTTTCAACAAAGACAGGTCTATACAGTGTCTACCTGCTCAGATTTTAAATAGGCAATTGAACAATTTTAGAAGTTGCTAAACCCTCATGTTTTCAGTTAGAGGACGTGATTGCTGGTTCAACTCTGCTGAGCCTAATGCCAAGTATGTCTGTATTCAAGAAAACACGGGACAAGTATAGAGGCTCCCTGAGGGAGAGAGAGGGATTGTGAGTGTGGCAAAGTAATGGCACATGGTCAATTGTGCAACTAATACAGAGTGATAGGCTTAATCCTTTCTTGAGATATATTTTGAATTTGGTCTGCCTGCATGCAGGCTTGTGCAGTAAATTAGATCTTTCCTCCTTGAATGAAAAGTGGAAGTTACAAGAACTTTATAGTACTATAATCACTGCTTCAAAACCTGCAAGAATTTTTTTTTATCATCAGTGGCCAGCTAAGCCCCTCATGCCTCAGCCTGATGAAAGTATGGGGAGCTGATATCCAAGATCAACTAAAGTGAGTTACTGGAAAACCTTTGGTAGAAATCAGCATACATTTGTTTATCTTCATCTATGACAATTGTTATTTTTCTTGGCTAACCTTGTAGTATATGCAAAAATGTTTTTTTACCTTCAACTCAAACAATATAAGGAACTTATAGAACCATGGTTTAACGTAGCTCTTGTTCTAACCACACAAACAATGCAGTAGACAAAAAAGGTCTCAGACTTAAAACGGCACTAAATACAGACTTCCGTCTTGTTATATGGCGCCTAATAGCATCAATGACCTTTGTTATTTCAAACTCTTGCCTCTGTGTTTCTCGAAAATGCCCCTAGTGGAAATGGCTATATGCTTAATTTTCTCCAACGATTTCATATAGCAGCAAACTAATGAATCATAGCTCATTATTCTCTACTTAGCTGCCTTCCAACTGTGGGCTCTTAGTGTAGGTCTCGCATATTTGGTGCAGATCTCAACGCTCTCCCTGGGCACCACTAAGGCGTTTCACCATCAGGGTTTCATCAGGAGATCATTTCTAACCACCAAGTTCACGAAATTCATGCTGCCCGCGTCTCACGAATATTTTAAACTCAAAATCCTTATGGAGGACTGAAAGTCCACCCAAACTTCTTACAAACGCCTGATGAAACCCTGACGGTGAAACGCCTTAGTGGTGCCCAGGGAGAGCCTGCCTGCCTCTCCAGGAGGCTTTGGATAATGGGGCCTGTGGGTGCGGGTGTGTCTGCCCCTGTTGGATGCTGCTTTACGGCAGAGGTTCCCAACTCCAGTCCTGCGGTGCCAAACACTGTTCGGGTTTTCATGCTGTCCCTCATGAATATGCATGAGATACATCTGCATACCATGGGGGTGGCGCATAGAAATGCAGCACAGGCATCTTTATCAGAGGCAGCATGGAACCGGAATGGTGTTTGGCCCTCCAGGACTGCATTTGGGAGGCTCTGCTCTAGGTAATGTGCATGTTTATGGTGTCTGTGCTCTGTAGGGTAAAATGTAGGTGTTTTGGGCATGTTTACGTCATCTGCAAGAGTGGTTCTGTTTGTATTATCACGATATAGTAGTGGGTAAAATATGAGGACTGGGTTGGCAGAAACCACAGCTGGGACTTGAACCTGTGACCTTCTGCATACACTGGTTTTGTGCACTGCACCACCATGTTATCACGGAGATGGTGCAGGGCCTGTCTATTGCAGTGCATGGCACCCACCTACACAGGGCTAGGCCACGGTCTGCTCTGGGCAGCTGCCACTGCCCCCTCCACCACCAGTATCCCTCAGCCACCATGCTGACATGCCCTTCTGCTGGTGGAGCTGATGGTGCGCAGTCTCAGGCCATCCAGTGTGTAGGTAGGCGGCTGCCTATGGTGTGGGTTCTGGGGTAGGGGTGCCTGCATAGACGTCCACGCTCCCCCCCAGCCCCGCCTGCCAATGTTCCGTGCCCTTGGAGGTAGCTGTTGGGTACTATCCCCTGTGACACTTTGGGAAACACACTCGTGCCCATGTTGGGCCTTCAGCAGTTGCTGTCTGGCTGCTCTGCTGTTTCAGAGACTCTTGGCAAAATTAAATATCATAGAATAGAAGGCAGTTTAATATTGTGGATCAGGAATTGGTTAAAAAATAGAAAGCAGAGGGTGGGGCTAAATGGCCAATTTTCCCAATGGAGAAAGGTGAATAGTGGAGTTCACCAGGGATCTGTGCTGGGTCTGCTGCTTTTTAACATATTCATAAATAACATGGGAATGGGAAAAACGAGTGAGGTAATCACATTTGCAGATGACACAAAATTATTCAAAGTTGGTTAAAACCCAACAGGATTGTGAAGAATTGCAAGAGGACCTTGATAAACTGGAAGACTGGACTTTCAAATGGCAGATGAAATTTAATATGGACAAGTACAAAGTTATGCCCCTAGGGAGGAACAATCCAAACTGTGGTTACACGATGCATGAAAAATATTTAGGTGTCATCATTTATGGCAAAGATTATAGAAAAAAATAGTATATAATCAACTTCAGGATCACATTGAACTTCATGCCCCCTTAGATTCACACCAATACGGCTTTAGACCATACCATAGTGTAGAAACACTTCTTGCAGTTATCTTTGATGATATTCTAAAATACATTGACAAATCAAAACAAGCAGTATTACTTATATTTTTGGATATATCGGCTGCCTTTGATTCAATTAACCATCATATCCTTTTTGAAAGACTCAAACAGATTGGTATACATGGCACTATTCTTGCATGGTTCCAATCATATCTAACTGACCGATCGCAACAGGTAAAAATAGGAAACCATACATCTAAAACCTATATGCAAAAACAAGGAATCCCACAAGGTTCTGCATTGTCAGCTCTACTCTTTAACATATTTACAACCTATATGCCACATCATTCAACAGTGCAAATTAAAATATGCAATTTATGCTGATGATGTTATGATTTATCTCCCTATGGACATAGACTCCCTGGACTTCTCCAATATCAAATCATGCTTCACTAAAATGACGCAATGGCTAAATGAACACAATCTACATATTAACTTCAAGAAAACAGAAGCATTATTTGTTTCTAGAAATCAAAAATTTACCCCTCCAACAGAAATAAAAATTGAAAACATAAGCATCCCCATAAAAGATGAAATAAGATACCTTGGCTTTATCATAGACAGAACGTTAAGGGGGATGTTTACTAAAGTGCGGTAATCGTGAATAACGCGCGTAAAGTACGTTTAACGATCGTTCGCACATCCGAACGCATGTTCTGATGTGCGAACGATCGTTAAACGTACTTTACGCGCGTTAACCGCAGTTAACGATCGTAAACCTCCGCGGCGCGTTAAAACAGCGCAGAAGGTGGAGAGTGGGCGTAGAGAAGGGGTCAATGGGCGGAAAGTGGGCGGGGAGAGGCTCCCCTCACATTAACGCACTGAATTCCTGAGCTCAATTCCAACGCGAATGAAATCCTGTCGTTAAAGGCATATTAAAGGGAAGAGAAACTATTTCCGTCAGCAATGTACAGCAAAACCGGGGAAACCCACAAAACGTGAGCAGTGTGATACATGTGCACAGAACAAAATTTCACATAAAACGTTAAAAATGACCACAAGAAACATTGTAAAAAGCATAATTCAGCTGGGCAACAGTGATAGCAAAGGGCAACAAGGAACAACACTCCCTGGAAAGCAGCAAAAAAAAAAAGAAATGAGGTGTGGAAGGGTCCACGCTCCGCAGACCCTTTCAAAGATCATTTCATTGTAATGGAACTGTCCTGGGAGTGTTGTGTAATGTTGCCCAATGATATCACTGTTGCCCAGCTTGGTTATGGGTGTGTGCCCCTTTTTTGAGGTCTTTTCTGAGGTTTATGTGCACCTTTGTCTCCATACAAGGTAAATGAGGCCACAGTAAACTTGTTGCAGAGCAGGGTTTCTGACTCGTCAGGCCGGTTTAACTAACTCCAGGGACTGCACTGTCTCTGTGGCCACAGTGTGGTGCAACAGACACAGTCAGTGCCTGTAAAACCAGAGGGTCACAGGTTCAAATCCCAGCTGGGGCTCCTGCCAACCCAGTCTCCATAGTTTTACCCACCACTAAACAGTGATAGTAAAGACACCCCTTTATTGCAGAGAACATAGGCATGGTTCATAAATCTATATTTTACCACACCAAACACAGACACCAGAAACAGGCGCATTACCCAGAGCAGAGTCTCGCAAATGCAGTCCTGGAGGGCCCCACACCATTCATGTCCCATGCTGCCTCTAATAAAGATGCCTGTGCTGCATATCTATGCACCACCCCCATAGTATGCAGACTCATGCATATTTATGAGGGACAGCATGAAAACCCGAACAGTGTTTGGAACACCAGGACCGGAGTTGGGGAACTCTGCCACAAAGGAGCAGCCAACAGGGCCAGACACACCCACACACACACACACAGGCCCCATTGGCCAATGCCTCCTGGAGAAGCAGGACATTGGGCCCTGCCTGTATCTCCCAATACTAGCAGTTGCATACCTTAGCAATGCCACCCTACACCTGGGTATATGATACACAGCTATCAAACGTTTCCTGTGATAACTGGCAGATATAAATTCCTACGTTAAGCACAGTTTGCTCAGTGAGCTCCACCAAAACAAGCATGCTGATGTCTGCGGTGTGTGCTGCAGGTCTGGTCTCTGACAGTGCTTACCACCCTGGGGAGTGACCCCCAACAGTCTTGCGTACCATATCTATGCCTGAACTGTGCCCAGGACTGGTGTGGTGGGTATGGCTGCTGAACACCTCCATAGTTGCACAATGCTGGCATAGGTGTGGGGGTGGCTGTCTGTCAATCCAGTGTGTGGTGGCTGCAAACACCTTCCACAGCCCACACTGCCAGCAATGTTGCCAGTATTGAGCTGCCAATATGCATAATGAGGGACAAGGTACCATGGGTATAGGCCGGACAGGGTGGCCTGGCCAGGGTGCATCTGCACAGGGCATAGGGCAGGCACATTTTAGTGCCCGGCCACCACCTACACAGACAGGGTGACCTCAGTATGTCCTGCTGAGAGATCACTCTCACCCTGACTGTGCAGTGACCACAGCATGGCTAGGCACCCCCATAGTGCTATATAGTATTTCTCTCATGTGATAGATATGGGTTTCCTTTTGGGGCCCAGTCACTGATTTATCTGCTTGCTGTGTATGCTGACATCCCAGTTCTGGGTGCATGCATCTCCACTGGGCACATGCATTATGGACTAACTAGCAGACTGTTTGCAGCTGGTATGTGTCTTGATGGAGTGGCTTGCAGGGTGCAGTGGCTGATGGCTTGCTGCAGGAGACTGTCAGATAGTGGTGGGGTGCAGCTTACTATATCCAGGCATTCTGTCTGTGTACAGAGCTGCATTGCCTGCCCTGTGGGGTGTCTGTTCCTCACCAGAACTGTGGTCGATGTTCCTCTCCACTGCCACCTTTGCAGGGAGGTAGAATGTGCATCTATTGTTAGGGGACCCTATTTGCCAACCTTGGCAGGGGGGGGGGGGTTTGCATGGTCCACCTAGGGGTCCATGGGGGGCTACAACCTGACTGCAGGGTGTTTGTGCAGGGTGTTTGTGCCGTTCCGACATGTCCACCCTGATGTTGCGGGACATGTGCACGCCATAGGAACCCTCTCCGATGGTGCGGAAAACCCTGAGCAGCGCTATTTCACTGTGGGCTCATTCACCTTGTATGGGGACGGAGTATAGACCCTTCCACAATTTATATCTGTTCCATGGAGCTTACTCGGGGGGGGGAGGGGTTGATGTTTCTCATTGATACTACTATTGGCCAGCTTGGTTATGGTTTTTTTCCAGTTTGTTGGGGTCATTTTCAGTGTTTATGTGCCCTTTTGTTCTGTGCACATGTATCACACTTATCACTTTTTTTAGGTTTCCCTGCCTGGGCTGTACATTGCTGATACTGAAATGGTTTCTCTCCCTTGTAATGTGCAATTAACGGCAGGTTTTCATTCGCGTTGGAATTGAGCTCTTCAGATCAGCGCGTTAGTGTGAAGGGAGCCTCTCCCCGCCCACTCTCCGCCCATTGACCCCTTCTCTCCGCCCTCTCTCCACCTTCTGCGGTGTTTTACCGCGCCGCGGGAGTTTACGATCATTAGCACATCATAACGCGCGTTATGTAACGTTAACAATCGTAAGCGCATCATAACGCACGTTATGCTGTGCTTACGATCGTTAACGTTACATAACGCGCGTTATGTACGATTACCGCAGTTTAGTAAACATACCCCATAATGTGCAGCACGTGCATGGTATGCACTATGCATTAGGCCCCCACCCCCCACATGCTGCTGCACGCCTCAAATGTGTTACTCACATATGAGTGCATGTAGACAGTAGGCGGTGCATGATGAGGGACCAACACACATCAATCATGATCTGTTCCCAAAAACATATCTATCTGGCAACACAGGAGGCACACAAATGAAAACAGCATATGTTGTTAAAATGCTGTAACTTTAAAAACACATATTGAAAGTAATTTTTCAGCTCTCACATAATGCCTGATATAGGAATCAAAGCTGCAACAATGTAACCCTAAACAATCATCAAATGCACAATGAGGATATGCTAACAGGTAGCAGAGGCACATGAACACAGACAGAATTCAAATGAAAACTACCTGCAGAAACATGCAGAGATAACATCATGCACTGGTTGGTATGTAGACAGTGTCTGTACACATATATCACGGTACATGGAACGCACAATTGAAGGAAGACAACGGACACTCACACTGCGACACTCCAAATATAACGGGGCAATGTGAGTGTTGTTACCTCAGGGGATAAATAGGACTGTGCAGACATGCAATGCAAGGTTTGTAAATCAATGCAGAGCATCACGTCTGTACAGTAAACAAACACAAGAAACAGTATATAGAGATGGAAATTAAGGGCAAACATGTTACAGTAAACCTCACAAAAGCCATATTGCCATGTGCTGTGTTTCCCCAACATAGTCAGTCATATGCACATGCACCATCGACATTTCAACATGATACAGTGATGCCACACATGCACGGAAACACCCTTGGTGATTGAAAACATCAATCCAGGATGCTGGTGTGCATTAAAGCGGTGTTGTGACAAAACCTGTATCATGTCCAGGTGGAGAGTAGGTGGACATAGACTGCCCATTAATATGTCATGACTTAATTAATAATAACCCTGCCCATTAATATGTCATGACTTAACCAGCCAAGCTCTTATATTATGTTCTATGTCAATTGTATACAGTTACCATGTATTGCTCTATGTCAATATGTATATAGTTACCCTGTATTTGCTCCAAGTTTTATTCCCTGTTACAATGTAAGCGCAAAACAGTTTCGACTGAATTGAGCAACCTTGTTGAATGTAAACCGCGCTAATAACAAATAGCGCGGTACATAAAAGATGTTAAATAAATAAATAAATAGACAACAGGACCTCTCCATCACTCCCCCTATGCCACATGCATGGCTGTATGCTTGTGTTGAAACACACAGATAAGCATATCCTGTGTTCCATGTCACACACATGGCCAAAACACAACAACACCACAACTGTGGAGGAATGTACAAAATACAGTGACAATGTCAGTCCCTGCTGCACACGTGGGGACCAGTACACAGTGTGCAAAGTGCAAAGTGTATCTGCAATCCAACACGTCAGGTTAAGACTATCCTTGCAACCCTGGGCATGCATAGTCAAGTGGCATATCCCAATATGCCACAGTACATGAAAGGTCCTGTGTGTCTCCTTCGATGAGCATGACTCCCAGCCAGAGCATGGCAGCAGCAGTGTCTTGGATACGTCTGTCATGGCCAAAGTAGCAATCCAAAAATAATACTGTCCATCCTAGGCATGTGTCCCACTCACAGAGGTCAAACATCCTATGGTACCATTTTCCAGGGAAAGTTCCATGGTGTTGTGTCCCCCAACAGGTGGGTGATGGCGATGTCAGATGCACTGTAATAGATGTGTCTGGTTTGTTCTCTGCCCTGTGTCAGAAGAGGATAAATATTGTATTGGTATGCGCCTTGCAACATCAGCACAAATTGCAGAGAGTCAAACATTAAAAAACACATAATAAAGGGACACACAGGCAAACATGACATGATCACAACACAAAACACATCGCATGTTGGGGACTTTTTGAATTAGAAGCATAGACACTGGTGTCACATGGATATGGTCCTGTCCATGCCCATGTTACACAGGCATTTCACAGCTCCATCCTATGTGCATCAGCGTTCTTGAACAGAGAGCCAACACAAAATGTATATGAGACAAACAGTAAATCATTAACATATAAAGGCTGATGTCATTCCCAAAAGAACAAAGGTGCAAACTACCTTGTGCTTGCATCAGGTGTATGTCTCGGATCCCCTGAGCCACTCAAAGGCCATAACAGGTCACAGTGAAGGGAGACAATGTCAGCGAAATATGTAGAATCACCATGTCACCATGTTACACCACTGTTGATGCATGTCCACATTATGGCGATATCTGTGATACAAAAAAGCAGGTCAACAGTGGTATGTCAGAACACAAGACACAGTTTTGCTCCCAACACACAACACATGTCCACAATGGTCACACGGTAAACAGCAGTAAGGTAGAGATAGCACAGTCACCACTGCCCCCCAGGTGTACAGACCCCTCACACCACATGATAATGTAAAAAGCCTGAACACTGTATCATCACACAGCCAACCCAAACCCCCCCCCCACACACAGTATGCTAAGGTGTGCGTGCCAGCAGTAGCATACGGCTTGTATGTGCACAAGTGGAGATTTGTAGACATAAAGGCCCTGTGAAATGCAATGATACCCTGGTGTTGGCTGATGGTACAATGTCGGGGAAGGGTGCATGTGTAGGCCACCACCAAAATACCTAGGACCTCCACACACATGCAGCTCTGTTGGACATGTCCCAGAGACAGTGTTGCAGAAGACATACTGCACATGAACACATGGGGAGATGTGTGCCAACAGCAAGATATGGGTTATGGAGATGCAGGGAAAAGAGGTAAACCACAACATCTGGACAATATGACAGATCACTGAGGACATGTATTCCCCCTGACTGCTGACACAGACAATGTAGCTATAGGTCCACCTACCCCAGACCACAGCATGTTGGCTGACGTACAGTCACCTGCTAATGCACCACAGCACCAGGAGCTTCACCAAGTATGTCCTGTGCATTGGGAAACACAAGGGAAACATACATATGTCATGTTCTAGCTGTGCAACACACACTTCACCTTCCTGTCCCCAGATTGCAGACCCCCCAACATCCTTTACAGACTGACTGTTCACCATCGCACTGTACACATCTCTCCCATGTGAGAGGCATCAATGACATGTCTTTGGCAAACTACAGGGGTCCGTACTTTGTCTGTCCCCTCCCTCATTTCTCTGTTGTCGTACACACTGGTGAACAGAAGTGTTTGCTCCCTACCATGTTCTTGCCTCACTCCAAGGCTGCAGTATTATCCTGGGTCCCCCATATTGCTCCCAATGCCCCTTCACTGTGTGTACTGGTATCCCAATGTTGTCTGCTACCCCGCTGTCAATTGCTGTAACACACGGAAATATGCAGGGGCACCTCCGGTATCCTCTCTCCAAACACATTTCCTGGTGTGTATATCTCATACCTTGACTAACATTAACAGCTGTGTGCTGATGAGTTGCAAAACATATATTTATTTATTTATTTATTTATTTATGCTTTTCTTCTATACCACTTTTTCCCAAGATCAAAGGCGGTTTACAGTTAACGTATAATGAACATGGTTTTACATGGAACAGCGTTTTTTCATAACTATGTACAATTAACTTTTCATGAACAATAACATGGAACATATACTTATACAATTTTACAATTAACATTAGCTAGTAATGCTGTAACTATTTACATTAATCCTTCATTATTAATCGTAGTTTGTAAGAGTTGCTTTTTCTTAAGTGAGTTGAGGTTTGAGGCTTTTGATCTGTGGTTAAGGAGGATTGTTATGGAGGTGTAGTGTGCGGGATGGGGGGGATTCATTATGATCTATAAAGTGTTCTATAAACAGATATGTTTTTAGTTCTTTCCGGAATGTTTGGAGATCTTTTATTTTGCGGAGGCTTAGTGGGAGTTTATTCCATAGGGTGGGGGCTGCATATGAGAAGGCTCTTGAGCTTGTGGTTTTTTTTGTTTTTCGGATGGATTTTTTTATGTCTAGTGAGTGGGTTGCGTTTTGTCTGCGGGTTCTAAGTTCTTTTGGAGCATGTATCAGAGTGGTTAGATGTGAGGGTGAGATGCCATTGATAAGTTTAAATGTGGTTAAGAGTATTTTGTATGATATTCTACTATTTATGGGGAGCCAGTGTAGTTCGGCGAGGATGGGAGTTATGTGGTCAGTGAGGCGGGCTTTTGCTGTTACTCGAGCACAGATGTTTTGAGCTCGTTGGAGTATATTGGTATTTGTGAGAGGGAGGCCGATAAGTAGACTATTACAATAGTCGAAGTGTGGAGTGATGAGTGTGCTGATATGTCCGCTAAACCACACCCTGATGTCTGCTTGTGACCTGACCTTGATGGTTGCATGTCATCCCACTGTTTGAAAGTGATAATGGCAAAGCATGGATAGCCTATATGTGCACCTAATAAACCCCCCCAACCTGCATGTGTGGCTGTGGGTCTGTAAATGTGTGTTCACAGCATATAACCAACATGACGTCCACAATCCACTAACTGTTTGCCTCACTAACTTTGAATAGGAGTGAGTGCGGGGTCTGAGTTGAGTGAGCTCGCTTGTGCTGTTGTTCCTCATTGCTTGTGTATTTCCTGTTGGTTATATGTTTTGTTGGACAGGTCCTCTTTCCCTGATGGTCCGAGGATGCATGCAGAATGCCTTTCAGCTGTGGGTTGTGGCATCGGGGAGGGGTTAACAGGACGGCCACCCTTTGAGACACAAAGCATGTTTCGGACAGTTAAGTACTGTCTCAGGGATTGAGATTTGGGGGCTTGTCAGGGTCTGCATGGAAGGGCAGTGATGTTATAAGGGCTTGTGCATTATGACAGTTTAGTCTGTTGTATGCATTGTGTAGGCCCATGGTTACTGAGATCGTATGTGCAGTATTGTGTGATTAACAACACATAAGGAACATTGATATATATCTACTTGGATGTTGAATGGTGATGGATATGGGACGGTTTTGGGCCGCTACATTTTGATATCTGTGGTGTGGGCAGTGTGAGGTGTTGTACCTTCACACCAGCATCTATGATGTTTCTCTGCCATCATTTATGGGGCTCCTGGGGATTGGTCAGATGTGTGACCTGAAACTGCATACACATCATAGATATATGGATTTGTCTCAGACCTTTGTAAGAAGGTCTCACAGGTCCTGGGGGTGTGAGGGTTTACAGCACATACCCAGCTGCCACCTACCATACAATCATGAGCCATAACAGACATGTGTACTGGGGTCTGGGCCTCCGGGGAATAAGGCCACTGTGCGGCCCAACCCGGCATCACCTAACACAATATCTAGCTGCCATACCCACCTTTGCACTCAGGTCTCAGGCCTCCTGAGGGTAGGGTGCCTTTGCACACATCATCAGCAACATACACCATATCACTAGGGTGACTGACAGGACACTTTCAGCAGGTCTCAGGACTCCTGGGGGTAGGGGGAATTAGAAAACAGCAACAGCGGCATAAACCATATCACCAGGGTGACTGGGAACCCACTTTGATAGGCTCTCAGGACTCCTGGGGGTGTGCCTGATGTTTTAAACTGCAAAGGCACAAACAACGTTATCACCAGGGTGACTGGGAACCCACTTTGATGGGCTCCCAGGACTCCTGGGGATAGGGGGGATGTGTTAAACTGCAAAGACACCCCCCCCCCATATCACCAGGGTGACTAGGAACCCACTTTTATGGGCTCTCAGGACTCCTGGGGATAGGGGGGATGTGTCACACTGCAAAGGCACAAACAACCTTATCACCAGGGTGACTGAGAACCCACTTTGATGGGCTCTCAGGAATCCTGGGGTTAGGGACAATGTTTTACACTGCAAAGGCACAAACAACCTTAAGAACATAAGATATGCCATACTGGGTCAGACCAAGGTCCATCAAGCCCAGTATCCTTTTTCCAACAGTGGCCAATCTAGGTCATACGTACCTAGCAGTTTCTCCAAAAGACACAGGTTCCGCAATGCTTGTACTGGGTCAAGCATTGATATCCTGGGTCCCTTCTTAATAATGGTTTATGGACCTTTCCTCCAGCAACTTGTCCAAACCTTTTTTAAACCCAGCTACACTAACAGACTTTACTACATCCTCCGGTAACAAATTCCAGAGTTTGATTACACGTTGATTACAGCCTTATCACCAGGGTGACTGGGAACCCACTTTGATGGGCTCCCAGGACTCCTGGGGATAAAGGGGATGTTTTAAACTGCATAGGCACACACACCCATATCACCAGGGTGACTGAGAACCCACTTTGATGGGCTGCCAGGACTCCTGGGGATAGGGGGGATGTTTTAAACTGCATAGGCACACACACCCATATCACCAGGGTGACTGAGAACCCACTTTGATGGGTTCCCAGGACTCCTGGGGATAGGGGGGATGTTTTACACTGCAAAGGCACAAACAACCTTATCACCAGGGTGACTGGGAACCCACTTTGATGGGCTCTCGGGACTCCTGGGGATAGGGAGGATGTTTTACACTGCAAAGGCACAAACAACCTTATCACCAGGGTGAGTGAGAACCCACTTTGATGGGCTCTCGGGACTCCTGGGGATAGGGAGGATGTTTTAAACTGAAACCCCTCTCACAGCCATGTTACCAGGGTGAGTGAGTGAGCATTTGGATCACGTCTCAGGACCCCTTGGGGTAGGGCAGATGTGTGACCCTGCAACCTTAGAAACTACCATGTCAGCATGATCTTTCCCAAACCTCTTTAGGCAGATCTAGGGGCTCTTTGGGTTAAGGTTTCTTTTAACACATCAACAACAGCAGCTGCCATGACACCAGGATGGCATCTTCAGCTGTGTAATCATGTCCTTAGCCTCCTGGGGATGGGACAAGTCACTTTGATATGATACCTAGGTGGTATATCACGTGGGTGTAACTAATAAACATACATTGGCAGGAATGACTACACACAGCAGCACGCACACCTACAATACGCAATGGATATGTATATGCATATATTGACCTGCCCCCACACACTTACCTCACGTGGGTATTCTGCCAGACGGTTATAGCGCCTGGTGACACGGTCCCAGGCCCTACGCACACGTACCAGGTCCTGACGCCTCAAGGAGCCCGGAAATAGCTTGCTCTGCCTAGTGCAGATAAGCCCTGCAAGGTGGCTCAGATCCTGCCTGCTAAAAGCTGGCTTGCTGGAGTGGGTAGCCATTTTCTGCACTGCCTTGCTCACGCACACACGCGCATGTGTGCCGTAATGCGTCTCAACGCGCGTAGCATCGGTCTGTGTGGCACCGCACGCAGGAGTGCCGCGCCGCACTAGCAACGTGCTTGTGCCATGGCTGGTATACAGGAACTGATGGTGCAATCAGTATATAATAAAGATTGAGGCTGCCAACACACACTCCAGTGATGTGTCTGAACACAGTTTAATTATGATGCATTTATCTTTGTGTTGGCACACTGAGGTCTCAAACACTTGAATACATCACCACTAGCTGTGAGGGAATTGTCTTAACCTGTGTGCTATGCCTTTTCACATAACAATGACTACATAAACTGTTACACAAGGGGGTATGTGTAGTACACTGTGTTACTGTCCAGCTAGCCATAAAGTTCAGGATGCAATAAAAATAATGGGTCCTATGGTTTAAACATGGCAATCGTGTGTTAGTGTCGTACACATTATTGTGCCATTGAGGGAGCTGTGCCAGGCTAACACACGTTAGTTTTATGTAGGCGCGCTGCCATACATCCATAGCAGCAGAGGTGTAGCACAAATGGTTAATACACAGACTGCTGGTACAGGGTTCATGGGTTTGATTCCCCCAGTGTGCCAAATCTATAAGGTTGTCTGAGGCATTACCCTTTACATTTACGCAGTGCTGTGTGCAGCATTTTATTCTTTGGTCTACATTAGTGCTGCCAGCAAACACACCCTCACAGTGCCCTACCCTAGTGTGCCTTTTAAGGCACTCTATTAGACACTCCATGGGACACATTATAGAGTGCCCTGTCCGCTGAGCCACCCTATAATGTCCCCTATAGGATGCCTTATAAGGCACCTTCTAGGGCGCTTTCTGAAGCACCTTATAAGGCACCTTGTGTGGCACCTTTTGAGGCACCTTAAGGTTACAGAACTGTGATGGTGTTTTTTCTGACAGCACTAATTTAAATTAAGAAACAGAATATACCTTAGAAAGCCCTATCAAACAACCCCACTGTGGGATCAAACCCATGACCTCTGGCTCCACAGGCAGTGAAGTGACCAGTGGGCTACATCTCTATTGCTACTAATAAGCCCCTGGCTGGCTACTGAAGGACTTCAGGTCACCACACAAACTGTCTGCTGTGGCTACCAGGACAGGGCTAACCCATCCGTACCCATGATGCACTGCACATGCAGATCAGCAGTCTACAGATGAACACACGATGGGGTATGCACCCCCCACAGCACCTCAGCCTGGGTGGGGGAACTGACCATGGGTGTTATTTTATTTATTTATTTATTTATTTAACAGTATTTCTAAACCGCCTTATCTTAATAATCAAGGTGGTATCACAGCAAGCAATCAGGTAAAGTGTGTGTGTTGTACATGCAGTGAGGATAAAACTTAGTTGTGTGAGGGATGTGTTGGGTGCTTGATTTGTTTGAGCTATATACAGGGTGGGCTATTTACAGTGGTGCTAGAATCATATTTTATATATATTCAGTTGTTTGGGAGGATTGGAGTGCTGTTATCCATTCTCTTAGGTTATGTGATGTGACCATAGTGCTCTATGAACAGCATGGTTTTCAGTTGTTTTCTGAAGTCTTTGAGGTCTGGAGTTGCCCTTAGATCGTCCGGTAGATTGTTCCATATTGTTGGAGCAGCCATGGAGAGAGCTCTGTCTGTTGTGTCCTTGCGTGTGTGCTTGTACTCATTTGGGGTGCTGACTCGGTTGCGTGTTTGACTTCTTCTGGGACGTGCGCTGGTTTCCGGTTGTATGAGCAGGTGGAGGCTGTTGGCTGATGTGTGTTCTTTTATCTTAAATAGGTTTATGATAGTCTTGTATCTGATGCGAGCAATGATTGGGAGCCAGTGTAAGTCCTTTAGTGTAGGTGTGATGTGCTCCTGCCTTGCGGCTCCGGATATGATTCGAGCTGCAGTGTTTTGTGCCAGCTGTAGTGGTTTGAGAGCTTGTTTTGGTAGTCCGAGGTATATCGGATTGCAGAAGTCCAGTATTGGGGTTATCAGTGCTTGACAGACTGTACGGAAGTGTTCTGGAGCGAGGAGTGGTTTCAGTCTCCTGATGATTCGCATCCTGTAATATGCTTTTTGGATTGTTTTGTCTATGTGTGGTTTGAGGTTGAGTTTACTGTCCAGAGTAACCCCAAGGTATCTCACCTCCGATCTTATCGGTATCGTGGTGCTTTGTATCTTTATGTTTGGTGGGTGTGTGAAGCTTTGGTTTCGAGTGATGATTAAAGCTTCAGTCTTGTTGTAGTTTATAGCTAGATTGTTGTTTTGGCACCACTTCGCCATTTGGGTAAGGCAGTCTGCTATCTTAGAGAAGTCCGGGTTTTCGATTGATATCGGGGAGTATACCATTATATCGTCTGCGTATATTGTGTATTGGATGTTGTTCTCTTTCATAATGTTGCATATTGGTTGGATGTAGATGTTAAAAAGGAGTGCTGAGAGTGCGGATCCTTGTGGTACTCCTTGTTGGACGTTTATGGGCCGGGAGGTGTCCTGTCCCACCTTGACCTGTAGCTGTCTTTCTGTTAGGTACGAGTGGAACCATTTTAGAGTGGTACCGTGTATACCAGTGTTCTTCAGTCTCTCCAGGAGTATATTGTGGCACAGAGTAGCTACAGAGTTACTGGCACAGAGTAGCTACAGACCGTTACATTTCTGTGGGTACTGTGCTAACCCTGAGGGTGAGGTGGGGCGCCAAGAACCATGTCCACAGCACCAGACTTAGCTGCGATAGGCTATACTGCAGGTTGCCATTAGTGCCAGTGTGTGATAGGTAGTCCTTGCAGACACGTCTAGCCCTTGTGGACTATGATGCACCCAGAATAGTGTATATCCTGTGTGGGTGCCATGACCACATGATCTATGTGACAGGGGAGGGGCTGTTTGGACCCATAGGCGGATTATGTAGTACCACCCAACCTGCCCTCTGGAGCTCAGGATCTCCCACCAACAGATCGACATTCTACATCCCTGCAATGGTGGCAGTAGAGGGGACCATCAACCTCAGTCCAGCTAGGGTACAGACAACCTCGAGGACAGTCCATACCATCCTGTATGCATCCATAAGGCAATAGCAGACAGACAGTAGGACTGGAAATGCTCAGCTGCCCCCCACCACTATCTGACATTCTCCAGCCGCTGCACCCTGCAAGGTGTTCCAGCCATACACATACTAACTGCAAACAGTCTGCTAACTAGTCCATAGTGCATATTACTGGAGAAAACGTGTGCACCCAAAACTGGGATGTCATCAGGGGCGGCCCAAGGGGGGTGCGGGGCCATGTGCGGAGACTCGGTGCGGGGCCTCATTTGCATAAGTGGCCTTATTTGCATAAATATTTGCATAATGTTACCATACACTAACTTTTAGTAAACATGTCTCTTAATGAGTGTATGGATAAAGAAAGACTAAAAGATTTCTACATTACTATAATCCAGTGCCAACCGCCAGGCACATTAGGAACTACTACAAACGCTGCCCATTTAGAACCCATAGCAAACCCACCATATCCTGACAGCATTACCAGGACTCACAAAGCACCATACCCTACCTATCAAAAGGCAACACTTCAAATATTAAACCAATACATTTCAGAGAATACTGGGGAAAGAGAACAAGTGGCAACGTCAAATAGGAATTACATAAACAGAATACCTCAGCTCAGTTACACATGCAGAACATAGACCATCACCAAACAAGGAATCACAATTTAGAAACAGGAAGGCAATAATTAAACTGGGAACCCCAAAAGCCAAACTTGGAATGTACAACAACACTATAGAAATAAAACTATAAATTAATTTCCTCTTGTACCAAACAAAGCGCAGACGTTAATGATGCACATTTCCCAGAGCTTTCATATTCCAGTTAATAAATTCAAAATAAAGAGATATCTTTCTATCTTTTGTGCATTTTTTTTCAGTTGCAATTGGTCCAGCCACTTTCTACTGGTTTCTTCATGTTTTCTGCTAACTTCTCCATCGTCTGCTATCCATTTGTCCTTTCTTCTCTCATCTAGTTTTTTTTCCATTCTCTCTCTCTACATCTGCTTTAACATACTAATCTTTCTCCTTTTGCTCTTTCCTCATTCCTATTTCATCCACACAAATTTTACCCCTCCATCCTCAATCCCCAATTACTCTCCCATTACCCGGCCAATTGTAGATTTTTCATCCCTCCTACACAAAATATTTTTCCCCTCTCCATTTTACTCTCCCAGCCCCATCCCATTCTAATCCTCCCCCAACATCAGCTTCCTTCTAGTTCCAGTCTCACCCAGCATCCATTCCCTTCTAGTCCCTGCATCAGCCCATTTCCAGTCCTAGCCCCCCCATCAGCCCATTTCCAGTCCTAGCTCCCCCATCCATTTCCAGTCCAAGTCCCTTCATCAGCTCATTTCCAATCCTAGCCCCCCCATCAGCCCATTTCTAGTCATTTCCTAGCCCCCACCACAGCCCATTTCCAATCATAGCTCCCCTCCACTCAGCCCAATTCCAGTCCAAGCCCCCCCCATGAGCCTACTTCCAGTTCTAGCCCCTCCATGAGTCCATTTCAATTCAAGCCCCCACCACAGCCCATTTCCAATCTTAGCTCCCCCCAACAGCCCATTTCCAGTCCTATCCTAGCTGTTCCATCAGCCCATTTTCAGTCCTAGCTCCCTTCCCTCACAGCCCATTTCCATTCCAAGCCCCCTCCCCATCAGCTATTGGCAGTTCAAGCCTCCCCTTCCACTCAGCCCATTTCCAGTCCTAGCAACCCCCCAACCCATTACCAGTCCTAGCCTCCTGTCAATCAACTTCCAGTCCTAACCCCCATCACCCCATTTTCAGTTTAAGCCCCCCCTATAACCCATTACCAGTCCTAACCCCCCATCAGCCCATTTCCAGTCAGCTCCCCATAGCCCATTGCCAGTCCTAACCCCCCCCCATCAGCCCACAGCCCATTACCAGTCCTAACCACATCAGCCCACCTCAAGTCCTAACCCCTCCCCATCAGCCCATTTCCTGTCCTAGCCCCCCCATAGCCCATTATCAGTCCTAACCCCCCCATCAGCCCAATACCAGTCCTAACCCCCCCCCATCAGCCCACTACCAGTCTTAACCCCCCCATAGCCCATTACCAGTCCTAACCCCCAATCACCCCATTTCCAGACAGCCCCCATCAGCCCATAGCCCATTACCAGTCCTAACCCCCAATCACCCCATTTCCAGACAGCCCCCATCAGCCCACAGCCCATTACCAGTCTTAACCCCCCATAGCCCATTACCAGTCCTAACCCCCCCCAATCAGCCCACTACCAGTCCTAACCCCCCATCACCCCATTTCCAGACAGCCCTCATCAGCCCACAGCCCACTGCCAGTCTTAACCCCCCCATCGCCCATTGCCAGTCTTAACCCCCCCCCATAGCCCATTGCCAGTCCTAACCCCCCATCACCCCATTTCCAGACAGCCCTCATCAGCCCACAGCCCACTGCCAGTCTTAACCCCCCCTAGCCCGTTGCCAGTCTTAACCCCCCCATAGCCCATTGCCAGTCTTAACCCCCCCTCCCCAGCCCACTGCCAGTCTTAACCCCCCCAGACCATTGCTAGTCTTAACCCCCAGTCTTAACCCCCCCTAGCCCACTGCCAGTTTTAACCCCCCCTCCTAGCCCATTGCCAGTCTTAACCCCCCCTAGCCCATTGCCAGTCTTAACCCCCCCATAGTCCACTGCCAGACTTACCCCCCCCAGCCGACCTCCAGACTTAACCCCCCCATATCCCATTGACAGTCTTAACCCCCCCTCCCCAGCCCAATGCCAGTCTTAACCCCCCCATAGCCCATTGCCAGTCTTAACCCCCCCTCCCCAGCCCACTGCCAGTCTTAACCCCCCCTCCCCAGCCCATTGCCAGTCTTAACCCCCCCTCCTCCCAGCCCATTGCTAGTCTTAACCCCCCCTCCCTAGCCCATTGCCAGTCTTAACCCCCCTCCCCAGCCCATTGCCAGTCTTAAAACCCATTCATAACCCCCACATAGCCCATTGCCAGTCTTAAACCCCACTTCCCCTCCCACTGCCAGTCTTAACCTCACACCCACCACCCAGCCCATTGCCAGTCTTAACCCCCTCCTCCCTAGCCCATTGCCAGTCTTAAACCCCCCCATTGCCAGTCTTAACCCCCCCCATTGCCATTCTTAACCCCCCTCCCTCACCCATTGCCAGTCTTAACCCCCCCCATTGCCAGTCTTAACCCCCCCACGTCTTAACCCCCCCTCGCCTGTCTTAACCCCCCCCTCGCCCATTGCCAGTCTTAACCCCCCCATTTCCAGTCTTAACCCCCCTCGCCCATTGCCAGTCTTAACCCCCCATTGCCAGTCTTACCCCCCCCCTCGCCCAGTGCCAGTCTTCACCCCCCCTCCCTCCCCCATTGCCAGTCCTACCTGCCCCCCCCCCCCTCGGCTCATGGCAATTTAAAAAAAAAAAAAAAAGCTGCCCGCTGCCGCCGCGGCGGCATGGAGTGTCCCGCGGGGCTCCCTCTGCCCGGCGGAACTCTTCCGGCGCGGCTGAGCCCCTCTGTGCCGGCTTGCAGATACGCGAAGGGAGAGTGTCTCCCTCGCGTCTCTGTTAAGCCCGCAGGGGCAGATGGGAAATTTCCCATCAGCCCCTGCTTCCCATCTGCCCCTGCGGGCTTAACAGAGATGCGAGGGAGACACTCTCCCTTCGCGTATCTGCAAGCCGGCACAGAGGGGCTCAGCCGCGCCGGAAGAGTTCCGCCGGGCAGAGGGAGCTCTGCGGGACACTCTATGCTGCCGCGGCGGCAGCGGCCAGCTTTTTTTTTTTTTAAATTTAATTAAGAAAAAAAAGCAGAATGTTCTTTGCGCGGGGCCCCTCGAAACGCGGGGCCCTGTGCAAAAAACATTCTTGCTCAATGGACGGGCCGGCCCTGGTCATCACACCTACCAAGCAGATAGGTCAGTGATCGGGCCCCAGAAAATGAAACCCATATATATCACTTGATAGAAATACTATACAGCACTATGGGGGAATCTAGCCATGCCGTGGTCACTGCTCAGTCAGGGTAAGAGTGACCTCCTGTCCGTGCAGGTGGTTGCCGGCCACTACAATGTCCCAGCCATTGCCCTATGCCCTGTGCTGATGCATCCTGCCCAGGCTGCCCTGTCCGGGCTATACCCACAATACCTTGCTCCTCATTATGCACATAGGCAAGCTAACACTGGACACAGTGCAAACAGTGTGGGCTGAGTAAGGTGTTGGCAAACACCACACACTGGTTGGACAGACACACACTCCCACACCTATTCCAGCATTGTGCAAATATAGAGGCTTTTGGCAGCCCTGGCCACCACATCAGTCCTGGGCACAGTGCAGGCATGGCTATGGTACGCAATACTGTTGGGGTCACTCCCCGGGTTGGTAAACACTGTCAGACACCAGATCTGAACCACACTACACAGACATCAGAGAGGTTGGTATGATACAGCTCAATGAGCAGATTGTGCTTAACTTAGAAATTGCTATCTGTCAGTAATCATAGCAACCTTTTGATATATGTATACCGCAGTGGTTCTTAACCAGTCCTCCTTGAACCCCTACGCCAGTCGGGTGTTCAGGATAGCCCTAATGAATATGCATGAGATATATATGCATTAGAGATATCCTGCCAACCTGACTGGTTTGTGGCCCTCTAGGGCTGGATTTGGAGACCCCTGCCTTACACCTCTGTCATTTAAGAATGTGAGTGGGCAAGGTGCAGATCTTCAAGACATCGAAAAGATTAGATAGAATTTGTCACATGCCTCTTTGCTTCTCACCACCACCAAAATATTGTCTATTAGACAACGTTTTGGTGGTGGTGAGAATTGAGGAGGCATGTGACACATTCTATCTAACCTTTTGATGTGTAGGACATCTGCACCTTGCCCACTCACAATCTTGAATGACAGAGGTGTAAGGCAGGGGTCTCCAAATCCAGCCCTATAGGGCCACAAACCAGTCAGGTTGGCAGAATATCTCTAATGCATATATATCTCATGCATATTCATTAGGGCTATCCTGAACACCTGACTGGCCTAGGGGTTCAAGGAGGACTGGTTAAGAACCACTGGTGTACTGTATCCCCGGGTTTAGGGTGACATTGCTAAGGTATGCAAGTGCTAGTATTGGGAGATGCACACAAGGCCCGACATCCTGCCTCTCCATGAGGCTTTGGATAGTGGAGCCTGAGTGTGGGTGTTTCTGCTCCTGTTGGCCACTGCTCTAGGGCAGAGGTTCCCAACTCCAGTCCTGGTGGGCCAAACACTGTTCAAGTTTTCATGCTGTCCCTAATGAATATGCATGAGATATATCTGCATACCATGGGGGCGGCGCATGGAAATGCAGCACAGGCATCTTTATCAGATACAGCATAAAACTTGAATGATTTGTGGCCCTCCAGGACTGCATTTGGGGGACTCTGCTCTAGGTAATGCACATGTTTATGATGTCTGTGCTCTGTAGGGTAAAATATAGGTGTTTGACAAATGCTTATGTTCTCTGCAATAAAGTTTCTTCTTTACTACCCCGTTTAGTGTTGGGTAAAATATGGGGACTGGGTTGACAGGAGCCACAGCTGGGACTTGAACCTGTGACCATCTGCTCCTGAACACACTGTTTGCATGTACTGCACCACACTCTGGCCACAGAGACAGTGCAGTCCCTGGAGATACCATGGCTGTTTGTCAGACAGAGCCTGTCTGTTGCGGTGCCCGACACCCACCTGAACAGGGCTAGGCCACGATCTGCTGTGGGCAGCAGCCACTGCCCTCTCCACCACCTGTACCCCTCCAGGAGGCCTTCATGAAATATAAGAGATCACAGAGAGAGGAAGACAGGCATCTGTATTTGGAAAAACTTAGAGAAGCTAGCAAAGTAGTCAAGAAGGCAAAAATTCAAAAGGAGGAGGAAATAGCCAATGCAATAATATGGGGGGATAAGCCATTTTTCAGATATATTAGTGAGAAGAGGAAGGGCAAGAGTGGTATTGTCAGACTCAAGGGTGCAGGGGAGGAATATATAGAAGCTGATAAGGATAAAGCGGAATTGCTTAACAAATATTTTTGTTCTGTGTTCACAGATGAAGAACCAGGAGCAGGACCTCAGAAAACACCCATAAATAGGAACAGAAGCAAAGGACATCTTGAACCTTGTGGTCTTGGGCAAGCCACTTAACCCTCCATAGCCCATGTTCCCTGTAAAATAGTTATCTCCAAGTTATAATGCCCTGTTCAATGTAATTTCAGTTTGTTCAATGTAAACCACACTGATGCAGAATAGCACGGTATATAAGAGAATGTAAATAAATAAATAAATAAATAAATAAATAAAAGACTGTGTTTATGAGAAACTATCTCAACTTAAAGTAGACAAAGCGATGGGACCAGATGGGATACACCCGAGAATACCGAGGGAACTTGGGGACGTTCTAGCAGCTCCACTGACTGACTTTTTCAATGCCTCGTTCGAGTCGGGAGTGGTGCCAAAGGACTGGAGAGAGGCTCATGTGGTGCCTTTACACAAAAGTGAAAGTAAGGATGTGGTTAAAAACTACAGGCCGGTTAGTTTAACTTCAGTGGTGAGTAAATTATTGGAAACGCTGCTGAAAGAGAAAATAGTGAGGTTTCTGGAGTCCAGCGGATTACAGGATCCGAGGCAGCATGGATTCACCAGAGGCAGGTCTTGTCAGACAAATCTGATTGATTTCTTTGACTGGGTGACCAGGGAGTTGGACTGAGGGAGAGCCCTAGATGTGGTATATTTAGATTTCAGTAAAGCCTTTGACACTGTTCCTCACAGGTGACTTATAAACAAACTGAGTACCCTAGGGATAGACCTTAAAGTTACTGCTTGGGTTAGAAATTGGTTGGGTGGGAGGCGACAAAGAGTACAAGTAAATGGAGCTCACTCTGAGGAGAAGGATGTTACCAGTGGTGTGCCCCAGGGATCTCCTTGGTCCGATTCTTTTTAACATCTTTGTTAGTGATATAGCAGAAGGGCTTTCAGGTAAGGTTTGCCTCTTTGCGGATGATACCAAAATCTGCAATAGAGTAGACACCCAGGAAGGTGTAGATAACATGAGGAGGGATCTAGCTAAGCTTGAAGAATGGTCTAGAATTTGGCAGCTGGGATTTAATGTTAAAAAATGTAAGGTCATGCATTTGGGCTGCAGCAATCCAAGGGAGCAATATAGTACAGGGGGTGAAGTACTTTTGTCCACTAAAGAAGAGCGGGAGCTAGTCGTGGTTGTGTCTGATGATCTTAAAGTAGCTAAACAGGTAGAAAAGGTGACGGCAAAAGCTAGAAGGATGCTTGGGTGCATACGGAGAGGAATGGCTAGTAGAAAAAAGGAGGTGATAATGCCTCTGTATAAATCTTTGGTGCTACCTCATTTGGAATATAGTGTGCAATTCTGGAAACCGCACCTTCAAAAGGATGTGAACAGGATGGAGTCTGTGCAGAGGGTGGCTACTAAAATGATTAGTGGTCTTCATTATAAAGCATATGAGGATAGACTTAAGGATCTTAATATGTACACCTTAGAGGAAAGGCGGGACAGAGGTGATATGATTGAGATGTTTAAATATCTCCATGGCATAAATGTTCAGGGAGAGAGCCTCTTTCAATTGAAAGAAAGTTCTGCTACGAGGGGACATGGGATGAGGGTGAAGGGAGATAGATTCAGGAGTGATATGCGGAAATATTTCTTTACGGAAAGAGTAGTGGATCCATGGAATAGTCTCCCAGTGGAGGTGGTAGAGATGAGGACAGTAACTGAATTCAAAAAAGCATGGGACAAACACAGAGGATCTCTAAAGATAAAAAGGGGACTGTTGTAGTTGTTATGGAAGGACAGACTAGATAGGCCATGTGGTCTTTTTCTGTCGTCATATTTCTAAGTTTCTATATTTCTATGTAACATTATGACAGTTTAGTAAACATACCCCATATTCTTGAGTTTGTCTTGAAATGAGGATATGATAATATGAGAGTTCTAGGCAGAGGTCAGTGGGTAATGAGTTCCAGAGGGCAGGACCAAAGAAGTAGAGTGCTGAGGAGCATGTGAATTCAAGGCAAGCATGTGAAACAGATGGCAGATGGATGGAGGCAGTTGGCGTGCAGTGAGCGAAGAGCCCAGGGGGGGGGGGAGTGAAAGTGAAGGACATTAGATGGGTAAGCGGGGGTACCAGTGTGAATAGCCTTGTGAACTAAGGTTAGAAGTTTATGTTGAGCGTGGTATTTGAGGGGGAGCCAGGGCAGATGAATCAGGAGGGGAGTGACATGGTCAAAACAGGTGGCATGTAAGATAAGATGGGGAGTGGTGTTCTCGATGATTTGTAAACAGTGTATGGAATATTGTGTGAGACTGAGAAGGATGATATTGTAATAGTCTAGTTTGGCCATAAACAGGGTCAGAAGAAGGGTGGTGAGAGAAAAAGAGGATAGGAAGGGGCAGACCGCATGGATACAGTGAAGGGAGAAACATACATAACGAATAAGGGAAGAAAGATGTGCTTGGAAGGTAAGAGAAGAGTCAAGGATCACACTGAGGTAGCGGAGAGTTCCACCACAGGGATTGGGCCAAAGGGAAGTGTGGAGAATAGCAAAGGTGGTGTTAGCAAAAGGTAATCAGATGGCTGCTGTTTTTGAGGGATTAATATGTAAGAAGTTGACCGAAAACCAAGGGGAGATGTCTAAAAGGCAGGTGTTCAGAGGATGCAAGTCAGGAGTGAAAGAGTTGACATGGTGTAGAAGGATTATAGTGTCCGCATAGTAGTGGGCTGAAATTCTGTGTTGCTGGATGAGCAGAGTAAGGAGGATTAGAAAAATGTTAAATAGAAGGGGAGCTAGGACTGAACCTTGGGGAACACCACAAGTAAGTGAGAAAGGGACAGAAGCATGAAATGAAGAATAGTGACCTTGGACTGCAAAAGACCGATGACACAGAAAGGAGTGGAATAACAATGAACAGTGTCACAAATTCCAAGGTTGTGCAGATGAGCAAGAAGAGTGGGGTGATCAATAAGGTCAAAAGTAGAGGAAAGGTCCAGGAAGGAGAGAAGAACAGTTTCTGTGCTGTCCCTTGCATGAACACCTAACTGAGAAGGGTGCAGTGCATGAGTGGAGTTAAGTTGGGAGGGGAGATGAGTAAAAATACAGCTTCTCGAGGACCTTGGACAGGAAGGGGAGGGTGGAAACAGAAATGGGCTGGATGGGAAGGACCAAGGGAGGGATTCTTCAGTAAGGGGCGGTCTAAGGCATGCTTCCAGGTAAAGGAGAAAGTCCCTGAGGATAGGCTGTTATTGAAGATAGAAAGGATCAAGAGAAGAAGAAGAGCTAAAGAAGGTTTTGTGAGCCATGCTGAGGAGATAGGGTCAGAGGGGCAAGTAGTTTTGTGGGATGAGGATATGACCTTATGAATGTCAGAAGAAGAGGTTATATAGAAGGTGGACCAAGTATGAGGGTGGGCTGGAGGGGGGTGGGAAGGGAAAGGGGAGGGGAGGGGAGAGTAAGGACAGGAGAGGGGGGCAATTGTCAAAGGTAGAACGAAGAGTGTGAATCTTGGCCTGAAAATGATGAGCAAGGACTGGGGGTCTGAGAGGAAGGATGTAAGGGGAGAAGCAGTAGCCAGCATAGTGCTGGAAAGAGAGGAGAGGACAGAATAAAGTTGGCATGTAGAATTTGATGCAGATTTATTTATTTATTTTATTTATTTACATTCTCTTATATACCACGCTATTCTGCATCAGTGCGGTTTACATTGAACAAACTGAAATTACATTGAACAGGGCATTATAACTTGGAAATAACTATTTTACAGGGAACATGGGCTATGGAGGGTTAAGGGGATCACTTGGCATTATTAAGGCAGAAATGATAGTGGTGGTGAAGATATTTGAAACACAGGAGAAGATCATGAGTGCCAGAGGACTACTTGAGTGTTGACTGGAAGGGAGGAAAAATGAAATCCAATGAGGGGAACAGCTCAATGGAGTGAGAGAAGAGGGCCCGAGAAAACAAAAAGGTGGGTGCGGAAGAGTAAGGGGGAGTAGTAGGCAAGGAGAGATCTGATAAGAGAACCAGAAAGTCAAAGAAAACACAGGAGTGATCTGACCATGGAAGAGATAAAGGTCTGAAAGAAAAAGGGGGACTGTCATTAAGATCCAAGGAAGACAGAAGAAGATCTAGAGTGTGGCCCACAACATGTGTAGGGATGACATGTGCTGAGTAACATAAAGATCCTGGAAGGTGATGAGAAGGGCCTGTCACAAGATCTGGGTGAGTCAAAGTGGTCATTAAAGTCTCCCAACACCAGGAGATGTGGAAAGTGGAGAGAAATTTTGGAGAGAGTTAGAAGAAGCGAGTCCCACTAGTGAGGATGAAGAGAGAGAGGGCTGTAGATGAGAAGAAGATGGAGAGGGGGAACTGCTGAAGAGCAGTAGAAGGGACTTAGGTTAGTGGAGCAATGGGGAAGAGATTTGAGAGACTGTGAGAGAGGCCCGAAGGAGGACAGTCAACCCCTCCCCCTGCCGAGACCCACCCGAGGCATGGAGAAAGCCACAAACCTTGGGGGAGAGGCAGCAGTGGAGGAGGGGCTCCTTCCCCTCCTCAACCAGGTCTCAGTGAGAAAGAGAGTGTCTAAGGAGTGTTGAGAGAGAAGATCCTGAATTAGGAGTGTCTTTGCCTGGGGAGATCTGCAGTTTAGTATTGCAGAGGACGAGTGGGACTGAGATGGCACCACAGAGGACAGAAGAAGTGGGACAATGGTAAGGCAGGGAAGCAAATTAGAGAGACAACGACCATGAGGGAGGGATGGATACCAAGACGGGGCGAGGGCCTTCAGCCCCAATGAACATGTATGGAAAACATTGAAGAGGAACCAACAAAGCCAAAGGCTAATTGGATGGAACAGAACAGTAGGAAGAGAATGCAGAGATGGGACCTACTGAGAGAGAGAGAAGACTCGA
The DNA here is from genome assembly GCA_033557465.1 of Ichthyophis bannanicus. Lineage (NCBI taxonomy): Eukaryota > Metazoa > Chordata > Amphibia > Gymnophiona > Ichthyophiidae > Ichthyophis > Ichthyophis bannanicus. The sequence continues at coordinate 1,312,451,590 of CM066032.1, forward strand.
CTGAAGGAGGGCAGACAGACCAAGATATTGAGTATTGTTAGGTGGTGGTCACTGGAGTCACCTCAAGGAGCTCGCCCAAGGAGCACTTCCTGCTCCTTAGGCATGCTCCTTCAGTGCGAAATGCTGCTGGAGACTTCTTTAAACTGGTGGCAAATTACCTTGCTGAGTATGGCAGCATAAACGCAGCCGCATCACTTCTAGGGAGGAGGGAGTGACTGGCAGAGAGAGCTTAGCCTGGAAAGACAAAAAACAGCAATCAAAACGAGGAGACGCGCAGGAAGTAGGTAATCCAGAGGAAAGAAGCAGGATTTAACTACATTAGAAATTTGTTGGTTGAAAGAGAAATATGAGACAAAGCAGCAACCAAAGAGCTTAAAAGAACAAGTTGAGTTCCTATCTAGTTTGCCCTTCCATATCAACTACTATAGTCCCTTTTTTTCTTTTAGAGACTTTCTATGTTTGTCCCAAGCTTTCTTGAATTCACTGGGAGACTATTCCATGCATCTACCACTCTTTCTGTAAAAAAATATTTCCGCATATTGCTTCTGAGTCTATCTCCTTTCACCTTCATCCTATGTCCCCTTGTTGCAGAGCTCTCTTTCAATTGAAAGAAGCTCTTCTCCTGTGCATTTATGCCATGGAAGTATTTAAATATTTCTATCATATCTCCTCTCTCCCACCTTAACTCTAAGGGGGATGTTTACTAAAGTGCGGTAATCGTGATTAACACGCGTAAAGTACATTTAACGATCGTTCGCACGTCTGAACGCGCGTTCTGACGTGCTAATGATCGTTAAACGTACTTTACGCGCGTTAACCGCAGTTAACGATCGTAAACCTCCGCGGCGCGTTAAAACAGCGCAGAAGGTGGAGAGTGGGCGGAGAGAAGGGGTCAATGGACAGAGAGTGGGTGGGGAGAGGCTCCCCTCATACGAACGTGCTGAATTTCTGAGCTCAATTCCAACGCGAATGAAAACCTGTCGTTAAAGGCATATTAAAGGGAAGAGAAACTATTTCCGTCAGCAATGTACAGCAAAACCGGGGAAACTTACAAAACGTGAGCAGTGTGATACATGTGCAAAGACCAAAAGATCACATAAAACCTTAAGAATGACCACAAGAAACATTGTAAAAAGCACAATTCAGCTGGGCAACAGTGATAGCAATGGGCAACAATGAACAACACTCCCTGGAAAGCACCAAAGAAAGAAATGATGTTTGAAAGGGTCTACGTTCCGTAGACCCTTTCAAAGATCATTTCATTGTGATGGAGCTTTCCTGGGAGTGGTGTGTAATGTTGCCCAATGATATCATTGTTGCCCAGCTTGGTTATGGGTGTTTTCCCCTTTTTTTGAGGTCTGTTGCGAGGTTTATGTACACCTTTGTCTCCATACAAGGTAAATGAGCCCACAGTAAACCTGTGCAGAGCAGGGTTTCTGACTCGTCAGGCCGCTTTAACTAACTCCAGGGACTGCACCATCTCTGTGGCCACAGTGTGGTGCAACAGACACAGCCAGTGCCTGTAAGACCAGAGGGTCACAGGTTCAAATCCCAGCTAGGGCTCCTGCCAACCCAGGCCCCATAGTCTTACCCACCACTAAACAGTGATAGTAAAGACACCCCTTTATTGCAGAGAACATACACATGGTTAATACACCTATATTATACCACACCAAACACAGACATCATAAACAGGCGCATTACCCTGTGATAACTGGCAGATATCAATTCCTACATTAGGCACAGTTTGCTCAGTGAGCTCCACCATAACAATCATTCTGCTGTCTGTGGTGTGTGCCTCAGGTCTGGTCTCTGACAGTGCGTACCACCATGGGGAGTGACCCCCAACAGTCTTGCGTACAATATCCATGCCAAAACTGTGCCCAGGACTGGTGTGGTGGGTATGGCTGCTGAACACCTCTATAGTTGCACAATGCTGGCATAGGTGTGGGGGTGTCTGTCTGTCTATCCAGTGTGTGGTGGCTGCAAACACCTTCCACAGCCCACACTGCCAGCAATGTTGCCAGTATTGAGCTGCCAATGTGCATAATGAGGAGCAAGGTACCATAGGTATAGGCCGGACAGGGTGGCCTGGCCAGGGTGCATCTGCACAGGGCATAGGGCAGTGACAGGCACATTTTAGTGCCCGGCCACCACCTACACAGACAGGGTGACCTCAGTATGTCCTGCTGAGAGATCACTCTCACCCTGACTGTGCAGTGACCACAGCATGGCTAGGCACCCCCATAGTGCTATATAGTATTTCTCTCATGTAATAGATATGGGTTTCCTTTTGGGGCCCAGTCACTGATTTATCTGCTTGCTATGTATGCTGACATCCCAGTTCTGGGTGCATGCATATCCACTGGGCACATGCATTATGGACTAGCTAGCAGACTGTTTGCAGCTGGTATGTGTCTTGATGGAGTGGCTTGCAGGGTGCAGTGGCTGATGGCTTGCTGCAGGAGTATATCAGATAGTGGTGGGGTGCAGCTTACCATATCCAGGCCTGATGTCTGTCTACATACAGAGCTGCGGTGCCTGCCCTGTGGGGTGTCTGTTTCTCACCAGAACTGGGGTTGATGTTCCTCTCTACTGCCACCTTTGCAGGGAGGTAGAAGATGGATCTATTGTTAGGAGACCCTGTTTGTCACACTTGGCACTGGGGGGGGGGGGTCCATGGGGGCTACACCTGACTGCAAGGTGTTTGTGCAGAAACTACCTATCTCACACATTAACACTGCTTTGGACCTGCGCCATAGCCGGTGCTGTGGACCTGGTGCTGGGTGCCTCACTGCACCCTCAGGGTGAGCACAGTACCCGCACAATATGACGGTGTGTAGCTACTCTGTGCCAGTACAACACACGGTCAGTACCCCCTACCAGGCCGAGGTGCTGTGGGGGTGCACATGGTCACTTCCCCCTATCAGGCCGAGGTGCTGTGAGGGTGCATTCCACATGGTGTGTATCTGTGGACAGCTGATTTGCATGTGCAGTGCATCATGGGTGTGACTGGCACAATCCAACCCTGGGAAGATCCAGCGCCTGCTCTCAGGCTCTGATAAACCATAGGCCATCACACGTACATCTGTTAGCATAGTGCATAGGTGCCAGACACCCTAAAGTGTCTGTACTATAAGGTGCCCATGCTGGTAAAAACACACGTACCCACGAACGATTGTACGCACGTACCAACGCACATACCTACGCACGGGGCTACGCCCATAACAACGTACGCAGCCACGCATGTACCAACGTACATGGCTATGCGCACTGCGAGAGTGTGTTTCACTAACAACTACTGAACGTAAAGAAAAACATGCCTCCTCATTCCCTATGTAATGTACAGGGTGCTGCCTGGGACAGCATTCTGCGTTAGGCACACTGGGGACTTGAACCCATGCTGCCTGTAACAGCGGTGAGTACACTAACCATTGTGCTACAGCTCTGTTTTAATGATTTGTGTCTGTATGCCTTCATATGATTAACATGCAGTAACGCACCACGGCGCCCTGTAATGCTCGTTAGTTTTTGGAACGCGCGTTAGTCGTTACGATGTCCCGCCCATGTCCTTTTTTGGCTTTCCTTTCACTCACGCGGCTCCTAACGTGATTTGCACTAACGCAGTTTAGTAAACATACCCCTAAGTATACTTATTGAGATATTTAAGAGGGGGGAGAGATCAACACCTTGAGGCACTCCACAATGTTGAGAGGGTAAGACGGAGAGGTAGAAGAGTGAAAAAGATGACTTCTTCAGGAACAATGCCCAAAGATGGATGCTGGAAACCAAATTAATGAGCAGTGAGATTACGGAGGCTATAAGTACTCAAGCAGTGAGATTAAAGAAGCTATGAATACTCTTCCATTAGGTAGGGCCCCAAACCAGATGGCCTGCTGGTAGGGTTCTATATGACCTTTTCAGATTTGCTAATATCTAAGTTGCTAATGTTTGAAGGGCTGATAGTCACAGGATCAGTTCAAGGATCAATGGCAGAGATGAGGATAATAGTGCATCCCAAACTTGGTAAAGAGCCCTTATCAATGTCAAAGTACCAGCTGATCTTGTTAATAATTGTAGACTGTGTAACATTTCTTACAAACTATTAGCCCTTTTGTTTGACAAAGTGTTACCAAGTATAATTAGTAACATCCAGACTGGATTTATGAAAGGTATGATGTCCCTTGATAATGCAAGATTAATATGTGATGTCCTTTCTATTGCCCAGGAAGAGCAGGAACCAGAAGTGGCCTTACCACCGATTTCCAAAAAGTCCTTTGATAACATTGAATAGCCTTTTCTTTTATCAGTGATTGAGTGATTTGATTTGGGGGAACACTGTCAGAATGGTTAAAATGTGTCAATGCCTAATGGCTCATATGTTTGCTAATGGATTGCTGTCAGAGCTGATCTCCCTGCAAATAGGGACAAGAAAGAGATGCTCATTCTCCCCGATATTGCTCAGTTTTGTAATAGAGCTATTCATACTGACAATTAAGAGTCATCTGTGAAATAATAATTTCATTATTACTTTATTTAAACTGTTCTTCTCTAAGCAGGGGAAAGGATTTATATTAACTGCTATCTTAAAAATGAAAATACTGATAATTAGACGATTAGATGATTTAGCATGCATATATCCATTAGAATGCAAAAATTAATAAGATAAATATACTGTGTGACCTTAGAATCCTTTAATTCATATCTTAAGCATACATAATGTTATTAGGCTTAATTTTTAATCATAATTCAATATATACCTATTAGAATAGGATAAATATTATTTTAAGTAGCTTGTAAAAAGCAGTATAAAACCTGATAGAGATTGCTACCATATTGTTACAATTGCTTGATGCTTTTAGAAACTTTATCAAACAAGGGAAAAGAGTATAGACCTGTGCATGCAATAGAAGATGTTGTGAAAGGTGAGATAGAATAATCTACTACATATCTTTAAGTCTGTCCTTATATGCTACATAACAAAGACCACTAACCATTTTAGAAGCCACCCTCTGGACTGACTTCAACCTGCTTATATCCTTTTAAAGGTGCGGTCTCCAGAATTGTACCCAATACTCCAAATGAGGTCACACCAGAGACTTATACAGAGGCATTATCACCTTCTTTTTTCTGCTGGCCATTCCTCTCTCTATGCACCCAAGCATCCTTCTGGCTTTTGCAGTCGCCTTTTCTACCTGCTTAGTTATTTTAAGATCATCAGACACAATTACTCCCAAGTCCCACTCTTCTTTTGTGGACAGAAGTACCTCACCCCCTACACTGTACAACTCCTTTGGAATTTTGCAGCCCAAATGCATGACCCTGCATTTTTTAACATTAAATTTCAGTTGCCAAATTCTAGATCATTCTTCAAGCTTAGCTAGATCCCTCCTCATATTATCTACTCCTTCCTGGGTGTCTACTCTATTGCAGATTTTGGTATCATCTGCAAACAAGCGAACCTTACCTGGCAGCCCTTCCGCAATATCACTAACAAAGATGTAAAAAAGAATCATACCAAGGACAGATCCCTGCAGCACACCACTGAGAACCTCCTTCTCCTCAGAATGAGCTCTGTTTTCCTGTACCATTTGTCGCCTCCCACTTAACCAATTTCTAACCCAAGCAGTAACTTTAGGGTCCATCTCTAGGGTGCTCAGTTTGTTTATAAGTCTCCTGTGTGGAACGGTGTCAAAGGCTTTACTGAAATCTAAATACATCACATCTAGGGCTCTCCCTGGGTCCAACTCTCTGGTCACGCAGTCAAAGAAACAAATCAGATTTGTCTGAAGACCTGCCTCTGGTGAATCCATATTGCCTCAGATCCTGCAATCCACTGGACTCCAGAAACCTCACTATTCTCTATTTTAGTAGCCTTTCCAATAATTTACTAACCACAAAGGTTAGACTAACCAGCCTATATTTCTCAATGTCATCCTTATGTCCACTTTTGTGTAAAGGGACCATATGTGCCCTTCTGCAGTCCTCTGGCACCACTCCAGACTCCAAAGAAGCACTGAAAAGTTCAGACAGTGGAGCCACTAGAATGTCTCCAAGTTCCCTCAGTATTCTAGGGTGTATCCCATCTGGATCCATGACTTTGTCTACTTTTTGTTAGACAGTTTCTCACAAACACAGTCTTCTGAAAATAGTTCTCAAGATCCCTGTTGCTTCTGTTTCTTTTTGTGGATGTTTTCTGAGATCCTGCTCCTGGCCCTTTATCTGTGAACATAGAACAGAAATATTTGTTAAGCAATTCTGATTTATCCTCATCAGTTTCTGCATATTCCTCCCCTGCATCCTTGAGTCTGACAATGACACTTTTGCTCTTCCTCCTCTCAATAACATATTTGAAAAATGTATTATCCCTGCTATTTCTTCTTTTTGGACTTTTGCTTTCCTGACTACTTTGCTAGCTTCTCTAAGTTCTTTTAAATATAGATGCCTGTTTTCCTGTCTCTGTGATCTCTTATATTTCATGAAGGCTTGCCTCTTTTTCTTCACATTTTCAACTACTTCCTTTGAAAACCATAGTGGCCTCCTTTTCCTTTTACATTTATTTACCTTTCTAACAAAAAGGTTTGTTGCTCTTAAAATATTCCCTTTGGGTCCAATTGCATTGAAGATGTAGATCTCCTTTGTATGTCCGGGCTGACCTGGACGTACAAAGCAGATCGCAATTCTGATCCCGCAGAGCATGCCTAACCCGCAGGATCAGAATCACAAACAGTACTGTACATGCAGGCCGGGACTGCAATTCAGTCCTGGCCTGCACGTACAGTGCTAGCCCGGCTAACTCAGCCAGGGCTTTTAAATGTTGCCGCGGCACCATGGCATCCCATTGCCATGGCACCGTGGCTCCATGTAAAAGCCACGATGCCGGCCACTGCCCCACAAAGTTAATTCCCCACTGCCCGATCTGGCCTCTTAAGGCCAGGGTCGGGCTGTGGGGGATTAATTTTGTACCCCCAGCCTCTTCTTCACCCTGAATCGGCAGAAAAAAATATCCAGGGAGATTATAACCTTCCTGGCCAATTCGCCGGCCCTGGATGTACAGGGCCAACATTAGAATCGGCCCTGTATGTTCAGAGGTGGAGAGCTCCCACTGCCCGCCCACTCTCTGCCCCTGGGCCACCTCTTCCTCACCCCCGACTAACTTCCCCACACAACCTGCAAGGAAGTTATTCGGAGTCTTGCAGCCGCACAAATAGCGGGGATGGACGTCCCATTGGGATATCTATCCCCCCTATTCGTGGTTCAGAATAACCCCCTTTCCATTTTACCCGCTGTTTTTCTACATCTCCCAACTGTTTCCATTGCACTAGTGACTCTTTGAGGTATTGTCCCATCTTGACAAAGTTAGTTTTCCTAAAGTCTAAGACCCTCGCTTTTCAATGGATTTTAAAAGCCCTAGTCTTAATACTGAACCATACCATCTGATGATCACTGGATGCGAGATGATCTCCCACTGTAACTTGAGAAACACTTTCCCCACTGGTAAGTACTAAGCCAGTATGGCCCGTCACGTGTGGGTTCTGTTACCAATTGCCTGAATAGTTCTCCCTGTACAGAATCCAGGATCTCCTTATTTCTAGATGACACCATAGCAGGGATATGTCAATCCATATCCAGCATATTGAAATCACCTATCAGAAGCACTTCTCATTTCATAGCAATAATGTGTATGTCTTCTATGAAATCTTCAACCACTTGCTAATGGAATATAAACTAGCCAATTCACAATAAAACATGGGGGCAAGAATTTGTTAGGTATGTTAATAACACGAGGAAGTGCAAAGGTAGTGTTGTGAGACTCAAGAGAGAAGGGGAGGAATATTCAGAGACTGTTGAGGATAAAGCAGAATTGCTTAACAAATGCTTCTGTTCTGTGTTCACAGATGAAGCTCGGGAATGAGACCTCAAAACAAATATAAAGAAGCATGGAAGTGAGGTAGAACTTGAACTATTTTCAGATGACTGTGTTCAAGAGGAGCTATTAAACTAAGGGGTATGTTTACTAAACTGCGGTAATGTCATTCGCAGTAGGTTCCGCGGTAAAGGTAGAGATGCCCATATAAAGGCATGGGCGGTGCATCGTTACAGCAAGCTGACAGAGAACGCGCATTACAAGGCGCCTTAGAATAACGAGCGTTACTAGGCGCCTTGTAAAGTACCTTGCAAGGTGCCTTGTAAGGTGCCATGTAAGGTGCCTTATATGCCTTGTAAGGTGCCATGTAAGGTGCCTTATAAGGTGCCATGTAAGGTGCCTTATAAGGTGCCTTGTAAAGTGCCATGTAAGGTGCCTAGTAAGATGCCCTGTAAGGTGCCTCAGAAGGCTCCCTATAGGGCCTCCTAGGCTAAGCGCCATATTAGGCACCCTTGGACAAGTCACCGCAGAAGGCACCCTGGGCTATGGAACCATAGGTTAAGGTGGCCTAACAAGGTTATGGTGTCCTAGGTTAGTGTGCCCTAGGGACTGCAAGGTGCCTCAGGATGACATGCATGACCTGTGTGGAACAGAGACAGATGTAGCCCTAACACTAGATAGAGCACTCAGGAAAGGCAATGAACAGGTGAGTGAAGGAGGGAGAAGTGGGAGCCGCTGGACCTGCCATATCTGCGGGCATCCCATGTGCCTGCCAGTACTGATGACAAACATGGTGGGCAGCTCTACCACAGCACAGGGTAGGCAATGTAAATTACTGGAAAAACAGTTGGTGGCAGACGATGGGAATACTTGTCCCCCAGTGGAGGCGGAGGTGGCAGGATAGTTACAATGATGGGTGGACAGAGGAGTGGTGGTGCCATGCAGAGCAGGCACAGGCGAGGCAAGCACAATGAGGCGCAATGCAGGAAAGGGTAGCAGTGCAGGACATGGGCTGGCAGCCTGCACAGGCAGACAGGACTCTACACAGCTGACAGATGTAGATAGACGGACCGAGGGAATGTTGGCAATTGTGGCGAGGGTATTATGGGCTGGAAGCACAGATCTGCAAAAATATGACCTCTACAGGCATGCACACTATTTGAGTAGGACAGGCATGAGAGGAGGGAACAATGAGGAACTGAACCAATGAACACTGCCAAGAATGGCAATGTATTAACCAGTAGGCTATACCTCCATGGTGTATGTCACAGCAGTACCCATGATGCAATGCACATGCTGAATAGCAGTCTACAGCTGATCATCAAATGGGGTCTGCACCTCTCCGGTACCTCAGCTGGGAAAGACGAACTGACAGTGTGTGATACTGGCACAGAGTAGCTACAGACCATGCCATTGTGCAGGTTCTGTGGTCACCCTGAGGAATAGGATTGGTGCCCTGCACTAGGTCCACAGTACATGTGGTGCTAGAGATAGGTCCTGCTGTACATCCCCATCACTACCAGTGTGTGACAGGTGTTCCGTGCAGTGTGGCCGAAGGCAATTTGGTGTCCATCTGTATCCTGCCATCACATGTGGCCCTGTGGGACCAGACACCAGCCAGATGAGTGTGTACCCTGTGTGAGGATCTGGCTGACATGGGCAGCGGTTGTCAGGGCAGAGGGGTTCCTAGAATTGCATGAGGTGGGTGTAGCAGTGCCTATATAGGTCACAGTGGTATACACTACATACCCCAAAGGGCCCACATCACCCATTTGTAGGTAAAGAACAGTGCCCCCGCCCCAGGGAAGCAACCTCCATCCTGTTTGTATGAGACAGCCCTCCAGGGTTGATGGGCCACAACCATACCTATGAGTGGGACAGTGGCAGACCAGCAGCAATGCTAGGGTTAGGTCTAGAAACCCCAAGTGCTTCCCACCACTGTCTGCTAGTCACTAACATTCAGCACAGTCAGACTGTACCTTAAAAGCATTCCAACCACACACAGTCTAACTGCAAACAGTCCACCAGGAACTATATGCAGCAAGCAGGCATCTCAGTGATTAGGACCCAGCACTGGGAAACACAAATACATCATTAGAGACAAATAGTATAGAGCGCTATGTGGGAACCTAGACCTGCCATGGTCACTGCTTGGTCAGAGTGAGTGCCCTTCCAGCATGCCATGCTGTGGCCACCCTGTCCATGCAGGTGGTGGTCAGGTACTACAGTGTCCTAGCCATTGCCCCACACCCTGTGAAGATGCATCCTGGCCAATCTGCCCTGTCTGGGCCATACCCAGAATATCTTGCTCCTCATTATGCATCTAATCAGGCTAACACTGGTAACAGTGGGACATTTTGGGCCCAGTGAAGTGTGGGCAGCCACAGAACAATGGATAGACATACAAACACGCTCACTCCTTTCGCAACATTATACAAAGATAGGGCTGGTTGGCAGCCCTGCCCGCCACACTAGTCCTGATCACAGTGCCGACATTGCTAAACTGTGCAGGGGGTAGTAGTAGTGCTCTGGTGATAACATCATCCCACTGCTGGGGCCAACAGCCTGCCGCTCCATGCATCATTGGATTGTGGAGCCTGTGTTCGCCACTGCTTTGGGCTTTGCACATGTTGCTGTTGTATCTGCATTGTAGGGTAAAATATAGGGACATGCTCTGCTGGAGCCACAGCTGGGACTTGCACCTGTGACCCTCTGCTCCTGGACACACTGGCTGGGTGTACTGCACCACACTGTTGCCACAGATGCATGGTAGGCCCTGGGGCTACCTGCACTTCTATGTTGCACTGCACACCACGTACTACGTACTGATGCAGAGCATGGCCTAGGTCCACTGCAAGGAGGTGGCACTGCCCCCTCCATTACGGGCACACACCCCCTACCAAGCTGACGTGGCCATTTGCTGTCGGTGCTGGTAGTGCGCAGTCCCAGGCCATCCAATGTGTACGTAGGCGCCCGCCTAGGGAGCGGGTTCCGGGGTGGGGGGGCATACATGGACATCCTCACATCTCCCCATCACTGCCTACCACTATTATGTCCCCTCCACATGGGGGCGGGATGGCTGGGGGGATGTCAGGTCTGTGCCCTAGTGACTATTGGCTAGGGTGGACCAGGTAAATATTGGTGGATTGTGTTTGGCCTTGGTTAACTGCTATCTTGCTGATCTCCAGTGTCTATGTTCCTATGTGCCACCTAGGCGCCCGCCTGGTCCACCCTGTGCCCCAGCTGCCCATGCTACATGTCCCGCCTGTGGCCCCCTATGCCCCATTTGCACCATTGCCATAGTGGCCATTCATACTTTGGCACTATGGTATTGCTGTACATGGAGCACTACTATCACAGATTTTGGGCTCCCTGCCTGGGCTGTACATTGCTGACACGTAACTGGTTTCTCTCTCCTGCATATGTGCATCTAACGGCAGGTTTTCAAACGCGTTAGGATTCAGCTCTTCAGATCAGCGCATTAGTGTGAATGGAGCCTCTCCCCGCCCACACTCTGCCCATTGACCCCTTCTCTCCGCCCTCTCTCCACCTTCTGCGGTGTTTACCGTGGCGCAGAATGTCTACAATCGTTATTGTTACGTAACACGCGTTAAGTAACGTTAACGATCGTTACATAACGCGTGTTATGTAACGTTACCGCAGTTTAGTAAACATACCCCTAAAAGTGGGCAAAGTGTTGTAGCCACACGGGATTCACCTGAGGATATTGAAGGAAGTTAGGCTCTGCAGCCTGACCTTTTCAATGCTATCATTTAATTTTTGTCATACTGTAGGCAATCCAATCATGCTACAGTTTTACTTAGTCCATTTTATCGATTACATTAAAACTGCCTTTTTATGTTTTATCCCATCCCAATAGTCTTAATAAATTCTTCAAGTATCAATGTTCACTGCTGATATTCATTCATATGTTTGAACCAAACTCCAACACAGCACTACTTCCTTCTTGTTGTCACTTTTGATCTTCTGATGTAATACATCATAGTTCCTTTTCTTCAGCTGTATTTAGCATGTCTTTTTTTTCAACTCTGAAAAAGAAAAGTTGTAAGTGCTGATTTAAGCTTTAGGTAGCTGCTTTTGCTTCTTACTTCAGGAGGAAGGTTATTCCACTATAAGGCAGATAAGAAAGAAATGGCAGACTTGTGAGTTACCTCATGGTGAATTTCTCTTGCAGATAGAAGATGTAATAGTTCTACTTGTGTTAATTTCATTGTACAAATGGATGTGTGAGGTATATTGAAGAAGCAAGATATTGTGGCTTTCCTGTATAGAAGACATGATGAGTGAGAACCCTTGTGCTGTCTCTGAGTAAACATGCCCCTAAAAATGGAAAACTAAAAACCAACATGAAAAAATATGGGGAGGAAGCCAGCTTTCTGGAGGTGTGCGGGGTTGGTGCGAGTGCTTGCCTGCCAAGTGAGCCATCCTGATGTGCAGAGGGAAGTTGGAGAGAGCATACCAGAATGAAGAACCATCCTCTTTGCTCCAACTTCATCCTGGAGTGCCTACAAGCCTGATAAAAAATCAACATGGGCCAAGCAGTTTGGAAGAAGCCAGCCTGTTGGAGGTGTGTGAGGTCTGGTGCAAGTACTTACCTGCTGAGTGAGCCATCCTGGTGTGCAGAGAGAAGTTGGAGAGAACACGCTGGAGCCCCCCACCCTCACCTCCTCCCCCGCCCCGCCCATTCCCTTATATGGGAATCCAGGGAACCTAACGCCGGGAACGTTACCGCAGTTTAGTAAACATACCCCTTAAAGACGTTTGGAATGTTGTTTCTGATAATAAAAATTTAAAAGCAACTCAAGAAGAGCTACTGGTTTTTTCACAGGACACTGTGGCAACATTATCAGTGCATGAGTCTCAGCTGCAGCTATTGAAAAGGCAAGTGGATAAACTGGTTACTCAAGTTGCTACTTTGCTACTTCACAGAATGTCTCTTCTAATATTAAGGACTTTATGGTCATACATTAGCAATTAGAGTGTTTGGAAAATGTTAGATCTAAAAACTTGCATTTGTTGAATTTTCCCAAGACTCATTCTTTATCCTTTTACTTTTGGTGTAGAAATATATATTTTTTTTATTATGCATTTACTTGTATACATTTACAAGAAAAAAAATGTTTAGCATCTTACAGTTAAATCAAAAGAGCAAGAAACTCATCCAAAAAAGAAGTATTAAACCTGTTAAGAATGCTAAAGTCCACATCAAGGAGAACATCAGAGGCCTGAGTTATTCCGGAAAATAGACCAAGACCCCTTTTAACTATATCCAACTCACTGCCTAACACTTATCTAGGAGAAAAGACTCTAAGGGGTATGTTTACTAAACTGTCTTAACGTGCGCTATGCGATGTTATCGCGCGATAAGGTACCTTATCGCGCGATGATGGCACTTTTTAAGGCGCACAGGTACAATATCGCACGATAACGTGCGCTGTGGCGCAAACGAGCGCTGAAGGCGGGGAAAGACTCCCGGAGGGCGGAGGAAGGCTCCCCAGGGGCGGAGAGAAGGGGTCAATGGGTAGAGAGTGGGAGGGGAGAGGCTCCCTGCACACCAACGCTGTGAAATCCGAGGCTCAAAACTAACGCCAGTGAAACCCTCACGTTAGAGCTGATTTAAAGGGAAAAGAAACCATTTCCGTCAGCAATGTACAGCAAAACCAGGGAAACCTACGAAACGTGATAAGTGTGATACATGTGCACGGAACAAAAGGGCAAATAAACATTGAAAATGAACAGAAGTAAATGTAAAAAAAACATACAATAGTGATAGTAATGGGAAACATCAAAAAACACTCCCAATAACGCCCCCCAAAAAAGATATGAATTTTGGAAGGGTCTACGCTCCGTCCCCATACAAGGTGAATGATCCCACAGTGAAATAGCACTGATCAGGGTTTCCCTCTCAATTGGACAGGTTTCCTATGGCATGCACATGTTCCACAACAGCAGGGCGGGCATGTCGGAATGGGCAACTGGATAGATGCTGGGAAAGGGGATACAGAGGGCTGCAGGCGGCACATGCTGTGGTGCAGCTGGGGCAAAGTGCGGACTAGGCAGATGCCTAGGTGGCACTTAGGAAAGCTGAAACTGTAGAGCAGCCAGACAGCAACTGATGAGGGCCCAACATGGGCACGAGAGTGTTTATCACAGTGTCACAGGGGATAGTACCCAGCAGGTACCTCCAAGGGCACAGAACATTGGCAGGCGGTGTTGGGGGGAAGCGTGGACATCTATGCAGGCACCCCTACCCAAGAACACGCACCATAGGCAGCCGCCTACGTGCACACTGGATGGCTTGAGACTGCACACCACCAGCACCACCAGCAGAAGGGCATGTCAGCATGGTGGCAGAGGGGTACTGGTGGTGGAGGGGGGCAGTGGCAGCTGCCCAGAGCAGACCATGGCCTAGCCCTGTGTAGGTGGGTGCCATGCACTGCAACAGACAGGCCCTCCTGGACAAACAGCCATGGTATCCCCAGGGAATGCACTGTCTCTGTGGCAACACGGTGGTGCAGTGCACACAACCAGTGTGTTTGGAGGCAGAAGGTCACAGGTTCAAGTCCCAGCTATGGTGCCTGCCAACCCAGTCCCCATATTTTACCCACTACTACAACGTGCTAATACAGACAGAACCTTTATTGCAGATGACGTAAACATGCCCAAAACACCTACATTTTACCCTACAGAGCAACGGCACCATAAACAGGTGCATTACCTAGAGTAGAGTCTCCCAAATGCAGTCCTGGAGGGCCAAACACCATTCAGGTTCTATGCTGCCTCTAATAAAGATGCCTGTGCTGCATATCTATGCACCACCCCCATGGTATGCAGATGTATCTCATGCATATTCATGAGGGACAGCATGAAAACCCGAACAGTGTTTGGCACACCAGGACTGGAGTTGGGAACCTCTGCCGTAAAGCAGCAGCCAACAGGGGCAGACACACCCACACCCACAGGCTCCATTAGCCAATGCCTCCTGGAGAGGCAGGACATTGGGCCCTGCGTGCATCTCCCAATACTAGCACTTGCATACCTTAGCAAAGCCACCCTACACCTGGGAATACGGTACACAGCTATCAAACGTTTGCTATGATTACTGACAGATAGCAATTCCTACATTAAGCACAGTTTGCTGATTGAGCTCCATCATAGCAACCTTTCTGATGTCTGTGGAGTGTGCTTCAGGTCTGGTCTCTGACAGTGTTTACCACCCTGGATAGTGACCCCCAACAGTATTGCATACCATATCCATGCCTGCACTGTGGCCAGGACTGGTGTGGTGGCCAGGGCTGCTAAACACCTCTATAGTAGCACAATGCTGGCATAGGTGTGGGAGTGTGTGTCTGTCTATCCAGTGTGTGGTGGCTGCAAACACCCTCCACAGCCCACACTGCCAGCACTGTTGCCAGTATTGGCCTGCCAATGTGCATAATGAGGAGCAAGGTACCATGGGTATAGCCCGGACAGGGTGGCCTGGCCAGGATGCATCTGCACAGGGCATAGGGCACGGGACATTGTAGTGCCCGGCCACCACCTGCACAGACAGGGTGGCCACAGCATGTTCCGCTGGGAGATCACTCTCACCCTGACTGAGCAGTGACCACGGCATGGCTAGGCTCCCCCATAGTGCTATATAGTATTTCTCTCATGTGATTTTTATGGGTTTCTTTTTGGGGCCCAGTCACTGACTTATCTGCTTGGTGTGTATGCTGACATCTTAGTTCTGGGTGCACGCATTTCCACCAGGAGCATGCACTATGGCCTAGCTAGCAGACTGTCTGCAGCTGGTATGTGTCTTGATGGAACGCCTTGCAGGGTGCAGCGGCTGAAGGCTTTTTTCAGGAGAATATCAGATAGTGGTGGGTTGCAGCTTAGCATATCCAGGCCCAATGTCTGTCTGCTATTGCGTTATGGATGTGTACAGAGCTGCATTGACTGCCCTGTAGGGTGTCTGTTCCCCAGCAGGACTGGGGTTGATGGTCCCCTCTATTGCCACCATTGCAGGGAGGTAGAATGTGGATCTGTTGTTGGGAGACCTGTTTATCCACCGCAGCCCAGGAGGGTGGTGGTACATAAGCCTCCTAGGGGTCCATAGGGGCTAAACCTGACTGAGACATACAGATATATCCAAGGTGTGCCTACAGAAATTACCTATCTCACACATTAGCACTGCTGGGGACCTGCAGCATGGCCTATCTCTGCTGTGGACCTGGTGCTGGGCGCCCCACCTCACCCTCAGGGTGAGTGCAGTACCTGCACAATGTGACGGTGTGTAGCTACTCTGTGCCAGTACCACACACGGTCAGTTCCCCCTACCAGGCCGAGGTGCTGTGGGGTTCATACCCCATCTTGTGATCATCTGTAGACTGCTGATTTGCATGTGCAGTGCATCATGGGTATGGGTGGGTTAACCCTATCCTGGTGACCACAGCAGACTGTTTGTGTGGTGACATGCAGTCCTTCTGCAGCCAGCCAGGGGCTTGCTAGCAGCTATGGAGCTGTAGCCCACTGGTTATTTCACTACTTGTGGAGTCAGAGGTCATGGGTTCAAACCCACAGTAGGGGTTCTTTGATAGGGCTGTCCAAAGCATTGTCTTTTTTTAATGTACATTAGTGCTGCCAGCAAAACACCCTCAGGGTACTGTAACCATAAGGTGCCTCAGAAGGTGCCCTATAAGGCGCCTTATAGGGCACCCTATAAAGCGCCTTCTGAGGCACCTTATGGTCACAGTCCGTATAAGGTGCCTTATAAGGTGTCCTATGGAGCGCCTTATAGGGTGCCCTATAGGGGACATTATAGGGTGCCGTGGCGGACAGTGCACTTTATAATGCGCCCTATGGGGTGCCTTATAGGGTGCCTTATGCGGCACCTTAGGTTACGGCACGTGAGGGTGTGTTGGCTGGTAGCAATAAATAAAAAGCCTCAGGAAACAATACTTACATGTCACAGCTGATGCCTCAGCCAGCCTTATGCATTAGGCACACTGGGGAATCAAACTCATGATCCCTGTATCATCAGTCAGTGTTTTAACCATTGTGCTACACTTCTGTTTCTATGTTTGGCTGTCTGTGCGCCTACTTAAGATTACCGCGTGGTAACGCGCTTAGCGGCGCTTCGCACGATCATGTGCGCAGCAGCGTGCATTATCACGCGATACTCCCGTTTTGCTGCTTTAAGACTGAAACGCCCACTCCTTTTATGGTAGCCTGCACACTATCGCCAGGCGCACATTAAGATGGTTTAGTAAACATACCCCTAAATGTGATACGTTTTCGCTTTGCACTTCCCCATACTAAACAAATGAGGAGGCCAAAACTCCTTGGTTTCCTCAATGCTCCTACAGTGCTTCTAAGGGGCTCCCAAGGGGCCAGACAAGCCCCTTGGTACATGCCCCTTAGGACACGCCCACGTCCGCATCCCGTGGAATCAGCCAGATGTAAACCTAATCACTGTGGGGAGGAGCAGGGACGTACTGGCAGCACAGCTGATGATCAAACGCCACTGACCAGCTCAACTCCAGGCAAGGCAAGCCTCTGATGTATCCAAGGTGGAGAAATATTTTAAGGATGCTTTGGGTATTGCCAATTCTGGCCAAATATCTATTGTTAATTGCTATTATTTATCAGCTAAATCCTTGGTTGAAGATGCCACTAGGGAAAGTTTGCAATTGGTGGATAAAAAAGATTCACTGGATTTGACAAATTTCTTGGAGTCCTCTTCTGAAGATATTTCTGTGCGAGCTACTCTTATGGTGACCTTTACCTCAGAACTTAATAAAATCTCTGTTAATTATATTTTCAGAATAAGATAAGTACTTTTCTATGGTCAAAAGGTGATGCTATTCAATGATGTATCTAGAGTTACACAGATGCGTAGGAAATCTTTCCTCAGCATAAAGCCTATGGTCCTTGCTATAGATGCTAGCTTTATTCTAAAATTTCCTTGTAAGTATTTAGTAGCATATTAAGGTAGTCAATATGGTTTTTGGATACTATGTGCTTGGAGAAGTTTTTTGAATTAAAATGGTGACTGTGATATGGTCAATATTTCCTTTTTGTAATTTGGTTCTACACTGTTTTGTGAGTGGGGAGGTATCCTAGTAATATTGATTTAATATACACACCCCTGCTTCTTTGACCGTTTTACCCCCTTGACATGGGTTATATTTTTGGCTATTTCTTTATTGAGGTTATTTCTTGATTCCCTTATACTTAAGAACATAAGAACATAAGATATGCCATACTGGGTCAGACCAAGGTCCATCAAGCCCAGTATCCTGTTTCCAACAGTGGCCAATCTAGGTCATACGTACCTAGCAGTTTCCCCAAAAGACACAGGTTCCACAATGCTTTACCCGTTCCACTCCGTTCATTAATTTATAGACTTCTATCATATCTCCCCTCAGCCGTCTCTTTTCCAGGTTAAAGAGCCCTAACCTTTTTAGCCTTTCTTCATAGGAGTATCCTTCCATCCACTTTACCATTTTGGTGGCTCTTCTCTGAACCTTTTCTAATAACGCTATATCCTTTTTAAGATACGGCGACCAGAATTGCACACAATATTCAAGGTGCGGTCTCACCATGGAACGATATAGAGGCATTATAATATCTTTTGTTTTATTTTTCATTCCTTTCCTAATGATACCTAGCATTCTATTTGCTCTCTTGGCTGCCACTGCACACTGGGCCGAGGGTTTTAACATGCTATCCACAATGACGCCTAAATCTTTTTCCTGGGTGGTGGTTCCTAATATGGAACCTTGCATCGTGTAACCATAGTTTGGGTTGTTCTTCCCTAGGTGCATAACTTTGCACTTATCCACATTAAATTTCATCTGCCATTTTGATGCCCAGTCTTACAATTTATCAAGATCCTCTTGCAATTTTCCACAATCCTCTTGGGTTTTAACAACTTTAAATAATTTTGTGTCATCTGCAAATTTGATAACCTCACTCGTTATTCCACTTTCCAGGTCATTTATGAATATGTCAAAAAGCAGCGGACCCAGCACAGATCCCTGGGGTACACCACTATTCACTTTTCTCCATTGGGAAAATTGGTCATTTAGCCCAACCCTCTGCTTTCTATCTTTTAACCAGTTCTTGATCCACAGTAGTACACTGCCTCCTATCCCATGACTCTTTAGTTTTGCCAAAGGTCTCTGAAGAGGGACCTTGTCAAAGGCTTTCTGAAAGTCCAGATACACTATATCAACTGACTCACCTTTGTCCACCTGTTTATTCACACTTTCAAAAAAACATAATAAATTAGTAAGACAAGATCTTCCTTGTCTAAAGCCATGTTGGCTGTCTCCCATTAGGCCATGACTATCTACATGCTGAGTAATTTTATTCTTTATGATGGTTTCTACCATTTTTCCCGGTACTGACGTCAGGCTCACCGGTCTGTAGTTTCCCGGATCACCCCTGGAACCCTTTTTAAAAATTGGCGTTACTTGATTCTTATGTAATTGATTTGATTTTGCTTATGTAAAATTATAAACATTTCTAAAAATAAAAGAAATAGCAATGCCTGAATAAAAAAAGAGGATATAAAAAGTAGAATATCCTATGTCAAACTAGGAAATCACACAAAGTTGTAATCATGGAAAATCACTTAGGTCCAGTGTTGGACAATAACAGATTGTAACATAGTAACCTTATTACTTTTCAGAGATGGAAAAGGCATTAAAATCTATGGACCCAATTTTCATCCGGGTGGTGCTATCCACCACATAGGGGCATGTTTACTAAACATTCCTAACGTGCGGGGCCGCGGTAGTGTGCCTGTGCCATATAAGGAGTGGGCGGTTCAGGCCGAAAAAGGAAAAAAAAAGACCGTATGTGTGCGCGTCACGTTAATGTGCGGGGCCCACATTAGCGCATGGGAAGGCTAAGTGGCACATAAGTGGGAAGGCTAAGTGGCACATAAGGCTAAGTGGGCACATATAGGAATAGAGCTGTAGCACAATGGTGAAGACAATAACCAATGGTGCAGGGGCCACGTGTTCAATCCCCCAGTGTGTGCAGCCCAAAAAGGCTGGCTAAGGCACCACCTTGAATGTGGAAATGTGTGTCAGGAGGCAAAATAATTTTGGGGCGGCATAAGGCGGCGCACTGTTCATTTTGGGGCGGCATAAGGTGGCGCACTGTTCATTGTGGGGCGGCATAAGGCGGCGCACTGTTCATATTGGGGCGGCATAAGGCGATGCACTGTTCATTGTGGGGCGGCATAAGGCAGCGCACTGTTCATTGTGGGCAGCAGGATGCGGCGCGCTGATGGCCACAAGGCGGCGCGCTGATGCTAAAGCAAAGGAACACAGCCACAGCACAATGGTTAAGACACTGACCAATGGTGCAGGGACCAGGGGTTCAATCCCTCACAATGCCCATTGAAAAAGGCTATCCGAGGCAGTATATTTTATGTTGTGGAGTGCTTTAGGAGGCTTTTTAATTCTATTTTGTGATAACTACTAGCAAACGCACTCTCACAGCATGTTAACATAAGGCGGACCATAAGGCACATGTTACAGTGCACCGTCCGCCAAGGCACCCTAGAATGTCCCCTATAGGGCAGCATGTATGTTGCGACACAGGATAATGTATAGTGCACCCTATATGGATGCCAACCATAAAGTGCCCTATAGGGCGCCCAATAAAGCACCCTCAGAGGCACCTTATGGGTACAGTACGCTGAGGGTGTTATTGCAGGCATCAACATATGTACAGTAAATGTAAAAAATGCTTTGGAAAACCCTATCACAGAACCCCACTGTGGGTATGAACCCATGACCTCTGGCTGCATAGGCAGTGGCTTAACCATTGGGCTACCCCTCTATAGCTGTAAACAAACTTCTGCCTGGCTGCAGATAGCCTGAACGTCACATCACAGACAGTCTGCTGGTGTAAACAGGATAGGGTTAGGCCACCCGTACCCATGATGCACTGCACATGCAAATCAGCTGTCCACAGATGCACACAAGATGGGAACTGCACCCCTAAAGCTACCCGGCCTGGTAGGGGGAGGTGTCCTTGTGCACCCACACAGCACCTCGGCCTGGTAGGGTGTCCTGAGTGGGTGGACAAACGGCAAAGAGTAGCTAAACACCATCACATTGTGCGGTTACTATGCCCACCCTGAGTGTGTGATGATGCGCCCAGGACCAGGTGCACAACACCTCGCATGGCTGAATGTGGCCATGCCAGAGCTCCAAAGCAGCAATAACCTGTGAAATAGGTAGGTGCTGCATAAACATCTTGGAGATTGCTGTCTGCCACAGTTAGCAGAACACGCACCCCCCCCCCGGTGGACAACACAGGATCTCCCACCAACAGATCCCCATACTATCTTTCTCCCCCTCATGGCAGTAGAGTCAACCATCAACTCCAGTCCTGCTGGGGAAGTAGACCCCCACCCTCCACAGGGCAGTCCAAACAACTCCACACACATCCATAAGCACAATATCAGACAGACATTAGGCCTGGATATTCATAGATGCACCCCACCACTATCTGATATCCTCCTGCAGCAAGCCATCAGCCACTGCACCCTGCAAGGCACTCCATCAAGACACATACCATCTGTGCTCAGTCTGCTGGTTGGTCCTGATGGAAATGCATGCACCCACAACTGGGGTGGCAACACACACAAGCAGATAAGACAGTGAAAAGGCCCCAACAGGAAACCCATATATATCACATGAGAGAAATGCAATACAGCACTATGGGTGTGCCTAGCCATGCTGCCATCACTGCACACTCATGGTGAGAGTGATCCCCCAGCAGCACATACAGAGGTCCCCCTGTCTGTGTAGGTGGTGGCCGGGCACTACCATGTCCCTGCCAGTGCCCTATGCCCTGTGCAGCTGCATCCTGGTCAGCCCACCCTGTCTGAGATATACCCATGGTCTCTTGCTACTCATTATGCACATTAGCAGGCCAATACTGGCAACAGTGCTGGCAGTGTGGGCTGTGGAAGGGGCTTGCAGCCAGCACCCACTGTATAGACAGACACACACTTCCACACCTATGCCAGCATGGTGCTACTATTGAGGAGGTAATTAGCCTTGGCCACCAAACCTGTCCTAGGCACGGCAAGGCATGGATATGGTACGCAGTACTGCTGGGGGTCACTCCCCAGGGTGGTAAACACCGTCAGAGGCCAGTCCTGGAGCACGCCCCGCAAACACCTAACAGATTGTTCTGATGGGGTCAACTAGCAGTATGTGCGTAACATATGGATATCTATCTGCCAGTACTCCTAGCAAACGTCTCAGAGCTGTGTACCGTATACCTCAGGTGTAGGGTGACATTGCTAAGGTATGCAGGTGCTAGTATTGGGAGATGCACGCAGGGTCCACTGTTCTGCCTCTCCAGGAGACATTGGCCAATGGGGCCTGTGGGTGTGGGTGTGGGTGTGTCTGCCCCTGTTGGCTGCTGCTTTACGGCAGAGATTCCCAACCCCAGTCCAGGTCTGCATCACACTGTTCGTGTTTTCCTGCTGTCCCTCATGAATATGCATGAGCTACATCTACATGCCATGGGGGTGGTGCATAGATATACAGCACAGGCATTTGTATGAGTGGCAGCATGGAACCTGACTGGTGTGTGGCACACCAGGAATGCATTTGGGAGAGTCTGCTCTAGGTACTGCCCCTGTTCATGGTGTCTGTGCTCAGTGGGGTAAAAGATAGACGTATTACCATTGCATATGTCCTCGACACGAAAGGTGTGTCCTTACTATCACTCTGTAGGTGTGGGAAAAATATGTGGCTAGGATTGGCGGAAGCCCCAGCTGGGCTTTGAACCTGTGACCTTCTGTTCTTGCATGCACTGTCTGTGTGCACTGCACCACCATGTAGCCACAGATTGACTGGTTTCCCTGGAACATCCATGACTGTGGATCCGGCAGGGCCTGTCTGTTGCAGTGGACTGTGCCAGCCTGCACATGGCTAGGCCTCTGTCTTCTGTGGCTAGCAGCCACTGCCCCTGCACCACATGTACTCGTCCGCCAACATGCTGGCATGAGCTTCTCTCAGAAACAGCAGATGACCAGATTGCAATGTGGCAGTACGGGACTGCATTTGGGGGATTTGGCTGTAGGTAATGCCCATTGTTGTTGTGTTTTTGCAGTGTTGTGTAAAATATGGGTGTTTTCCCCATGCTTATGTTCCCTGCAATACAGGGGTGTCTGCGCTATCTTTGTTTAGTGGTGGGTAAAATATAGGGGCTGGGCTGGCATGTGCCCCAGCTGGGATTTGAACCTCTGGTCTTAGAGGTACTGGCTCTGTCCACTGCACCACACTATGGCCACAGAGACAATGCAGCCCCTGGAGGTAGTATACCTGGCAGAATGGAGTCACAAACCCTGCTCTACGCATTTTTACTGTGGGCACATGCACTCTGTCTGGTGACAAACGTGCACATAAACCCCGGAAATGACCACAGACACTGGGGGACAATATATCACCACGCTGGGCAAAAGTGATATTAATGGGCAACCATAGCAAACACTCCCAGGAAAGCTCCAAAAAGGACATTTGTTTTGGATGAGTCTCCGCTCCGTAGACCCTTCCAATATTCATTTCTTCTTTCTGGAGCTTTCCTGGGTGTGTTTTCTATATTTTCCCATTACTATAACTGTTCCCCAGCTGCATTACTATTTGTGATATTTTTGTTGTGGTCACTTTCTATTTTTATTTTCACTTTTGTGCTGTGCACATGTATCACACTGCTCACGTTTTGCAGGTTTCCCCGATTTTGCTGTACATTGCTGACGGAAATGGTTTCTCTTCCCTTTAAATGCCCTTTAAATGGTAGTTTTGCTTTGGGATTCGGCCCCGATAATGTGCGGGGAGCCTCTCCCCTCCCCTTCCCTGCCCATTAAACCCATCTCTCCGCCCCTCAGGAACCTTCCTCCGCCCTCCGTTAGCCGTTCCACGCCTCTATCGGACATTTGCGGGCCCGTACTTGTGCGGGGCCCGTTATTGTGCCGCGCACCTGTGCGGGGGTGACACGCACGATTGCGGGGCGTTTAAGCGCTCTTAAGTACCGCTTTTAGTGCGCTATTTTGCGGCGCGCAAATTAGCGGTTTTTAGTAAACATGCCCCATAGATGCATTGCTCACCCTCCTTCTGCCTAACCTGGATTTTCAATGCTGGTGTCATATGCAGCCCCGGTATTGAAAATCCGGGTCTCGCTGCATAACCAGGAAGCCGCAGGAGCAAGATGGGTAGCACTGATTTTCAATGCTACCTGCTTAGCCCCTGTGCCTGAAAGATAGGTGAGGAGAAGCCACGTTTATCTTTCAGGCACAGAGAGCTAAGCGGGTAGCATCAAAAATTGGTGCTACCCAGTTAGCACTTTCCTCCGTCTCCACTCTACACCGGAATGCCCCTAATATGCCCCAATGCTAACCGCATAGCATCTGGGCATACTAGGCTTATTCAGCATTTTCAAAGGGAAATCGGGCCCTATGCCTTTTCATGAGACCTCTGGCCCTGATGATTTTACAGTGGAATTTTATCATACAGTACTTTCTTTGCTCAGTTGGGTTCAATTTTATTAAAATTATATGAGACATTTATGCTGCCTTTTCATAGGTAGGAATCTTGCTGTTTGAATCATAGGAATTAATGCCTGTGGCAGGAATGCTTATATGTGTGTTCCATGAGGTTTTATTTTCAGGTTTTGTATTTGACAATGTGCATGGTGTTTTATGGGGCTGTTTCTCCAAATGGGTGAGTTTTGCGCATATCATCACAGTTATGGACCCCATTTCTAAGCCAGGGTATGTGGAGCATAATCTCAGTCTCTCAAATTTACTGCTAATGCTAGGCGTAGTACATGCATCATACCAAAGAGAGCTTCCCTCTGGAGTTTGTAAGATGTTGCGCGTATGGGTAATTTAGCAAGGTGTGCATTGGAAATTCCTCTTTATTAGGCCTGTGGCACCCAACATGATGGGAAATAATATCTTTTTGCTACATTTTATTGGTTTTAGACTGCATTTCTTGGTACTTGAATATTTTCTCCCTCTAAAGATCTTAAATTTACATTTGTTGCTTTTTGCAGTTTTTCTTGTGGCGGTTTCCCTTTTCTACCGTTTTTTGGCAGATTTTCTTTGTGTATCCTCTTGATTTAAATATAGGGTTTGTAACATAAAAGTAGCAGTACATTATTTCCTCCTTATCTGTAGAAGCACACTTAAGCGTAGTTAATCCTCTTAACTTTTTCATTAATTTCTGTGGTTTATCTCCTGCCACAGTGGGTTCATGAACATGCTTACCATGGCTTTTGTCCATGGCAGGTATGTTATCTACATCTGCAGTGCTTGCACTATTGCAACCACCATCGTTAGCTAGTGCATAAACTATGGGAGGGCACCTTTTTATCCTGGGTGACGTGCGGCCAGTATGCAATTTTCTTTTTTGTTCCTACAATACTTCAATTGTAGTGTCGCCCTGTTGGGATTTAGTATAGTTTTTGTATAATGGAGTCACCTCATGATGGTATCCAGCAAGACTTGGGGATAGAACAATCTTCTGACCCCCTAAGAGAAGCACAGCAGTTCACCAACCACAGCTAGTGAATTTTATGTTGCACTTCACTTTGACCCCTGTTTTATGATGTTTTGGATTTGTTACTGTCTAATTTATTGTTATGAATGTTATTTTGTAATCCACTTAGATTTTGATAAGTGACATGGAAATGTTTTAAAATAAATGAAATACACAATTGATAAATGTCTGATGTCATGGGGGGCACCAGGTTCAGAAGTCACACAAGGTGCAGTAATAGCTTAATACGGTCCTGCCATGGACACCCATTAAAATACACAGGGTCAGAATGCTGTCTTCTAATCCATGTTGGCACTGTCAGGGACAAATTGGTAGATTGGCTCATATGATTTTTGAGTGCCCTGTCATAAATAGTTTTTGGATGGAGGTGAGCTGCATTTTGTCAGTTTTTTAAATGAAGGTTTGCCCTTACTTACAATGACATAGTAATATGCTCTGCAGTCCTAACAGTTGACCTGTTGGTCTTAGGGGTATGTTTACTAAACCGCAGTAAAGGAGCAAGTGTACCATTAGCGCATGCTAACTGCGCATCTGCACCCTTAGCTCATTCAAAAAGGCACTTTAGCATGTGCTAACGGTACCAGCCACTTTAGCGCACACTATCGGTACCTGTGGGTGGAGAGAAGGCATGCACAGGGCGGAGAGTGGGGGCCAATGGGTGGGGAGTAGGCGGGAACAAGGTTTGCTCCCTTAACACAGGCGCCTTAGTGGTAGGAACTATAATGCAATTCAAAACCACGTGGAAAGGGTGGTTTTTTTGAGGAGAGAGAGTCTACAATGTGATGCACAGACAGGGGAGCCCAAGAGAGTGATAGTGGTGCTCCATTAGCAGCAACAGTATAGTACCCAAGTATGAAAGAGCACTATATTGATGGTGCAAATAAGGTCAAAGGAGGTGGCACATGGGTCATGCAGTGGGGGCTGCTGATGCACAGGGGGGGACCAGACAGCTGCCTAGATGGCACATATCAACATAAGACTACAAAGGAACATGTCCAAACTTTTTTAAACCCAGCTATACTGACAGCTTTTACCACATCCTCTCTGATAATGGATTGCAAGTTTTGATTACACGTTGACTTAAAAAATATTTTCACCTTGAATATCCAAATGGGTTATACTGTAGCTGCATTTCAGGTCCCCTAATCTGTCCACAGTCTGATGGCATAAAAAAGCGACCTACATTTACCTGTTCCACTCCAGACAATAATCTATAGACTTCTATCATTTCTCGCCTCAGCCGTCTCTTCCCCAGGTTGATGAGCCTCAACCTTTTTAGCCTCTCCACAAAGGGATATTCTGCCATCTCCAGAACCATCTGTGATGTTCGTCAGGATCCCACAGTGGCAGTGGCAGCACACAGACCTGTTACTGCTTCAGAAAGGTAATGTGCCACATGGGGAGGTCCAAGGGTCCTGGCACACCAGGCAGAGATTCAGGCTACCTCCCCCGCCCCCTGCTGCCACAGAACCCAGATGTGGGGGGAACAAGCCAATAGTGCCAGACACAGTAGCCCGCGAGGTAGATGGAAAATGCAGGTGCCCGGGGAAATACCACAGCAGAGGCTGCCAGCCTCCCTCCAAGACATATCGGTGGCAAGCAGTGATGAGGTCCCTGCATGGGCAGCTGGTGGGGGGGGGGGCTGCGTGGCTTTCCATGTGTTCCCCTGCCCCCCATCCGGCCCTTGTGCCCAAGGCTCCTGCCAAACCCACATGTTTGACATGCTGGGACTGCAACCACCACCACTGACAGTGCATGGGCATGTCTGCATGGTGGGGTGTTGGTGATGGTGTGGGAAGTGGCATCAGTCTTCAGCAGACAGAGAAGCCTTGTCCTGGTTGTGTCTGCCATGCGAATTGCAGCATATGCCAAAGGTCAGCTGAAGGGAAGCATGTCAGCAACAGGAGCTATTATCTTCTTAAGCCAGCACTGTGCTGCAACACACATAGTTGGTGTGTGTATGTGTGGAGGGTCACAGGTTCAGGTCCCTGCTGGGGTTTCTGTATTGCATCTTCCTGTGGACAAGGTTTAGCATGACAGTGTAAATACAGCTCCAGCTCCAAGGAAATTGCCAGCAAGGGTGGAAACACCCACCAACAGCACTGACAGGCTCCTCTATCCACAGTTGGCTGGATGCTAATAGCACATGGTAACAACGTGTGGTGAGGCCAAGGCACAGTAATAGCATCTGCAAACAGAGCACATGTTATCAATCCTTGAGCTGACATTGAGGCAGGAGTGTCAAGCAGGAATGCCAACCATCTCCACTTTTGCACAGTGTGCCAATGAGAGTGTATGTGTATGTATGGCTCCCATTTGTCCCTGGCTTTCTGCACTGCACTTTGGCTCACATTGTTTGAGTTTTTCCCAGCCTGTTTGAAAAATGTGAATAAGGTAGGCAGAGGATTGTGGGTATCGCCTGAAACAGCGCAGATTGGCCTGAATGTGTCTGCCACAATGGTAGGGCCACTGACTGAGACACCACTGTGCCCGTCTGCCATGTGCATTGCCTGTGTGGCCACTGTATGTCATGCTGAGATGGCACTCTCACTATGACCAAAAAGTGACCATGGCATGGTTATGTATCCACATAGAGCTATTACACTGACTGGATCCAGTGATGTCGATACATTTTCTGTCTATGAATGCTAATCATAGGGCAAACAGCTGAGTGTCAATACTGAGTATCCCAACACAAAGTGCTCATGGTCACACTATGTGCATGCTGACCAGCAAACCACCCAAAGTCAGTTTGTGCTTCACTGACATAGCCAGTGAAGGACAGTAGGGGCAGATTTCTGCTGATGCTGTAGTCAGCTGTTAGTCCTCAATTGTTAGGGCAGCAGTTGTTCATGGCCTATTCACTCGGGTCCTGGCAGGATAGTAATAGTGGTCCCACACCAACCTATATACCCCCACTGCAGTGGCTGTCCATGGCAGCAGCATATTGACATTGGCCACTAGCCTGCACTGTTATTGGATGGTTATTGTTCAACATGGGCAGAACACAGGGCCAAGCTGTTGCTGTCACTGACACCTATAGCCTGCAGGAAACAGAAAAAAGCACAACACACTAGCAGTGATGTAGACATACAGCACAGCCAGCATAGATAATCTCTAACAGTGCAGGTTCAGTGGACCAGGTGCTGGGCACTTCTTCTCACCCTCAGGATGACAGGTGAAACCTATCTGCAGCACAGCTTGCTGTTGTTATGTGCATGTAACATACTCAGCCAGTGCATCTTACTGAGCTGATATTTATTTATTTATTTTATTTATTTATTATAAATTTGTATACCGCTACTTCCAGCGATCAGCAGCGGTAACTTGAGAGGAAGGATGTACAGTGCAATTTAAGCATACAGACTGATTACAGAGAGGAGACCAGCACAATTTAAGCATACACACTGATTACAGAGAGGAGAACAGCACAATTTAAGCATACAATCTGATTACATAGGGGAGGACACATAATGTACAGTTAAAATTTGATCAGGGGGAGCATTTGATCTAAGAGGAGTTGGGGGTTAGATTATCTACATATATACATTAACTTAGGGGTAGGTCAGCAGGGTGGGATAAGTAGAGGTAGATTTGTCTAGGTGATGCCGTAATGGGATTGGAAAAGGTGGGTCTTAAGCTTTTTCCTGAAGTCCTTTAGGTCATTGATCTGGCGTATCTCATGAGGCAAGTGGTTCCAGAGCATGGGAGCCGCGTAAGTGAAGGCCCGGTTGCTCGTCCGTACGTTGACTGCTCTTATGCTGCTTGGTACGCAGAGGGTGTTCAGGTTATTGGTCCGTCTGCTTCTGTTGAGCGGCTGTGTGGTGATGAGGTTAGAAAGGAATGAGGGGGATACTTTGTGGATGATTTTGAATGTTGTTATTAGAACTTTGAAAATTATTCGTGCCGAGATGGGTAGCCAGTGTAGTTCAATCAGGACTGGTGTAATGTGATCTACTAGTTTCTTGTTCATGATAATCCTGGCGATATGCTGGATCAGTGCATTCTCCATTGGTTCTTCAGCTGCAGACCATAATTTTGCATGTGCAGTGCCTCATGGGTAGTGGTGGCCCAACCTATGCCGGCACAGACAGCAAGCAGTTTCACCAGAGATCTGCAGGCTCTATACATCTTCCTAAAACTGTGTGGAGGTGTAGCCTACTGGTTGGTGCAATGTCTCCAAGGTCCAGGGTTTGATTCCCACTTGCTCATTTTGTGCCTGGTTGCGCTTGCACAGTCTTGGCTCTGCTGTGACCTGCAGACAATCATTCTTCTACATTTCTATGCATTATGGCCACACGTTTGGTAGCTCAACATGACATTCCCCATCATGGACATCTGTGAGCATGGCTTTAGTGGCTCTTCCGTGGCGTATTGCAGAGGGTCAGTGTTGTATATGCAGCAGATGTCTGGGTCAACTAGTACGGATGGGTTTTCTGTTTTGCCATCATTGTGACCTCCCAGCTTTATGTAATGACGATATATCTCGTACATTCAGATTCAGGCACCTAACACTCGTTGCATAGCCATCCATTGCACTGTTCTGCCATCATTACTTGCCCCACATGGGGCAAATGAGCTCAACTTGTCCCTTTCATTCATGCCACTCTGTCAGGTGTATTGTCTTGCAGTTACACAGGCTGAAGCACCAGTTCCATCCTCACAAATGTACCCCATGGCACTGCTACTTTTGGTTCACACACACCAAATGCTTTAGGACTGTATGATCTCATACATCCACCCACCACACACAATGCAAACTCTCTGCTTGGATGATCTGGTCTACACTATCCACACCTGAATGGTGTTTCAGGCTGATAGCAACGGCATACCGAACAGGCATTAACAATGTGCATACATTGCAGAAAGCACAATGAATGCACTTTATGAATGATTGAGTAGATAAGGATAAGGCAATGGCAGGCAGGAATGCCAACCAACACCATTTTTGCAGATTGCTGTGAGGTAGGTGTGTGTGTGGGGGGGGGGGGGAGTTGTATGTGAGTGTCTCTCCAGAGTTCTGTGGCCTTTTGCAATAAACAGTGGCCCGCATTACATAAGTTGTCCCCAGCATTTGTCTTGACGTTTCCATGATGAGGAGTAGAGGCTTGTGGGTATGGCTTGAAATTGATTGCTTAGCCTAGGATATGTATGCCTTGGAGATGGGGGTCAGTGGCTGGGACTTTGCAGTCCCCATAAGCCACGTGCGTGGCCTGGGGTTCTACATCCAGTCATGCTGAGAAGACACTCTCATCGTGAATGAGCTATGACCATGTCATGGCTAAGTAGCCACATAGTGCTATTATATAGATGTGCTGCAGTGATGTTGCAATTCCTTTTTTCAGTGGGAGCACAATCACTGCACTGGTTGTGCATGCTGTTTGGCCCAAGCCAGGGTGGTCATGGTCACTCTATGCACCTGCAGTATGTTTGTGCCAGCAGACTAGCCATAGTCGGTTTGTGCATGGCTGAGATTACCCTGTGGTGGGTCGCAGCCAGCAGCCACCACAGATGCTACAATGGAATGTTAGCTCAAGATGGCTAGGCCAGCAGCAGCTCTTGGCATGCCCATTATGATCCATGCAGGCTTGGACCATAATGGGCATGCCACTGTGTCACTTCGGGATCCATAGGGGGCATGTCATCCACATCCTCTGCCATTCACTGCCATTACAGCATTTTCCATTGCCACACAAGAGTGTTTCACTACAGCTGCCTCCCACATGCTCATTCCACTTATTGACTGCCAAGTAGGGTGCCCATGGATATGTCAGACCTATCAGCTCCCACCGCTCCTTCCATCCCTCCCCTTTACATTGCTTTCCATAGTGGTTTCCTTTTCTAGTGTTAAGTTGAACTCCTGGTACCTTAACGCCTGATGTCCTGTTAATGCACGTTAAGGGGCTCATTGCACCCTTATCACCAGAATGCCTCCTACCCACCCAGAGCCTTTTTCACATAGAAAACCTCTTATTGCCACCATTAACGCTCAAAAAAGCCTGCTCCCTTAATGCCCTTTAGTAAACATACCCCTTAGCTTGAACTATCTGCCAATATGAATAAAATGGGCCGCTCAGTAGATAGTTCAAGACAAGTGCTGGTAAAAGGGGCCCTAAATTTACCATTAACATGTCAATGCCATAAGATTTGCAAAAATCTAATTGTGAATCATGCAATAAAACAAATTCATCCAAAACTGTGTAAGTTAAAAAACCACTATTGCCTTCTGCAGTTTAGCTAGTAAAGGGATGTTTGCTATCAGCCTAGAACTGGTAGTTAAATTTAGATCCAAATTTCTGCCTTTGGGGATAGGTTTTAAAATAATATCTCCAGCATTATTAACAAAGCTGCCTGTTCTTAAAGCTTCAGTAATAAAAATCAGCATCCATTGTAAAACTAACAATGGGGCATTTGCACTGGAGAACTTGGACACAAATCAAGCACACTGTTTGATTTAGCATATTTCTGAAGCAAAGACTGAATCTCTTTAGCTGAATTAGATGCAAATTCATCCCAAACACAATTAGCAGGGATTACCTCATATAACCTCCCCAAATCTGGCGGATGGCAGCTAATTACTGTACTTCATTTCCAGTTTTAGTTGACCTCTAAGCCCTTTAGCCTTTAAATTGAAATACGAAGATAGTGATTCAGCTGTCAAATTAATGTCCACATTGCTTTCTTCTGTAATAGCCATAAGCATCATTTTGAATATTTTAAGCAGAGCCTTTGAACTATCATTAAGAACACTGGTTTACACCAAAATAGTTTTTTCTTCATTAAAAGTGGAATTAGGTTTTCCTAAATCAGTTTGTCACACTGATTCTAAATCTGTAATTAGGTTTTCTCTAGCATGTGGGGTTTTAGAGATATCATTCATAGAGGTTTCTGTAAAATGTTAACCATCGTAAACGCTGGAAAAGTCAGATGATACACATGCTAATAATTATATTTGGCATGTTTGCATGTAAGAAACGCACTAAGGGGGATGTTTACTAAACTATCCTAATGTTACCGGCGCAAGTTGCAGCGTTAATGTGAAGAATGCCATATAAGGTAGTGGGCGTTCCGGAGGGAAGGTAGCAAGGAATCGGTATCGGGCAATAGTGGGCGCCGTGGCACGTCAACGCGCGTTAGCCTTAAGTCCATGCCAGCGTTATGCTAGAAGCTATAGAGAGGTAGCCTACTGGTGACTACAATGACTGTAGAGGAAGAGATCATGAGTGCAATCCTGCTGTGGTGTTATTTCATAAGGCTGTCTGAGGCTTTTCCTTTTAATTTAAATCAGTGCTGTCAGCAAAAACACCCTCACAGTGCCGTAACCTAAGGTGCCTCAAAAGGCGGCCTATAAGGCACTCCATAGGGCACATTATAAAGTGCCCTGTCCACCAAGGCACCTTATAATGTGCCCTATAGGGTGCTTTATAGGGCACTCTATAGGGTGCCCTATAGGGACCCTTATGAGGCACCTTAGGTTATGGCACTGTGAGGGTGTTTTTGCTGGCAGCACTGATTTAAATTAAAAGGAAAAGCCTCAGACAGCCTTATGAAATAACACCACTGTGGGATAAAGCCCATGATCTCTGCCCCTACAGTTATTGAAGTAACCAGTGGGCTACATCTCTATAGCTTTTAATACACTGCTGGCTGGCAAAAGACTGCAGGTCACTGCACAAACTGTCTGCTGTGGTTACGGGGATAGGGTAAACCCACCCATACCCATGATGCACTGCACATGCAGATCAGCAGTCTGCATCTGATCACAAGATGGGGTATGTGCCTCTACAGCACCCCGGCCTGATAGGGGGAACTGACCGTGTGTGTTACTGGCACAGAGTAGCTACAGACTGTGACATTGTACGCTTCCTGTGCTCACCCTGAGGGTGAGGTGGGGCGCCCAGCATGAGGTCCACAGCACCTGGGTTAGCTGAGATAGACTGTGCTGCAGGTCCCCATCAGTGCCAGTGCGTGACAGGTAGTCCTGGCAGACACACCTGTCTCTATCTGTATTTCCCAGTCACATTTAGCTCTTGTGGACTATGGTGCACTCAGAATAGTGCATAGTCTCTGTGGTTGTCATTAGCACATGTTATAAGAGAAGGGTGGCATTTGGACCCAAAAGCAGATTATGTTGCACCATCCAACCTGCTCGGTGGGGGTCAGGATCTCCCACCACCAGAACCACACACTCCTTCTCTGCAATGGAGGCAGTAGAGGGGACCATCAACCCCACTTCTGCTGGGGAATGGGCACCCTCCAGGACAGTGAATGAAGATCTGTAAGTATCACATAGGGCACTGACAGAAGGCCTGGAGAAGCTCAACTACCACAATCTGACATTCACTAGCACAATCAAGTCTTCACCCTCTGCAAGGTGTTCCAGACATACACATGCTAACTGTAGACAGTTTGCCAGCTAGTACATAGTGCATGTTCCTGGAGGAATTGTGGGCACCCAAACATGGGATGTAAGCACACACGCCAAGCAAGTATGTCAGTGATTGGGCCCAAGAAAAGAGAACTCATAGATATCACTGACAAGAAGCACCATAGAGCCCTATGTGGGAACCTAGCCATGCCATGGTCATTGCTCAGTCAGGGTGAGAGTGCCCACCCAGCATGACATGCTGTGGCCACCCTGTTCGTGCAGGTGGTGGTCGGGCACTACAATGTCCCAGCTATTGCCCTATGCCCTGTGCAGATGCATCATGCCTAGACCGCCATGTCCAGGCCATACCCACAATACCTTGTTCCTCATTATGCACATTGGCAGGCTAATACTGGAAGCAGTGCAAGCATTGGGGGCTCAGTAAGGTGTAGGCAACCACAAAACACTGGATAGACATACACACACTCACACACCTATATCAGCATTGTGCAAAGATAGAGGTGATTGTCAACCCTGGCTGCTACACCAGCCCTGCCCCCTCCACCACCAGCGCCCCTCCCCCACCATGTTGATATGCCCTTATGCGCAGTCCCAGGCCATCCATTGTGCTGGTATCCATGGTGTGGGATCTGGGGTAGGGGTGCCTACATAGACATCCACGCTTCCCCCCAGCACCGCCTATCAATGTTATGTGTCCTTTGGGGTACCTGCTGAGTACTGTCCCCTGGGACACTGTGGGACACACACTTGTGGGCATGTTTGACCTTAGTCAGTTGCTGGCTTGCTGATTTGCAGTTTCTGGGTTCCTATGTGCCACCTAGGCATTTGCCTAGTCCACTCTGTGCCCCAGCTGCCCACTGCATGTCCCGCCTGCAGCCCCTTTTACCCCATTTGCAGCCTCACCGTAGTGCCCTTTCGTACTTCGTCACTATGCTGTTGCTGCATATCTATCACTACTATCACTTTTCTGGGTCTCCCTGCCTTTGCTGTACATTGCTGACTGAACTGGTTTCTCTCTCCTGCAAATGTGCCTCTAACGCGAGGTTTTCACTGGTGCTAATTTTCAGACTTTCATTTCACAGTGTTAGTGTGCATGGAGCCTCTCTCCGTCCACTCTCTGCACATTGACCCCTTCTCTCTGCCCTCTGGGGAGCGTTACTCCACCCTCTGTGTGTCTTGACGCCGCCGGAGATGTTATCTTGTGAAACCTCACGCTATCATGCGATAATGTTACTTTATCATGTGATAACATTACGTATCACGCAATAAAGTTGTGTATCGCGCGATAACATTGCGTATCGCGCGATAACGTTGCGTATCGCGCGATAACGTTGCGTATCGCGCGATAACGTTGCGTATCGCGCGATAACGTTGCGTATCGCGCGATAACGTTGCGTATCGCGCGATAACGTTGCGTATCGCGCGATAACGTTGCGTATCGCGCGATAACGTTGCGTATCGCGCGATAACGTTGCGTATCGCGCGATAACGTTGCGTATCGCGCGATAACGTTAACGTATCGTGCGCAAACTACACCGCTGCAATGTTATCGCTGTTTAGTAAACATACCCCTAAAAGTGTTTTACAGGAGACTTTCTGCTATGAGGTTTGTCAGGATTGTCACGATACAACAACCAGCTGTAATCTGTCATCATGCTCTCATCCCAGAGTCCTTGATAACATTTTCCATGGCCTTAATGTTTCAGTGAAACCTCTCACCCTGTTTGTCACTCATTTCGCTCAACTTTGATAGAAAAAAGTGAGGATGTGAGTGCATGAAGTGCATTTTCAATGACATGTGGCAACCAAGTTTACGATATGCATCATGTAACCTCTGTACTCCATCAATATAATCTGGTGATTTGTAATTATCCAGAAAGTTTTCAAAGATCCACTTAAAGACTTGCCACACTTCAAGTTCCAAAGCATCCAGGCATTTTTCAAATTCTTCATCCTCCATCACCTATCTTATATGTGGCCCCACAAAAATGCCTTCTTTCAGTTGTGCAGCAGTGCTCTTTGGAAATTTAGAAACAAGATGCAGAAATCCTTTTGAATTTGTTTGTGCCATTCCTTTCACAAAATTTTTCATTAAACCCAGTTTTATATGCAAAGGAGGAAGCAAAATATTTTTCTGGATTGACTAGTGGAACATGACTAACACTGCTCTTCCTAGAACATAGGCAGTTCTTAAAGGCCAGTTGTGAATAGCATAATGATCTTTGACAGTGCGATTGTCCCAGAGGCAGTGAAAACAGCAATATTTGGTAAATTTACCTTGCATGTCCATCAGCTTGCCAATACCCTTAAGATCCCCACAAATCTTCCACTGGTAATTTTCATAGCACATAGATTGGAGCAATATCTGCAGGTTATCATATGTCTCTTTGTGGTGGACAGAGTGTGCAATAAGAGCAATTATGAATAAGAATAGTCTTGAGGCTGTTTGTTTAAGAATCAATGAATAAGAAACATTCTGATGGTCCGTCGATATCATTGCAATATCACATTGGACGGTCTACTTTAAAGAACATCACTGCGATTGCATATGCGATAGTAGCAAATGAGAATATTCTTTTGAAGTAAGCTTTTTTCTGTCAGCTTTGAAGTAAGGAGTTCCACTTTAGCTTTTGAGAATGCCAAGTCTTATGTAAGATCACTAAGCTCTTCTTAGCTGAATTTCTCTGGGTTGCCATTGCTTCCATCTGGCACATAGTCTGACTCTTTGGATTGGCCGCCACTTGCACCTTCATCTAACTCTCTCCATTTCATTTGGTACAGCCTGTCCTGTGGAAGAACTGGAACAGGAAATGTTTCATCATGTGGGACTAGTCACATTGCAGACATAAGATATGGATACACAATGTTGTGCTTGTTCTTCACAGAAAACCCGTAATATTAACCAGACAAAAATAACCGTTGTGATGGTTTCTCGGCTCCATCCATATCACCAGTACAGCAAATGGCATCACTGTTTTCCTTCCAATTAGATAGTCCATTTACACAGTCAGTGCAAATGATGTGAGGTGTCCATGATTTATCCTGGTCACTCAGTATGCAATGCAATGCAATGTGTGCCTTCGAGTCAGTCCTGACTCCTGGTGACCCAGAAACTGCTGGGTTTTCTTGGCAGTGTCACCGGAAGTAGATTGCCAGGCCTTTCTTCCAGTAGGTATCCAAAATATAACTTGTATATTTTGTGAAGATCTGACTTTATGTTATGACGATGAGATACAGTAGCAAATCCACAAATGTAACAAAAAAACATCAAAATGATTTCTATACTATCTTAGCATGATTATTTTATATCTGATGATTTCTTCAGTGTTGTTATTATTACCAAATATGTAATCAAACTAATTAACCTGAAAAGCAAAATAAATATCAATCAATATTGGTAGGGTAATCACTGACAGAGTTTATGTCAATTCGGCTAGTATAGTAAAACTTCCGATACTATCATCTTTCAAACCTGACATGATACAACAAAAACAAAACTGCTTTTGAACATTGTTCATCATAGGTTATCTAATGCACATGAAATTATTTGTGATGATTTTTTTCATGTTGACAAGTGGAATTAATTGAGAAAAATATGTTTGTTGAGTAGTAAACAAATTCTTATTCTGCATAAGAGCCTTTTTCCATCTATTTGTATCTTCTACAGCATTTGAAGATCTCCACTCTCTTTCTAATCTATGACAATTTGATTTCTCCACAGCCAACTGGGAGGAAAAACCGATAGTTATTTTTCTATCTACATTCTGAAATCTACTTGGAGCTAACTTATTTAAAGTTTCTTCTATATCAAATAGATCAACATGCTCAAAAATATTTAGATGATAAGTAACATCCTACCAAAAAGAGAGAAATTCCACTTTTGATCTAATTTTCAATTTCTTTGTTAAGATCATGTCTAAAATTATTGGGCCCATTATTGAAAGGAATTAATACGGTTAGCAGACCCGATGAAGATATCATGTTGATGGATGGAGTCAGAGACATTGACAGTCATGCTGAGAAAGCAGTCCAGCAGGCGAGGGTCAAATTATGATGGCAACAATCCTCTGATTATGTGTCTTTCTCAAGTCCGCAGCAAATTCTGTCTTTTCCAGCAGTGCCCTTATCATGCTTTTCTGGGTCTCCTGATGATGATGCCACAGTATGGATGGAGTCAAGGGTGCTGACAGCCTTAACAAGAAAACAGCCATGGATATCAGCAAGCAGAAGGTCAAATTATGATGGAAATAGCCTTCAGATGGTAAGTGGTTCCTGTCCAAAAAACAAGAATGAAGGAAGAGGATGAGAACTGCAGACTAGTTAGTCTGTCTCTGTGGTAAGAAAATTAATAGAAATGCTGCTAAAGCAGTGGAGAGTTTGGTTTCTGGAATCTAAGAGCCCAACCTTTGAAGGCATTTACACGGGTAATTGCCCATGTTACTCGTGTAAATGCCTTAACCAGGATTTTCCAAAGACACCTACACAGGTAGTG
Source organism: Ichthyophis bannanicus (assembly GCA_033557465.1). Taxonomy (NCBI): domain Eukaryota; kingdom Metazoa; phylum Chordata; class Amphibia; order Gymnophiona; family Ichthyophiidae; genus Ichthyophis; species Ichthyophis bannanicus. The sequence continues at coordinate 1,312,489,944 of CM066032.1, forward strand.
CCTTGGCAAATCCCGGTTAAGTCCCTAACGTGCCCAGATGCTATGCAGTTAGCATCGGGATGTGTAGGGGGCATTCTGGGAGTGGGGGCAGAGGAAAGGACTAAGTGGGTAGCAGTTTTCTATGCTACCCAGTTAGTCCTCGGCGCCTTAAAGATAGACAAGGTTTTTCTTTCATATCTCTCATCTCCCGTCTTTCCTTCAAAGTACACATATTGAGGTCTTAAATCTATCCCCATACTGCCCATCTTAGTTGTTGTTCTCTGTACTGACTCCATCCTATTTTCATCTTTTTGAAGGTGCAGTCTCCAGAACTGTCCACAGTACTCCAAATGAGGTTCCACCAGGGCCGGATTTACCTATACGCCATGTACGCCATGGCGTAGGGCCCACAAAAATGGAACAAGTTAGCTTTTTTTAAAAAATAAAATTTAAAAGAAAAACCTGCTGGCTGCCGCCGCGGGGCCCCCTCTGCTGCCGCGGCAGCATGGACTGACCCGCGGGGGCCCCCTCTGCAAGTTCGATCCGTCGGTCCCTCCCTCCCTCCCTCCATCCATGCAGGCTGTGAGAGGCGGGAAGGGAGACTGTCTCCCTCGCGTCTCTGTTAAGCCCGCAGGGGCTGATGGAAAATTTCCCATCAGCCCCTGCGGGCTTAACAGAGACGCGAGGGAGACAGTCTCCCTTCGCGCCTCTCACAGCCTGCACGGAGGGAGGGACCGACCGACCGACCGAGCTTGCAGAGGGGGCCCCCGCGGGTCAGTCCATGCTGCCGCGGCAGCAGAGGGGGCCCCGCGGCGGCAGCCAGCAGGTTTTTTTTTAAATTAAATTTTACTTTAGGCCGACGGGGGGGGGGGGTAGGACTGGTAATGGGCTATTGGGGGGGCTGGGGCTGGGACTGGAAATGGGCTGGGGGGGTTAAGGCTGGAGGTGGGCTGATAAGGTTAGGACTGGTAATGGGCTGTGGGCTGGTGGGGGGGGTTAGAACTGGTAATGGGCTTTGGGGGGGTTAAGACTGGTAATGGGCTGTGGGCTGATGGGGGCTGTGTGGTCAAGGGCTATGGGGGGGCAAGGACTGGAAAGGGGCTGGGGGGGTTCCGACTGGAGGTGGGCTGATGGGGGTAGGACTGGTAAGGGGCTGTGGGTTGTTGGGGGGGTTTAGAACTGGAAATGGGCTTTGGGGGGGGTTAAGACTGGTAATGGGCTGTGAGCTGATGGGTGATGTCTTGAAATGGGCTATGGGGGGCTAGGACTGGAAAGGGGCTGGGGGGGTTAAGACTGGAGGTGGGCTGATGGGGTTAGGACTGGTAATGGGCTGTTGGGGGGGGGTAGAACTGGTAATGGGCTTTGGGGGGGTTAAGACTGGTAATGGGCTGTGGGCTGATGGGGGCTGTCTGGTAATTGGCTATGGGGGGCTAGGACTGGAAAGGGGCTGGGGGGGTTAAGACTGGAGGTGGGCTGATGGGGTTAGGACTGGTAATGGGCTGTTGGGGGGGTTTAGAACTGGTAATGGGCGGGGGGGCGGAGCCTGATGTCCAGCGGGATGGTCGCATAACGCTGAGGCTTCCGAGAGGCCTACTCAGAATCCTGAATTAACACCGTACATACTTGGAACTTCTACTCTGATCTTGCCGGGGCACATTGGTGAGATGGCGGGGACCAAACCCACGTGCCTGGAATTTGGATCTCCAGCGGCTTCTCACGGCAAACGTTCCAAAACTGAACCTCCGTCCCCGCAGAAGGGGCTGGCCTTGTGCGAGGGCCCCGGAATGCAGCAGGAAATCCTCGCAGAGATTAGAGGGGTCAAAAACCTCGTGCAGTCAAACGGTGAAGCACTCCGAGCGCTGCGGGAAGATTTTGGTGTGTTGCAAAGCAAGCTAGAAGGGCTTTCTTCGCGTCAGGACAAAATGGAGAGCATATTGGACTCCCATGCGGCCCGGTTGTCCAAACTCGACAAAGTTGAACGTCAGGTGCGGGCCTTGCAGAAAGAAGTGGAAGATGGCAATAATAGAGCGCGCCGCAACAACATACGACTCTCGGGCATACCGGAGGGAGCGGAATCGGGAGACATGAAAGAGTTTTTATGCAAAATCCTCCCTTCCCTGCTCCAAATCACCTTTACCAAAGATTTGGAGATCGATCGCGCTCATCGTGTACCCACAAGCATAACGCTCAACAGGAAGACCCCGCGGCCTATCATTTTTCGACTTTTGAGATATCAACACGTGGAGCAAATTCTAAGTGCCTCTCGGGCAAAGGGCCATATGGAGTTTGAGAGCCACAAGATCTCCTTCTATCCCGACTTGGCTAAACCCACGGTCGACCGCCGAAAGCGCTTTCTGGAATTCCGGCCGAGGCTTCAACAACTACAAGCACGCTATGGCCTGATGTACCCGGCCAAGCTCCGAGTTACGCTTCACAATCAGACAAGAACATTTGAGGACCCTGATCTACTAGCGGAGTTTTTGGATTCCAAAGAAGCCGACTTGATGTGTTGACTTCCAGAATATTCCTGCAAGTATTCTCATATCCGCTGTACCTGCCATATTGGATCTGCCGCAGCCCAGCAAAGAGTCTGGCGAGGGCAGTTTGTTGCCTTACTTTTGATGATATCTGTGACCCGACTCCATCTACCCACAGTAGCCTCGATGAGTATCAGAGACAGTGTTAATTATGGACTCTGGTGTTTCTTTTCTTTTTTTTTTTTTTTTTTTTTCATGTCTTTCTATTTCCTCTCTAGGGCCTCCTCCCCCAGACATCTGGTCGCCATATTCTTTGGGGGTTTTGCTTCTTCTCTAAGATACTTTGGTACATACTTTTCAATATGGGGTGTCTTAGCCAGAATACTCGGTGATTATGTCTTTGTTGCACAGATTCAGATTATGTTGTATGTTTTCAAGCACCCTTACCTAAAATGTCTATTACCGATTGATGGCACCATGTAAGATTTTCTCATTGAACGTAAAAGGAATCAATAATCCGATAAAACGGAAGAAAATCCTAAGCTACCTAAGTCAGGAAGCTGCGGATCTGCTTTTTCTCCAAGAAACGCATTTAAATTCGAAGGAAACTCTTAAACTCAATATTAAACCTTACATGGTGGCCGCCTATTCCCCAGCCGTTTCTAAGAAATGTGGGGTTGCCATACTGGTTAGGAAATCTTTGCATGCTACTATTATTGCGACTAGCTCAGATACAGAAGGTAGATGGTCCAGGCCTCTGTTACCCAAACTCTCTTCTTTTTTGCACACAGATGCTTTTATATTCCAGAAAAAATAGCCAAATGGAACACAAATGCTAGGGACCAGTGTTGGTCTTGCCATACTGCTGTGGGAACCTTCGCTCATGTTATTCATGAATGTCCTCAACTACAGGTTTATTGGGGGCGGGTTTGGGGTTGTATTCAATTTATCTTACACCTTCACGAACCTCTCTCTTGGAAGATCGTGGGACTCCGCTCTGTGGCGGAGGTCCCCTCTCTTCCTAAGAAGGGTCGCTTTCTCCTTGATTTCATGCTGGGTATTGCCATATGCTTAATCACGAGGAATTGGAAGGATAGCTCTCGACTTACTGTCAATGAATGGTGGAACCTCGTCTGCTTATATAGCAAATATGAGCAGATACCTCGGAGAGCTATTCCCCATGCCCAAACTCACTCTCGCTTGTCTAAATGGCAGATGCTTAATGATTATGTACAATCTGCTCATTGTTCCAACATGCCTGTATAATGTACACTCATCATGTTTCAGATCACCGTTAGGTTTTGTAACACAATAATGTAAGCACACGCCCGCTTCGGGAATGATTAGTTTTCTAGAGAAGAAGCAGGGGGGAGGGGGGTGGCAGGGGATTACTTTGGTGTATGTATCACATTTTATGTATCTGTCTTTTAGCTGTATGTCTTCCTTTTCATTTGTTGTTATAAAACGAAAATAAAGAATTTAAAAAAAAGAACTGGTAATGGGCTTTGGGGGGGTTAAGACTGGTAATGGGCTGTGGGCTGATGGGGGCTGTCTGGTAATGGGCTATGGGGGGGCTAGGACTGGAAATGGGCTGGGGGGGTTAAGACTGGAGGTGGGCTGATGGGGTTAGGACTGGTAATGGGCTGTGGGCTGATGGGGGGGGTTAGGAATGGCAATGGGCTATGCGGGGCTGACTGGAAATGGGTTGATGGGGTTAGGACTGGAAGTGGGTTGATGGGTTAGGACTGGTAATGGGTTATAGGGGGGGCTTAAACTGAAAATGGGGTGATGGGGGGTTAGGACTGTAAGTGTGTTGATGGGGGGCTAGGACTGGTATTGGGTTGGGGGGTTGCTAGGACTGGAAATGGGCTGATGGGTGGCTAGGACTGGAAATGGGCTGATGCAGGGACTAGAAGGGAATGGATGCTGGGTGAGGCTGGAACTAGAAGGGAGCTGATGTTGGGGGAGGATTAGAATGGGATGGGGCTGGAAGAGTAAAATGGTGAAGGGAAAAATATTTTGTGTGGGAGGGATAAAAAATCTACAATTGGCCGGGTATTGGGAGAGTAAGTGGGGATTGAGGATGGAAGGGTAAAATTTGAGTGGATGAAATAGGAATGAGGAAAGAGCAAAAGGAGAAAGAAAGATTAGTATGTTAAAGCAGATGTAGAGAGAGAATGGAAAAAAACTAGAAGAGAGAAGAAAGGACAAATGGACAGCAGACGATGGAGAGTTAGCAGAAGACACAAAGAAACCAGAAGAAAGTGGCTGGAGCAATTGCAGCTGAAAAAAATGCACAAAAGGTAGAAAAATATCTCTTTATTTTGAATTTATTAATTGGAATATGTCAGCTCTGGTAAATGTGCATCATTAACGTCTGCGCTTTGTTTAGTACAAGAGCAAATGAATGTATAGTTTTATTTCTACAGTGTTGTACATTCCAAGTTTGGCTTTTGGGATTCCCAGTTTAATTATTGTCTTCCTGTTTCTAAATTGTGATTACTTGTTTGGTGATGGTCTATGTTCTGCATGTGTAACTGAGCTGAGGTGTTCTGTTTATATAATTCCTATTTGACATTGCCACTTGTTCTCTTTCCCCAGTAGGTCATGTATTGTTGTTCTCTGAAATGTATTGGTTTAATATTTGCAGTGTTGCCTTTTGATTGGTAGAGTATGGTGCTTTGTGAGTCCTGGTAGTGCTGTTAGGAAACGGCGGGTTTGCTATGGGTTCTAAATGGGCAGTGTTTGTAGTAGTTCCTAATGTGTCTGGCAGTTGGCACTGGATTATAGTAATGTAGAAATCTTTTAGTCTTTCTTTATCCATACACTCATTAAGAGGCACGTTTACTAAAAGTTAGTATATGGTAACATTATGCAAATATTAATGCAAATGAGGCCCCTTATGCAAATGGGGCCCCGCACCCCCCTTGGGCCGCCCCTGCTGGGGGCCCACAATTTTTGTTGGCGTAGGGCCTCACTCAAGGTAAATCCGGCCCTGGGTTCCACTATAGACTTATACAAAGGCACTATCACCTCCATTTCCCTGCTGGCCATTCTTCTCCCTATGCATCCAAGCATAGCTTTTGCCATTGACTTTTCCACCTATTTGGCCACTTCAAGACTGTTGGATACGATCCCCACCTCCCCTCACTTTGAGGCACTGGGGCTAGCTGGGTAGCATCGAAAATCTCTGCTACCCGCTTAGCCTCAGTGGCTGCCGGCATGTCCAATCAAACCTGGATTTTTAATTCCAATGCCACAGAAGTGAAGATCCGGGTTAAGGGGTTTGGCGGGCAGACTATGTGCTGATGTGGCGCTTAGCCTGCCTAAATGAAAATCGGACCCTAAGGGATTACAGTATTCAATACAGCATGGCTTTACTAAAGGTAGGTCATGTCAGATGAATCTGATTGATTTCTTTGGCGGAGTGACCATAAAATTTGATTGGGGGAGAACACTAGCTGTGCAAGGCCTTTGACACTGTTCTACATTGGTGATTTATAAATAAGCTGAGTGGCCTTGGAATGGACCCTTAAGTGACTGACTGGTTAAGAAACTGAGTGGGAGGTGACAGAGGGCCGTAGTAAATGGAATTCTCTAAAGATAAGTGTTACCAGTGTTGTGCCACAGGGATCAGCAGAGCCAGTCTATTCATTAGGTGGACTATGTGGCTGCCTAGGGCAGCAGGCCATGTACTTCAGCAAACACGACCTGCTGCCCCCCCCCCCCCATGTCGAGCTGTGCCGTGCCACACCACCCTTACTCACACATGCTGAGCTGCCCCCTGATGCCGCTGCTTCCAGCAGCTGGGTGGGGGGGGGGATGGCCAAGCTCAGCAGCAGGCCATGCACTTCAGCACACCTGGGCTGCCACTTCTGAACCCGCAAAGTTATGTCGGAGGGGGGTCAGAAGTGGCAGTCCATGTGTGCCGAAGTACATGACCTGCTGCTGAGCCAAGCTGCATCCCCCCTCGACCTCGCCACCAGAATCGGCAGTAGCGCAGCTCAGCATGGGGGGGGGCGTGGCTCAATGTGTGGGGGGGTTGCATGACTTGGGGGGCTGACATGGCTGGGGCTTCTGCCTAGGGCAGCAGAAATCCTTGGACTGGTGCTGGGGATCAGTCCTTAGTCCTGCTCTTTTTAACATTTTTGTAAGGGTTGTTTTGGAAGGTCTGTCGGGAAGGGTCTTCTTCCTCTTTGTGGATGATACTGAAATCTGATATAGGCAAGATACCCTGGAAGGTATGGATAACATCAGGAAGAATATAACAAAACTTGAAGAAGGGTTGAGAATTTGGTAGCTGATTTTAATGCTACAGAATGCAAGGTCATGCATTTGGACTGCAAAAACCCAAAGGAGCAGTGCAGTATAAGGGGGTGAAATTCTTCAATTTACAAAGGAACAGCAGGCCTGGGCGGGGGGCAGGGGGGGATTGTATTAGACAATCTTAAAGTGGTCAAATAGGTGAAAAAGCCAATGGCAAAAGCTATGCGTGGATGCACAGGGAGAATGGTCAGCAGGAAAAAGGAGGTGATAGACCCTTTGTATAAGTCTCTAGTGAAACCTCATTTGGAGTACTGCGGACAGTTCTGGAGACTGCAGCTTCAAAAGGATATAAATAGGATGGAGTCATTACAGAGAATGGCAACTAAGATGGGCAGTATAGGGATATATTTAAAGACCTCAGTATGTGAATATGAAGGAAAGACGGGAGATGAGAGATATGAAAGAAAAATTGAAATATCTCAAAGCTCTGGAACAACAGGCCATGGAATCAGGACCGGTGATACCATAAGGTAAACTAGACTGCCACCTAGAGTGTCGGCCATCGGGATCGACCATTGCTGCTGCTGCTGCTGGGATGTGAAGCAGTGGCAATGCACCTAAAACCTGTGCAATGTAATTTCTAAAAGTTGCAATGTTCTATGTAAACCACTTTGAATGTAAGAAAGGCGGCATATAAAACTTGTTAAATAAAGTGCTGGAGTTGCCTTCATCTCCGGTGCTGTAGTGCCATTCTTGCTTCAGCCTGCATGCAAACAGGAAGTGAAATCGGAAGAGGGCAGAAGCAAGAATGGCACTGCAGCGCCGGAGCTGAAGGTAACTCTCTGGCGCTTCGGTGATGTTTTAGACACATTGCTGTTGCTGCACATCCTGGTGAGATGCTGCAGTTTGAGAGGGAGCTGAGCAGAGGCGGCTGAAGGGATGAGACTTGCCTAGGGCACCTCATACACTAGGACTGGCCCTGCAATGAATGAAGGTGAAATAGGACAGATTCAGGAGTAATCTAAGGAAGATTTGCTTATGGAAAGAGTGATGGATGTTTGGAACAGCCTCCCAGTGCAGGTGGTGGAGGCAAGAACTCTATCTAATTTCAAGAAAGCATGGGAGAAGTATAGAGGATCTCTAAGGGAGAAAAAGAGATTGCAGAGCTGAAAGGTTCTTATGGCTGGGCAGACTGAGGCCATATGGTTGTTATCTGCCCTAATTTTCTGTTTTTATGTTTCATTTTATCTTCTTAGGTATTAGCACTGGCTAATATATCTAGAGAATAGGCCATTTGTATAATCTTCAGTAATGCTCACAAGCCTGTAAACCAGTTTTCAAAGGGAGACTCCCTAGGGAATTTCCCTTTCAAAGTACAGGGGCCTGTAAAGCATTTGTTTTTAATCCACCTATTTTGCCAGTATTGTGGAAAACAAATAAGAGGACTTGTAAATAAAATCTCATTGCTTGATTTTCTGGGCTTGCTCTGAACTGGTCCCCCAGTCCTGACCTTTCCCTGTTAAAGACCTCAGAAAATATTTAAATAATCTTTTGCCTTGGGTGAACCCATCTTGCTGCGGAAATCCTTTTGAAAACTGACCATATTTCTGAATTTTGTTTTCTTTGTAAGCAAGGAAGTAGAGAAGTTATGGATTTTTTCCCAACTAAACTAAGGGGAAAGTTAAAAGCAATCACTCACAGGAAGCTTGAAGGTCTCATTTGTTTTCAGTGACATTTATCATAAGAAATACATTTTCAGTACTGAGGAGACAGCCAAAATGCATGTAATTAAGAAAAGAGCATCACATTTCAGGAACATTACATTAACATCCAGAATATTTCTTCTTTATTGCTAAATATTATGGTGTCATCATGCAATTACTTACAACTTTCTGTGACTCTAACTCTGTGTAATAAGACTGGTATAACTTTCTTAATGAAAGAAGAAAAAAAAATCCAATCTTTTCATTACCTTTAATTGTCCTAAAGTGTTATATCCTTTGGAAATAAAGCCTATTATTTAAAATGTCTCATGCTCCGAACAGTAAGGGCCTCTTTTACTAACATTTATCTCACGCTATCTGCTGCATGGCCCATTATATTCCTATGGTCTATGTGGCAGATAGCTCAAGCTGTATTAGTAAAAGGGGTCCTAAGTATTGGTGCTAGAATATTACCAAGAGGTCTATTTGGTTTTTACCAGCATTGTGTTTTTTAGTGATAAAATCCATACAGACGTCCACTGGTTATTTGTCTGTGACTGATCTGAGACTTACAACTTATATATGCTCTAAAATGCTTTAAAAACTCAAAATGATTGTCTTGTATCCATTATTAATAGCCTCATCAAGAAAAGAACATATTTGGATTCAGTGTTTAAAATACTGATTTCACTAGGTTTAGCATACACAATAAATAAAATCCTATTATCAAAACATTTGCATGTGTATTTATCTGTATAAAATGCAGTTTGACTCATAGGGGCTTATTTACAAAGCCACGGTAGCGGTTTCCGATCGTTATCGGAGCCGTGGCTTCGATAACGATCGGAAACTGCTACCGCGGCTTTGTAAACAAGCCCCATAGTGTCTCCATCTCTATTGGGTGTGTGCTTTGACCACATGGAATAAAAAGATTAGATCAGGGGAGTATAAGTATCAGACACTTTGGAATTTCTCTGTACTGTGTACTTTCATTAGTGTACTTTGAACTTGCTTTTATGAAAGAGCAAAGTATGAAAGTAATTTTATAAAAAGTCACCTAAATGGAGAGGTCAGGTAGTTCTGCTTAGGAGACAAAGGGGCTAAGGAGCGTTAAGGGTATCTCGGCTATCAAGCGCAAATGTCAGCATTAAGGGTGTTAGCATGCGTTATTGACCAGGGTAGGGAGTAGGCGTGCTGGCAGTAAGGGATCCTGGCTGCACATATCGGGCTCTAGGAGGACACTGGGCGGTAAGGTGCCAAGCGTGTACCCTAATGCCTGAAAAAGGTTGTCACCATAACGCAGGATAAGGGAGCCTTTCTGAAAGTCACATATCAGGTGCTAGAAGGAAGGAAAGGTAAGAGCTGATGCAGATGACATACCCAAATGTTTCATATGTGTCACACAGTAGGTGGGAGGATAATGTTGCAGGCAGTTAAGCTGTAAAAGTGATGGGTACTCATTATAATGTGCTCTGAAGTCATAGTGTGGCCTAGGATCATGTGTAAGTGTTCCTACAAGGAGGCAGCATAGCCATGAGGTGGCCATGAAAGGCCTGATAGTGCAGGAGTGCTGCTGTGTGTAGGAGGCACATGATAGAGGTGAGCGATGTGTAGTAATGACAAGAAGCTAACTGGGTTGTGCATAGTGTAGCATCTGACTGAATAAATATGACTGAAGCAGATGGCCATTTGGCGATGGATATGAGCAAGGATATATGTAGAGACATAACAGGGGTGTATGTCTGTTATGTGCCAATATACATCATCTTCCAAACAACTCCACCAATATTGTGCTAAGAGTTGTTTTTCCTGTCATGATGCAATATGTACATGTATGTGAGTGTAAGCATCACACACAAACCATATGCCTTATAAATGTCAATTAAGAATTTTTTATTATCATTCTGATGTCATCACTCTCACATCGAACCCTGACCTTTGGTCCCTGGATCACAATGCCATGAGGAAAGGCTGAGTGTCATGCGAAGGTGATGCTGTGCTTATGTGCCACCAAAGGGCGTATGTTGATTGATGGGTCACAGATGCAGGAGGCTGTGATAGAACCTCCCTTGTAATCCAGCCCCATTATGCATGTTTGTCCATGGTGCAAGGAGCAGAGTAGAAACAATGTGGCTTTTACAACCTGTTCAACACAAAATTCCTGCAAAGAAAATATCTGGGTGAACTGGAGCATCTGCAGTATTGACATCTGTACTAACCTCAGGGTTTCACAGGCATAATGTGTATCCCAGCAAGGAGAATATGAATGCCACTAAATTTGTCTGTTGCCTGACGGAAGTCAGCACAGTCTCTGTCCCTGATATAGCTGTGCTGTGACACAGCACTGCTGCCTCTGCAGATGGGATGACAGCAGCTGCAAATTTTGCACACCTCCATCAAATGTAGGAGATTGGCTTACTGTGGTGTGGTGTGGCATGCCTGGGGTGGGGGTTGAGGGGAGAAGCTGGGCTACATGCCAGAATCTCTGCTGCATGGGAACATGGCCAAATGGCATCAGTATGGCATAAGCCAACTCAAATGCGTGTATGGGATGTCTGAGAGGATCTCCACAATGCATAGGAAACTATGCATATAAGCAATGAAATGCATATGCCTTATCAAGTGATGTAAGTAGCCACTCACTGGTCAATGCACAGAGCACTCTTCCATTCAGGGCGCATATGTTCTGTTCAATTGTCCAAAATTCAAATTGACACAACTGCTATAACCTCTGATGAGTCAAGACAGGCTGTTCTCATGGAATGAAGACTACTACCCTGGTTCAACAGGATGATTGCATATCCTTGTTACAGTGTGTGTTATGCTGTAACACCCATGTACCAGTGTCCTTTGCTAATACAAGTGCAATACAAATGCCTCATATACCCAAGGTTTGAAGCTCAAGACCCAACAATGGCAATCAGGGCTGGCCTACTCATTAGTCAAACCACATATCTGTCTAGGACAGTAGGGTGATTCATGACTGCAAAGAAGGTTGTTTTCAAGTGCCAGCATTTCCCACATTATGACAGGCTCAATACTGCTGCATGCAGGTGGCCTCATGGTCTACCACTGCTGCCTTGCTGAAAAAAATAACTCTCAGAAGGGGCTAGAGGTTCTTTTGGAAGGGCAAGGATTGGGAGGGGCAGGCCCTGAGGGGAAATGCATGTAGCATATGAAAGCTAGTGGCATGAATGAAAGTGATGATGATTGACAATAGCTTGGTGTGGGGGGGGGGGCGGGTGTATCATGGGTCATGGTGCTGTCCGCTGGTACCTTGATGTTCAGGACCCCCTTAAGGCATTCTCTGGTGCATCTGTTCCATGGAAGGATTGCTATTATGGCCCTTCTCTGAGGTGAGATTAAGGGGTGGGGGGCTGCACTGTAGCCATGCCAGCGGTTGTAAATGTCAATCGGACATCCCAGATGTGAATATCACATTTCTGTATAGTTTATGCATATGTTTGTGCCATAATAGCAAATGTTCTTTAATACAGGTGTGATGTATAATGAGAAATGAAGGGAAGAAGAGCAAAGGAACCTAAAAATCTATATATTAAACCCTTAGAGTGGATGTGGAAGGGAATTGATACTATGCTATGACTTGCTGTTAAGGCAGAAGTCACTGTCAATGTGCTGACAACATGATCTATGGAATGTTTGACATTTATGATCTCCTGAGTTAAGACTGTTCTGTCAAATAGTCTGACAGGTATGGACCCTGCCCCTGTGCCGCTGCATCTCTGGCCTGTGTCTTTGTAGGTCATGTGACCCCCATAATGTTAGTTTCATTTGGTTTACTGTGTGGCAGAAATCCCTGCAACCCTATGAGTTAGGATGCCTTGGAGCAGCATCATCTCTAATGTGTATCAGATGCTCTAATAAGCACACAGTCAGTGGGACACACATGCATACACCTCCTGATAAATTAAGTAATCAATGATGATGGTAGATAATAGCGACAACTATGTAGGTATAGCATGCAAATACAAAGTGCTCGGGAATGACAACAGGGTCTGGCCATATTGGGGGGGTGTTAGTCAAGCAACCATATTGTTAGACATCATGGTGTCACAGACCCATTCACATGAATTGACTCCACTGTTGGCTGGTCATGTCTGTAAAAGGAACTGGCTGTCATACTGTGCATATGAAGCTAAGAAAGGATGTATGATCATGTTTGTAAGTCACCATCACAGGAGTGAGATGTAGCAGTGTGCACTGCATATATGCGAAGGAGGCTAAGTCCTTGGCCTTGCAGGTATCCTGAACTATCCCTGACATATCTAATTCATGTGTCATGGATAAATAGGCTGAAGGAACATGCCAGGTAGCAAGGTGCTGCATGAGCCTCTATACACTCATGCAGTTTGCAGGCCATGATTGCCATGTGTATACTTGCACAAACAATTTGCTCTCAAAGCAACTATGAAGGCAGAAACATAAACACATGTGTATCCTCATGTCAATGAATGCTGCAGATGCAGAAGTTCCTGCCCTCCACTGTGTGGCCATGGTTGAAATCCCAGTGTGGGACTTTGTAATCTAAAGCTAGTCACTTAATTCTCTGTTTTCTCTGCAGTTGTCCAAACCACGACTAAGCCTTTTAGAATGACCCTCATACTGTTTATGTTGCAAATGTTGGTTTATTTGAGTGTATCAACAACTCTTATAAATATATGCCTGTACTAGATACAACACACTGTTAGATTTATGACAGTAAACATCCATATGTCCTCTCGCCCTGAAGTTACTGTTATTCACTCATAGAATGTCACCAAGGACATGACCAGCTCAATCCCTTGGAAGCATGTGTACATCATCCCAAATACTATGATCATATGAAAATGTCAATTCTAACCTCACAATGGAAGGAACATGTACACCTATGACCAGTATTGCCATTATGAATATGATCAGACCATACCACAAGAGGTGCAAGATTGTACATCTTTGTGGATAGGACTGCTTCCCTTGGCTGTTCTAATTCTGCCTCTCCAAAGAATAATGTGAGAAGCTCATGTAAACTAACAGTCATGGCAGGTGTCTTGATTTGAATGGAAGGCAGCAGACTACTACCACAGGTATGACTTTGCTCTTGATATGTCATCTCATCTCACGTCCATCTGTATCTATGCAATTCCCCAACATAAGGCCGTTGTGCACATGTCACACAGCATATGTGTCCTGAATTGCAATATGGTAGCCCAGGCTACTATGTCTCTTTCCATACAAAGAATTGACATTGTCAAAGCCAACGTTATTTTCAATAATATCATATGGATGTGAAAGTTGGACAGTGAAAAAGATAGTAAGGAAGGGCAGCATTTTCGAAAGGCATTTAAACAGTTTACAGCCCAGTAAACCATGTAAATGCTGTAAACAGGGATTTCCAAAGGCACTTATCCAGTTAGTGCCTTCATAAATCCCCCCAAAAGTTCCCTACATGTCCTGATGATATCCAGCTAGCATCAGGGCATGTTGTGGGCATTCCAGGGAGGAGAAGGGGCAGAGGCAAGCGCTAACCGGGCAGCAGCGATTTTCATGCTGCCCAGTTAGCGCTCTGCACCAAAATTATAGGTGAGGAAAACCCTTGCCTATCTTTATGGCGCAGAGTGCTAAACAGGAAGCATGGAAAAATGCTGCTGCCCAGTTAGGCTCGGTGGCTTCCTGACTGTGCAGTGAACCCCGGATATTCACTTTTATCAAATACTCAGTAGTAGTAATAGTAGTAATATCTGAATTCAAGAAAGCATGAGAGAAACAAAGAAGATCTCTAAAGGAAAAAAAGGGGACTTTTGTGGTTGATATGGAAGGGCAGACTAGATGTGCCATATGGTCTTTGCCAGCCATCATAATTCCATCTTTCTTCTGCAATATGGCGGGGAAGGTGAGTTACTGACCACGGAGCTCCACTGCAGCTAGCCATCCTTCAGTGGTATAAATGCAAGGCTGTCCTCTGAGCTAGTAGACCATAGACATAGCCTCCTATAGTCAGGGTGAGTGGCCATTTCTTCCCAGAAACTGAGCCTGTGGCACTGGCATGACCCCCCCTCCCCACCCCCAGGTACAGGTAAGCACTGATATGTGGTCCCCCTTGCAGGGGAAGTGGAGGTTTGACTGCACATTTCTGTTCCAGACCAATATTTTTCCTCTAGTTGCAATACCTCATTTTCATGCCCTGTCTCCAGTTGTGTTCAGCCATTTCCATCCCTGACTAAGACTCTCACTTTGGTAGATTCAGAACCCCTCCCCAGTTCATCACAGCAGCTGCCCTCTCACATCTTGCCAGTGCATATGCAGACCTGCACATCATACTTTACAGACTACATTTGGTTTGTAGGCATATTTGCACATACTCTCCCAGGAGGTACCGTCCTCTGCTGATGGTTCTGTTTTTTTGTAGCTGTCAGGGTCATTTGTTTTGCTCTCCTGCTGCACATTGATAATCTCCAATTGCTGCTGCCCTAAGTGACCACCTGATTTGACATGGATATTTTTTCCTGTTCCTGTGTGAGATGGCTCTGGGCTGTTAACTGTTCAAGGATCGTGTCCATACCACCTATTCAGACCTTGCCAGCATGGTAGGTGCAACTAGATCCTGGCCAGAGGCTAGTGTTATCGGTGTCTGCACTAGCAGCATCATTTGTGGTCTGCAGCACCACTAGTATAGCCATGCTAGCTGCACGTGGCTATTCCTACCCACTCTCTCCTCCAAATCCAACTTAACCCTACCTTTCTGAGATAAAGCTAGTAGTGCAGCTTGTTTTAGCACGGTTGCCTTTTTGCCATGTGTGCCAACTATTGTGGAGCTCAAACACGTGCCATGCTTTTCATGCACTAGACACCATGTTCTCAGCTACTAAGCTTTAGTAAACATGCCCCTATCTTATACCCAAGGCCCTGAAGCGTTAACTTCAAGATCAGAAGGAGTATCAGCAGGAGAAGAATTCCTACTCTGGCTTTTAGGCAACTGCTCTAACCACTTGGCTACTTTTCTTCCATGTATGTGCTTGTGGATGATTATTACAACAACTGTTACTGCTCACTCCTTTTAAATGGAGATATTACATTTCTCTGCAGGGACCCACATGTGCAGCAGAAAGAATCTAATAACTAAATCCATAAATAATTGGCAATTTAATTCTATATCAAAATCTAGCATTTTTTAAAAACAAATGTCAGCTTTCCTTTCCAGCAAATTTCTTGCTTTGTTTCCTTATAAAAGCAAAGCAATGCAAATTTTGCTCTTCATTTATTTTATTGTCTAGTAATCTTTTCTGATGGGAATTGTCAGACTGAATGTACTGGAAACCAAAGTAGTCCTTTCACATGCTTATTGAATTCTTGTTTTCTTTATTGTACTCTAGACTTATTAAATAAATATAATGTCTTGTTGATGTTCCTGCTTATGTTGTTCAAACTAGCAAATAAGCTGTGCTACTGCCAAAGGCTTCCTATTAGGTAAGGGATTCTGTGACCCTTGTGCTCTCGTGCTAAGTATCCTTGCAATCCTATATAATTCACAACAGGATTCTAATTCAATAAACATAACCCTGTGTTCGTATGAGTTATCTCACAGCATTATTTCTCTCTCGGTGATAACGGACTAGCTTACCATTGGCCTCATAAATGTGATACATTCTATGGTATTGAATGACGTTTTACCCTCTTCTATACCGTTGGCTAACAGCCAAGTGAACACCAACACGTTCTCAACAAAAGAGCAAAAGATACGTTTTATTTTAGACTGGAGAAGGCAATCTTTTTATGTCATGCAAGATAAATGATCTCATTTATGGAGACTGGGAACTAGTGCGTTGTTCTAAGGAAGGATAATGTTGAGCTTTGGAGGCCATTTTAGCTTTGATAGTGTACCTTGCAGAATGGGCATGACGCATGTCACAGAATGTAACCACACCGCTCATACAAATAAAGAGAGGATAAGGATGAACTGAACATTTCATTTAGATGTAAAATAATGAGATTCATAATATATTGCAATTAATATTTGCATTTCTGCTACGTCAAACATTTTGAGAACCTTTCAACAGGGGCTTATGCACATCTCTGCCACTCAGTTGGTCCAGGCAGTTTGATTGTTCGACAATTTTCTTTGAATTAAGCTGATAAATATCACTAAATTTGACTAATTTTTCATATGATCATGACACAAGAAGGAACAAGACCCCGGAAATGGTATAAACAAATTGGTAATAATTCTCTCTCTTGCTTTCTCACTCTCAAATATAAATATATTCCTTTAATAAATGTAAGTAATAAATAAATCTTCCATTCAAGAGACTGTGGGCAATTTATATCCCATATTAAAATACAATCAAACTAAAATCAAATATGTCAAAATCTCTCATTTTACTAATAGAGAGAACAACTATCTGACATTTCTTATATCATAAACAATAATTATTAAGGTGTATGTTTACTAAAGGTTAATGTTTGTCAACCAATGTTAAACAGCACTAAGTGCCATTGTGCCCATAGAAATAAATGGGCGCAGCAGCACTTAGTATGCATTACTGCTCATTAAAGTGCCCAAGTGTCAGCAGGAAGGAGTTCCAATGCTGCTTTTCCCATTTGCCATGGGACGTAGAAAGCAGAAACAGGCCAGTCTACCCTCGGGCTTGGCGTCTTCCAATCCAGCTGGCCAGAAGACTTTGGATTCTTATGGCTTTTCAGTGGTCAGAACCAGAGCGGCATCTTCGGCGGGCCGTACACTGAGTTGTATGTGGCCTTGAGCGCATCGGGGATCTGGCTGTCCCTAGAACAGTGCACCCCCCCCCCCCCCGCTGTGACCTTGAAGTATGTTGTACGTCAGAGAAGTGCTTCCCTCCAGCCTGCTGATGAGCATGCTGTGCAGGGAAGAGAAGGGCGCACTCTGGCAGCTGCTGCAGTCCTACCCGGTCTGGTACAACAAGGAACTAGAGACATGGTGATATCTCCTCCTGCTATGGCCTGGCAGATTGCAACTTCCTGGAACTCGGGGTTTGGAGAACCCCCCGCCAGGGCCGGCCCGTCCATTGAGCGAGAATGTTTTTTGCACAGGGCCCCGCGTTTCAGGGGGCCCCGCGCAAAAAACATTCTGATCCAACATTAAAATAAAAAAAAAAATAAAAAAGCTGTCGCTGCCACTGCCGGGGTCGGGGCCGCTGTGGCAGAATCGAGTGTGCCGCGGGGCCCCCCCTGCCCAGCAGAGCCTGCCCTCCCCGGTATCACCTCTCTCACTCAGCTGCCTCCAGTCACACACGCTGGCTTTCAGAGCGCGAGGGGAGTTTCTCCCTCGCTGCTCTGTTAAGCCCGCGGGGGCTGATGGGAAGTCCCATCAGCCCCCGCGGGCTCTGAAAGCCGGCGCGTGTGACTGGAGGCAGCTGAGAGAGGTGATCCCGGGGAGGGCAGGCTCTGCGGGGCAGGGGGGGCCCCGCGGCACACTTGATACTGCCGCGGCGGCCCTGGCCCCGGCAGAGGCAGCGACAGCTTTTTTTGTAAAAAAAATTTCACTGGGGGGGGGGGTTAGGAGTGGTAATGGCTGTGGGCTGTTGGGGGGGTTAGGACTGGTGATGGGCTGGGGGGTGAGGATTGGTAATGGCTGTGGGCTGTTGGGTGGTTAGTACTGGTGATGGGCTGTTGGGTGTTAGGAGAGGAAATGGCTGTGGCGTGTGGGGTGGGTTAGGACTGGTGATGGGCTGGGGGGGGTTAGGAGTGGTAATGGCTGTGGGCTGTTGGGGGGGTTAGGACTGGTAATGGGCTATGGGGGGCTAGGACAGGAAATGGGCTGATGGGGTTAGGAGTGGTGATGGGCTGGGGAGGTTAGGAGTGGTGATGGGCTATGGGGGGCTATGGGCGAGCTATGGGGGGCTATGGGCTATGGAGGAGCTAAGTCTATATGGGCTGATGGGCTTAGGACTGGAAGTGGGCTATGGGGGGGGGCTTAAACTAAAAATTGGGTGATGGGGGATTAGGACTGGAAATGGGCTGGTGGGATTAGGACTGGGAGTGGGCTAAGTGGGGCTAGGACTGGTAATGGGTTGGGGGGGTTGCTAGGACTGTAAAGGGGCTGGGGGATTAAGACTGGAGGTGGGCTGATGGGGTTAGGACTGGTAATGGGCTATGGGGGGCTAGGACAGGAAATGGGCTGATGGGGAGGGTTAGGACTTGAGGTGGGCTGTTGGGTGGGTTTAGGACTGGAAATGGGCTGATGGGGGGTTAACACTGGAGGTGGTCTGATGGGGTTAGGACTGGTAATGGTCTATGGGGGGGGGGTTAGGACTGGTAATGCGCTATGGGGGGTCTGTGACATGAAATGGGCTGATGGGGAGGGGTTATGACTTGAGGTGGGCTGATGGGGTTAGGACTGGTAATGGGCTGTGGGCTGATGGGGGGTTAGGACTGGCAATGGGCTATGGGGGGTTAAGACTGGTAATGGGCTGTTGGCTGATGGGGGCTGTCTGGTAATGGGCTATGGGGGGTTAGGGCTGATAATGGACTATGGGGGGGGGCTAGGACAGGAAATGGGCTGATGGGGCGGGGTTAGGACTTGAGGTGCGCTGATGGGGTTAGGACTGGTAATGGACTGTGGGCTGATGAGGGGGGCTAGGACTGGCAATGGGCTATGGGGGGCTGACTGGAAATGGGTTGATGGAGGTTAGGACTGGAAGTGGGCTGATGGGGGGTTAGGACTGGAAGTGGGCTGATGGGGGGTTAGGACTGGTAATGGGTTATAGGGGGGGCTTAAACTGAAAATGGGGTGATGGGGGTTAGGACTGGAAGTGGGTTGATGGGGGGGGCTAGGACTGGTATTGGGTTGGGGGTTGCTAGGACTGGAAATGGGCTGATGCAGGGACTAGAAGGGAATGGATGCTGGGTGAGGCTGGAACTAGAAGGGAGCTGGTGTTGGGGGAGGATTAGAATGGGATGGGGCTGGGAGAGTAAAATGGAGAGGGGAAAAATATTTTGTGTGGGAGGGATAAAAAATCTACAATTGGCCGGTATTGGGAGAGTAAGTGGGGATTGAGGATGGAGGGGTAAATTTTGAGTAGATGAAATAGGAATGAGGAAAGAGCAAAAGGAGAAAGATTAGTATGTTAAAGCAGATGTAGAGGGAGAATGGAAAAAAACCCCAAGAAGACAGAAGAAAGGACAAATGGACAGCAGATGGAGAGTTAGCAGAAGACACGAAGAAACCAGAAGAAAGTGGCTGGAACAATTGCAACTGAAAAAAAATGCACAAAAGGTAGAAAAATATCTCTTTATTTTGAATTTATTAACTGGAATATGTCAGCTCTGGGAAATGTGCATCATTAATTTTTGCGCTTTGTTTAGTACAAGAGGAAATTAATTTATAGTTTTATTTCTACAGTGTTGTTGTATATTCCAAGTTTGGCTTTTGGGGTTCCCAGTTTAATTATTGTCTTCCTGTTTCTAAATTGTGATTCCTTGTTTGGTGATGGTCTATGTTGTGCATGTGTAACTGAGCTGAGGTATTCTGTTTATATAATTCCTATTTGACATTGCCACTTGTTCTTTCCCCAGTAGGTCATGTATTGTTGTCCTCTGAAATGTATTGGTTTAATATTTGCAGTGTTGCCTTTTGATAGTTAGGGTATGGTGCTTTGTGAGTCCTGGTAGTGCTGTTAGGATACAGCGGGTTTGCTATGGGTTCTAAATGGGCAGTGTTTGTAGTAGTTCCTAATGTGCCTGGCGGTTGGTACTGGATTATAGTAATGTAGAAACCTTTTAGTCTTTCTTTATCCATATACTCATTAAGAGGCATGTTTACTAAAAGTTAGTGTATGGTAACATTATGCAAATATTTATGCAAATGAGGCACATTATGCAAATGAGGCCCCGCACCTAGTCTCCCCACATGGCCCCGCACCCCCCTTGGGCCGCCCCTGCCCCCCGCTATTACTTTGGAAGCACTATGGGACGTTTTAGAACCTCTGAACTCTTCCCTTGCTGCTGTGGTGGAATCTGTAAGTACTGAAGTATTGCAAGTCAAAAGTAATTTTCTGGAGGTCTCAAGAGTGCAAGTGGATCAAACTGGGAAGATACCTCAGATGGAAGATGAACTGGGACAACTTCGTGACTTGCATGCTGTCAGATAAAAGATAGGACTCTGCTGTCTTGGAAGGCAAAATACTTGGAAAAGCAAGTTCATAAAAATAATCTTAAATTACTTAATTTTCCTAAGGGGTATGTTTAGTAAGCTGCAGTAGCGGTTGCCATGCGCTATTGGAGCTGCGGCCCCATTGATACCACATGGTAGCCGCTACCGCTGCTTAGTAAACATATCCTAAGTCTCCGGTGCAAATGGTAAGGAGATATTTCAGGGAGACCTTAAAGTTCCCTCAGGAATGTCTGCCTCCCATGACCCAGGCACAGTACTTGTCTTTGGGCACTGGGGACTGGGGTGTTGGACCTGGTACTGTTTCCTTGGGAAAGGGGAATCTTTATAGGGTTCTTCCACACTATTCGTTACTCTGGCCCTTGAGTCTGATACGTCTTTAATTAGTTGTGCATATTTTAAGAACTTCAATGAGATTTTTTTTGGGCTGTCATGTTCGCATTTTCCCTGACTTGGCTCGGGCCATGTAATCGAGGAGAAAGGAGTTTCTGGGGTATAGGCCCAGGGTCCTCTCCTTGGGGGTGACTTTTGTGTTGAAATTTCTTTCTCATTTTCACATTACCTATAAAGATAAATCTTTCCTTTTTTAGAGCCTAAGCAACTTTTGGAGTGTTCAATGGCCAGGGAAGAACCTGAAGTTGCAGTTCTGTCCCATACGGCTGATGCATAAGTCTCCGCCTGCTATGTAAGATTTGTTTTTCCTATTAGTTAAGGGCACTTGTCTTGTTATTATTGTATTATTTCCTGGAGCCTCCTTTATTTTCTATATATTGTGGACAACTTTGGTAATGACATTTTTGTTTCCTAGATGTATTTTTTTTGTTTTATTATGCTCTTCTGACCATTTTCTTTTCATTTATGTGTATACCTGGATGTACTTTATGTAGATACCAATAAATATAAAATTTAAAAAAAAGTGCCCAAGTGTCACCATGCCCATCTATTTCTATTTGTCCCTTAATCTCCTTTTCAAAAGATCAGCAGTGTATTCTTCTAAAAAAACCCAAACAAACCCTTCAATTATTTGATTTCAAAGCAATTCTTTCTCAGTTTTGCAAAATGTGAGTGTTTTTTTTCATGATGCAAATCCAAGGGCAACTGATTCCATAGGGTGGAAGTAACCACTGAAAAGCTCTTCACCTTGCATATTGAGAGCTTGGTTCTTTCATCACAGGAATCACCAGCAAACGTCCTTGTGAAGAATGTAATCTACAATTGGAAACATCATGTGTTAGGTACAATGAGGTGTAATGGAGACCTGTTCCCAAGTTAGCCTCAAACAACAAACATTAAAACTTTTAACTGACATCTCTGTTCCATCGGCAACCAGTACACTATTTGGAGTATTGGTGTAAAATGATTATAGAACTTCAAACCCCTTATTAATTTTGCTGCAATTTTCATAAAAGAACTGCATTTGATGCTTTATTTCCCTAGGTAGGCCTGAAAAGACAGAATTTCTATAGTCTAATCTTGTCAACACTAAAGCCTCTGTTACTAACTGCAACTTGTCAGCTGTTTCATAGAGGATGCAAGCTACTGAGGGTAAGCACTATGGAATATATCTACCTTTTGGGATCCTGCCAGCTATTGTGACCCGGGCTGGCCATTGTTGGAAACAGAATACTGGATTTGATGGAATTTGGATCTGTCCCAGTATGGGAAAACCTATGTTCTTATCAGGACCATACCAAGCTAGAAATACGCCCTATGCAACTTATAAATCTGGTGCCCCAGCCACAGTCAATAACTCACTTTTTTTGAGCTTTCTGGAAGCCCATTCAAGGGTGGTTCTATCATTAGGCCAACTGAGGTGGTCGCCTCAGGCAGCAGTTTCTAGGGGGCGGCACTCCGTCTGTATTTATTTCTGATTTTGCCACCTCTGGACTGCCACTGCCTTCCCTCTGCTGTTTTTCCTGCTCAAGCTCTCTGAACAAGAAAAAAAAACAGCGCGAAGGCAATGGCAGGCCAGAGGCAGCAAAATCAGATATAAATACAGCTATGAATGCCAGACTGCCGCCTCCTAGAAACTGCTGCCTGGAGGAAACCCATAAATACAGTAGCAACTTCCGTCATGTTACTGACAGCCCGTGGGGATCCCAAGCCCAGGGCCAGTGCAACACGGTAAGCAGGGCAGGGGAGCGCCAATGTTCAAGGGTGCCATAGCTGACAACTTTTACCTCTGCAGCTGACTGCTCTGCTGGTTCATTTGTTCACTTCTGCCCCCGATGCTTTCGGAAGTTCTGTGCTGGACTTTCTGTTTTTGATTGCTCACGATCAGCAGGAAGTCCTGACTATGAGTTTCAAAAGTGTCAGGGTTATCTGCAGTCAGAATTGAGCAGCTGGCTGCATGGGCAGAGATTACGAGGCAGCGGAGTCCTTTAGCAGCTAGGTAGGCAGCAGCTAAAACAATGAAGATGAGGAAGTCTGTCTTTCTCTCTCTTCAGTCACTGCTGCTTCTGTGAGCTGGGCCGGTGGCAGCCGAAGCAACAGAAACAGTGATAGAAGGAATAAAGCAGTGCCGCCAAATCATTGGGTTCCACACTCTCTAAGGTTCAGTCCTGTCCCGTCCCGTCCCAACAGAAGTGAGCGTTGTGGGGAATGGCACAGTGCAACCACGCCCTCTGTGTGGGAAACTAGAGGGCTAGTGTATGGCGATTGCCTTATCTCAAAATGGCCCAGCAGGCAGTTGTGCTCTACTGTGTTTTCAGGAAGAACAGCAAAGGCCTGGAGTGGGTGTTCTTCAACCCACCGGCTGTAGAAGAGAAAGAAGTGGTCCAGGCCAGATAGTGACCATGTCTTCTGGGTCCCTAACTGCATGTCAGAGCCCATACCTGGGACTGGAGTTTGGTTGATGATATATTTAATTAGGATGTTGGCTAACCCAGCCTATGTGGAGGAGGAAGAGGAGGGTGTCATTTTAGAAGACCTGGGCTGATCTTTTTTTTTTTTTTTTAAGTCGGTCTTTCTTTTAGTTCCTTGGTGTGCGAACATCTTGCATTTCCTCCACATTATCTAATTGGCTTTTTGGTTTGGTTCAGTCCCTGACTGGAATTTTGAGAAAGATCCACCCCCCCTGCTCCGGGGGGGGGGGGATGCCATCTCATCCCTCACCTCAGGCAGCAGATTGCCTTGAGCCTCCCCTGAGCCCAGTGATGATATCAGTGCCCCCTTCTGTGCTTGCGCCCTGTGCAGCCACACAGCTCATACAGCCCTTGGTACGGCCCTGGTTCTTATGCTCTCATGAGTGGGAGACTCAGTCGTCACTGTCAAACTGAGGGTGACAAATCCTTAAAAACCAGACAAACTCAGTGGATTCTGATCCCTTTATTATCCTGCTCATCACCTATCTGTATCTTTGCCATTCCTTTAGATTTTCTCTAATCTCCAATTGTTTGTGTTGACTGTCTTGATTAGATTGTAATTTTTGATGAGCAGGGACCTTCTCTTACTTGTACATGTACAGTGCTTTGTACACCTTGTAGTGCTATACAAATGATAAGTATTAATAATGATAATTCACATCTTCCCGCATTACAGTTTCATGAATCCTCCGCATCCAAATAGAAATAAAATCAAATAAGCCTTCATCTTGGTCTACTGAATACAATAGTTGTTGGCATATACATAGCGCTTCTGATTTCACTTTGAATCAATAGATGCTGATAAAACACCCCCAATGCTGGAAAAACACTGATTCCCCTAATCCTCTCTTACCCCTCTGTTGGCTTTTACGGCATTTTCTGTCTTTTCTATGTTCGCTCCTCCTAAGTTGCACAAACATACATATTTGGTTTGATTGAACAAAGTACCCAGCAATATTACCTGTGACGTGAAAGCACTGATATACACTGATTTGTTTTGTATCCTGAAATTATCCCTAATTAACGTGAAAATAAAAATTTGCATTTGTGTAACCTTGCTTTCTGTGTAGTCCTCATGGCTGATACTTGTGGCTTGGCAAACAAAGGGGAATGCTAATTCAATGAGCCTTTTTTTAGTCATTTGGACTGGTGCTCATGGATGTTTATAGTAACATAGTGAATGATGCCAGATAAAGACCAGCATGGTCGATCTAGTCTGCCCAGTAAGGTGGTTAGAGTTGTAGAGTTGCACGTGCCACTCCAGGCAGGTTACCTCTCTCTATTTACATTATTTATTTTTGCTTTTATTTATGTCTTGCTGTGTAGTGATCCCATGTGTCTCTCCCATGCCTTTTTGAATTCTGTCATTGTTTTTGCTCCTTTCACCTCTTTTGAGATGGTATTCCAGGTATCCCTCACCTTTTCCACGAAAAACCTATTTCCTGATGTTGCTCTTAAGTTTACCGCCTCACAGTTTCATTTCATGTCCTCTAGTTCTACAGCTTCCCCGTCTTTGAAAATGGTTTGTTTGTTCATTAATACCCTTTAAGTATTTTAATGTCTTGAATCATATCACCTCTGTCTCTCTTCTCCTCTAGGGTATTCATATGTAAGTTTTGAAGTCTTTTCTCATATGCCTGCTGGAGTAGGCCCCATATCATCTTGGTTGTCTTCCTCTAGACCATTTGAAGTCTTTTTATATCTTTTGCAAAGTACAGTCTCCAAAACTGAACACACTACTCCAAGTGAGGCCTCAACAATGACCAATACGGGGGCATTAATTCCTCTTTCTTCCTGCTGGTTATTCCTATCTGTATACCTCTTCATGGCTATGGCCACTGTTTTGTCACACTGCTTCTCCACCTTGAGATCCTTAGATACCATCATCCCGAGGTCTCTCTCTTGATCCATACAGATCAGCCTTTCGTCCTCTGTTGTTTCAGGTCCTTTGAGTTTCTGCATCCCAAGTGCTGATGGCTTATGAGATTGCCAATGACGTTCAATGCATTTGGATAGGAGTGCATGCATAGTGTGGGTTTCAAAAGCTGGTGCCATTCTTTAGTATTGGAAATAGCGCTGGAGAGAAGCTTGAACAATGGCTTGATATTGGTGAGTCTGATATTTTGCTATCTATGCATTCTATACATTAAGATGCACAACTGTGGAGTCCTGTCTCTTTCTAGTTGCTTTTGTGGAGCGGCTCTTTGGGGGTTTTGTCTGGAAAGCCGCATAACATAGAATATATCGGAGTGAGCAGTGATATTCAAATGATATCTTGCAATCGCTGCTGATTAGCGTGGCAGTGTGCAATGCAAAGAAACATAGAAACATGATGACAGAAAAAGACCACATGGCCTATCTAGTCTGTCCTTCCATAACAACAACTACAACAGTCCACTTTTTACCTTTAGAGATCCTCTGTGTTGGTCCCATGCTTTTTTGAATTCAGTTACTGTCCTCATCTCTACCACCTCCACTGGGAGACTATTCCACAGATCCACTACTCTTTCTGTAAAGAAATATTTCTGCATATCACTCCTGAATCTATCTCCCTTCACCCTCATCCCATGTCCCCTCATAGCAGAACTTGCTTTCAATTGAAAGAGGCTCTCTCCCTGAACATTTATGCCACGGAGGTATTTAAACATCTCAATCATATCACCTCTATCCCGCCTTTCCTCTGAGGTGTACATATTAAGATCCTTAAGTCTGTCCTCATATGCTTTATAATGAAGCCCATAAATCATTTTAGTAGCAACCCTCTGCACCGACTCCATCCTGTTCACATCCTTTTGAAGGTGCGGTCTCCAGAATTGCACACCATACTCCAAATGAGGTCGCACCAAAGACTTATACAGAGGCATTATCGCCTCCTTTTTTCTGCTAGCCATTCCTCTCTGATTGACATGTTTGCTTGAACTATAGCTGATGTTGTGAAAATTGTTTCATTTATAAATACTGCCGTTAAGTGATCAATAAAGATAAAGATAAAAGATACTACTACTGCTGCTTATCATTTGCGTAGTACTACAAGGCATACGCTCTGCCCCAGAACATTCATGACACACCTTAATGTTAACTGTAAAGTATTGAGGCATGTAGCGGCGGCACCTGCAGATATCCAGTGGCACTAACCATGTTAGTGCCGCTGAATATTGTGCTAAGCGGCATTTACATGGTTTGCAGGTTTGCAAACCATTTAAATGCCTTTGAATATCAAGCTCAGTATGTATTATTTATTATTATTTATAATATTTGTTCCTACAGTATAGGTAAGTGTTCCATGTGACCCATTCCCTACAGTCTCCTTGAGACATGCCCTTTGACCATACTAATGAATTCCAGGGTCCCTAGTCCTTTTGGATATTCATCTGCATCTCTCCCTCTAGATCAAAAATCTTCATGTTGGGCTCAGAAAGCAAGGTAATCCACAGCCTGTCTCACTGTTCTCCCTCTGGAAATGGTATCATTTTTTCAACAGTTAATTCAGCATCCATCCACAGTCAGACAGTTAATTCAATATCCCCTCCACCCCAGTCAGCAATTGTACAGATGAGGCAGATGTAGACAGACTCTGCTTGTTTGCATTGGACCAGAATCAGTGCAACACTTTTGATTTCAACTATCTGCAGTTAAGTTCAATGCCTCTTTGGAGTCGGGAGTTGTGCCAGAGGTTTGGAGAAAATCACATATGGTCACTTTACACAAAAGCAGACGTAAGGATGACATTGAGAACTACAAGCCGGTTAGTCTAACCTCTGTGGTTAGTAAAGTATTGTAAAGGTTACTAAAAGAGAGAATAGATATGTTTCTGGAGTTCAATGGAATACAGGATCCAAGGCAGCATGCTTTCACCGAGGCAGGTCTTGTCAGACAAATCTGATTGATTTCTTTGATTGGGTGACCAGGAAGTTGGACCAAGGGAGAACCCTAGATGTGATGTATTTATCTTTATCTTTATTTAGGAACTTAATATACCGCTCATTGCATTAGCGTCTGAGCGGTTCACAATTTGCATAAAAAAGCTGCTTAGAAAAAGAAAAGAACACCAAATTTGTTACAGGACAGGCAGAAGAGGATGTAAGAACAAGAAAAAGAAACAGGAGACAATCGGATAGAAGGGGATTACCGGGGGAGTGGGGAGAGATGGGAGGGGGGTGGGGGGTGGGGGAAGATCAAAAGCTGAGCAGAAAAGGTGAGTCTTTAAGAGGGCTTTAAAAGTTTTGAAGGAGGGTTCCAGGCGGAGGTCCGGCTTAAGCGAATTCCAGAGACGGGGACCGAGGAAGTGGAAGGCAGAGGAGCGTGTGGATTTGAGGTGGGCTTGGGAGGGGGAAGGCAGGATAAGGCAATTTGCATGGATTGCGCGGAGGGAGCGGTGAGGTGGATTAAATTGGCGAGGTAGAGGGGAGTGCCGGAATAAATGGATTTGTGGACGAACATGAGAAATTTAAATTGTACATGAAATGGGATCAGAAGCCAATGTAGACGTATGAGAAGGGGGGTAATGTGGTCAAAACGGGAAGAGCAGGTAAGGATACGGGCTGCGGTGTGGTGGACTCTCTGTAGGCGTTGCAGTTGGGATTGGGGAAGACCAGCCAGGGAAACATTACAATAGTCAAGGCGGGTGACAATGAGAGAAAGGAGAAGGGTGGTCATAGATGAGAAAGAAAGAAAGGGACGGACAGAACGAAGCTGTCTTAGGGTGGAGAAACAACGTTGGACGACAGAGGAGATGTGAGCTTTGAAAGACAAGGATGAATCAAGGATCACACCGAGGTAATGCAAGGATGTCACGAGGGGAATAGGGGAAGAAGAAAGCATGGGGATGAGAGGGGGGGGGACAGGTCTACCAGCGGTGAACCAAATGGCTGAGGTCTTAGAAAGGCTGATGTGCAAGAAATTGGAGGAAAGCCAGGAAGCCACGGAAGAAAGACAGTTGTTGAAAGGAGCAATGTCAGGGGAGGCTGAGTCGGTGTGGTAGAGAAGAAAGATATCATCAGCATAGCAGTGGGAAGATATACCGTGTTGCTGCACCAAGAGAGTGAGAGGAGTGAGGAAGATATTAAACAGGAGGGGTGCAAGGACAGACCCTTGGGGAACACCACACAGGAGGGGAGTGGAAGGAGACGATGAAGGGCCTGAGGTAACTCGGAAGGAACAGCCCAAAAGGAAAGACCGAAACCAAAGGAGCACAGTGCTGGCGAGGCCGGCATCGTGCAAGCGTGAAAGAAGAGTGCGGTGGTTGACGAGATCGAATGCAGCTGAAAGATCAAGAGAAACAGCAAGGGTGAAAAGTCCGCGGTCGTGAGCAGTGTGTAGTTCATCTAGGAGAGAGAGTAGGACAGATTCTGTGCTATAACCAGGATGGAAACCAGATTGCCGTGGGTGCAGAGCTAGGGAGGCTTCTAGGTGGGAGGAAAGTTGAGAGAAAACAAGTTTTTCTAAGATCTTAGAAAGGAAAGGGAGATTAGATATAGGATGCCAGCTAGAAGTGGAAGAAGGATCTAGGGAGCTCTTTTTCAGAATAGGATGGATAATGGCATGCTTCCAGGGAGTAGGAAAGATACCAGAGGAAAGGCTATTATTAATAATGGAGAGAATATAGGGGGAGAGGGCCAAGGAAGGCTCTAGGAGCCAGTGGGAGGGAATGGGGTCAGAGGAACAGGAGGTTTTACGAGCAGAAGTAAGAGCTTTGGAAAGATCAGAGGCAGAGATAGGCTCGAAGGAGGACCATTGATGAGAGAGAGGAGGGATGGATGAGGAGGAGAGCGGGATGGGGGAGGAGGGAGAAGTAGGTGTGGGATCGGAGGGAGGAGGGGAGGGGGGGACAGGAGGGGAAGGAGAGACGAAGTGAGAGCACTTTAGAGGAAAAATATGTAGCCAATAAGGCAGGATCAGGAGAGATGGGAGGGGGAGATGGCGAGGAGAAGGAATGGGGAGCAGACAAAGAGCGAAGAACAGAGTATAGCTGACGGGAAGAGTTAGCAGAGGTAGAGATGAGAGTAGAGAAGTAATCTTTTTTAGCTGTGTGAAGGAGGAGACGATAGTGGTGATGGCAGACTCGGAAGCGGTCGAGGAGAAGAGGGGAGGGGTGCTTACGCCAGAGCCTTTCGGCCCGACGGAGATGTCTACGATGAAGGGAGAGGCCAGGATGGTACCAGGGGTGATGGTGGGAGTGACTTGGAATAGAACGAGGCTGAAGGGGGGCTAGTTTGTCGAGGGCTGTTGAGAGGGTAGTGTTCCAAGAATGTGTCTGAGCATTTACTGAAAGAAGATGGAAGTCAGGAGAAAAGAGGATATCAGAGGAGGGAAATTGAAGGAGAGTATTTGCGGTAATGCGGTGAGAAAGGACAGATAGGGAGGGGACATCAGGGAGGGATGGAGGAGAAGAGGAAAGTGGGAGCGAAAGAGAGGAGAAAAGGCAGAGGTGGTCGGTCCAGTAAAGAGGTAGGGAACAGAAGGAAGAGAGGCTGAAAGTGGAGACCAGGGGAGAAATAAAAAGATCAAGGGTGTGCCCGGCAGAGTGAGTGGGGAAGGGAACAAGTTGGTGAAGAGAGAGATCAGACAAAAGAGAGAGGAAAATGTCATCACGGGAAGTGGAGGGGGAGTTGACATGAATATTGAAGTCTCCAAGGATCAAGAGCTGAGGGAAGAGAAGGGAGACCTCGCATATTGTAGAGAGGAGGGAATCCCACGCGGGAGAGGAAAGAGATGGAGGAGTATAGATGAGAAGAAAATGTAGTGGAATGTAGATTTCAGTAAAGCCTTTGACACCATTCCACACAGGTGACTTAAAAACAAACTGAGCATCCAAGGGATGTACCCTAAAGTTATTGATTGAGTTAGAAATTGGTTAAGTGGGAGGTGACAAAGGGTACAAGTAAGTGGAGTTCACCCTGAGGAGAAAGAGGTTACCAGTGGTGTGCTGCATGGATCTATTCTTGGTCCGATTCTTTTTAACATCCTTGTTAGTGATATTGCAGAAGGGCTGCCAGGTAAGGTTTTCTTGTTTGCGGATGATACCAAAATCTGCAATAGAGTAGACACCCAGGAAGGAATAGATAATATGAGGAGGGATCTAGCTAAGCTTGAAGAATGGTCTAGAATTTGGCAGCTGAATTTTAATGCTAAAAATTGCAGGATCATGCTTTTGGGCTGCAAAAATCCAAAACAACAATATAATGTAGGGGGTGAGGCACTTCTGTCCACAAAAGAAGAGCGGGACCTGGGCATGATTGTTTCTGATGATCTTAAAGTAGCTAAACAGGTAGAAAAGGCAACTGGAAAATCCAGAAGGATGCTTGGGTGTTTAGGGAGAGGAATGGCCAGGAGAAAAAATGAGGTAATGATGCCTCTGCGAGTGGAGGAGCATACTAGAGTTTAGAGGAAACTGCCAGTACCCAAAAAATCAAGGGTTTGATTCTGATTGGTGCTCCCTGGGCAAGTCACTTAACCCTCCATTGCCTTGGAAGAAAAGGCCTGGCAATCTACTTCTAGTTATACATTGTCAAGAAAGCCCACCAGAGGCTGCTGGGTCAACAGGCATCAGCACTGACTTGATGACACTTAAAAAAAACTGTCTCTGTATATGTCTCTGGTGCAACCTCAGTTGGAGTATTGTGTGTAATTCTGGAGACTGCACCTTTAAAAGGATATAAGCAGGTTGGAGTTGGTGCAGAGACTGGCTACTAAAATGGTTAGTGGTCTTCGTTATGAATTATATGAAGACAGACTTAAAGATCTCATTATGTATACTTTAGAGGAAATGTTGAATAGGGGCATTATGACAGAGACATTTAGGATGAGAGTGAAAGGGGATAGACTCAGGAATAATTTGCAGAAATATTTCTTTATGAAAAGAGTGGTAGATGTGTTGAATAGTCTCCCAGTGGATGTGGTGGACACGAGGACATTATTTGAATTCAAAAAAGCATGGGACAAACAAAGAGGATCTCTAAAGGTAAAAAGGGGACTATTGTAGGTGATATGGAAGGGCAGACTAGATAGGCCATGTGGTCTTTTTCTGCTGTCATGTATCTATGTTTCTAAGTTATTTTCTTGTAGGAAATAGTTTGAAATAAAGAGACTGAATCTTCTCCTTGGACGGGGAACTGGTCTAGCTAACTGATGATGCATTAGAGCAGGCATATCCAACTTCAAACAGGTTGTGATGTACTTTTTCCAGCCAAAAGTGCCGGTAATCTACCACCATGAAAATTAAGTTTCAAATTAGTTTAAAATTAAATTTTAACCCAATAAAGTTAGAGGATTCCCCCCACCACCATTTTTAATGAACCTTCTGTCATTTACTTGGGTGTGATCAGCTGTTAAGCAAATTAAGAAAAACAAAACAGAGAGAGGAAGATCCAGTAAGAACTGCGAGGGGAAATGGAAAGTACATATTTTCTTAAAGTTTTATTGAGTAATAACTTTCTTTAACTGTCTTAATAACTTTCTTTAACTTTTATTGAGTAATTTGTGTTAAATTTAGGTTGAGTATTGATCCAGACTGATCTTGCACAATCTTTAATATTTCGCTCTTGCTCATTAGTGAGACGTCTGAGCCTGCATTTCATCCACCAGCTTTTTGAAGTTGGGTGAATATTGCGTGAGGGCCAGTCTCAGGGAAACCTGGAGATGTTCATCTGTCATGTTGGAACGTTGTGTACTCTGTCATTTTCAGATGGGAAAATGCAGAGTCACACAAAGTTGAACCGAAACAGGAGTGTAAAGCTTCACTGCATTTTCTCAAGTTGGGAAATTTGTCTCTAGGCACTAGCTTCCAAAACGATTCTTGCTCTGCACGGGTCTTGAGAAAAATGTCATTTTTAAGGGTTAATATTTTGTTTTCAATAGATGGCTTGTTCAATGAGTAATTTTTACTGATAGTAGCTGCAGTTTCTATAATGTCCACATCTACTTTGAATGGGTATGACAAGTACTCCACAACTGTTCCAATTTTTTGGAAGTCACAGAATCTATTTTCGAATATTTGGATAACAGAACAGATTTCTGTTGCATACTTCTCGTTCTGAAAAACAAAATTTGGATATCGTCCCAGATGGTCCTGCGTATTAGGAAAATGATCAAAAGTGTTCTTTGCAAGAACAATCATCATTAGCTAAAATTTGCTCTTGTAGGATGAAACTTGTAGACTGAATGGAAAGATCTGTATTTTTGCAGATGACACAAAAATTTGCAACAGAGTGGACTCCCCCGAGGGAGTGCTTAAACATGAGAAAAGATCTACAAAAGCTGGAAGAATGGTCTAATACTTGACAATTAAGATTTAATACAAAGAAGTGCAGAGTCATTCACTTGGGTAGTGAGAGGTTGGTGTGCACGGTTCAGGAGAAAGATCTTGGTGTGATTATTTCTGTAGATCTCAAGGTGGCAAAACAGTGCGACAAGGGGGTGGCAAAAGGCAGGAGGATGTTGGGCTGCATACGAAGAGGAATTACCAGCAGAAAGGAAGAGGTTCTAATGCCACTGTATAAGTCACTGGTGAGGCCTCACTTGGAATACTGTGTTCAGTTTTGGAGACCGTATCTTGCAAAGGATGTAAAAAGACTGGAAACTGTTCAGAGGAAGGCAACCAAAATGATTTGGAGCCTACATCAGAAGCCTTATGAGAAGAGACTTAAAGACCTAAATATGTACACTTTGGAGGAGAGGAGGGATAGGGGAAATATGATTCAGATCTTTAAATATTTAAAGAGAAATAATGAACAAACAAACTTCTTCCAAAGACGGGGAAACTGTAAAACGAGAGGGCATAACATGAAGTTGCAAGGTGGAAAATTGAAAGGCAATGTCAGGAAATACTTTTTCACTGAGAGGGTAGTGGATACTTGGAATGCCCTCCCGATGGAGGTGGTGGGGGCAAATACAGTGACAGAATTCAAAATGGCATGGGACAGACACAATGTATCCATTTATAGCAACAGAATAAAATCAAAATAAACTGAACCATCTAACTTCTCAACAAATAGGGGTGTCCTGCATGGATCGGTGGGTTCACCCCTAAACAAAGACATGGGGAGGGGTGGCCTGCACAGAGTGAACCTACTCATGCCATCTTACTCCGGCCATCTTACTGGGGAGACTAGATGGACCATACTGGTCTTTATCTGCCGTTATTTACTATGTTACTATGTTACTATCATCTCGCCAATGCATTTGTTTTTACCTTGTAGTTCAAGGTTCATATCACTTAGTTTGCCTGTAAAGTCAGCGAGAAATGCCAGATCACATAACCACTCCTCATCTTCCAACTCTACTTGGTCATCTCCCCTCTCCTTCAAAAAACTTCTTATTTCATTCAACAAATCATGAAATCTTTGCAGAAATTTGTGCCTACTTAGCCACCTTACATCTGTGTGCAAAATGATTTCCGCTGCCCCTTTATCAAGAGTAAGATTGAAAAGCCATCTTTGAAGTGATCTTCCACGAACTGAATTTACAATTTTGAAAGTGATATCCATAACTGTCTGTATTGAGTCTCTTGCTTGCCAAAACTTGTTGGTGAATGATGCAGTGGTAAGAAAGGAAATCTGGGAAGTCGTCATGCTGTCTACAGAGGGCTATGAAACTGTTAACCTCACCTGTCATTGCTCTTGCTCCATCAGTAGTGAAGGAAACAAGTCTATGCAATGGAGGATTACACTTTGTCACAAAAGAATGGAAAGAACTGAATATTTCCTGACCGGTAGTTCTCCCTTTTAAAGAAGTATTCCAAGTAGTTCTTCTTTAACACTGAAGTCTTCAAAAAACATCCGCATAAAGACTAGTAACTGGGCTATGTCTCTTATGTCTGTAGATTCATCCAGTTGGAGTGAGAAAGCAACACAATTTGAAACATCCTCCAACAATTGTTCAGTTGTGTCCCCACACATCTTTTCTATTCGATGCATGACGGTGTTTCTTGACAAGTGTACATCTTGAATAGTAGCTATGATCGCTTTCTTGTTTTTAAATCCTTCAAAAAGATTGTCAGCTGCTTCAAGAAACAATCTTTTACAAATTCCCCTTCAGTGAAAGGTTTGCATTTCTTTGCGGTCAGGTTGTTGACTTTGAAGGATGCTATGGTCGCATTGACCGAATGTGACCTTGGCTTCTCCATCAACTGTTGCTGAGTAGCCAATTTTGATTTAAGTTCTTTGAGCTTCAGTTTACGAATTTCACTTTAGGCTGGAAAATCAGCATCAAATGTATTGCTAAGCAACGCCTTATAATGACGTTTCGGATTACCCTTTTTGGGCACGGATACTGGGGCGTTACAAATTAGACAACAACACTTGTCTTTCACCATGATGAAGAAGTAGTCCATTTCCCATTCATAATGAAAGTGGTAGGTTTTGCTCTTCTTTGGAACACTCATCTTCGTTATACTGGGGTGGCTGGATGTAAGAAGGCCAAATCTGCTAAATTAGTATAAACACTGGCTGAATCTGATCCAAAACTGTCACTGCCAAAAGTATTAAAGATCAACAGGAACTGAAGACCTCTGGATGATGTGCAATACAAGGACTGGAGATGCCAAAACCACACATGCAGTTCTAAAAGTAAAAATAAGAATTCATCATACTGGCACCAATAATCAAATACCACCAAACAATCATCAAAAAAACTCAAACACCTGTCCAGCAAACCAGATAAAATCAAATACCGCCAAACAAGTTCAAATACCACCACACATGATTTAATCAATTCTGCACACAGTGTAGAATCAACGCAAAGGCAAGGCAAAATAAAATTGCAGAGGCAAGCAAAAGTCACAGTGATTTGAGCAAATTTGAATGCAAGGCATAGGCAAGTTAGAACAAAATTGGAAAAGCCTGCCAAAATCACCAAATTCTTGACACTTTGTTGTGTCTGCCCGAAAGAGAACTACAAAGCGACCAACGACCAGCACACGATACAACTAATACGATAAGTGTATTCAGGTAAAGCATGGGCAAATGGATATCGCCCGGTATATAACACACTTCTAAGGGGTGTTGGGGCGGGGGCAGGAATGGGTGATTCTGAGAGGCGAGAGACCAGGTATGACGCTGGGCCTGTGGCCTCTCGTCGCAGGGCGCGGGCGGTGGCTCCCTGGGGTACCCACAAACTATTGGCACGAAAACAACAAGCGCCCCAATACACCCACAGGCAACATTCCCGCAGGCAGGAAAAAAAGACAGGCAAAGGATCAGCAGTGGCGGCAAGCCCTCGGCAGACGACCTGCCGGCACGAGCTCTCTCTAAGCGACGGGTGAGCTGCTGGAGAGATGGAGCCAAGTGAGGCTGGCGATTTGCCTCTGACCCCTCCGCGATCTACAGGTAGAACGCAATCTGCCTGTTGGACATGCCTGCATTATCTTTATCTTTATCTTTATTACAGATTTAGTATACCGCTCTTACTAGGAGCATCAGAGCGGTTTACAGAATAAAACTGAGACTTCTTTAGAGAGAAAGGAACGCCAATTCAGGACAGGAAAGAGGACAGGAACAGGCAAGATAGAACACTCAATACAATGTTAGATATCAAGGAAGCATAGGATGGCTAACGGGGAGGTGGTGATAATATGGTGGGAGGGGGTGGAAGGTCAAACGCGGTGTAGAATAGGTGTGTTTTTAACCTGGTTTTAAATGTTTTATATGAGAGTTAAAGACGAAGATCTGGAGGGAGCAAGTTCCACAATCGAGGACCCAGGAAGAAAAAGGCAGAAAAACAGGTTAATTCAAGACGGGCTTGAGAAGGGGAAGGTAGAAACATATGGTTAGAGTGAATTGATCTAAGTGAACGATAAGGTATATGAAGACGGATTAGGTCTGCGAGTATACTCCCCTCATCTACCACACATCCCACATCTACTATATTCTGCATAACAGTCCTCTTCTGCCATACTGTAGGTAACCTAAGCAAATTGTCAGCCCTGTGCCACACACTAATTAACTTTCCTGCCTTAAGGCTCTGCCCAAAGAAGTTTTGATAATTATACATAATAATCATGATTATACCACCCTCCCAGAAGAATTCTATAAAAATGCATAACTGGGCATTTTCAGTAGTGGCAGCCAGCCCAAAAGCAGCTGACTATTGTTATTTTAAAGTTAAGCTGGATATTCCATGTGAGGGTCATATCTGGTTTGCCTGGATAGAGGATTAGCTATCCGGTTGGTGTCGATAGTAGGCTGCTGGCTGAATAGCTAAACTGGCTAAAGTTAGACCAGCTTTACTGTGCCTAACTTTAGCCAGTTAGGATTAACTGGCCAGCAGCTCAATATCATCGCTGACCGGTTAACCCCTGGTGCTGCCCCTGATCTGCCCCCAGAATGCCGTAAGCTGACTTCCTGTTTGCAAACAAGAAGTCGTCATTGAGCATTGGAGGGGGCAGAAGCAAACAGCTTTGTCATGCCAAAGTGGTAAGATAAGCACCATGGGACTGTGTGCTGGCTTTGCCATTGCTGCAGGTCCCAAGAGGGGTGACAGTGGCCGCAATGGGAGCCCCTGGAGGGCTGGCACTCTAGGTGACTGCCTAGTTCACCTAATGGTAGTTCTGACCCTGGTCAGGACATAAAAATCAGGTAGCAGGAGTTATTCTATAGCAGGGTAAAACTTCAGTGGTGAGAGTTAGTGCTAGCCACTGCCGATGAATATCCCGCAGTAAAAACTTAGATCACCGTGATAAATATTTGCCTGTTACTTAAACATTCCTTTGGTTCATAGAACCTTCTGATTTTAATAGATTTGGTAGGCTCCTTTTTGTCTCTGAAGGATTAGATGAATCTAAGGAACTGTTCGTACTTTGGCTGTATTATGCAAGGTGTGACTAATAGGCAACTATATATGTGATTTATAGTGGTATTATTCATTTCAATGTTATTCATTTGTCTTTTTGAATACCGGATTTAATGTCTGGCTTTGCAATGGCCATATAGCTGATATTCTGGTTTCTTTTGCTGGGAAATTTGACTATTGGATTTTCTCTCCTCCTATTTTGTCATCACAACACTGAGGATTGATGATTTAAGGAAATAAATTGGTTGTGTACCTGTCGATGTGGAACAAACACTGGCTTGAAAATCTAGAAACTCATGTAACGCTAGCGACAGAAAGCCTTCTATTTGTGGCGGTATTGATGAAAGGCCTGACAGAGCCGTGTTTGATTACAAACCTGAAAATGACTTCTATCAGATGTAATATCAACCACAGATAAATGTACAGAAAGCAGCTCCATTCAAATTAACAGATATGTCAGTGACACAATAACCCTGTCTATCTTCTCTTCCTCCTGCCTGAGCAGGTCAATCTCAATTACATTTTAAGAAACAAAACGT
Source organism: Ichthyophis bannanicus (assembly GCA_033557465.1). NCBI lineage: Eukaryota > Metazoa > Chordata > Amphibia > Gymnophiona > Ichthyophiidae > Ichthyophis > Ichthyophis bannanicus. The sequence goes on from CM066032.1 coordinate 1,312,527,699, forward strand.
GTTTCATTTTTTATTACACTGTTGGCCTTTTGGGCTTTTCTGAGTCAGATTAAAAGACCTAACAGGTTATTGAGCTATTTGAGGAAACGAGATATTTCTTGTTCCCTTTGTATTGAAAACATTTTTATTTTGTTGTGAAGTTCTGTGGTTCGGTGCATTATATAATTGCTTAAATAATAATAATAACAACATTGATTGGGATATGCCACACATGAAGATATCATAAATAATATGAATCAATTGGCACCAGAAGGATATACACATTTAGGATTATTAGAAGCCTTGAGGATCCTTTTTTAATAAATCCTCTCCTAATAGGTTTTGCATTTAACTCTCATTTAGTGGGAAATCTAATGTGTGGTAAGTGCATAACCTATGAGATTATGACTTGGAGTCAGTACCACAAAACAAGTGCCATTTTGTAAGCTGCCAGAATGGGGCAAGAACAGAAAGGGACCGCTCCTACCTCATTCACAACTTGGACCACCAGACAGACCCAGATAAGACCTGGGAGGGTTGGGAGTGGAGCAAGGTCCAGGGTTCATGCCTGGGGGGGGGGGGGGCTGATCAGGATGACAGGGTGTGGGTGGGGAGGGTCTTGGGAAGGGAGTTCATGTTCAGCTGCTGTCCGGGGGTAAGGCAGTACTAAAGGTGGAGGTATTGATCAGCAGGAGGAGGTTGCTTGGGGAGCTTGTTGTGGTGGCCTTAATTGGAGGCAAGAGGCTTGGTCAGGGTTGGATCAGTGGGGGGACAATGCGACTGCAACCTCTTGTCCCTTCCTTGTGGTTTTACTCCAGCCCCACATTCCCTGCTGAGGCAGAGAACTTGGGCCCTTGCAGCAAATGTCTGCCCTGTGTGTTAAATGCAGATGCTAGGCATGCCTCCTGCATTTACCATACAGGGTTTGCACCTACCGTGTGGGCATTTTTGCACATGCTGAGTGATAGGTGCAAACACTTCCTGCAGCTTAGTAAGCATGTCCCTTTGATATTCAAAAATTATGCAGATATTATCAGGTCATTTAAATCACTCAATAGCCTGATACTATCCATGTGATTGTGGGCAGTGCTAGAAAAGGGGCAAAGACAGTGACACAAATTATCCATTTTGTTAAGAACTGCTGAAAAAATATTAGAGTTCTGAACCTTCCTCAATCTAACTCAATCTCTTGCTTAAAGTTATTCATGAACTATCTAGTATAGTAGCCCTCAACCTAATCTTTAGGGACCACATGTCCAGTTTGGTTTTCAGAATGTTCCTAGTAAATACACATGAAATAGATTTGTATACTTTGCCTCCATTGTATGCAAATCTATGCAATGCATATTCATTGTGTTTATCTAGAAAACCAGACTGGCCAAGCAATCCATATTCACTTGGAGAACCATTGATCTAGCAGACTTCACAATTTAACAGGATAATGTACCTCAAATAATCACTCCTCCCAGAGCCGGCTCCACAGTTGGTTCCAGGTGTTGGAGCCCTAGGCAGACCTTAAGCCTTACTCCTCTCTTGGCTGTCAAAATCCATTGTTTAGCTTTAAATGCCCAACTCTTTGTCACCCTCTAGATGTCTGCCAAGTTTGCCTTGTGGTTGGGCTGGCCCTGACTCCTTCCCAAGTTCTTCTGTTTACTAAAGAACTGGGAAAAATTTATATTGGAGTGCAATAAACTAAAGGGGCATGTTTACTAAAGAGCTGCAAGTACTGTATCATGGGACTGATGCACAGCGTGCTTTTCTACTGCAGTATTAAATGCAGGGGACATGCCTGCAATAACGAAGCATTGCCACGCTAGGCACATCAGATGCATAGTTTTAGCAACTGGACATCAGGTGCACCTATGCGTTGTGATGGCGTACACTGCTTGTTTCCTGTACTTGCAATGTGACAACCCTCCCATGTATGTCACTGAGGGCACTTCTCTGTGCTGGTTGGGAACACTTGGCAGATGTAGGACAAGAGTCGATGCATCCAGGTAGATGCCACATGCCATGCAACCTGAGGTTCCTGACAGCCGATATGCTATATATGTGACCCCAGGGGATATCTGCTGTACAAGAGGAGGCCACACAATCAGTGGAAGAAGGCATGCATTCACAGCAACTCTGTTTCCCTCTGAAGCAAGGCAGTGAGTGGTTCAGGACTCAGAAACACTGAAGTGCCACCGTGTCAGCATGTGTGGAAGCAGCCCACCACACCTCAGCTGATTAAACAGGCAGCATAAGAACATAAGAACATAAGAACATAAGATATGCCATACTGGGTCAGACCAAGGTCCATCAAGCCCAGTATCCTGTTTCCAACAGTGGCCAATCTAGGTCATACATACCTAGCAGTATCCCCAAAAGACAAAGGTTCCACAATGCTTGTATTGGGTCAAGCATTGATATCCTGGGTCCCTTTTTAATAATGGTTTATGGACCTTTCCTCCAGGAACTTGTCCAAACCTTTTTTAAACCCAGATTTGTTAGTTGCACAGGGCACATTTCTAGCTTGGTATCATCCTGAGACAATTCACAGTGGGCACTCATGTTCCTCACATGTTGAGAACTCCGGGGTCATACCACGGTACATCCTATACACCACCATGGAGAAGGGCGTCCCAGTCAATTCCTAGTTCGTCATGTCAGCTGTGAGGAAACTGAGGGCCCCCAAGCACTATGGAGCCAGCAAAATCTCCCCATGTGGGAAGAACACATCTGGCCTGATATTGAGATGGGTGCATCTTCAAAGGGCTATGAGCCTCAATGGTCCATAGTCCTTCCCACCATCCTAGAACCCAGATATTCAGTGCCGCGGTAACGGCATTGAATATCCGAGAATCAACACAGACACAGTAAGACACCAAAGCTAACCAGGCAGCAATGATATTGCATACTGCCCAATTAACTCTTGCGCCTTAAAGATAGGCGAGGGTTTCTTCATCTATCTTTAAGGTGCAGATCACTAACCAGGCAGCATGCAATATCGCTGCTGCCCGGTTAGTGCTTGTCGCCACCTCTGCTCCACCCCAGAATGCCCCAACATGCCCCAATGCTAACTGGACAGCATTGGTGCTCATAGCGGAGTTAGCAGGGGATATTCAATGACACTAACCATGTAAGTGCCATTAAAAATCCGGACTTAAGGTATTTACATGGTTTATAGGACTGTAAACCATGTAAATGCCTTTTGAAATTCGTGCCCCTCATGCCCTAGCAACATACCAGATATGCATTTATGGGGGGGGGGGGGGGTTACTGACCAGCAGAGGCGTAGCGTGGGGGGTGCAGGGGGGGCCGGCCGTACCGGGCGCAACATGGGGGGGGGCGCTCGCACTCGCAGCTCTCTGTTGCCGATGAGGGGGAAAGGCAGGTCCCTATGATACATGTTGGCGCGTACGCCATCTGGTGGTGGCACTGCAAAGAGGTTTGCGCTATAGCCCTCGAGCCCGCAGTCCTGGGAGTCGCATTGTTCTTGGCAAACCCTCGGCAACAAAGCGCAGGCGATGCGATTGACCCCCTCTAGGTAGCTATTTCACACAAGCTGCCGGGGCGGGGTGGGAGGGGGACTGTTTATCGCGTCGTCGCCCCTCGATCTCAATGTAAAGCTGGGGTTGGGGTCGGATCGCCCTGTGCGCTCGAGAAGGCGGAGCTGCAGGGCGGCATCGCGAGTTTCTGGTTCCGGATCTCCTCCTCTTCCCTGCTGTTGGGCGTTTAACCATGCTTGTCGGGCTCTTGCTGCTGTGCTGTTCATTTCCCTGGACTCCGGCTCAGCGAGGTCAGTGCTGACGATCGCTCCCTCCCGGGGTAGGATCACGGTCGGCTCCCCCGCGCAAAGAAGCTCCCCGGCGGCTAAAATCCACGGGTTAGGGGGCGCAAATTACTTGCCTTGCCCCGGGTGCTGACAACTCACGCTACGCCACTGCTGACCAGTCAGCTATAACTGAGCTAGCCCTCTTTCAGTGGTTTATTTTATTTATTTATTTAACAACTCTTTTATACTGACGTATCTAACAGTCAAGGCAATTTACATAAAACGTGTAGGAATTTACATAGAACAATTCTTAACAAAATAAAATGTTGAAAAGACAACAGAGTAACCATAAAACGTAAATCTTAGAAACTTTGGTAAATAAGCTATCTGTACAAAGTAATATACAAAGTGGGCTAGTAGGGAAAAGACTGTGAGTTGTTCTGTAAATTGTATGGGTAGTGTGCTTGGTGATAGATAAGACCATGAGGATAAATATATTTGGTGAGGATAAAAATGTTTAGTGAGGAGTCTGGAGGTCAGAAGCAAGTTGTTGTGAGCAATGGTTATTGTTATGTCACTGTTCTGAGTGAGGGGTTGTTAAGGTGTGGCTAGATGTCAGAACCAAAAAACTCTAGGAAGAGGAAAATCTTTAGCTTATGATGAAAGTCTCTGATATCCATGAGGGAGCAAAGGTCTGGTGGTAGTGAGTTCCAGATAGTTAGAGCGTAGAAGCAGAATGCTCTGTTGGAGGTGTAGCCGCTAGTGTGGGTGATTGAGGTAGGCACTGTGAGGAGAGAGTGGTTTGTGCTTCTGCACAATCTTTGGCATTGAGGTTTGTCAAGCAGAACCTGTAGAGAATCTGCAGAAAGCTGGAGGATTTACCTAGAGACTGTTAGTGCCACCTTGTACCTTACTCTGCTGTGGGAGGGGAGCCAGTGTAGCTGCTTCACAATGGGTGATTTGTGGTCCTGACAGGTGCATCTAGTGACGAGTCTTGCAGCTATGTTCTGAGTGAGCTGAAGAGGCTGTAATGAGGATTTAGGAAGGCCCTGATAGATGAAGTTAGCGTAGTCAAGATGGGAGTGATGAGTGCTTGGCAGATGTTTCTGAAGTTTGCCTGGTCCAGGAGTGGTTTAAGGTTCCTCAGGGTTCTGTTACAATAGTTTATTGATGTGTGTGTTGAAGTTCAGGTTCTGATCCAGAGTTATACCCAGGTATTTTATTTGCTGTTTTACTTGTAGAGTTAGATTTGCAAGGTTTATTGTATTTGGAGGGGAGAAGGAGGGGTGCCTGTTTATAAACAGTACTTTGGTCTTGCTGGGGTTGGTCTGGCATAGGTTGTGGGGGGCTTATGACTGCCTCTAGGCACTGGATGATTGTGGAGTAGTCTGGGTTGATGATGGAGCATGGGGCATAGGTTGAGGATGTCATCAGTGTAAAGGTGGTAGAGGATCCTGTATTCCTGTATGACTTTGCAGAGGGACTGTATGAAGATGTTGAAGAGCAGGAAGGATAATGCTGAGCCCTGTGGCAATCCTTGGAGGAGCTTGAATGGAGTTGAGGTCTGTGATCCTATTCTGACTTGTTGAGAGTGGTCTGAAAGATATGACTGGAACCATTGTAAGGTCTTTCCTCTTAAGCCAATTTCATGTAGATGTGCTATGAGTTGGGGGTGAGCAACAGAGTCAAAGGCAACGGCCAGGAACACTAAGATAAATCCTTGTGATGCTTTCTCTGTGCCAATGATCAGTGTATTGAGGAGGGATGCTAGAAGTGTTTCTGTGCTGTGGAAGGGCTTAAAGTCGTGCTGGTTCTTGTCCAGGGGGGAGTGAGATTCCACGAACTCCTGAGTTTGTAATTGTACAGTCTTCTCAATGATTTTGGCAAGTGATGGGATGCTTGAAATAGGTTTGTATGATGAGGGAAGGACTGTGTTGAAAGTGTGGGATTTTAGTAATGGTCTGATGGATGCTTGCTTCAATTTGGTAGGCATGTATCCAATGGTGAGCGATGACTGGACAATGTGCAGAATGAGTGGTAACAGCTCCTGTTTGGATATTTTAATCCATGTGAATGGGCAATGGTCCAGAGGGGAGGTGGTGCTGTTCAGGTTAGATATGATGCTCTACAACCTCTGGATGGAGACTGTGCTTGTCGGGGAAGACTGGGGTGTTGTTTGCATGTTGGGGTGGTGAGATTGCTGCTGAGTTACTTGCTTGATTAGCTTGTAAGTGCTAGGTCATCTCAGTTGGCGAGATAGTTGTAGTGGTTCTTGAAGTTGTAGAGGCTTTGATGAGGTGCTGGGCAATGTCAAATTTATTCCCTGGGTCGGTTAAGGGAGGAGTTGAGTAGGTTGGTGTGATGTTCCTTCTTCTTTAGTAGGTTAGAGAACAGTATTGCTTCGGGGCTACAACATAGGTTGTATAAATATCTGAGCTCCTCTGCCTTCTCCATGCACACTCTAATTGTCTAAGCTTAGTCTTCATGGATTTGAGCTCAGGGGTGAACCATGGCACTAGGTGTGTTCTCATCTTCTTAGGCGTGTTAATAAGCCTGATGGAATAAGAGGAGATGAGAGAGTTCCATTGTGTGATGGTGCCCTCTAGGTTGTAGGGGAGGCTTAGCTCTGTGTCCAGGTGTTTGAGTGGTTGGATAGCATTGGTGAAGGACTCTTTGTTGAATGACCTGAATTTCTGGGACTGTGCTTGCACAGGTGTGTTTGTGTGTTGGATGTTGCTGCTTGGACGGAAGAAAGTAAGAAGGTTGTGGTCTGACCATGGTACAGGTGTGCTCTGAGTCAAAAAGGAAAGGCGGCGGTAAGGCCAGTTTACTGGGGTGAATATTAGGTCTAGTACTTTACCTTTGCTGTGAGTTGCTTCTGATACTATTTGGTTAAGCTGCATCACCTCCATAGCTTGTAGGAAGGTGTTGGTAGGTTGAGGTCTCCCAGTAATATGAACCATTTATTCTTATGAGTGGCCTAGTGATTGGGGCAAGGTATTTCAGGCCGGAAGGTCGGGGGTTCAAATCCTACTAGAGGACAGCAACCTTGGGCCGGAAGGACTGGGGTTTCTAGTCACTTAATCCTCCATAGCCCATGTTCCCTGTAAAATAGTTATCTCCAAGTTATAATGCCCTGTTCAATGTAATTTCAGTTTGTTCAATGTAAACCGCCTTGATATCATGAAAGGTGGTATATAAGAATGTTAAATAAATAAATAAATAAATGATGTTCTGAGCAGGATTCTTCAATGAGAGGGGATAGGTTGCTGGGTCCTGGTCGAGGGGGTTTGTACATCAGGCAGTTGGAAAGGTGGGGGTTTGTTATGGAGATTGAGTCCATGTCCTGGGTTGAACTGTGTTGTGTGGGTTTGAACTGTAGGGATTCCTTTGCTATGATGATGACCCCTCCCCCTTTCTTGTTGGCCCTTGGGAAGTTGAAGATTTGGTATGATGGTATAACTAGGTGGTTTAAGAGTACGTTATCTGTTTCTTCAGTCTCTGTAATGCATGCTATGTCAATCTAGCTTTTCTTAATGTGATCCACGAGAGTTGGGATCTTATTACGGATGGATCTGGCATTGGTGAGTATGCATTTGAGGGGGCCGGGGGGTAAGATGGCATAAGAAAGCCAATGCCCTGAGCCACAGACATGGTCAGGGTGAGGGGCCATGTGTCCCCAGAAGCAAAGACCATGACACCGGCACACCAGCACACCAACACATCCCTTCAGGTGCACATATGTAGTGAGATGTGCAACCACATTAAGAGGTGGCAGTGGTCAGATAGCATAAATATGTGCCAGACCTCCAATGGTTAGTAGTTGTTGTTGTTGTTAAGTGCCGTCGAGTCGGAGTCGACTCATGGCAATCCTCTGGATAGCTATCCTAAATTGTGTTTGGTCTTCAGTCAGGCGGCTCATTGTTGACAGACTGGTACCCGTAGCTGCTGTTATTGTATTGATCCATCTCATTGCTGGATTTGCGTTGACCTTCTATCTTGCCAAGCATGATGTCTTTCTCTAATGATCTCTCTCTTCGCATGATGTGTCCAAAGTATGAAAGTCGAAGTCTTGTCATCTGAGCTTCTAAAGAAAGCTTAGGTTTGATCTCCTCTAGTACCGACTGGTTTGTTCTTCGGGCAGTCCATGGTATATACAGTATTCGCCGCCAGCACCATAATTCAAAGGCATCAATTTTCTTCCTGTCTGTCTTTTTCACTGTCCAGCTTTCACATCCATATGATGTTATTGAAAATACCATGGCTTGAACAAGTCGAATCTTTGTATGGAGAGAGACATCTCTGCTCTTGAGAATCTTATCTAGGTCTTTCATAGCCATTCTGCCAAGAGAAATGTGCCGTTTGATTTCTTGACTGCTTGTTGCTTCTTTATTGATAGTTGATCCAAGTAGGTTAACGTTGTTCACAATTTCAATTTCTTCTCCTTCAACGATGAACCTGTTGATTATGCCAGTTGTCATGATCTTTGTCTTCTTTACATTAAGGTGCAGGCCCATTTTGAGACTATGTTCTTTGATTGTGAGAAGCAAATGTTTCAGATCATCTTCACTTTCAGCCAGTAATGTAGTATCATCAGCATAGCGAAGGTTGTTGATGAGTCTTCCACCAATCTTCACACCTCTGTTGTCTTCATACAATCCTGCTTCTCTGATGATTTGTTCTGCATATAAATTAAAAAGGTAGGGGTAAAGTATGCAACCTTGTCTTACACCTTTGCTTATTTTAAACCATTCTGTTTCTCCTTGTTCCGTTCGAACTGTTGCTTCATGATCAATGTACAGATTGCGCAATAGAACAATCAGGTGATCTGGTATACCCATGCTTCTTAATGTGGCCCAGAGTTTCTCATGGTTTACACAGTCAAAAGCCTTGCTATAGTCGATAAAGCACAAATAGATATCCTTTTGGTATTCTTTAGTCTTTTCAAGGATCCATCTCACATCCGCAATGATGTCTCTCGTTCCTCGCCCTTTCCTGAACCCTGCTTGCACTTCAGGTAGTTCTTGTTCCAGGTATGGTTGTAGTCTCTTTTGAATAATCTTCAGTAGAATCTTGCTGGCATGTGAGATCAGAGCGATTGTTTGATAATTTCCACAGTCAGTTGGATCACCTTTCTTTAGTATTGGTATAAACACAGATCTTTTCCAATCAGTTGGCCATGATGTTGTCTTCTATATTTCTTGGCAGAGCCTTGTAAGTATGGTAACAGCTGCATCAGATTTCTGTAATACTTCTATAGGAATGCTATCAATGCCTGGTGCTTTGTTCTTTGATAAGGCTTTCAATGCTGCTTCAACTTCTTCTTTCATCACCAATGGTTCCCGATCATAAGGTACAGGTTGAAACGGCTGTTGGTCCACTTGATCTTTATCATATAAAAACTGTATATTCCTTCCACCTTTTCTTGATCTTCTCAGCATCATTCAACATAGAACCTTGAGCATCTTGTAACATTCCAATTCGAGGCTGGAACTTTTTCTTTAACTCTCGTAGCTTCAGGAAAGCCGATCTTGCTCTTCCTCTAAAAGTTTCTGCTTCTATTTCCTTGAAAGTGTCATTGTAGTACTTTTCCTTGTCCTGTCTTGCTGCACGTTGGAAATCTCTGTTGAGTTCTGCGATTGTCTTTCTTTCTCCTCTGGCTTTAGCTTCTCTGCGTTTCTGGGCAATTTTCAGAGTTTCTTCCGTCATCCATTTTGGCCGTTTTTGCTTTTTCACCTTTTGTAGAGACTTCTCACTTTATTCCAACACAACCTTCTTAATGTCATTCCATAACTCTTCCAGAGCTCTGTCATTTGTATCTAATCGATTTTGCAGTCAGTCTTTAAATTCCAGTGGTATATTCTCAAGGTCATATTTTTCTGCATTCATGAGTGGTTTGCTCTTTTTCAACTTTAGCTTGAGTTTGCATACTAGTAGTTGATGATCTGTACCACAGTCATCTCCAGGTTTTGTCTTTGTTGATGTTATAGAGCTTTTCCATCGTTGACTTCCACAGATGTAGTCAATTTGATTTTTATGCAATCCATTGGGTGAAGTCCATGTGTACAGTCGCCGCTTGAATTGCTGGAAGAAGGTGTTTGAGATGAATAGATCATTGGTCTTGCAGAATTCTATCAGTCTTTCTCAAGCTTCATTTCTGTTGCCAAGTCCATATTTTACAACTACTTTGCCTTCTTGTTTGTTGCCAATGTTTGCATTCCAGTCACCCATGACTATCAGGATATCCTGTTTGCATGTTCTGTCAATTTCAGCTTGTACTTGTTCATAGAACTCTTCAATTGCATTCTCTTCTGCAGCTGTTGTTGGGGCATATACTTGAATTATAGTTGTGTTGATAGGCAATCCTCGTAGACGAATAGAGATTAGGTGTTCGCTGACTGCATTGTATTTCATTACAGTTCTTGCAAGTTTCTTCTTTATTATAAATGCAACACCATTTCTTCTTTGTCTTTCATTTCCAGCATAGTAGACCATGTGATCATCTGATGCAAAGTGCCCGATGCCAGTCCATTTCAGTTCGCTGACACCAAACAGATCAAGTTGTACACGTTCCATTTCATTCTTGACCACCTCCAACTTCCCTTGGTTCATGCTTCGTACGTTCCATGTTCCAATGTGTAAGACATCTTTACAACTTCTGACTCTCATTTCATGCGCAGCTACATCAGCAGTCAGACTTCCCGAGGGCTTTGATCCAACCACATCATAAATGCTGGCTTTACTCTGAAAAGTCTTCAGCTCTTCCCCAGTAGCTAGTTGAGTGCCTTCCGACCTGGGGGTCTCATCTTCCAGCACCATAGCACAATTTGTTTTGTTGTAACTATCCATTGGGTTTTCATGGCAAGATATAGAAGTAGATTGCCGGGCCTTTCTTCCACGCAGTTTAAGTTTGGTGTTGTTGCCGTTGTCACAAAAATGTGATCCTCCACCGTCAACACTATCCCATTCTGCTGTTGCCCAGATGGGTGGTTTGTCTTGGTCTGGCACCTCAGCCGAGACCTATCCATCTTGGGAGACCCTGCCAGTAGTTAAACTACCGATAGTTTAGCTCTCAGCATCAATAATGCACACAAGCCCTCACAGCACGACAAGCTGCAAACCAAGTGAGGGGGTTAGTAGTTGCAATTCCTGATTTGCATGCCCCACCTAAACTGTGTTCGGCCATCTCCAACCCTGCCTATATTGCCTATCTCATGTTGTTTCTCTGAGAATATACCATATCTCCCAACTCCTAGCTAGTGCTGGCTTTCCATCCATGTGTTTGTGTCCTGCATATGCTATCCCACACCTACACCATTGTCCATGAGAACTGGGTGTCCCATCAATACACATGTATTCGCCAGGGTAGGAAGAGGGCAATGCACCCTCATCCCCTTGCTGTTGCTGGTATTGCAGGGGTCCCACATATACTTGAAAATTATTAATATGTTACAAATGTTATGTAATTTGTATATGTTGCTAACACCAAAAGAATGATTAAGATGCATTTGGGTGAGCATAAATCAAGGCTGACCACACATACTGTCATAATGCCATTAGTTCAATATTGTGACGAGTACCATCATTCATTCTAACAATTACAGTGGAGGGTGATCGATTACATTTCACCTCTGTAGTGATGGGAGGTGGGAGGAGTTGCCAAACACTATTTAATCAGTGTGAACAGCTCTGGATATTGTAATTGAATATAGTCTCTCTTGGGGATTTGAATGTAACTGATTGGCTTAGAGGATCAGATGATCAATATAACAGAGGAAGTTGATAATGTTTGAAAAACGCCATGATGGAAAATGAAGGGTGTTAAGTTGCTAATTTTCAATTATTATGAATGGAATTGTGTATTGATTCTCTGAAATAGAACCAGGTTTATAGCCAAGTTTGAAACCCAGCACTGAGTCAGAGTTGGATGTGGACATTGTGAGATGGATGTGGACAATCCATCAGATACTGTAAGTGCTGTGAAATGCTTTATAAAAAGTTTTAAAAAAATATTTTAAAATGAGAAATAATCAAACAACAAACTGAATTATTAAAAATGTTAAACATGATTTTGTAAATAGGGTCATAAGGGCACTGTGACTTCTATGTGTTGACAGAGTGAGTTTTCCTCCTACATATAAATAATTTTCAACTATATGTGTAGTGTCAATCAGAAGTAAACTGGGTTCAATGTTAGTGGTCCTCCTATAGGAAGGCACAGGCCTGAAAAAAAGAAGGAGTGTTTACGAAGGATTCCAGGATATGTTACAGACAGGATCTGCTGAATTGAACCTTGACACAATGGATCTCTTTATAGCAACAGGATAAAATCAAAATAAACTTAACTATCTCTTATATCTAAAAAAAAGGAGCAGGGGCAGCCCAAGGGAGGGCATGGGGCCATGTGCAGAGACTCATTGCATGGCCTCATTTGCATAAGGACCATCATTTGCATAAATATTAGCATAATGTTAACTTGCCTCTTAATGAGTATCTGGATAAAGAAAGACTACCAGATTTCTACATTACTATACTCCAGTGCCAACTGCCAGGCACATTAGGAAGTACTATAAACATTGCCCATTCAGAACCCATAGCAAACCCACCATATCATAACAGTACTACCAAGACTCACAAAGCACCAGACCCTACTTATCAAAAGGCAACACTGCAAATATTAAACCAATATATCTCCTACTGGGGAAAGAGAACAAGTGGCACTGTCAAATATAAACTACATAAACAGAATACCTCAGCTCGGTTACACATGCAGAACAAGACCATCAGCAAACAAAGAATAAGGGATCACAATTTAGAAATAGAAAGATAATAATTTAAACTGGGATCCCCAAAGGCCAAAGTTGGAACATATAACAACACTGGAGAAATAAAGCTATAAATTAATTTCATCTTGTACTAAACAAAAACGTAAAGACATTAACAATGCGCATTTCCCACAGCTGACATAATCCAGTTAATAAATTCAAAATAAAAACATGTTTTTCTACCTTTTGTTGTTTGGGCATTTTATTTTTCAATTGCAATCAGGGCCGGATTTACCTTGAGTGAGGCCCTACGCCAACAAAAATTGTGGGCCCCCAGCAGGGGCGGCCCAAGGGGGGTGCGGACCTCATTTGCATAAGGGGCCTCATTTGCATAAATATTTGCATAATGTTACCATATACTAACTTTTAGTAAACATGCCTCTTAATGAGTGTATGGATAAAGAAAGACTAAAAGATTTCTACATTACTATAATCCAGTGCCAACTGCCAGACACATTAGGAACTACTACAAACACTGCCCATAGTAAACCCGCCGTATCCTAACAGCACTACCAGGACTCACAAAGCACCATACTCTACCAATCAAAAGGCAACACTGCAAATATTAAACCAATACATTTCAGAGAACAACAATACATGACCTACTGGGGAAAGAGAACAAGTGGCAATGTCAAATAGGAATTATATAAACAGAACACCTCAGCTCAGTTACACATGCAGAACATAGACCATCACCAAACAAGTAATCACAATTTAGAAATAGGAAGACAATAATTAAACTGGGAATCCCAAAAGCCTAACTTGGAATGTACAACACTGTAGAAATAAAACAATACATTAATTTGCTCTTGTACTAAACAAAGCACAGATGTTAATGATGCACATTTACCAGAGCTGACATATTCCAATTAATAAATTCAAAATAAAGAGATATTTTTCTACCTTTTGTGCATTTTTTTCAGCTGCAATTGCTCCAGCCACTTTCTTCTGGTTTCTTCGTGTCTTCTGCTAACTCTCCATCGTCTGCTGTCCATTTGTCCTTTCTTCTCTCTTCTAGATTTTTTTCCATCTGCTTTAACATACTAATCTTTCTCCTTTTGCTCTTTCCTCATTCCTATTCATCCACTCAAATTTTACCCCTCCATCCTCAATCCCCACTTACTCTCCCAATACCCGGCCAATTGTAGATTTTTTATCCCTCCCACACAAAATATTTTTCCCTTCTCCATTTTACTCTTCCAGCCCCATCCCATTCTAATCCTCCCCCAACATCAGCTCCCTTCTAGTTCCAGCCTCACCCAGCATCCATTCCCTTCTAGTCCCTGCATCAGCCCATTTCCAGTCCTAGCCATCCATCAGCCCATTTCCAGTCCTAGCCCCCCCATCACCCCACTTACAGTCCTTAACCCCCCATCACCCCATTTTCAGTCCTTAACCCCCCATCACCCCATTTTCAGTTTAAGCCCCCCTATAACCCATTACCAGTCCTAACCCCCCATCAGCCCACTTCCAGTCCTAACCCCATCAACCCATTTCCAGTCAGCCCCCCATAGCCCATTGCCAGTCCTACCCCCCCCCCATCAGCCCACAGCCCATTACCAGTCCTAACCCCATCATCCCACCTCCAGTTGTAACCCCCCAGCCCATTTCCAGTCCTAGCCCCCCATAGCCCATTACCAGACAACCCCCATCAGCCCACAGCCCATTACCAGTCTTAACCCCCCCCAAAGCCCATTACCAGTTCTAACCCCCCCCCAACAGCCCATTACCAGTCCTAACCCCATCAGCCCACCTCCAGTCTTAACCCCCCAGCCCATTTCCAGTCCTAGCCCCCCCCCATAGCCCATTACCAGACAGCCCCCATCAGCCCACAGCCCATTACCAGTCTTAACCCCCCCAAAGCCCATTGCCAGTTCTAAGCCCCCCCAACAGCCCACAGTCCATTACCAGTCCTAACCCCATCAGCCCACCTCGAGCCTTAACCCCCCCAGGCCAGCCCATTTCCAGCCCCAGCCCCCAATAGCCCATTACCAGCCCTACCCCCCCCAGTCCATTTCCAGCCCCAGCCCCCCCAATAGCCCATTACCAGCCCTACCCCCCCCAGTCCATTTCCAGCCCCCCAATAGCCCATTACCAGTCCTACCCCCCCCATAGCCCATTACCAGTCCTACCCCCCCCCATAGCCCATTACCAGTCCTACCCCCCCCCCGGCCTAAAGTAAAATTTAATTAAAAAAAAAAAACCTGGTGGCTGCCGCCGCGGGGGCCCCGTCTACAAGCTGGTCGGGTCGGGTCCGGTCGGGTCGGGTCGGGTCCGGTCGGGTCTCTCTCCCTCCCTCGCTGCAGGCTGCAGGCTGCGAGAGACGCATCTTCGCGTCTCTCGCAGCCTGCAGCGAGGGAGGGAGGGAGAGAGACCCGACCGACCCGACCCGACCCGACCGGACCCGACCAGCTTGTAGACGGGGCCCCCGCGGCAGCAGAGGGGGCCCCGCGGCGGCAGCCACCAGGTTTTTTTTTTTAATTAAATTTTACTTTAGGCCGGGGGGGGGTAGGACTCCTACCCCCCCCCCCCGGCCGAAGGTAAAATTTATTTTATAAAAAAACCGGGTGGGGGGCGCCGCGGGGGCCCCGCTGCGGCCGCGGGGGCCCCGTCTACAAGCTGGTCTGGTCCGGTCGGGTCGGGTCCGGTCGGGTCTATCTCCCTCCCTCGCTGCAGGCTGCGAGAGACGCGAAGGGAGATCGTCTCCTCGCGTCTGTGTTAAGCCCGCAGGGGCTGATGGGAAATCCCATCAGCCCCTGCGGGCTTAACACAGACGCGAGGAGACGCTCTATCTTCGCGTCTCTCGCAGCCGGGAGGGAGGGAGGGAGGGAGACGAGACCCGACCAGACCAGACCAGCCCAGCCCAGCTTGTAGACGGGGCCCCCGCGGCAGCAGAGGGGGCCCCGCGGCGGCAGCCACCAGGTTTTTTTTTTAATCGAGTTGAAAAAAAAAACCTGGTTCTATTTTTTGGGGGCCCCTGCCGGTTGTGGGCCCTACGCCATGGCGTACATGGCGTATACGTAAATCCGGCCCTGATTGCAATTGCTCCAGTCACTTTCTTCTGGTTTATTCGTGTCTTCCGCTAGCTGTCCATTTGTTCTTTCTTCTCTCTTCTTTTTTCCATTCTCTCTTCTACATCTGCTTTAACATACTGATCTTTCCCCTTTTGATCTTTCCCCCATTTCTTTCTTTATTCCTTTATTATCCACTCAAATTTCACCCTTCCATCATCAATCCCCACTTAATCTGCCAATACCTGGCCAATCATAGATTTTTCTTCCCTCCCACACAAAATATCTTTTCCCCCTCCATCCTCATTCCCCCAGCCCCATCCCCTTCTAGTCCCCCCCTCCAACATCAGCTCCCTTCTAGTTCCAGACCCACCCAGTATCCGCTTCCTTCTAGTTCCATTTTCCCACCCCCTTGCATCAGCCCATTTCCAGGCCTAGCCCCCAAATCAGCTCATTTCCAGTCCTATTCCAGTCCCCATAAGCCCATTTCCAGTCCAAGCTCCCCCCCCCACTCAGCCTATTTCCAGTCCTAGCCCCCATCAGCTCATTTCCAGTCCTATTCCAGCCCCCATCAGCCCATTTGCAGTCCAAGCTCTCCCCCAACAGCCTATTTGCAATTCTAGTCCCCCATCAGACATTTCCAGTACTAGACCCCCCATCAGCTATTTCCAATCCTATTCCAGCCCCATATCAGCCCATTTCCAGTCCACGTTCCCCCACACTCAGTCAATTTCCAATCCTACCCCCCCCCAAAAGCCCATTTCCAGTCCTAGCCATCCCCATCAGTTCATTTGCAGTCCTAGCACCCCCAATCAGCTCATTTCCAGTCCTAGCCCCCCAGTCCATTTCCAATCCTAACCCCCCCACACTCAGTCCATTTCCAATCCTAGTCCCCCCACACTCAGCCCATTTCCAATCTTAGGCCCCTCCACTCAGCCCGTTTCCAATCCTACCCCCCAAAAAGCCCATTTCCAGTCCTAGCCCTCCCCATCAGTTCATTTGCAGTCCTAGCCCCCCCCCCAAACTCAGTCCATTTCCAATCCTAGCCCCCCCCCCACTCAACACATTTCCAGTCCTGCCACCCCCTCACACTCAACCCATTTCCAATCCTAGCCCCCCCCCCCTCACCACTCAGCCCATTTCCAATCTCAGGCATTAGAGGCCCCAGCTTTCCCTACAGCGGCTCGCGGCTCCGGCAGACTCAGCAGCAGCTCCGTATAGCCGCCGAAGTGAAGAGCGTTCTTTTCCTTCAATTTGGTAGCTGTGCTGTAATGTAGATCGCTGGCGTGCAGAGAGCCGGGACACAGGAAATGTCCTTTGACCTCCGGTGCACCAGAGATCTACATTACATACAGCTGCCGAAGTGAAGGAAAACAATGCTCTTCACTTTGGCAGCTGTAGGGAGCTGTTGCTGAGTCTGCCGGGAGCAGCAAGTCACTGTAGGAAGAGCCGAACATGTGCAGGATGTTGTTGGCACGGGGCCCCCTGAAGCGCAGGGCCCTGTGCAAAGAACATCATTGTACAATGGACAGGCCGGCCCTGAATAGGGGTGACCTACCCAGAGCGGTGGGTACACCCCTAAACAATGGCATGGGGAGGGGTAACCTGCACGGAGCAGCAGGTACACTTACTCTTGCTGCCTTGCTGGGCAGACTAGATGGACCATACTGGTCTTTATCTGCCATCATATACTATGCTACTATATTATGTTATGTTATGTTACTGTTTCATGCTTGAGTCTGATAATGAAAGAATGCAGACCTCCCTAGAATTGTCTCAGTGACTCTGGAAGATACCTTGCATCATATAGGGCTCAGCCAATTAGACAATATCCTTCATCCAGCCTTGCCCTTCATCTGATGTTAGCTGCTTTATAACTGATTGCTAAAATGACATGTTCTGATTTGCCAATGTGACAGGGAGACCCAACAATACCTGCAGTTTGGGACATTTATCAATTTCTTTCTTTGCATGCTGAGTTGACAAGAAAAGCAGACCAGGAGAATGTGTGTAGAGAAAAAGAGAGGGAACCCACTATAAAGATTCTTGAACTGCATATTACCTGTCTGTTATCTGGCTTGGCAAAAATCCCATGATAAATGCTTACCATGCATTATGGCAGGAGTGGGGCATGTTTTAGGTGGAGATTAATCACACAGCAAAGAAGCGGAAGGAGATCGTGTATCAAAAGGGCCTTTATTGATAAAGCCCAGCTTGGCCAAGTTTCAGCTATAATAGCTTTTGTCAGGGGTCTAAAACATAACACAAATATATAATACAAGGTGTGATCAAAAAGTATTGAGACTTTACAATAACACAAGAAGTATAACACTGACAATTATTGCACTCAGTCTCCTTCAAAATAGTCCCCTTCTGATAAAACACACTTCCTGCAGCATTCCTGCCACTGCCAGAAACAATTTTGAAATGCCTCTTTTGTTATGCTGTGAAGGTGCTGTGTCAAATTTTGCTTAATGATCTTCAAGTCATTGAATCTCCTTCCTTTCAATGGTAATTTCAGTTTTGGAAACAAGGTCTGGCAAGTACGGAGGCTGACAGACTTGCTCAATTTGGTGTTTGGCCAAGAACTGTTGGACTAGATGTGAAGTGTGAGCTGGGGTGTTATTGTTATGAAGCAACCATTCACCATTCCTGTGCAACTCTGGCCTCTTATGACAAACTGCGTCTCTCAAATGAGTCAGAACTTGGATGTAGTACTCCTTATTGATGGTTTGGCCTTTTGGAGCATACTCATGATGAACAATACCCTAGTAATCAAAGAAACCTGTGAGCATGACCTTGAAATTGCTGCTCACCTGATGGACTTTCGTGGTCTGGGAGAGTCCAGAGGCTTCCATTGTGAGGACTGAGCCTTAGTTTCTGGAACATAACCATAAACCCATGATTCATCACCAGTAATACTATTTTTGATGAAATCTGAGTCATCAATGCATTCCAAAAACTCCCTGGCTGTAGAATGTCAATCAGGGAACAGACATTCGGCATGAATTTTACAGACAGACATCTTATCCCCAAATCAACAGTAAGAATGGACTGTATGACCCGAAACTGCTGTCCATGTACTCAGCAAGCTCCCTGAGAGTCAATTGATGATTTGAATGTATTGCGGCTCACACTTCTTCAACTTTGTCTTCATTCCTGCTTGCGGGTGGCCTTCTAGAATGTTTGTCACTGTCAGCACTTTGGTAGCCCTCTTGGAAATGTTTGTACCAGTCATAAACTTGAACACGACTCCTGCAATCATCGCCATACACTTGTCATAAGTCTCTGCACAAATTTCCAAGTTTCTGGCAGAATTTAATGCAAATTCGCTGTTCAATTTATCACTCATTGACAAACTGCTTTTATACAATACCAAACATCCCATGATTAAAAAAGATAGAGGTGTGCTGCAGCCATGCTACACTCTGCACAAGCAGAGCACATAACTAGGTCACTGCATGCTTAATAGCATCATGGCACAACATATTGTTATGTAGCTGCACAACAAGTCTCAATACGTTTTGATCACACCTCATATAAATACAAAAAACATAAATATATAAAAAACAAATATAAAGGCCTGATGTCCAGCGGGATGGTCGCATAACGCTGAGGCTCCCGAGAGGCCTACTCAGAATCCTGAATTAACACCTCACATTTTTGGAACTTCTACTCTGATCTTGCCGGGGCACATTGGTGAGATGGCGGGGACCAAACCAACGCGCCTGGAATTTGGGTCTCCAGCGGCTTCTCACGGCAAACGTTCCAAAACCGAACCTCCGTCCCCGCAGAAGGGGCCGGCCTTGTGCGAGGGCCCCGAAATGCAGCAGGAAATCCTCGTAGAGATTAGAGGGGTCAAAAACCTTGTGCAGGCAAACGGTGAAGCACTCCGAGCGCTGCGGGACGATTTTGGTGTGCTGCAAAGCAAGCTAGAAGGGCTTTCTTCGCGTCAGGACAAAATGGAGGGCATATTGGACTCCCATGCGGCCCGGTTGTCCAAACTCGACAAAGTTGAACGACAGGTGCGGGCCTTGCAGAAAGAGGTGGAAGATGGCAATAATAGAGCGCGCCGCAACAATATACGACTCGTGGGCATGCCGGAGGGAGCGGAATCGGGAGACATGAAAGTTTTTATGCAAAATCCTCCCTTCCTTGCTCCAAATCACCTTTGCCAAAGATTTGGAGATTGATCGTGCTCATCGTGTACCCACCAACATAACGCTCAACAGGAAGACCCCGCGGCCTATCATTTTTCGACTATTGAGATATCAACACGTGGAGCAAATTCTAAGTGCCTCTCGGGCAAAGGGCCATATGGAGTTCGAGAGCCACAAGATCTCCTTCTTTCCCGACTTGTCTAAACCCACAGTCGACCGCCGAAAGCGCTTTCTGGAATTCCGGCCGAGGCTTCAACAACTACAAGCACGCTATGGCCTGATGTACCCGGCCAAGCTCCGAGTCACGCTTCACAATCAGACAAGAACATTCGAGGACCCTGATCTACTAGCGGAGTTTTTGGATTCCAAAGAAGCCGACTTGATGCGCTGACTTCCAGAATATTCCTGCAAGTCTCCTTCTATCCGCTGTACCTGCCATATTGGATCTGCCGCAGCCTAGCAAAGAGTCTGGTGTGGGCAGTCTGTTGCCTTACTCTTGATGGTATCTGTGACCCGACTCCATCTACCCACAGTAGCCTCGATGAGTATCAGAGACAGTGTTATTATGGACTCTGGTGTTTCTTTTCTTTTTTTACATGTCTTCTATTCCTCTCTAGGGCCTCCTCCCGCAGACATATGGTCGCCATATTCTTTGGGGGTTTTGCTTCTTCTCTAAGATACGTTGGTACATACTTTTCAATATGGGGTGTATTAGCCAGACTACTTGGTGATTATGACATTGTTGTACAGATTCTGCTTATGTTCTATGTTATCAAGCGCCCTTACCTAAAATGTCTACTACCGATTGATGGCACCATGTAAGATTTTTCATTGAACGTAAAAGGCATCAATAATCCGATAAAACGGAAGAAAATCCTAAGCTACCTCAGTCAGGAAGCAGCGGATCTGATTTTTCTCCAAGAAACGCATTTAAATTCGAAGGAAACTCTTAAACTCAATATTAAACCTTACATGGTGGCCGCTTATTCCCCAGCCGTTTCTAAGAAATGTGGGGTTGCCATACTGGTTAGGAAATCTTTGCATGCTACTGTTATTGCGACTAGCTCAGATACAGAAGGTAGATGGGCTAGAGTTCACCTCAAGATAGGTAGCCTAGAAGTTACATGTATATGCCTTTACGCTCCTAATGTTGATGACCCTGCCTTTTTTGCTACCATTGCTCAGGTTGCGCAGGCTTCTGCTAACACTTCATTGATCATTGGGGGGGATTTCAATCTAGTCCTTGCTCCCCTGATTGACAAACAGCCGCCTAGGACGAGTGGTCCCCCCAAGAGTCATGCTACGCTTACCTCCCTGATCAAGGATCTTGCTTTAGTTGATCTATGGAGATTACTGCACCCCAATGAGCTTGACTTCACCTTCTTTTCCTCCCCTCATAAATCTCAGTCTCGCATAGACTTCTTTCTAATCTCAAAACTGTTAGTTCCTCAGGTGGACACTGCAAAGATTCACTCCCAACATATTTCAGATCATGCTGCCATTTCCTTTCAATTACACACTACTGCACCCCAGGGAAACTCGGGAGCCTGGTTCTTTGATAGAGCGTGGGATCTTTCGCTCATGTTATTTATGAATGTCCTCAACTGCAGGTCTATTGGGGGCGGGTCTGGGGTCGTATTCAATCTATCTTACACTTTCATGAACCTCTTTCTTGGAAGGACGTGGGACTCCGCTCTGCGGCGGAGGTCCCCCCTCTTCCTAAGAAGGGTCGCTTTCTCCTTGATTTCATGCTAGGTATAGCCATATGCTTAATCACGAGGAATTGGAAGGATAGCTCTCGACTTACTGTCAATGAATGGTGGAACCTCGTCTGCTTATATAGTAAATATGAGCAGATACCTCGGAGAGCTATTCCCCATGTCCAAACTCACTCTTGCTTGTCTAAATGGCAGATGCTTAATGATTATGTACAATCTGCTCATTGCTCCAACATGCCTGTATAATGTGCACTCATCATGTTTTAGATCACCGTTATGTTTTGTAATACAATAATGTAAGTGCACGCCCGCTTCGGGAATGCTCAGTTTTCTAGAGAAGAAGCAGGGGGGAGGGGGGTGGTAGGGGTTACTTTGGTGTATGTATTACACGTTATGTATTTGTCTTTTAGCTGTATGTCTTCTTTCCTTTGTTGTTATAAAACGAAAATAAAGAATTTAAAAAAAAATATATATATATAAAAACCACATAAAGTAAGCACATATACAATTGCAAAAATATAAAAAAATACATGTAAAGTTTTTTAAGAACAATCCAGACTGGTAAATAACTCTGGATCTTTCAAGCTAAAGACACCAAAACGCAAGTATTACAGTATACAGTTAATTGGACTAACACGCATCAACCTCCAAGACAACACCATTGTCTAGAGTCTAGACCATAGAGGTGTCAGATAGTAAACATATGTACATACTGTATAGCTGCATTTATTGATGCCACAATAAATTTCCTGCTAGATAGCTTGCCTGCTCAAATAGATTGACTATACGGATGTTAGATAGCTTCCTTGTCCAGGTAGTCCACTTTCTAAGCTGCCTATAATGTACATTATCATACAAACTATTATATGAAGTTTGGATATGTGCCTGTAAAGTCTCTGAATAATGTGTCTACCTTGTTGAATACCATATCATATGAAGCTTAGATAGGTGCCTGCAAAATCTCTAAAATAACGTATCTGCCTTGCTGCATATCGCCATACTAGGTAGCGACCACCCCCACCTATCTACATCCTACCAGAACAGATAGTGCAGCAGTTTAACTAGACTGTGGGCCCACTGAATCGCTGTCTGAAAACAATCACAAGATACTGAGCCCAAAGTGCTTTTCAGAGTAGGCCCTACTGCAACAGGCCCAGATATCCGCACACCCACCCTCAAGCAAATAACACTCCTGTTTAATCCAAGTTACCACAGAAGCAACCAAGGAAATGCACCCAATTTTAGCCTTAACCAGTATCTACATCATCATTGGACTCCCCTCGGGGTCAAATGCCTGTAACCCAGGCCCCAATATCATCCCAATACTTTGGAGCAACGGAAAGAGATGGTCAGAAAACCCTCACCACTCAACACCGGAAACTAACCGCACGCTTCACACCCACCTGTTGCACATCTCATTACAACACATAAAAAAAAAACCACCCGGGGAAACACCAATACCTGCTGAAGTGCGCTCTCATCAATGCCAGATCAATACGCTCAAAATGGCCGGTAGTCACTGACCTGATAACCCTCTACGACATGGACATCTTGCTGATCACGGAGACTTGGCTATCTGACTGTTACAACGTCCTGCTCAACCAAATGCTACCCCCCAGAATTTCACTGTACACCTGCCACAGAGCCACCCAGAGAGGGGGTGGAGCACTCATCCAAGCAAAAACTGAACTACAATTCCATCATAATAATTCCACTAGCACGATCTACCTAGACACAATCACCATAGAAAATGACCAATGCTCGATTAACCTATTATACAGAGCACCAACATCCTCAGTAGAGGACCTATCAACAATAATTAACATAGCCTGTAGCACAAGCAAGTCAAGAACCCAAAACTGGCTGCTAGGTGACTTCAACTTACCTACCCTGCAGGAAACTCAAGCTACCGCCTTCCTCGAAGCACTAGACGAGCTGGGATATAAACAACTAGTAGATGCACCTACACACGTGAAAGGGAACAAACTGGACCTGAGTTTTGCCCCACAAATGGCATTAGAGTCAACATATATCATGGCATTATCTATAACACCAGTACCTTGGTCTGATCACAGTCTGATCGGATGCCATATGCCCAGCAAACTGCACAACCAGAACACTAACAGAGCTACAGCCTCTCTGAAAATGCCTGCGAGAAGATTCAGACCTTTTATCAAAGCAGAAGTACTTGAGGAAGTCCTACCACTCCTTGACAACTCAGCCCATGGACTGGATGAATTGATTGATAACTGGGACAATAGTCTCAACTCCATCTCTAACCACCCAACAACACGCAAAAAGCCAAAGAAACGAGAACATGCAGCTTGGTACTCCAAAGAGCTCCGCGCCTCGCTCTACACTGGCTGCCCATTCAGGCCAGACTTCTCTACAAGATCCTAGTCTTGACCTTCAAAGCCCTAAACAATCACCCCCCCCCCCACATCCATTAACATGATGATCCACAGAATACACCCAAACAGAACCAGAAGATCCTCAACAGTGAACACACTGACAATCCCAAAGGAAATGACGACGTGCACAAAGGCAACCTCCAACAGGGCTTTCACGATCTATGCATCCAGAGCTTGGAATGCCCTCCCCGCAAACATGCGAGTCATTACTAGCCTGTCTCAATTCCGGAAGGCACTCAAGCATTATTTGTTCATAAGACACTACCCTGAACCTTGCCATAGAAACCAATCAACAAATAATCACACCAAACACTCAGAACATCCCAACATCATACCCTGCAAGTCAAAGGATAGCCGGTACAAACTGGCCAATACCGAATAGATTAAGGCCACAACCCGAATACATAGGCATTACTGTAAATAATGTGTAGATATGTTACCCCAGTTAACCCCAAGTTTTAATCCCTGTTCGATGTAAATACTCTGTGGTCCCTCCGCACAGTATATTGTTCTGTTTATTGTAAACCGCACTGATATGTAATAGCGCAGTATATAAGAGAAGTAAAATACATAAATAAATAAAAAATAATAAGGATAAAAGTATAACAGAGAGCACTACAAGAGGACAATAGAACACGTTAAGCATAAAGATAATGAGCTTGCATTTTAAAAATAAGTAAAACATTCTCTTAAATGCCAACATAAGTCATAAATTGTCATGATAGAAATCACAATATCTTACAAGATAATAAAAACAAAATATCAATATTTAGATGTACAAAATGTGAGATACATAGCTATTAATGAAGTTACTAACATCTAATACAAACACTTAGGGGCATGTTTACTAAAAACCGCACAATTGCGCGCCGCACAATAGCGCACTAAAAGTAGCACTTAAGTGCTCTTAAGCGCCCCGCACACGTGCGATGAACCCCCGCGCATGTGCGCGACACACTAACGGGCCCCGCACAAGTACGGGCCCGCAAATGTCCGATAGAGGCGTGGAAAGGCTAACGGAGGGCGGAGGAAGGCACCCGAGGGGCGGAGAGACGGGGTTAATGGGCAGGGAAGGGGAGGGGAGAGGCTCCCCGCACAGTATCGGGGCCGAATTTACAAGTTAAAAATAGCGCGAGTGAAACATTTGCGGTAGAGGGCATTGAAAGGGAAGAGAAACCATTTACGTCAGCAATGTACAGCAAAACCGGGGAAACCTACAAAATGTGAGCAGTGTGATACATGTGCACAGAACAAAAGTGCATATAAAACCCAAAATGACCACAACAAAAATGTTTAAAAATTATAATCCAGCTGGGCAATAGTGCTAGCAATGTGCAAAACTAAAAAACACACCCAGGAAAGCTACAAAAAAAAAGAAATGAATTTTGGAAGGGTCTACGGAGCGGAGACCATTCCAAAAATCATTTCCTTTGTGTGGAGCTTTCCTGGGTGTGTTTTTTATGTGTGCCCATTAATAACACTGTTGGCCAGCTTGGTTATATTTTTACCCCTGTTTTTCGCGTTCAGTTGCAGGTTTTATTTGCACTTTTGTCGCCAGACACGGTGAATGAGCCCACAGTAAAAATGTGCAGAGCAGGGCTCCCTACTCTTTTGGTCAGGTTTCCTATCTCCAGGGACTGCACTATCTCTGTGGCCACAGTGTGGTGCAGCAGACACAGCCAGTACCTATAGAACCAGAGAGACACAGGTTCAAATCCCAGCTGTGGCACCTACCAGCCCAGTCCCCACAATTTACCCACCACTACACAGAGATAGTAAAGACACCCCTTTATTGCAAAGTACAGAAGCATGGTGCAAACACCCATATTTTACCCTACACCACTCACACACCATGACAATGGGCATTACCTACAGCCAAGTCCCCCAAATGCAGTCCGGGAGTGCCACAACTCAATCAGGCCATATGCTTTTACCAAGATAAGGACATGCCAGCATGTTGGCGTAAGGGGACAGGTGGTGGGGGGGGCAGTGGCTGCTAGCTACCGAAGACAGTGGCCTATCCATGTGCAGGCTGGCACTGTCCACTGCAACAGACAGGCCCTGTCGGATGTAAAGTCATGGACTTCCCAGGGAATCCAGTCAATCTGTGGCAACATGGTGGTGCAGTGCACCCAGACAGTGTGTGCAACAACAGAAGGTCAAAGGTTCAAAGCCCAGCTGGGACTACTGGCAATCCTGTCCACATATTTTTAACACAACTAAACCGTGATAGTACGGACAAACCAGGATTGCTGGGGACATACGCATTGGTATTACGCCTATCTTTTCGCACACCGATCACAGACACCATGAACAGGGGCATTACTTAGAGCAGAGTCTCCCAAATGCAGTCCTGGAGGACCACACACCATTCAGGCTCCTTGCTGCCGCTAATACAAATGCCTGTGCTGCATATCTATGCACCACCCCTATGGCATGTAGATGTAGCTCATGCATACTCATGAGGGACAGCAGGGAAACCCGAACAGTGGTAGGCACACCAGGACTGGAGTTGGGAAACTCTGCCGTAAAGCAACATCCAACAGAGGCGAACATACCCACACCCACAGGCCCCATTGGCCAAAGCCTCCTGGAGAGGCAGGACATTGGGCCCTGCGTGCATCTCCCAATACTAGCACCTGCATACCTTAGCAATGCCACCCTACACCTGGGTATGCAGTGGACAGCTCTCAAACGTTTGCTATGTGTACTGGCAGGTAGACTGTCCTACTTAAAGCACATTTGGCTCTCTGATCTCCAACATAAAAATCTGTCTGATGTCTGCGGTGCGTGCTTCAGGTCTGGTCTCTGACAGTGTTTACCACCCTGGGGAGTGACCACCAACAGTACTGCGTAGCATATCCATGCCTGCACCGTGCCCAGGACTGGTGTGGTGGGCAAGGCTGATAAACCCTTCTATAGTGGCACAATGCTGGCATACGTGTGGGAGTGTGTGTCTGTCTATACAGTGTGTGTTGGCTGCAAACACCTTCCACAGCCCACACTGCCAGCACTGTTGCCAGTATTGGCCTGACAATGTGCATAATGAGCAGCAAGGTACCATGGGTATAGCTCAGACAGGGTGTGCTGGCCAGGATGCATCTGCACAGGGCATAGGGCACTGGCAGAGACATTGTAGTGGCCGGACACCACCTACACAGACAGGGTGACCTCTGTATGTGCTGCTGGGGGTACACTCCACCCTGACTGTGCAGTGACGCCAGCATGGCTAGGCAACCCCATAGTGCTATATAGTATTTCTCTCATGTGATATGTATGGGTTTCCTTATGGGGCCTAGTCACTGATTTATCTGCTTGTGTGTGCTGCCATCCCAGTTCTGGGTGCATGCATTTCCACCAGGACTAACTAGCAGACTGTTCTCAGCTGGTATGTGTCTTGATGGAGTGCCTTGCAGGGTGCAGCGGCTGAAGGCCTGCTGCAGGAGAATATCAGATAGTGGTGGGGTGCAGCTTAGCATATCCTAGCCTAATGTCTGTCTGATATTGTGTTATGGATGTGTATAGGGCTGCTTTGGATGCCCTGTAGGGTGTCTATTCCCCAGCAGGACAGGGGTTGATGGTCCACTCTACTGCCACCATTGCAGAGTGGTAGAATGTGGATCTGTTGATATGGGACCCTGTTTTTCACCGGCAGCCGAGGGGGGAATGGTGGTACATAGCCCACCTAGGGGTCCATAAGGGGTTCCACTGACTGACACAGACAGAGTAATCCAGGGTGTTTCTGCAGGAACTACCTATCTCTCAGATTACTACTGCTTTGGAGCTCTGGCATGGCCTCTTTCAGCCATGGCAGGTGTTGTGGACCTGGTCCTGGGCGCCTCATCGCACCCTCAGGGTGAGCACAGTACCCGCACAATGTGACGGTGTGTAGCTACTCTGTGCCAGTAAAACACCCGTCAGTACCCCCTACCAGGCCGAGGTGCTGTGTGGGTGCACACGGACACTTCCCCCTACCAGGTCAGGGAGCTGTTGGGGTGCATTCCCCATCTTGTGTTCATCTGTGGACAGATGATTTGCATATGCAGTGCATCATGGGTACGGGTGGCCTAACCCTATCCTGGTTCCCACAGAAGACTGTCTGTGTGGTGACATGACGGCTCTCTGCAGCCAGCCAGGGGCTTGCTGGCAGTTATAGAGCTGTAGCCCAATGGTTATGTCACTGCTTGTAAAGCCAGAGGTCATGGGTTCAAACCCACAGTGGGGTTCTTTTAGAGGGTTGTCCAATGTTTTTTCTAACTGTCATGTACATATGTTGTTGCCAGCAACAACACCCTCAGCGTACTGTACCCATAAGGTGCCTCTGAGGGTGCTTTATAGGGCGCCCTATAGGGCACCTTATGGTTGCCGTCCATATAAGGTGCACTATACATTACCCTGTACCGCAACATATATGGGGCCCTATAGGGGACATTCTAGGGTGCCTTGGCGGACAGTGAACGTTAACATGTGCCTTATGGGCCGCCTTATGTTAACACGCTTTGTGAGTGCGTTTGCTAGTAGTGTTAACTGAGATAAAAAAACTAATCTGCCCCCTACAGCACTCATCCCCATAATACATAATGCCTCTGTGAGCCTTCTTAATTGGGCACCTTAGGGGATTGAACCCCTGGCCCCTGCACCATTGGTTAGCGTTGCAACCATTGTGCTGTGGCTCTGTTCCTGTGTGTGCCCATCAGCGTGCCACTTCTGCCGGCCACTATTACAGTGCCTCCTAAAACATTAGCGCGCTGCCTTATGCCCATCAGCCTTATGCTGACCATTCATTCCATGCCCCCTAAAATACTGCCTCAGTGAGCCCGAGCACTGTTGGGGATTGAACCCCTGCTCCCTGCACTATTGGTCAGTGTTGTAATCATTGTGCTGTGGCTCTGTTCCTGTACTTGCACATCGGCGCGCCGCCTTCTGCTGCACAAAATTAGGCTCCCTCCTAAAACAATCCTCCCCATAATAGGTACTGCCTGAGCCAGCCTTGTTCATTGCGCCCAGTGGGGGTTTGAACCCATGGCCCCTGCACCATTGCTCAGTGTCTTCACCGTTGTACTACAGCTCTGCTCATTTGTGTGCCCAGCAGCGTGACACTTAGCCTTCCCACGCGCTAATACGGACCCCGCACAGTTGCGCAACGCGCACAAGTACGGTCGCTTTCTCCCGTTTTTTTTTCTTTTTTCTGCCTGAACCGCCCACTCCTTATATGGCACAGGCACACTAACGGGGCCCCGCACAATTTCGGATTTTAGTAAACATGCCCCTTAGTATACGTATAGTCTGTCAGATCCTATAATTGCAATGTAAAGTATATATATAAAATAAATTGTATAATGCTTTTGTCTTGTAGCGTTATATAAATGATTAATAGTAGCAGTAATTGTAGTACAGCGCCAGGAAAGTGCATTCTTATATATCACAATCAAAGCATTCTACCACCAAAGATTATACCGCCACATTATTGAGTCAAAATTAATATGACTTGCTAAAATATGTCATATATCAACCAAAATTAAGATAATATATATAAGAGACAGCAGTCAGAAGTCAGAAGTTACCAGGATAAAAGACATATGTCCAGAGGGGCACAGTTATGAATGGCGTATTATGAAATGACAGCACTAAACAGCAAGAGGCCAATTCCATAGGTGTACTTCTGAGCTGTCCGGATGTCCAGAAATCTGGACAGCCC
Source organism: Ichthyophis bannanicus (assembly GCA_033557465.1). Taxonomy (NCBI): domain Eukaryota; kingdom Metazoa; phylum Chordata; class Amphibia; order Gymnophiona; family Ichthyophiidae; genus Ichthyophis; species Ichthyophis bannanicus. The sequence goes on from CM066032.1 coordinate 1,312,557,258, forward strand.
GGAGATGCACCCGATTCTGCTCCTGTGGGAGCTGGATGTCCCCATGGGAGAAGAATCGTGAATAGTGGCTGGATGTCCAGGAAGTGCCCCGATTCATGCACCCCGGATGTCCAGCCACTTTCCTGGCTAGCTCAGCCAGGCTCCTGAATGGAGCCACAGTGCCATGGCATCCCGTCACTATGGCACCATGGCTCCATTCCTGCCACCAAGATGTTCTGTTCCCTACAGCCCGACCCCCGATCCAGCCTCTCATAGCCCAGGTCGAGCTGCAGGGAACCTTCTGCGCCCCTTACTGTCCCATTGCCGCTGTCCACTGCTGACCCCTGACATCCAGGGGTCTTATTCTATTTTTTTTTGTGGATAAGCCCTCTGTCTATCCAGCCTACCCCAGACATACAGAGCCGACCTCAAAATTGGCCCTGTAGGTCCGGGGTTGTTGCACCGCCCTCCGCCCACCCTCACCCCTCCCGTCCACGAACAGAGCTCCTCGTACAACCCGGCTAAACGTCCAGGGAGTTCTGTTCCTGGTAGGACGATCCAGACATTTAGCGGGTCTGGACATCTGGATTGGATGTCCGGTCCCACTCTACGTAGCACAGAATCTACCCCCAAGCTTTTAGTTATGCAAGTCCATTATTCTTGCTGCTTTGACAAGCAGAGGAAAGACACAATCAGATACAGTATGGCAAAAATGATAAAGAGTGAGCCCCATATCAAAAAAGAGAAGAAAACTAACCTGTTAAAGGCAAACCATATGCGCTGTCTGCAGCCACATAGAAAAATCCATCAGAACACTGCACTTTTTAAAAAACGGCTCCACTTTCCCATCTCAAGAACTAGGTCCTCCCATCAGAAATATTGACAGGCACTAAGAGAGCTTATAAGCATAGATGAACAATAAAATGAACAGATAAGATCACAGTACATTAGTAGCTCCATAAATAAAAATTGTACCAAAAGCTCAATAAAGATGTGAATATGCACAAAGATGTATGAAAATAAAGAACACATTATGCAAATGGAGAAGCTATCAAATAATTAGTAGTAGTGACAGTGAAGATAGTGTAAAATGATTTAAAAATAATTTTAAAATAGTAAAAATTTGTATATAAAGAAATAAAAAATAAGAATATGATAAAAGGGGAACTAAAAATGCATACAGCACTGGGGGAAAGGGATAATTCAGGGAGGGCGGGAGGGAGCGAGAAAGGGCAGAGATGAAGGGAAAGGGGAGGGAGGGAGGTAGGGAGGGGGAAAGGAAGTTAAGGGAAGGGAAGGGAAGGGAAGGGAAAAGACAGGCAAAGAGAGGACAGGGAAGGGGAAAAGGAGGGGAAAGGGGAACAGGGATGAAAAATAAGGGGAAGGAGAAGGTGGAGAAGGGAAGGGAAGAGGCAAGATGAGGGGGAGGGGAAGAGAGAGGGAGGAAAAGAAAGAATGGGGAAAGGGGAGGAAGTGGGAAGAGGGGGGAAGGAAGCAGGAGAAAAGGAAGAGGGAAGGGACATACAGTATGACACTGTGTGGTAGCCAGTGGCGTAGCGTGAGTTGTCAGCACCCGGGGCAAGGCAAGTAATTTGCGCCCCCTAACCCGTGGATTTTAGCCGCCGGGGAGCTTCTTTGCGCGGGGGAGCTGACCGTGATCCTACCCCGGGAGGGAGCGATCGTCAGCACTGACCTCGCTGAGCCGGAGTCCAGGGAAATGAACAGCACAGCAGCAAGAGCCCGACAAGCATGGTTAAACGCCCAACAGCAGGGAAGAGGAGGAGATCCGGAACCAGAAACTCACGATGCCGCCCTGCAGCTCCGCCTTCTCAAGCGCACAGGGCGATCCAACCCCAACCCCAGCTTTACATTGAGATCGAGGGGCAACGACGCGATAAACAGTCCCCCTCCCACCCCGCCCCGGCAGCTTGTGTGAAATAGCTACCTAGAGGGGGTCAATCGCATCGCCTGCGCTTTGTTGCCGAGGGTTTGCCAAGAACAATGCGACTCCCAGGACTGCGGGCTCGAGGGCTATAGCGCAAACCTCTTTGCAGTGCCACCACCAGATGGCGTACGTGCCAACATGTATCATAGGGACCTGCCTTTCCCCCTCATCGGCAACAGAGAGCTGCGAGTGCGAGCGCCCCCCCCCCCATGTTGCGCCCGGTGCGGCCGGCCCCCCCTGCACCCCCCACGCTACGCCTCTGGTGGTAGCTATCACAACTTCTGATACCATGGCTGCTTTTATTCCTCCCTTAAGGAATACAGTTTATGGCAAGTTGATCCCTATTGGTATTACTGTGAAACTACTGCTATATGTCATCGCTGCCATTTTGAATACTGTCAGCTAATGGAATGGGAGTGGTGGAGGACTGTTCCGTCTGTGCTCCATTAGATTATCAGGAATACCCCTGGTTGAGTCTTGGGGGTATCAGGTGGGGGAAAATCAACTATGGTGTTTAGGAAGGTGACCTTGGAGAGGCTTATCTGAGGGGGTCTGATTACATACAGTAGGTCTGAATCAGAGGTGGTACTGTCTGGGGGCCTGCTCATCGGAAGGGATATGAATCAGTGGGAGTTACTATCTAGGAGGATGCTCATTGGAGAGTCATAAAAACATAAGATATGCCATAATGGGTCAGACCAAGGTCCATCAAGCCCAGTGTCCTGTTACCAACAGTGGCCAATCCAGGCCACAAGTACCTGGCAGGATCCCCCTCCCCCCAAAAAAAACAGATTCCACAATGCTACACGGGCCACCAGTGTACGGAACCAGGGGGGGGGGGGGAGTCCATTGGCCAGGCAGATTGCCATCCCTCCTCCTCTGTGCAAGAGGGAAAATAAACGATTGCACCACATACAGGGAGAGCTTACCACCTCTTCCCAATAAATCACACCTCATGCAGATTATACTCGTACCTGGCACAAAATACTCAGAGATTCTCCTTTATTCCTTATACATCACAGAAACAAGCATATAGGTAGCGCAACCAAAACTAACTAAATACAAAGTAAACTTGGAAAAATCCTTCACCCTCCACTTACTGTTATAAAGTAATTAAAGAGATTCCTGTCCATAGACAGATCCTAGCACAGTGAAAGAGAAAGATATATGACAGTGTGAGATTCCTAGCTACACTCAAAGATAGACTTTCACACAGACATCAGACACCTACCCACTCACATGAGCAGACATACAATGCACAAGCAAACACGGTAGGAATTTGCAATCCACCCTCCTCCGAAAATGGGTTGCAAATTCCAAGTCTTTTAAGAGTTCTGTCCTGTTATATAGTTTTTTTTCCAAATAGTCCCTTTGTTTTAGATTCCAGGCATCTGGATTTTCTCTTTCATTTCTTTCTTTCATTCCTTTTTTCTGTCATATCTGCACTCTGACCTGTGACCCTTTATGGCCTTGTGTATAAACATGTGCTCAGGCCTTTTTCAGATTTATTCCTTGTTATTTTTTACCTTTTTCCCACCTATTCAACTTTCCACCTTGTCTGTTTTTCCATCCCCTATTTTTAAGAAACATAGAAAATATATATCTTATTAGTGCTCTGGTATTCTGACAGTTTCCACACTAGGCCTCAGTAGGCCCCATGTCAAACCGACATAACCATACTAAATGATGTCTTCTCTCTCCTTCTGCTCTATAAACAAGTGTGTTTTTTTCTCACATGATATCACCTACTACCCACAGCATCCCACAATGCACATTCAGTACCATGGGTTAACTCTTTCCCTTCTGGCTCGTCTCACAGGGCAAAGAATTGCAATAGCTGCAAAAAAGAGGAATAGCTGCAACAATAGCTGCAACAAAGAGATGCTATTCTAAGGGGAGGACAGTTCTTTCTGAAGAAGTAACGGACATTATCAGCAGAGCGGAGGAACAGAATTCTTTTTTGAAAAAAGTGGAGTATCGGTTACCATCTAGGGTTGCCAACTTTTTCACCGAGAAAAACCCGACACCTGTGGCCTCCCATGCTCCACCCATTCTCCGCCCCCAGTCCCACCCCTGCCCCGCCCCCAGCCCCACCCACAAAAATTACCGAGGATTCACTCACACCCCCCCCTCAGTGTTGGTTCACTCACCCCCCTCCCCTCAGTGCTGGTTCACTCACTCACCCCCCTCCCCTGCTGGTTCACTCACACCACCCCTCCCCTCCCCTCCCCTCCCTGCTGGTTCACTCACCCCTCCCCTGCTGGTTCATTCACACCAACCCCCCTCCCCTGCTGGTTCACTCACCCACCCCCTTGTCACTTACTCACCCCTCCTGCTGGGTCACTCACTCACCCCCCCTCCCCTGCTGGTTTACTCACACCAACCCCTCTCCTGCTGGTTCACTCACACCACCCCCCCCCCCTCCACTGCTGGTTCACTCACACCACCCCGCCTTGCTGGTTCACTCACACCATCACCCCCCCTCCCCTGCTGGTTCACTCACCCCCACCCCCTGCCCAAGCTGCTGCTTCTGCTTTGTACAGAGCAGCGGCTGCAATACACTTACTTTGAAAAGTAAAGACAAACTGTGTGAGGAGCCCTCCGGTCATCGCAGAGCCCGAGGACGTGATGTCATGGGGGCGGGCTCCTCACAGGTTGTCTTTCCTTTTCAAATTAACTTTATTGCAGCTAAAGTTAATTTGAAAAGGAAAGACAACCTGTGAGGAGCCCGCCCTCATGACATCACTTCCTCGGGCTCTGCGATGACCGGAGGGCTCCTCACACAGTTTATCTTTAGTTTTCAATGTAAGTGTATTGCAGCCGCTGCTCTGTACAAAGCAGAAGCAGCGGCTGCACTGCTATGGGGAATCGCGTTCGCGCCGCGGACTTCGGGACAAAAGCCGTTTTTTTGCTCTGGCCGCTCCCGATCTTGCAGCCAGAGCCAAAAAACGGCTTTTCAACGGCCGGTTTTACATCTGTGCCGTCAGCCAGCCTGGCCATGGAAAAACCAGCCAGGCCGGCTGAAAACCGGCCGGTTGGCAACCCTATTACCATCTGAGGCAGGATCGGGGGATCCGAAACACTGCGCTGGGTTATGGTGTTTCAAGGAAGGATTTTCTATTTTCAACCGCTGTATAAGAGAAGAATTTTTTCCTCATGACTAATGGGATCTTCATGAATGTGACTAAGAGAAGAGCCTCCTGTTCGTGTTCCTGTTCGTGCTTAAGAGACCTAACTACCAGCTAAGTCTTACTTTGGTTATTTCTTCTTAGCACTGTGGCTTTCGGGGTCCATTATATTTTAACTGCTGTTACATGAATCAGTTTTAAAAAAAGATTAAAGGGAGACGTCCGTTCATTCGAAGGCGTGTTTTGTCCCCTGACCTGACGGACATTCCTACATTTCATATGTTCTAAAATATTTGTTGTGTTGTGTTTGTTGTATGTCCCTTTTATATATGGTCTGATTGTTTAATTGGGCAACAAAGAGGAAAGCAAGAGTTAAATAAAATGCAAAACTAATGCAAGCTGTTCCCACTTCATTACAATTGTATGGATTTAATAAGCCAGTTCAAAAGCATCACTTCTGGGCCTCAGCATGGGGGTATAGCCACCAGCAGATTTGAAATGGCAGTTAGAAGATTGGGAAGACAGGAGAGCAAAAGAGATACAATAGAGTGCAACAAAGAGGAAAGCAAGAATTAAAATGCAATACAAATATAAAACAAGCATCCCCCTCCTTCTTGTAATGTGTGTTCAAAGGGCAATTTCAATTGCATCACTTCCATTTCTCAGCTGGGGGCAGGGCCAGCAGCAGCAATAACAGGATCAGGAAGACAGGAGGCAAAGAAGACACAATAGGCCCCACACGTACATTCACTGGCTGTCAGTGATCATGTACAACTCTATTTGAATATTGTTGCTATAATTATTTCAGTATCTCTTCCCATCCCTTTTAATGTACAGACGCGACTCTTTGTTCTTGTAAATGAGTGTGCTTTGTTCGTTTGGCTTCTTTTGCCAGATAATCACTTGAAAGTTCCTTTTCAATATTTCTTCACTTGTGTTGCAGTTCGTAGCCAAATTATCCTTGCCTTCCAGAGGAAGCAAGTCAAAGAGCAGGTACATGATGTGCTAATTGAGCAGTAAATGCCAATACCACAGAAGATGTAAGAAGGAGCAGCAGCTGCACTCTGAGATCTGACTCAGGGACTCATAAAAGAAAATGTCAGTTGCACAAGAAGCTCAAGAAAAATAAAAATAAACGGGAAATGCTTACCAGGTCAGCTTCCCACAGTTGAGGCGACGTTCAAAAAACCTTTATAACATGATGGACAAGCAGGTAGGATCTAATTTTCAGTCACATATAAGTCCAAGGCAATCAGTCAAAAAATTTTTAATTTTAGCCAAAAAACAGATTCTGGGGACCATGTACTTTTTCCTGTTTGGCTTGCATCAGTATGATCAGTTTCTAGTACTGTATGTACACTGAACAAATATAAACTAAGCTACCTCAAAATGTGTTTTTCATATACAGTGGGTCAAGCCTACCTTTGACATTTTAACCTATATCTGAAGTACAATATATGGGTTTCTTATATTTGTGACTGTAAATAGTAAACTATCAATTAGTCTATAAACACCTACAGTGAAATATATTACTAATAACTTATAGATCTGCTTTTCATATTACAGTATTGTACTACTGTGAAGACACATTTTACAATGGGACATGCAAGTACAATCTGGAACATCAGAGCCAGAATGTCTGAAAATAAAGCAGGTGCCTGCAAGTTCAGGCACGATTTCAGAAACTTGGACATGCCTGATATGGATGTCTATAGAGATGTCTACGTAGACCTCCCCAAAAGAGCAACACAGAACACTCATGTCTAAAGGCATAGAGGCCTATTCCAATCAGGCCATCCATCCCCTATACATCCAGGCAGAATTGGGCCATCCAGAGTTAGACCTGATTCTGATCCCACGGGATCAGAAATGGGTCTAGCGCCTGGATGTGCAGGCTGGGACCCTATTCTGCCCAGCTGTACATACCAGTGTCTACCTGTGTAGCGGAATCAGGCTTCTGAATGGAGCTGCAGAGCCATGGTGGCCGTGACAGATAAACTCCTTTTCTTGCAATTGGAACCTCAATCCAGCCTCCCATGGCCAGTGTCCAGCTGTGGGGAACTTCCTCCACCCCTGTCTCACCTGTCCAAGCCGGTGCCGAAGAAACGCTGTGTCCAGGGGGACTTATTCTACTTCCGAGGTGGAATAAGTACCCCGTCTAGTTCCAAGGCCCTGGTTGTACACGGGTGCAGTTACCTTCACCTCAATAGGGTTACTATCAATGTTCCCTCTAATTTTCTGTAGGCTGTGTGCGCATAAAATATCAGCTGTGCAGCTTTTGAAGGACAGTTAAATTTTTGTGCACCACATAACGACACTCGGAGTTATATACTTTAAAATTTGACTACACGTCAGAATACAGTATGTACAGCACATTGATTTTAATCAAATTAAATGAAAATAGACGATTACTAAATGAAGCGGAAAATTTCTAGTAATTACAATCACAACTTTTACATTTTAAGACGTCCATGTTGTTTTCTATCAGAATCAGAACCATAATTTTTGTGCGCTCTGTTGTAAAGTATGTGCGCTCGCTCGGCGAGGTGTGTGCGCGCACACATGTGCACAGCTTAGAGGGAGCAGTGGTTACTATTATAAGGAAAAACCTATTTTAGGTGCTAAAACCCATGTAAATGACCTCTTATAAAATGCCAACAAGAGTAAATTAATATGATGGCACCTACTTTCATAGAAGGTGTGCACATGAGTAGTTTGGCCTACTGTGTCCGATGTGAGGAAATACACATGCTGCTTATAAAATATGAAAACGTATGTGCTTATTTGCAAAATGTAGGTCCAACCAGTTACAGCGGTTCTAGGGATGGTGTAAGTGACCACACCTTCGTTTTAGGCACATTCTTTTCCACATATAGTTGCTGGAGTGGTAGAGTAGCCAAGTGGTTAGGAATTAGAAAGACCAGTGTTCAAATCCCAGTGGTACTCCTTATGGCCTTAGACTTGTCCCTTAAGCTACCCACTATCTGAGGTACAAACTTAGATTGTAAGACCTCAGGGGACAGAAAAATGCCTACTGTACCTGAATGTAACTCACCTTGAACTACTATTGGAAAGCTATGAACTAAATACTAACAAATATTATATAAACACAAGTAGATACTTGCCTTTATAAATAGGTGGGTTCAACTGCACTTTAACTAGGCTAAACTAAGTTAAAATTATCGTCTAAGGGAGTGATTTCATAACAAAACATCTGCATGTTGTTGTTAAGTGCCGTCGAGTCGGAGTCGACTCATGGCGACCCTCTGGATAGCTATCCTAAATTGTGTTCGGTCTTCAGTCAGGCGACTCATTGTTGACAGACTGGTACCCGTAGCTGCTGTTATTGTATCGATCCATCTCATTGCTGGCCTTCCTCTTTTGCGTTGACCTTCTATCTTGCCAAGCATGATGTCTTTCTCTAATGATCTCTCTCTCCGCATGATGTGTCCAAAATATGAAAGTCGAAGTCTTGTCATCTGAGCTTCTAAAGAAAGCTTAGGTTTGATCTCCTCTAGTACAGACTGGTTTGTTCTTCGGGCAGTCCATGGTATACATAGTATTCGCCGCCAGCACCATAATTCAAAGGCATCAATTTTCTTCCTGTCTATCTTTTTCACTGTCCAGCTTTCACATCCATATGATGTTATTGAAAATACCATGGCTTGAACAAGTCGAATCTTTGTATGGAGAGAGACATCTCTGCTCTTGAGAATCTTATCTAGGTCTTTCATAGCCATTTTGCCAAGAGCAATGCGTCATCTGGTTTCTTGACTGCTTGTTGCTTCTTTATTGATAGTTGATCCAAGTAGGAAAAAGTTATTCACGATTTCAATTTCTTCTCCTTCGACGATGAACCTGTTGATTATGCCAGTTGTCATGATCTTTGTCTTCTTTACATTAAGGTGCAGGCCCATTTTGAGACTATGTTCTTTGATTGTGAGAAGCAAATGTTTCAGATCACCTTCACTTTCCGCCAGTAATGTGGTGGTATCAGCATAGCGAAGGTTGTTGATGAGTCTTCCACCAATCTTCACACCTCTGTTGTATTCATACAATCCTGCTTCTCTGATGATTTGTTCTGCATATAAATTAAACAGGTAGGGGGAAAGTATGCAGCCTTGTCTTACACCTTTGCTTATTTTAAACCATTCTGTTTCTCCTTGTTCCGTTCGAACTGTTGCTTCTTGATCAATGTACAGATTGTGCAAGAGAACGATCAGGTGTTCTGGTATACCCATGCTTCTTAATGTGGCCCAGAGTTTCTCATGGTTTAAACAGTCAAAAGCTTTGCTATAGTCGATAAAGCACAAATAGATATCCTTTTGGTATTCTTTAGTCTTTTCAAGGATCCATCTCACATCCGCAATGATGTCTCTCGTTCCTCGCCCTTTTCTGAACCCTTCTTGCACTTCAGGTAGTTCTTGTTCCAGGTATGATTGTAGTCTCTTTTGAATAATCTTTAGTAGAATCTTGCTGTCATGTGGGATCAGAGCGATTGTGCGATAATTTCCACAGTCAGTTGGATCACCTTTCTTTAGTATTGGTATAAACACAGATCTTTTCCAGTCAGTTGGCCATGATGCTGTCTTCCATATTTCTTGGCAGAGCCTTGTAAGTACGGTAACAGCTGCATCAGATTGCTGTAATACTTCTATGGGAATGCAATAAATGCCTGGTGCTTTGTTCTTTGATAAGGCTTTCAATGCTGCTTCAACTTCTTCTTTCATCACCAATGGTTCCAGATCATAAGGTACAGGTTGAAACGGCTGTTGGTCCACTTGATCTTTATCATATAAAAACTCTGTATATTCCTTCCATCTTTTCTTGATCCTCTCAGCATCATTCAACATAGAACCTTGAGCATCTTGTAACATTCCAATTCGAGGCTGGAACTTTTTGTTTAACTCTCGTAGCTTTAGGAAAGCTGATCTTTTTCTTCCTCTAATAGTTTCTGCTTCTATTTCCTTGCATGCGTCATTGTAGTACTTTTCCTTGTCCTGTCTTGCTGCACGTTGGAAATCTCTGTTGAGTTCTGTGATTGTCTTTCTTTCTCCTCTGGCTTTAGCTTCTCTGCGTTTCTGGGCAATTTTCAGAGTTTCTTCCATCATCCATTTTGGCCGTTTGTTCTTTTTTACCTTTTGTAGAGACTTCTTGCTTTCTTCCAACACAACCTTCTTGATGTCATTCCATAACTCTTCTGGAACTCTATCATTTGTATCTAAAGCAGCAAATCGATTTTGCAGGCAGTCTTTAAATTCCAGTGGTATATTCTCAAGGTCATATTTTGCTGCATTCATGAGTGGTTTGCTCTTTTTCAGCTTTAGCTTGAGTTTGCACACTAGTAGTTGATGATCTGTACCACAGTCAGCTCCAGGTTTTGTCTTTGTTGATGTTATAGAGCTTTTCCATCGTTGACTTCCACAGATGTAGTCAATTTGATTTTTATACAATCCATTGGGTGAAGTCCATGTGTACAGTCGCCGCTTGTGTTGCTGGAAGAAGGTGTTTGAGATGAATAGATCGTTGGTCTTGCAGAATTCTATCAGTCTTTCTCCAGCTTCATTTCTGTTGCCAAGTCCATATTTTCCAACTACTTTGTCTTCTTCTTTGTTGCCAACCTTTGCGTTCCAATCACTCATGACTATCAGGATATCCTGTTTGCATGTTCTGTCAATTTCAGCTTGTACTTGTTCATAGAACTCTTCAATTTCATTCTCTTCTGCAGCTGTTGTTGGGGCATATACTTGAATTATAGTTGTGTTGATAGGCATTCCTCGTAGACAAATAGAGATTAAGCGTTCGCTGACTGCATTGTATTTCATTACAGTTCTTGCAAGTTTCTTCTTTATTATAAATGCAACACCTTTTCTTTCATTTCCAGCATAGTAGACCATGTGATCATCTGATGCAAAGTGCCCGATGCCAGTCCATTTCAGTTCTCTGACACCCAACAGATCAAGTTGTACACATTCCATTTCATTCTTGACCACCTCCAACTTCCCTTGGTTCATGCTTCATACGTTCCATGTTCCAATGTGTAAGACATCTTTGCAGCTTCTGACTCTCATTTCATGCGCAGCTACATCAGCAGTCAGACGTCCCGAGGGCTTTGATCCAACCACATCATAAATGCTGGCTTTACTCTGAAAGGTCTTCAGCTCTTCCCCAGTAGCTAGTTGAGTGCCTTCCAACCTGGGGGTCTCATCTTCCAGCACTACAGCACAATTTGTTTTGTTGTAACTATCCATTGGGTTTTCATGGCAAGATGCAGAAGTAGATTGCCGGGCCTTTCTTCTGCGCAGTTTAAGTTTTGTGTTGTTGCCATTGTCACAGAAATGTGATCCTCCGCTGTCAACACTATCCAATTCTGCTGCTGCCCAGAAGGGTGGTTTGTCTTGGTCTGGCATCTCAGCTGAGACCTGTCCATCTTGGGAGACCCTGCCAGTAGTTAAACTACCGATAGTTTAGCCCTCAGCATCACTGATCCACACAAGCCCGCACAGCACGACAAGCTGCAAACCAAGTGAGGGAAGTTAAAAAATTGCATAGGAAGTTAAAAAATTGACCTATTTTAAAACTATTTTAGTTTAGCGACTTAAATAGACAGATACTATCCAAATACTTGTTTTCATATAGGCCAATTATGCATTTGCCAGCTGCTGGCAAACCAACAATTGATTCTGAATATTAGCCTGATCATAAATCTATAATACAAAAAAATCTGTTGAAGGTAATTTTCCCTATATAGAATTGATGTTTCTAAATTATGGGCAGTTTATTTCTAGACATTGAAATGCAAAATGCATCATTCTGTTGAATACACGAAAACATGATTTTATATGTACAAGGATATTTAGAGCTTAAATTCTTTATAAGCAAAAGTTTTGCCATTGGTCAAAATATTGTACTTGCAAAGCTTTTTATGAAGTTTTTTCATAGTTTTACTATATAAATGAATGATAAAAAAATCTTGAAACAAATAAGTTAGGCAATGATTGTGAGTCATTTTTTATTTTGCAAATATCAGCATAATGTTACTTGTTTAATTGAGGCCATCTGTTCTGAACGTGGATACCTTGAGCGTCTGATATTAATAGAGATTTTGTCAATTTCTGGAACACAGACTCCAATATATATGGTAATCAAACAGATTTTGGGGAAAACAGATGGTGACATAGTGATATCTACCAATGGGGATACAGAATGATTCCAAATTAAAGCCAAGGGCAATTTAACTACACAGCTATGAAGGGAATTCTGATTAGCTATCCAGTTTTGACTATGCTTTAGTATTAATAATTAAAAATGAAAATGGCAATTTTTTCATCTACAAAATATATAGAGTAAAATACATGTAAGAATAAAAAATGTTATGACAGATTTTTAAATAAAATACAATGCATCAAAATGTTATATATTTTTAGGGGGTAATTTTATAAATGACTTGAGTGCCTTGAACACTGTAGGCACTTATAAAATTAGGTGCTCAGGAAAAAAGGGGGCATGTTTACTAAGACACTTGCCAATAATATGACCTATGAGATCAACGCAGGATCTTTGCTAACTGCTGGGGGGAAGATTCATCCGATCCCCTACAGTTACAGAGCTGTAAAGCAGCAAATCTGCCATGGGTTTATTTATTTATTTTATTTAACTGTATTTATATCCTGCTTTTCACCGGGTCAAAGCGGTGTAACACAAAAAGGGGGGGGGGGGGTGGACAGGAATCAGTTTCTGGGGTTGGGGCCATCACCAGGTGGCCAACAGTAATGATTTCGACAAACATTTGGGACATAGACATGGACATTGTGATGCAGTCTCTTAGAGCATAAGTTTATGGGGGGGGGGGCGGTTTGGGGGTAGTCAGTGGCGTGTGCTCGCGTCTGTTCCGAGGTATTCCTGGAATAGGATGGTTTTCAGTTGTTTCTTGAATGCTAAGGGATCTCCGTTGCTTCTAATGTGGCTTGGTAGAGAGTTCCAGAGGGATGGTGCATATAGTTTGAAGGCTCTGTTGCAAGTCCGTTGATGTATTTGGTTCTTTTATGGGTGATGGTGAGGGAGTTGCTGGTGGTTTGTCTGGTTGTTCTGTTGTGGGCTGGTTGAGGCAGTAGTGTGCGGAGCTGGGAAGTTTGAGTTTGGTAGAGGGCTTTGTGAGTGAGTAGGGCAGCTTTGTATTTGATTCTTGCTTCGAGGGGGAGTATGTGAAGCTCCCTCAGGATTGGGGTGATGCGATCGTGTCTTTTTGCTTTCTGGATAATCATTGCTGTTGTATTTATGGCAGTTCGAAGTGGGTTGGTATGAGTGGCTGGCAGTTCGTGGTAGATTATATTGCAGTAGTCCAGGTGGGGGAGTGTCATGGCTTGCATCACTGTTCTGAAGTCTTGCGGTTCAAGGAGAGGTCTGAGGCGTTGTACTGTTTTAGCCTTGTGAAATATTGTTCCGGTGTTTTTTTTTTATTTGTTGATTGAGTGTGAGTGCTTGGTCTATGATGATTCCCAGATACCTTATGTGTGGTTGTATTTGTATTTGTGTGGTTCCAATGTTGAGGTGTGTGGGTGGGGTGAAGTATGGGTCCTTTGTTACAATGAGGGATTCTGTTTTGCTTTATGTTGATGGACAGGTTGTTCTGTTGTAGCCAGCTGGATACTTCTGTAAAGCATGCTAAGTGTTTATTTGTTGGGTTAGAGGTTATGATTGGGGCATAGAGCATTATGTCATCTGCATAGATGTGATAATTGATGTTGTGGGCGCGTATGATTGAGCAGAGTGGTTGTAGGTAGATGTTGAAGAGCATGGCAGAAAGTGTGGACCCTTGGGGTACTCCCTGGTGTTGCTGGAAGGGAGGTGAGGTTGATATGTTTGTGCAGATCAGTTGTTGTCTGTTGGTTAGGTAGGAGTTTAACCATTGAAGTACGGTTCCTTTGATGCCAATTGCCTGTAGTCTGTGTAGGAGGATGTTGTGGGAGATGGTGTCGAAGGCTGCTGATATGTCTAGGAAGATCATGGTATATCCAGAGTGATTGGCTTGCGTTCCCATGATGAGGGTGTTCATCAGAGATGTCATGAGGGTTTCGACTCTGTGGAGTGGACGGAAGCCATGGGTTCGACTAACACCACCCATTGAGGCGGCATTAGTTGCACCCATGCTGTTGGCATGAAGCACTGGTAGCATGGGCCACAAATACCCACACTAGTTGCACCATGCCAGGAACACCCCTATCCCACCCAGTTGCCACCCTAGAGGTTTTCAACATTGGGTCCTGCACTACTTTTTTAGCATGGTGCCAAAACTGCACAATAGCCTCTCATTACCATGGTAATGCAGGTTAAAAACATGCCCCAAAGTGCCTACTTTTATGTGATACATGAAGCCTGACAAATCATCTTCCAAATGGGAAGGGCCGTACCATGGGCTGTGTGAGCAGTGCAGCCACACAGGGTGCAAGAAAAGAAGGGAGCACTGATATCATCACTGATCTTCCAGGAAGCTCAAAAATAGCTAGTTACTGATCGTGGCTGGGTGGAGGGGTGGCACCAGATTTGTTATTTGCACAGGGTATATTTCTGGCTTGGTATGGTCCTGCAAATAGGTACAACCAGCAACATATAGAGGCTCATACAAGACTATAAGGCTATTACAGTATAATGGTTGCAAATGACATATAGCCACACCTATACCAGATCCAAAATGCACCATTGACAAGGACACATATGTATGTTGATTGCTGGAGCTTCTGGAAGGTTCTTATACCACAGTCATAGCTGATGTAGATGAAAAAAAATGCATCACAACCACTGCACTACTTGTAGAGGGTACCTGCTGCACCAGTGAAACCTTCACTCTATCCTGTTCTAACACCCCAGCCCTACCACATGGGTCCTGCTGTGTTTGACTACAGCCCCATCTGCCCTTTAATATAGGTCCTTTTCCCATCCCCACCCTGTACCATCTCTGTGGCAGCATATTGTCAATGAGATGTGAGCCCATCTGTCCTGGTCAAAACACATGCAAATGTAAAGCAGTAATACTCATATGCTGTATGTCATTATTGATTCTCTAAAACCCTCCAAACTGCCCTCTGACAGTATTTTTTTTTGTCTTCATCCAGCTGCCAAATCTGGGATGGGGAGAAAGAGGAGGAGGAGGACAATGAGAAGAATAAGGATTGCATGGAGAAAGAGGACAGTGATGAGGAAGAGCAGCAACAGTCAAGATCTCCACCACCAGTGCCAGATCAGCCTACTGTGGTCGCACCCTGTGGACCTGAGGGATGTAGCACACACCCAAGGAGGGGAAGGATCTAGAGGTTGAGGGCCGTGCAGTGGAGGAAGCACAAGTTGATCTCATGGTTTCAGTCTCACGAGACTTGAAACCCCAAGATCAAACTGAATTTCCTCCATTGTGTGGCTCAAGCTGTCAGAAGAGAGCCCATCAAGGTGGAGAAGGCAGCACAGCATTTTTGCTGCCCTTTCCACCATGATCAGCTCACTGCCAACAGTTTGAGCCATGCAGTGAAGGAAGGTCTAGCCTCCAAATTATAAACCATTCTTCAAGTTTCACTAGATTCCTGCTCATACTATCCATGCCTTCAGGAGTTTCTACCCTATTGCAGATTTTGGTATCATTTAAAGAGGCAAACCCTACCCAACAGCCCTTCTTCAATATCACTTACAAAAATTTTAATAAAATTCAGACCAAGGACCTAATCCTGTGACACACTACTGGTAGCATCTTTATCCTCAGAGACAGCATCATTTGCCAGTACCCTTTGTCTCCTCCTACTGAAGCAGTTTCTAATGCAGTCAGTAATTTTAGGGTCCATCTCTAAGGCACTCAATTTATTTATAAATTGCCTATGTTGAACCATGTCAAAGGCTTAGCTGAAATCTAAGTATACCACATCTAAGGCTCTCCCTTGGTCCATCTTTCTGGACACCCAGTCAAATCAATCTGATTTGTCTGGCAAGATCTGCCTCTGTGTAAAACCATACTGCCTCAGATCCTGCAGACCATTGGATTCCATGGACCCCACTATCCTCTGTTTTTTAGCAGAATTTCCATTAATTTATTCACCACAGAGCTCAGACTAACTGACCTGTAGTTCCCAACCTCTTCCTTATTTCTGCTTTTTTGTAGTGGGATTACATGAGCCCTTCTCCAGTCTCTGGGGCCATTCCCAAACCTAAAGAACTGAAAAGGTCAGACAGTGCAACTGCCAGAACTTCTGTAAGTTCTTCAAAACTCATCCCATCGGGTTCCATTGTTTTGCCTATTTTTAGTTTTGTTTAGTTTGATATTTATATTCTGCATAACCAGACAGCTCAAGGTAGATTACAAAGAGGGATATATTAATAGAGCAACTTCACTTAATATTTGACTTTATATGAAAAAACAATTACTTCATAATTTACATACAGTACAGAACAGTGACTAACAAATTAAGGAGAAAGCACAGTTATTTACCTGTAACAGATGATCTCTGGGAACAGCAGGAATAAGTCTTCACATATGGGTACGTCAGTACCGACGGAGTCCGCGCGGGAACGCTTCCCAGAGTCCAATCAGAAAGCCTTTGAAAGCATCCCAACACGCCTGCGTGCTGCCTTCCCAACTGCCTCTCCTCAGTTAAGTTTGAAAGCTGAGACAAAGAGAGAGAGAGAGCAAGGAAGGGAAAGATAGAGATAGAGAAAAATGCAACTCCTAGGGGAGGTGGGTGGGTTGTGAAGACTTATTCCTGCTGTTCCCAGAGATCACCTGTTACAGGTAAGTAACTGTGCTATCTCCAGGAACAAGCAGGAATGAGTCTTCACATATGGGGACTCCCAAGCTCAGATGCCCAGAGGGAGTCCTAACATGTTGCAAGTCTAGAACGAGCCATGCTATTCCTCAGGACCTCAGGCATCCTTGGGATGGAGGGTAGGAGTTGAATACAGAAAGGAGCTGTGGAACAGCTGTCTAGAACAGGGCTTCAAAAAGAGAAGACCCTGTATCAAGGGCATTTAGTTGTGAAATATTATAATCTGGGCCTCCCTTATTGGCATTGCACAAATGCACTGAGCTACATATGGATCTGATGGAAGAGCCAGTGAATGTGCTCAAGGGGTACCTCACTGAGAAGTAGAGGTAATAAAGTAGAATAAAAACAAGTGGAGGTCAGAACCCTTCAGGGTGAGAAATAGCCCCAGGGGAAAAACTGGGGTAGTATGAGAGGTAGAGCTTCAGCGGAGACGCAGAAGGTACTATTAAAGAAAGCTTAAGCTGTTGTGGTCCAAAAATAGTACAAATGTAGGACCAAGAGAAAAAATTAGTCTGACCCAACTGGACTGGGGTTGGAATCAGTCCATGTAGGGGAGAAAGGGTATGGAGACCCTTGCATCTGATAAGAAAGTAAGGACAGACTCAGGAGTGCTAAGCTTTATAGTAATTGAAGCTCCGCAATGACTTTCCTAAATGGGGTCAATTAGGAAAGAAAAAGGGTACATTGAGAGCTTCAGGAGTACCTAACCTGAAAAGGTTATGGTAAGGAAAAATTTGTTAATTACCACAGGGAGTGGTTATAGGTGTAGTCCCCTAAGTATGCTGGCACAGTATTCATGGGGGTAGTGCCCATCTGTCAGGATCAGATAGGAATGTAAGGATATCTGAACGTAACAGACAGATAGATAAGTAGATGGATACAGATCTATCTAAAAATATATCTCATATATATAAATATATATGTATATATATATATATATATAAATATATACACATATAGGGTATATATGCATACATCTAGAAAGAGATATGTATGGGCAGAAGACACTCAGATAGATATAGATTTAAAAAAAAAAATATATATATATATATATAAATATACCTAGGTAGGCATATAGACACATGTCTCCAGGTCTATGGATGGAGAGATGTCCAGAGAACCCCATCCCCTCTAGGTATAGAGGGAGAGAGGAAGATTCATCTGACAGCAAGAAGGTGGATACCTGCTTGAATAGGTAAATAGAGAATCCTCTTTTCCTGGTTATGACTGGCAGAGTCAGAGGGAAAGTCTCCCTGACAAGTAGAAGGCTGAATTCTTTGCAGAATTTGAGCTCTTGAATAACCAGGATGGCCTACGTGAAAATGGCAGAGGATAACATCAGTCTGTAGACAGGAAGTCCAGATATCTCCAGAATTGCAGTATGGAGATTGAATAGAGGAGGCCTCTGGAGGAAGATACCCTAGTGATCCGCCCATGAGAGCAAGATGGGTATTAGGTATCCTCTAGCTGCCATTGGAGAAACGTATCTCTGACGAGAAGACTCAAGGAGATATGGGCCAAGGTAGGGAATTGGCCCTCCTTTAGGTTTTCACGTAATGAAAGGCCTGAGGCTTATGCCTCAAAAGAGATGTAAAAGGCAGGGAATACCCGCCAGATATGACTGGGGGAACCCCCTCCCCCTAACTATCTGGAGTTATATGCTAGGCAAGATACTGATGCTCTCTAGCAAGGGCCCATAGTGCAAAGCTACTCTGTAGAAATGCAGAGAGCATGCTACAGGTTGGTAGAAGAAAAAACTGGCAGTGGAAAGCCAGCAGGTGACCAGCTATTCTGCCAAGGCAAAGAATAGAAGTTAACCAACCAGACTGTGACAATAGGGTTTCCCAAAGAAGGTGAATAACCTGTTTGGGACTTAGCACTGAGGCTAGGAGGATTGCTAGTGGAGGAGAAGCCCTGGTTGCGTAGAGAACACAACCAGTGGCCTAACCACTAGGAATTGCTGTATCTACAGCAACTACCCGGGCAGCATAGAAATTTTTCTTTTCCCTTTTCCCTTCTTTAGAATGGGAAAAAGAAAGAGTCCTGATAGGACTTCCTATTGTTTGATGAGCTGCCCTAAGGTAACAAGGGGAAAAGAACTCCAGAAGGGAGAATCCCCCAGTAGAACAGGTATAGGACTATAGGAGCTTACCGGTGTAAAAGAACCACCACTCTTACAACCCAATGTTGTAGAAAGAGGGAGGTAAGACAGAGTTGCAAGAGACTGACTATGGAGGACGTCTCTGACAGGTGAGATGATACATGCCAGTACAGGGAAATAACTGTCCATTGATAGTTGTTACCTCTCTTTCCTTCAAGAGGAAGAGGAAACTGATAAGTATGGGCATGATCATCATAAGACTCTTAGAAAAAAGATGTCTCATGAAGAGATATCTAGGTAGGTTAGCATAAATTTAGTGCAGATACTGCCAGAGAAAAAGGCAGACTGACACCCTAACCACCAACCAAGAGGGACAATGAACTATTTGAAACCCTGCGACTGCTGGGTTTGTTGACCCTGTTGATGTTGTGGATTCTTCAGACTAGGGCGATGTTTCCCCTGTTTGGGAACATCTGTATAATGAGAAGATGATGGGTAAAACCTTCTCCCCCTAGGGGAAGAAAGTTTGGTAGGACATTTCCTACCTACTGGGAAAGAAGAAAGCGTAGAACAGCCTCTGGAAAAAGGAAAGTTAGTGGATAACTGAGTAACCTGGAGTAAAGACTCCTTGTTGAAGAGATTTTCTCCAGTGCAAGGAGTATTTCCCAGTGTTTCTTGTGCCCATTTGTCCAAGTTTGAAGCTTGAAGCCAGGCTTTACGTCGTGCCCCTATAGCCCCAGCAGAAGTCCTGCTAACAGACTCAAAGGAGTCTAGGGTAGCACGAGTAAGAAACCTAGAGATATTTTGAGTACAACTAACCAGTGAGGAATAGTCTTTACTCTTGGGCTCTTGAAGAAAAGGATTCAAAAGATATAATTTCTTTGTGACCTCCTCAAGAGATAGACCCATATAAAAAATATATGAGAGAATTCTTGCTGAAAGCATGGATGTCTGGAAGGTTTGACGTCCAGAGGCACCTAGTGTCCTAGACTCACGACTCGCCTCATTGCTGATTCTACCACAATGGAATGATGAGGAAGTTGAGTCTTTTGAAACCCTGGAGAGGGGTCAGCTGATATAGGAGATCAGTTGCTCTGGAAGGAGCTTCCCACATTCGTAGAAGGAGATCCTGCAAAGAATGATGCAAAGGAAGTATTATATTCTCCTTTGCTTTGCTAGGAACAGAGAGGTATTCTGTATTCTGTATTCCCTTGTGTAGGATCTTGTCCAGGAATAGGAATGGCAAGTGATTTTGCCATATCCAGGAGGAAAGTCTGGAAAGAAGGATCCCCAGAGGGAACTTCCCTTGGATAGGCTAGATCTGATAAAGAACTAGCGTTGGCACCGAGGGATCTCTTCAAGTATATAGGAATAGAAGATCCTGAATGGTGCAGTATGGGATCCTTAGATGGTGGTCGCTGGTCAGAACCAGCGACAGTCAGTAACAGATCATCCATGCTAGGGATCGATTCCAAACTCGGCATCGAGGGAAGCGAGCCTGACGAGAGAAGCATGGAAGGTACCGACAGCCATGGTACTGTGGATATCGGTACCAATCTCGGTACCGTATCTGATACCGGTGGATGAAGACCAGCCGGTGGCAACTGTAACGGTATCGGAGGAACCGAATGTTGCGGATCCGAATTATCAGAACCAAGCCTTCGGTACCGACGGGAGTCGGTACCAAGGCGAGTCGGTACCCAGTCCTCCAGACTGGAGATCGATTCCAGACTTGGCATCGAAGGAAGCGAGTCTATCGATGCACGTCTGGAGGGTACTGACGTCGGTACTAGTATCGGTGTCAGTACCGATACTGGAAGGTCGATCTGGAGCGTATCCACCGGCCCCGCAGGTACCGAGGATGCCAGATGATGATCCTTGGTGAGGAATGTTTCATCCAACACCAGTGCCGATGCCGGGGTATCGGTACCGCTCGAAGCGGATGCCACCACCGGGCATGGCTCAGGTATGTTCTGTGAGGGGTGAACCTCAGGAACAACCTGAAACCCCACACAGGCTTTGGAGCCTGAAGACTCCCACCGGGGTTTTGAAGCCAGTGGATTCTCGAGGACAAGGCCATAGGCATCTCTATGCTGTGCATGACAAGTGCGCCTCGAGGACTGGCTAGTCTTAACAGACTGTTTTTGGGTTACCTGATCCTGTGTAGAAGAAGATATGGTCAGTGCCCTGAAATTGGAGGGGGACCGCGTGTCGAGGGGAACTCGATGTTGAAAACTTCTTCTCACAATACTATTGCCCAAGGGCTCCGGAGGAAAATGGTCAGGACCCAAGCAGGTTAGACACCGATTGTGAGTGTCTAAAAATAAAGTTGTACCGCCACAGTTTGTACATTTCTTGGGGAAAGTAGCTGGCGGTTCCATGAATGAAAATGGAGAGGCCTAGAAGGCCTGAGAACCGTGAGACACTAAGGAAGAAAAATATATTCCTTAAAAAGGAAAAAAAAATTACAAAAGAAACACCGGCGGTACCAGTGGCGTCGGGGAGGCAGCCGCGACCACAAGAAAACTAAAAAAATAAAAGAAGAATTTTCTGCGGTGACAGGAGGACGTCCTGCCGGCTCCGCGGAAAAACGAAAACTGAGGAGAGGCAGTTGGGAAGGCGGGAAGGCAGCACACAGGCATGTTGGTATGCTTCCAAAGGCTTTCTGATTGGACGCTGGGAAGCATTCCCGCGCAGACTCCGTCGGACTCATTCCTGCTTGTTCCTGGAGATAATATCTACCTCATTATCAAACCAGGCTGTAATAGTTGTTAAATAGCCAAGTTTTTAACTTTTTGCAAAACCCTAAATAATTTAATTCAGACTTCCAATCCAATGGTAGGGAATTCCACAAGCTAGGAATATGCCTTCAACTTCTTTTTCATAGTAGATAGCTTCTTGAACTGTGATAGTTTAGGTAATTAATTTGTTTTGGTGGTAACACTTAGGAGCATGTCTACTAAAATGTGCATTAATAATGTTAACATGCGTTATGTGCCACTGCACCCATAGAAATAAAACAGCTCTGGCACATAACATGCATTAACTTTATTAATGTGTGTTAAATCTCTTTAGTTGACACTCCCCTTAGGGTCATGTTTACTAATGGTTAATGCTCATTAAGTAAAGTTACCGCACATTAAGTGCTTCCACTGCCCATTAATTTCTATGGGCCATTGCAGCACTTAACTAACAACTTTACTTAATGTATGTTAACATTTAGTAAACATGACCTTGGTCTCATAGTGACTCTTTGCTAAAGTGTTGACAAATAAGTCAGAACTAGCTTCTCACAAACATGATCTTCTGAAAATCATTCAAGATCTGCTTCATTTTTGCCTCTAATTGTGTGTGTTTTCTGTGGTCCTAGTCCTAGCCCTTCATCTGTGAACACAGAACAGAAATATTTGTTATAAGAAATTCTGTTTTATCCTCATCAGATTCTACATATTGCTCTTCTTCATCCCTGAGTCTGACAATATTACTTTAGCACTTCTTCCTGTCCATTTTATAGCTTTGGCTATTTTTCCTTCCACTTGCATCTTTGCTTTTCTGAACTCTTTCCCAGCTTCTCTTAGCTTTTCCAAATATTGTTGCTTTTCTTCCTCTTTTGTGATCTCTTATATTTTATTAAGGCACTTCTTTATCCTTACCTTTTCAGCTACTGCTTTATGTGAGCCATGGATGTGAGACCTATTCAGCTGAAATACCTCCCTCTCAAAGTGGCATACATTCAGGTACTGTATATATATTTCCCTTGTCCCCAAAGGGACTCTTAACCTATGCTTTTGCACTTGAGGCAATAGAGGGTTAAGTGGCTTGCCCAAGGCCACAAGGATCACTTGTGTAACTAGAAGCCCCAGTCCTTCCAGCCCAAGGTTGCTGTCCTCTAGTGGGATTTGAACCCCTAGCTCATTGGCTTGAGGTAACTTGACCCAACCACTAGGCCACTTCTCTCTCACTGGCCACTTTTATTTTAGGAGATATTGAACATTAAGGGGTTGAGCTTCGAGGGTGCCAATAATGTTGACCACATCTGTATATAAGGGGAAAATAGAGAGAGAGACTTGCATGGGAGGAGAGAAGCAGGGAGACAGAGATCTACATGGGGGTTAGAGGGAGATTGACATCCTTGGAAGTGGTGGAATGCAGGGAGAGAGTGATCTATATGCAATGTATTTTTCCCAGCAAAAAGGTTTCAGTACTTATATGATAATTTACACTAGTATTAGGACTAGTTTAAGCAATTACACCTAAATTTATGGAACATTCTCTGCCACTTACACTAACTAGCATTTTATAAAGACTGCTGGAAATAATTCCACAGGTACAGCAGTTATTTCAAAGGCACCCTATGATTACGGACCAATGATTTTGGAAGTTGACATCTGAGCAGCTCTATATACCTTATCAAAGAATAAGAATATTAGGATTCAATAGCATTCCAACTGAATAATTCCTACAGATAGAAGAATGCACTAAAGTCCTCACTAATCTGTTGTAGTTGATTTGGAA
Source organism: Ichthyophis bannanicus (assembly GCA_033557465.1). NCBI lineage: Eukaryota > Metazoa > Chordata > Amphibia > Gymnophiona > Ichthyophiidae > Ichthyophis > Ichthyophis bannanicus. The sequence continues at coordinate 1,312,580,727 of CM066032.1, forward strand.
GGCAACAACTTGGCCAACCAACTGGACAAGTTCACTATACATACCACTGCTAAAAAAAAGGCAATTCAACAGATTGTGGAAATTATCAAGCAGTTGCTTTAATCTCACAGGTACGCAAGATACTCCTGAAGTTCATCTCACCATCTCTCATTTACTGGGGTTTTTAATTAGGCTTTTTCCCATACCAATCAATGTTACATCCTGATGAATATGACAATGCTGCCTACAAATCTACTAATAACCCCTTTCACCTTTCACCAGCCCATGCTGGACTTCTGAATTCTGTTCCATTAAACAGAAGACTGCATTGCTTTATGTTCTCATTACATCTCAGGATTTAGATTTACTCTTTTTGACTGAAACTTGGTTAAAGAAGGGAATGCGGCATACCTTCATTCATGCCTGCCCCCACACTATTCGGCATTATATGTGTAATGTGCTCATATATCTGGAGGAGGCCTCGCAGTTGTTGCTTCTAATAAAGCACTTATCACCAACATTACTGATAATAAAATTTAGTTATATTGAAATATTTTTTGTACATGTAGGCACACATCCAGCTTTGCACATCCTTCTACTATACTGCCCACCATCACTACCAACTGGAGGCTTGGATAATCTCTACTCCATTCTTTCTGAAGCCTCTGCATATTACTCCAGTCTGATAGTTCTAGGTAATTATAATATCTGTTTGGACTATCCTCTATGCTACAGAGACATTGCCACCAGACAGCTGAACTTCTCAGAGGAGGACAGGCAACTGCATTTCGGGTCATTCCTTTAAGAACCTTGCTTCAGGTAACCACTTGCCACCTCCAAATTCAGATAACACCATTGTGTAAATGAAGATCAAGGAAGTTACTTAAAACCGGCGTATGATGTCATCCAAACACATGTTTACCGCTCAACCAATCAGGGGCAGAGAGCAAGTGAATGCAAACGCCTCCTAAGTGGAAGAAAAATCATAGAAAACCAGTACAGTGTAATACTCTACTTAAATGCTCTAGTTTCCATCCACCATCTTTAAAGCGAGGTCTTCCATTTGGCCAATTTTTACGACTCCGGCGTATTTGCTCTTCCTTTTTGGACTTTAAATTTCATGCACAGGATTTATGTACTCGACTACAAGCTTATGGTTATCTGAAGCATGTTGTGACTAGAGCTTATAAAAGGGCTTGTTTCAACCATAGGGAATGGCTTCTTACTCCCTCTACTGTTTCTAAGGATAGGTCTTCCTCAAAGGATATGATTGTGGGAGTCTTACCTTTTAATAACAGAATCCAAATGGTTCATTCTATTCTTTAGAAACATTGGCATGTCCTATCCCTCTATGAGTGTTTTCAGCATAGACTGTGTATAGCTTACACCAGGGGAAAAAACCTTTGTGATTGGCTAGTCCATACTGCCCCTAGAGTTTGGAGTTCAGCTGAGTCAGTTGGTCATTTCCCATGTGGGCGATGTTCCTACTGCTCGGATTCTCTGACATGGGCTTGCTGGACTGATCCTTCTACCCAGTAGAGGTGGCCTTCCAAGTTTCATACCACCTGTGATTCAATGTTTGTGGTATACTTGCTTTGTTGCCCATGTGGCTTGAAATATGTGGGTCGCACTTCCCAGCCCTTTAAAAGAAGATTGGCAGAACATGCCTCAAGAATACGTACCAAAACCCTTTTGACTCCTCTTGTACAACATGCTTTGGAATTTGATCACTCCTTTGTTCAATTTTCTTGGAGGGTTATTGATTATATTCCTCCTACTACTACTACTGGAGGCAACAGACTGTATCATTTACAATATGCTGAAGAATCTTTATTTTGGACCCGATTGCACTGAAGGGGTTAAATCTGGAGCTTGATTGACACAGTTTGCTATGATTTTTCTTCCACTTAGGAGGCATTTGCATTTACTTGCTCTCTGCCTCTGATTGGTTGAGTGGTAAATATGTGTTTGGATGGCATCAGATGCTGGTTTTAAGTAACTTCCTTGATCTTCATTTGCACAATGGCGTTATCTGCATTTGGTGATGGCAAGTGGTTACCTGAAGCAGGGTCCTTAAAGGAATGACCCGAAATGCAGGACTGTATCGTGTTGCCCACATTGACTGGATTCGTTTTGCCATGTAGCTGAAGTTAAGTATTATTTGATTGTTAAGCAAGGCTTGGAAATGTTTGCTAGCCACAATCATTTTACTGCTAAAATTTGAATAAAATGGACATGGATTCCCAGCCGATGATTTAAATTTTTGTTTTAGGTTGGGGTTCAGTGCCCGACAAAAAGAGAATCACTAAGATATACAAGAAGTCTTTCTCTATTTTTGGACCCACCATTTCTATTTTGAGTAATGGAATGGATACAACTCCCAGGGATGTTATCAGTGATTATGCAGTGTATTTCCATCACATCAGCATGTAAGCACAGTGTTGTACACTGTCACCCTCACACTGTGACACGCATAAAGAGGGGGACTGAGAAACCTTGGAACAAATAATATCCTGAATCATATAAAATGTGAAGTGACATAGCAACAAGGGGTGCTGTTGGGATTTGATATCTGTTCCCTCAAGTTCTAAGCCAGTGTTCTAACCATTAGGCTAGCACCCCACATTCTTGTGTTGCTATAGTCATAGCAGGCCTGGCAGGTCACCCTCAAAGACAATAGGATGTCAGACAAAGGTATGGATAGAAGCCCACAAAAGGGAAAATAAGATGGAACCATGTGCCATTGAGGAAAGACACTAAAAGCTGAGGGACCCACATGGGTTAGGAGAGATAGGAAATAGCTCCCTAAGGTGAGGTGTAGCATAACATACATTTATTTAGCTATGCTTATATACTGCTTTTCACCAGGTCAAAGCAGTTTACAGATATATGCTGACAGGCACTTTCTTTTTTTTTAATTCCCTCATCCCTGAAGGGCTCACAATCTAAACATACCTGAGGCAATGGAGAGTTAAGTGGCTTGCCCAAGGCCACAAGGAGTGGCCATGGGATTAGAAATCCAAGTCCCTCCGGCCTGATGTTACTTCTCCCTTTGTGGAATTGAACCCCTTGTCCTCCAGCCTGAGGTAACCTCTCCCAACCACTGAGACATTCCTCCCTGTCTTGTGGTGTAATACACATGAGGCCAGTGCAGACTTCTGGTGACCCAGCTGCTGCTTGGCTGTCTGTGAAAGATGACTTGAACAAGTTCTGCTGGCCAATTCCCCTGAAATGATGAAGGGTAAATAGACTCAGCCATGGAACAACTGTGGTAATTGAACCTCAATCTGCATGGTAGTAGGTATCTGCCTAAACCACCATGCTACCCCACCACCAGGTGTCTGAACCACCAGGTGTCTGTTTAGTTTCCTAGACTTAACTTTGTTTAATGTATGATATAGACTTAACTTTGTTTAATGTATGGTATTTTAAGATGTTCTATGTAAAATTAAGATGTTCCATGTAAAACAAACTTCGCTTTGTTGATTGTTGTTATTTGTACACCGCAACTGATCTCTGGAAGATGCGGTATAAAAATGAGTGTTAAATAAATAAATAAATAATACATTGAATCACAAGGAGACATGCAATGGGGCAACATACAAACCTATACAAGATGAATATGAGTCCACATATCCGCATGCATTGTGTACTCCTCATCCAGCATATGATACCAGATACTATGGTAGGAGCCATCAGGGTTGCTGAGTTGAAAAATGGTATGGACATTTACCTGGGGAGATGTCCAGAACACATAGCATTACATGGCCAAGAACACAATGCCTACTCTGTGACAAGCATGGCGTACTGCCAGGTATAGCAGACCTGCGGTGATCACAGTGTGCAAAAGAGGACCGATAAAATACACTCAGATGCTGCCCACGTTAATTCTTTATGCAAATCCAATGAACAAACACCCGTACGATGCACGGCGTTTTTCTGGTACGGGTGTTTGTTCGTCGGAGTTGCATAAAGAATTAACGTGGGCAGCATTTGAGTGTATTTTATCGGTCCCCTGAAGAAACCAAATTGAAACGTCTGGCTGGTACCGGGACTGTACGTTGGGATCACTAGTGCTCTATGAAGATTTGGACTAGTCCTTTTTGAAGCTGAGTATTCTGTTTTTCAAGAGTTCATAATACAAAAGGACTGTGTTTCAATTTATTAGAGCTTGAAGTTTTGAGAGGTCATTGATGTAAGACAACACAGTAGCGGCTATAAGGTGTGAACCTAAAGCCAGCAGTGTTATTTTCTACTGAGACCTCATGAAATGTTTTTTGATCCATCATAGTATTGAAGTAGAACGATATTTAGAGTTTTATTGAATGTAAATGAAATAGCAGGGGAATAACATGATCTCTATGGGAGGAACAAGCAATGATTCTGGCTGCAGTGACTGTATAAACTGTAGGCGCCGCAACTTGGTGTGAGTGATACCTGTGAAGATGGAATTGCAGAAGCCGAGCCGAGATATAACCATGGATAAGGTGAGGGTGGTCAAGGCAGAGGGAGAAAGAAAAGGGTGGATAGAACGTATTTGGTGGATAAAGACATTAGATGTCTTGGCAAGCTGAGAGATATGACCCTTAAGGGTGAGGTTAGAATCAAGAAAAACACCCAGATATCGGAAGGAGGAGACCATGGGGATTGTGGTGTTTCCAATGGAGGGGGCAAGTGAAGGACAGGGGCTTCCAAAGGTAAACCATGTAGAGAAAGTTTTAGTCAGATTAAGATGGAGGTAATACAAAGACAACCAGTCCGCTACGAGAACAAGACAGGAATTTAAAGGACCAAGATCCGGATGAAGGGGGTTGGTGTGATGTAGAATAATGATATCATCTGTATAGTAGAAAGCTGACAGACCAGACTGTTGAATACAGAGAGCAAGTGGTTCAAGAAAGAGATTAAATAAGAGAGGGGCCAGGACTGAGCCTTGAGGAACACCGCAGGGGAGGGGGGTAGTATCAGAAGGGGATTTAGATCCGGTGGATGAGGCCATAGAGAAAGAGTGGAAGGAGAGGAAAGAATGAAGCCAACAATAGACAGTACCCTGAAGGCCAGCGTCCCGTAGATGTGAGAGGAGGGGTGAGTGATCAACCAGGTCGAAGGCAGCGGAAAGGTCAAGTGAAACCACCACCGAGATGTCACCCTGTCATGCGAAGAATGAAGTTCATTGAAGAGCGCTACTAACACTGTCTCAACGTTATGGCCCTGACGAAAGCCCGATTGGTGGGGGTGCAAAACGTTTATTGAGTGGAGGTGTTGTGAGAGCTGGGAAAAGACAGTTTTTTCTACAATATTGGTGAGAAAAGAAAGGTTGGAGACTGGGCGGTAATTGGCTGGGATTAATGGATCAAGGGAGGGTTTCTTGAGGATAGGATGTGCCAGGGTGTGCTTCTAGAGGGAAGGGAGGATTTTGGAAGAGAGACAGGAGTTGACCATAGTGAGAATATGGGGCAGGAGAGCGAGAGAAGGTTCAAGAAGCCAGCCAGAAGGGATGGGGTCGAGAGGGCAGGTGGTCTTACGTGCTGTGGAAATGGAGGTTATAAGTTCAGAGGTGGTAATTGAGTGAAAGGTGGACCAACAGAGGGAAAGAGAAGGCATAGGAGGAGGAGAGGGAGAGGGAGGTGAGGGAGAAGACAAAGGAGGGGGACAGGAAGGAAGGCCAGCACGCAGTTCCAGAATCATGGCTGCGAAATGTGAAGCCAATTGGGAGGGAGAGGGTGTGGGATGAGTATGAGCAGGGGGAGGACCAGAATGAAGCGATGTGATAGTTCTAAGCACAGAGAAGAGCTGTCTGGAGGGATTGGGAGCAGTGGTGATACGATCAGAGAAGAAGGATAGTTTAGACTGATGAACAGAAGAACAATAGTGCCGGTGATGTTCACGAAATTGGGCCAGGGCATGTGTGGTACGGTGCTTACGCCAAGTACGTTCCGCTCGACGAAGGTGGGAGCGCAGGAGATGAAGGCAAGCATGAAACCGGGGCTGCTGAGTAGAAGGGTGCTTAGGCTGAGCAGGTTGAAGGGGCGCATATTGATCAAGGGTGGCAGACAGAGTAGATGTCCAGGTTGAAACTTGAGTGTTTGGGGAGAGAGTAGAGAAATCCTCTGGAAGGAGATGGTGTGCTGGAGGAAAGAGACAGAGAGTGAGGGGAGTGATGCAACGGTGCAAGGGAGTAGCAGGTGAAGAGTCCAAGCTGGCAGCGGGCCGAGAAGTGGGAGGGTCCAGAAGAAATGTCAAGCAAAAATGGTCAGTCCAAGGAAGGGGCTTCAGCAGAAGCTGAGAGATTCGGAAAGGAGGGGACAGTGGAGTAATTACTGGGTCAAGAGTATGGCCAGCTTTGTGGGTTGGGAAAAGAACAAGCTGTTGGAGAGATAGATCATGAAGAAGAGTAATGAATGAGAGATCCTTGGCAGAGGTGGGGGAGTCAAAGTGGACATTGAGGTCGCCTACCACAATCAGATGAGGAAACTACAGAGAGATATCAGAATGAAGAGCAATAGTATGAATGATGGCATCCCAGAGGTGGGTTGGAAGGGAGGGAGGGGAGTAAAGAACAAGAATATGGATAGGGGGGGAGAACTGAAGGCAAAGAAGAAGGGATTCAGGGTTACGGAGGAGGGAAGAGGGAACCTGGGACACAGAAAGAGAAGAATGAATCAGTACAGCAACACCGCCTCCATTCCGGCCCACACGGGGAACGGAGAAGGCAGAGAAACTAGTGGGTAAGTATCTAGTGATAAGGGGTTGTTCACCATCATTTATCAAGGTTTTGGTCAAACAGAGTAAATACAGAGATTCCTGAAGTATAAGATCTTGGACTAATAATGACTTGGTTCGCAGAGAACGGCAATTCACAATACCAAATTTGATGGGAGGGGACGTAGAGGAAGGAGGAAAGGGAGGGTGGAATATAAGGGAATGAGGTTGGACAGGTTACAAGACATAGTGTTAGGCACTGAGTGATAGTAAGGAGGAGAGGGCCTGTTCCCCACAAGATAGGGATAGCAGACATAGAGTACAAGACTTGGATGGACCGGTCCGGCAAGGAGTTAAAAGGTATGTGGGGGCAGGTGTGTTGACCTACCCGAAGTGAGGTATAATTAACAGGCGATGAGGTGACACAGAGCAGAAGAATAAAGTATCGCAGAGCAAGCACAGGGAATGCAGAGTTGACAGCGACGCCCCTAGAGTGACCCAAAGGAGCGCACCTAAGGAGCATGTTGTGCTCCTTAGGTGCGCTCCTTTGGTGCGTGCCCAAGTCACGCCCTGCCACAGCCACAAGCAATGCAGGAGGCATCCTAAAATAGTGGCAGAAGTTCAAATGGTTACCTGGGGGCCCGCAGCCGCATGGATGTAGCCCCATCCTGAGAGGGCGGAGCTAAAGGCAAAGAGCTGGTGAGTGACCTGGAGGAGACACACAAAGCAACCATAAGCAGTAGAGGCAAACACAGGCAAGGCAGCATAGATGAAAAGCACATGGCAGGAACAAACGCCACAGGAGGCATCCTTAAATAGTTGCAGAAGTCCAACTGGTTACCTGGGAGCCCGTGGACACGGCCCCATCTCTTTCTGAGAGGGCAGAGCTAGAGGCAGAGAGCTGATGAGTGACCTGGAGGAGACACACAAAGCAACAATAAGCAGCAGAGGGAAGGCAGCATAGATAAAAAACACAAAGCAGGAACAAGCACCGTAGGAGGCGTCCTTAAATAGTTGCAGAAGTCCAGCTGGTTACCTGGGTGTCCGCGGCCGCATGGGCATGGCCCCATCACTTCCTGAGAGGGCAAAGCTAGATGCAGAGAGCTGGTGAGTGACCTGGAGGAGACACACAAAGCAACAATAAGCAGCAGAGGCAAGCACAGGCAAGGCAGCATAGATAAAAAACACAAAGCAGGAACAAGCACCGTAGGAGGTGTCCTTAAATAGTTGCAGAAGTCCAGCTGGTTACCTGGGTGTCCGCGGCCGCATGGGCATGGCCCCATCACTTCCTGAGAGGGCAGAGCTAGATGCAGAGAGCTGGTGAGTGACCTGGAAGAGACACACAAAGCAACAATAAGCAGCAGAGGCAAGCACAGGCAAGGCAGCATAGATAAAAAACACAAAGCAGGAACAAGCACCGTAGGAGGCATCCTTAAATAGTTGCAGAGCTCCAGCTGGTTACCTGGGTGTCCGCAGCCACATGGGCATGGCCCCATCACTTCCTGAGAGGGCAGAGCTAGATGCAGAGATCTGGTGAGTGACCTGGAGGAGACACACAAAGCAACAATAAGCAGCAGAGGCAAGCACAGGCAAGGCAGCATAGATAAAAAACACAAAGCAGGAACAAGCACCGTAGGAGGCGTCCTTAAATAGTTGCAGAAGTCTAGCTGGTTACCTGGGTGTCCGCAGCCGCATGGGCACGGCCCCATCACTTCCTGAGAGGGCAGAGCTAGATGCAGAGAGCTGGTGAGTGACCTGGAGGAGACACACAAAGCAACAATAAGCAGCAGAGGCAAGCACAGGCAAGGCAGCATAGATGAAAAGCACAAAGCAGGTAGAAGGTGAATGAACATCACACAGACCACTGAATAGCAGAAGCAGGTGAAAATTGTACACTAGATGGAGGCCCACATATGATGAACATGCATCTTTGTAATAATATGATCCACAAAGCAGTCAGATAAGTCGAACACAGAAGGTGTGTATTCACATGATGCATCGGGGGATGGCATTAGGTGCCATAGGAGTAGGTCACAAACAGGCACCTCAATGATGGCAGTGTGTGTATGAACATGGGATTAGTAGGATCCCTATGATATCCTTCAGGGCACATAGTTGAGCACAATGTGATCCCCTGGCCAAGGCAGTCTCTGAGGTCAGAGGAGAGGAAACTGAGCAATCACCTGATGTAAGCAGCCATTCAGGTCATCGTTGACATAGTCTAATGCCTCCCTAGCAAGAATGTCCAGATAATCCATGCACATACTCCTGCCCAACATCGGTGCACATCTATGAGGAAGAGTCCTACTACTGGGCCAAAAAGAGGCTTGTGGAACAGGTCCTGCAGTCCACCAACAGTCCTCTGTACAGAAACAGTGTCCTGAATATACACAGCCACAAGACGGGTGCTAAACAGCTGACATATATGAATAGAGGCTGCCCCCACACCACAGATATATGTCCCCAGGTTGACCTGTCAACCTCTCAAGCCAGCTGTCATGGAGTCACAAGCAGTCACATCCCCTGGGTACCAATGACAAATGGATGCAATGGCATCAATACATCACACAACATACTCATACATGGAATTGCATAGACTGGGCAGTTACAGGCATGACCCAACTGTGTGGGAACATGACTGTGTACGTATGTGGGAATGAGTGGTCAGCTTGCCCCCATGGACCCATAGATATTGTGTCAAACTGGGTGTGCTTACAGCTGTATGAATGTAAAAGAACATGTACTTTGTGCTTGGTAGTGAACATAAAACAGAAACCATGCTAAATCGCCCTTCTCTGAGTCAGCGGAGGTTGCAGTGACCTACCCAAGGACAACAGGGGTGCATGTGGGAATTGAATCCTGATCCCTGGATTACAATGCTGGTGCTCTAATGGTGTTCCATTCATAGCAGTGTGAGAAGAGTACTCTCTGCCACCTGCCCTGGAGGAGGGTGATGATGATGCAGTGGAAAACTCCAAGCTACAGTACTTTTCAAATGCCAGCAACAGCAACAGCTATGGCAGCAGAGATATGGAGGCCAGCCCCAGTCCAACCTGCCCCATTATGCTGTCCAGCCCCGCCCCTTCAGAGGGGGCTGATGAGGAAGAGGAAGACGTGATTGTACTCTCCAGCATGTCCAGCCCATCTGAAGGGGAGGGGCTAGGGAGCTCCAGGAAAGAGGGACCAGGTCCCCTGAAGGTGATGGAGGAGCTGGAGGTGGAGGAGCTGGGGCTTGAGCAGGGAGGGGGGGCAAGGCAGATGAGGAGGGTGTGTGGACCTTGTTCCTAGAGCCTCTGGAGGAGGGGGATTTGCAGAACAATAATAAGGGGGATGGTGTGGCTGCTGGGGAGGGCCACTGATACTGGTGGGGACATGGAGGATCCCAGTTTGACCAGGGCAATGGAAGTGGGGAGGGGGAGGAATCTTGTTTGTAGTAGTGTGCTGGGAGTGGGGAGGATGTGGAAGCCCAGTCAGATCAGAGTGCTGGAGGCGGGGGGTTGAGAATGTTCAGTTATGGCAGAGTGCTTGGAGTGGGGAGGGTGAGGAGGCTCGGTCAGGGCAGAGTGACAGGAGTGGGGAGAGTGCAGAAGCCTGGTTAGGGCAGAGTGATGGGAGTGGGGAGGGTGAGGAGGCTTGGATGGTGTGGGTGGATGGGAGTGGAGAGGGGAGGAGGCTGTGTGGGGGTTGGGTGCTAGTTTTGGGGAAGTACTATCAGATGTGGTGGGGGAGGGTGAGAAGGCAAAGATGGTTCTGGGAATTGGGAGGGGGAGGTTTGTGAAGCTAGATACTGGCTGCCACTGGACACCTGCCATCGCACTATTGTGCAGCATGAGGAGGCACCATTGTCCAGTACAGAAGCAGGATCCTGCACTGTCTAGTTGCCATGGATCGGTTGATTCTGAAGAGTCTTGCAGATCTGCGCCAGCCAATGGACTTTGCCATGCTGAATCTACAGGTCCTGTGAAGGAACATGCAAGGTCTGAGGAAGGAGTGGCACTGCCTTAACCAGGCACACACCTCTCCTCCAGACCCTCCAGCTGGGGGTCAGGATGCCTAGTGAGTGAGGTGGAGCCACTGTCCAGATACTTGGGTAGCTCTGTAGGGCAAAGCAGTCCCGCTGTGACAGTTGTACATGTGGCCGTGAGCCAGCAAGCTGCTATCCCCACCACATGGGGAGTCCTGCAACCTGCCTCAGTATGCTAAGGAACACATTCCTCATCAAAATCAGACCCCCTTGTACATCCTCCATGTACCCAGGCACTTGAAAGAAGACACACTCACCTGACTGGCAGCCCAGGAACATAGGCCCAAGCTGCCTCTGCCTTAGAGCGCCATCAGCAAGAACATTTTTGGCTGGCACATTGCTAGTTTGAACCCATATCACTGGTGTATTAGGCTGTTGTTTTGACCACTAGGCTATTTCTAGGTTATCCATGTGGACCATGGATATATCTCACTGGTATACCATAATGGCATGGCATGGAAGGTATACAAATATGATCTCTCTTTCTCACTCACACAAACCTCCTTTCCGGGCTCCATCACATTCAGACTGTACGTCGACATTCCCATTTTCCTTAACATTTGATTTGTTTTGGCTACCTACATTAGCTCCTTTGACACACATGGTGAATGTCAGCATAGCCTGAATAATCACTACTGCTCCCCATCATATTTCTTTGAGGGTAGTCATTCTTGCCTCTTTAGCTTGCAGGCTTCCTGCATCTCTGAAGTCTGTTCTTTATTACTGCAGCCTGTGTTGTTTTGCTGACTGCAGTCACACCAGCTTAATACAGACCTGTCACAACCTTTATATCGGCCCAGCAGACTGTTCTCTAGATATTTCCCTTATTCCTCATCTCCTGCAGGCTGCAGGCACAGACCATGCTGTGCAATGGAAAAACATGTCCCCGCCAGTAATCATGGACATGGAGACGTGTGTAACATTGTGGACATCCTCGCGCACACTGTATTCTGAATATTTATACGTTTCTGATCCTACCCGTTCCTGCAGCCTACCTGTGGACGTCATGCCCCTTGGGAAAAACATGCATCTCCAATGCTACTCATCACAGAGTCTTTTGCTGATGCACACTAGACATACATACTCTAGTGTGCATCAGCAATGGGATGTGATTGCTGCTTCAACCTGGACCATATACCAGCCCCTCTCATGCCTTGCAAGGTGCTAGGTGCGCCCAGTACACACCTATATAGTATACGGGAGCATGTATGTCAGCACATAGCATACATCACATGGGTATGTGGTGTGAGGACCGATCCCAGTGATTCCTGCCCCACAAATTGTTCATTTCTAAAATAGAAAACAAAAACCTATCAATCAACTTATTATACAGACCGCCAAACTCACCCCCAGACACTTTAGCATCCATACTGGAAATAGCTTGTTCAGCTTCCTTAAAGAAACCATTAATCTTACTGGGAGACTTTAAACTTCCCTCATTACACGGTTTACACTCTACAAACTTTCTTAACTGTATGGAAGATCTGGGATTCCAACAGACTGTACACACACACACTCATAACAGAGGGAACACATTAGACTTAATATTTGTCTCCAACAATATCACCTTCCATCGCCTCTATATACCCCCCAATACATTAGAGGTCCCATGGTCGGACCACTATCTCATTAAAATCACACCACCACATATTCCACCCACATCATCCCAAACTCTAAATTCCTAACCAAACAATTCAAATCATTTAATAAAGAAAACTTCCTCAATGAAGTCATTCCTCAACTTAATTCCTCCCTAACAGACCTTAATGACATAATCATAAATTGGAACACCACTCTTCAGAAAACTGCTTTGACTCTTAAACCTCATCACAGGACTATCCAAAATCACACTAACAAATGATACACCCATGACCTTAGAACACTAAAACAAAAATTAAATTTTTTTTTTAGCAAAAATGAAAACAAAGTCAATATATGATAATACTTCCTATTTAAACACACTGCACTCTTACAAAATAGCTATAAACAATGAAAAAAGATCATACTTTACAAATACCCTCACAAAATCCATCAACTGCCTGAGACAGCTGTTTGATATTATTAAATTTCTAACTCGAGCTCCCTCACCTGAAATAAACAACATACCATACCCATAGACCTACAAATCTTGGCAACCCATTATATGAACAAGCTAAAGCAACCTGACACCATACAAGATATACCAAACAATGACTGTGCACACCAAGTAAAATTACATAAATTTCATATAGATGACCTTAGTCATATCAAAAACATTATAACAAACTCAATACAACAATATCAAGTTTAGACCCCTGTCCAATCAACAGGCTGAAAGCCACACACTCTGATTTGGCACCTTTCTTACTCAACATTGTGAATCAATCCTTACAACAAAGAACAATGCCATCCACCCTAAAACACGCATACCAATACTAAAAAATAGAACAACGTTTACACAAAACCCAAACTCTTACAGACCAATATCCAGCCTCCCCTTCATAGCTAAATTAATAAAAAAAAATGTTCAAATACAGCTCCAGGAATTTATTGATCAAAATGCCCTCCTAGATGAACACCAGTATGGCTTTAGACCACATCACAGTGTAGAAACCCTACTATTGGCCTTCTTCAACAATCTTATCCGGAAGGCACTAAAAACACACTTATTCACAGAATACTTTGGTCAATCAGAACATAAAAACACAATATTTCCAACATAACTTCACTTATATCCCTCGATTAGAGTAGGTCTCACATCATCCCGTGTAAATGCTCTTATGTTAATGTGATATAGTTTCTGTAAAATGACTATAATCATCTATACTTATGCTATGATTTAGTGCAATATAATCTAGTTCTTACTACAAGTTTAATGTAATAGTTTTTTGTTATTTAAGACACAAAATTAAATAAATAAAAATAAATTATGGCCATGCATTAGTACTGTATTCACTGTTCAGTGTCCTGATTCTAAGGTCCCTTATGACTGACATGGATATGTTTTGACATTTAGCTATGGTGAACCCTCTCTGAGTTTGTCTGCCTAATCAAACTGGCACCTGGAGACACTGCGCTCAGTCATATGGTCCAGGTACTGACCAGACTTTCATGTCCCCCCTGTATTGCAGGAGAGCACACTAGATTTCCCCATGCACCCCTCAAACCATATACACACTCTCACATTCTGTCACAAACACATGATTCTGCCACACAGATGCCATGGATCTATACATAATGGCATGGGGTACCAGGACTACAACTGTGATCTCTGTTTCTCACCCAGACAGGAACCCTCTCCCCTCTCACATCCATACTATCTCTACATCTGCAGTCCCATTTTTCAGGACATGGGGATTGTTCGGGTCCCTAGATTGACCCCTTTAGCACAAACAGCACATTTCAGCATTGTCATTATACACACTATTGCTCTTCCTACTAATCCTGTTGGGGTTTTATTGATGTTTCAATATCTTACAACATTACCTCACCTCTGCTCCCTGTTCCTTACCACTGCATCTTGTGTTTCTCCAGACTGCTGTCCCACCAGTTCAGTACATACTTGGCACCACCATTCTTCAACATGGGACACATTGCTGTGCAGAGCAGAATTTTTTTCTAAGTCCTGCCCTTAATCCACATTTCAGCATGAAGAGCATGGACATGTCTAGGCAACATGTGCTACGTACATGGGCCTTTCCTGAATAAGGTTTATATGTCTCTGTGGCTGACCATGCCCCCATTCTGTCCCTTCTGGGAATGTTCGGGGATCCTCATGCTAGTGCCGTGTATGTGCATCGCAGATGTGTTTCAGAATACAGTCGAGGATGGATTCAGCAGATTACACATCCCCACTGCATGTACATATCCCTTATTCGTGTTCTGGAATTACATCCTTAGGGAAGAAAAACCCAAACTACAGTTATATGATGCAAGGCTCCACATTAGGAACCACCATCCAGGAAAAGGATTTAGGCATCATCGTGGATAATACATTGAAACCCTCTGCCCAATGTGCAGCAATAATAGCCAAGAAAGCAAATACAATGTCCAGGAATCATAGGAAAAGAAATAGAGAATCAAACAAAGGATATTACATTGCCTCGGTATCGTTCCATGGTGTGACTGCACCATGAATATTGTATGCAAAAAAGAATATAGCAATATTAGAAAAGGTACTGTACAGAGAAGAGCCACCAAAATGGTGAAGAGGATGGAAGGATACCCTTACAAGGAAAGGCTAAAAAGGTTAGGGCTCTTCAACTTGGAAAAAAATACAGCTGAGGGGAAATATGAGAGGTCTATAAAATAATGAATGGAGTGGAATGGGTAAACATAGATCAATTGTTTACTCCTTCAAAAAGTATGAAGACTAGGGGAAACACAATGAAGCTGCAAAGCAGCACATTTAAGACTAATAGAAAATATTTTTTCATGCAACACGTAATCAAACTCTGAAATTCATTACCGGATGATGTAGTGAAAGCTATTAGTATAGTGGGGTTTAAAACAGGTTTGGAGAAGTTCCTGGAGGAAAGTCCATAAACCATTATTAAAGATGAAATTATCCCAGGGAAATTCACTGCTTACCTGGGATATGCAACGTGGAATCTGTGTACCTTTTTGGGAATCTTACAGATATTTGTGACCTGGATTGGCCACTGTTGGAAACAGGATTCTGAACTTGATGGACCCAGTATGGCATATCTTATGTTCTTAGAAGGATCAGGAAAGTGCTCTTTTTAGCTGAAAAACATCCAGAGGATACAGAAATGATGGTACTCCACCCTCCCCAGTACTCAACGCTATGATAATGATAGCACTGGGATTTGAGCTCTGTCTTCTCTGGGTCTAGTCCACTACCCTAACCATTATACTATTCCTAAACATCCAGGTTCTAAAAATTTATTCTGGGGACATCTATGTAGATGCCCCCACAGATGTCCATACCGGGCATATCCACGTTTGTGAATTTGTGTCTTCCCCTGGATGTGCCTGCTTTTTTTAAAGACATTCCTGATTAGACATCCCAGATTGCCCTTGGATGCCTTTTCTAAAATGTCCCTCAATATTTCTATGTAACTGTGTTTCCTCTATTATTTTTTCCCATGTGTAGGTATGTAAAATGGCTCGTCACACTGTAAGTGGATATGTATTTACTGTATATGCACACCTGCACTTTCTTCTAGGTATTTTAGAAATAACTCTACACTTTGAAGAGCCATTAATAAAATACTGCCAGAATTGTGAGTGTCATAACCTTGATGTCTCAATTCCATCTGTCTAAAATGTGCCTTTTAATGTGGGTTTATGTGCTATTAAGCCATCTGCACTAACTGCAGGACATTTCCTGACCATGACCCCAACTGTTACCACACAGGCTTTACACTTCTTCTGTTTTAATTTTTGTCCTTAATGTGTGGAAAGTGCAAACATTTACTGCACTTTAGTAAATATCCTCCTAATGTTTTCAGGGTAAACTAATGAACTGAATGTGCACTAACAAATGCATATCCCTAGTAATAATGTTTTTTTTTAAATACCAATCAATCAATGCTGATGTACATAATACTGTTTTATTATTTTTTTAATTCATTTCATAATTATATATAGGTATAACATTTGTCTAGCAGATACAACCACAAAGCTGTGAAAATCCTAGTTTGAAGAAATTTTTAGAGGAATCAATATTCATTACATTTTGGTGATAGAAGAAGAAATTGTAGCAGCACTGAAAGCATTATGAAAGAACAAAGCACTGGTTGTCGATGATATTCCCATTGAAGTATTACAGCGATCAGATGCAGCTGTTACAATACCTACAAGGTGCTGCCAGGAAATTTGGAAGACAATATCATGGATTACTGACTGGAAAAGATCCGTGTTCATACCAATACTGAAGAAATGTGATCTGACAGACTATGGAGATTATTACACAATCACTCTGATCCCACTCACCAGTAAGATTCTACTCAAGATCATTCAGTGGAGACTACAACCATACTTGGAACAAGAGCTGCCCAGCATGCAAACAGAGTTCAGGAAAAGGCGAGGAACAGGAGACATCAATATGGATGTGAGATGGATTCTTGAAAAGGCAAAATACCAAAAGGATATCTATATGTATATCATTGACTACAACAAGGCCTTTGATTGTGTAAATCATCAAAAGTTCTGGGTTACATTAAGAAGTGTGGGTATGGGGGCGGAGCCTGCGAGGAACCAGTATGGCCGCATAAGAGAGCTTCTCCTGGCCCCTCGACAACGAATCCTGCTTATTATCATTTTAGCCTGCTTGAAACGCAGCGAGTCGGAGAGCCAGAGCTCGAGGATGTCATCGGGCAAACAGACCCGCTTGGATTTCGCCGCTGCGGCGGCGGCTGGCACCAAAAGGTCCAAATCCGATCCACTCTCGCCGCAAAAGATGGCGGCTCCCCATGAGACGGCGGAGGGGTTGCAAGAGATTTTGAAAGAAGTGAGAGCGGTCCGCTGTCGGGTAGACTCAAACGGTGAGTCCCTGGCTGCAATGCAAGCGGGCCTAACAGATCTAACTGCACAAATGCAGCAACTCACACAAAGGGTGGATAGCGTGGAAAGGGTCGCTGCGGCGCATGAGAAACAACTGACCTTGCTCCCGCGACTTAATCGCAAGTTTGATGGGCTGGAAAAGAGTCTCGAAGACATGAACAACAGGGCTCGGCGAAACAATATACGGGTACTGGGAATTGTCGAAGGTGCCGAAGGGGGAGACCCTGTTCGTTACTTGGAAGCACTGATACCAAAGCTTCTGAAGTTGGAGTTTGCGCGCCCGTTCGAGATCGAAAGGGCTCACCGGCTGCCCTCCCACGCTAGTCAAAGTGCTAAGTACCCGCGCCCGATGATTCTATGTGCGCTCCGCCACCAGCACGTCACTCAAATCCTAGCGGCGGCAAAGGCAACACAGCCCCTCCAGCATGGAGGTCAGAAGATAGCCTTCTACCCTGACTTCAGCAAACCTACTGTTGAGCGACGGAAGCACTTTTTAGCATTGCGGCCTCGCCTCCAGCGTCTGCAGGCTAGATACGGCCTGTTTAGCCCAGCGAGGTTTAAGGTGACTCTGAATAATGAGACAACATCCTTTGATGATCCTGCAGTCCTGGAGAGATACATCGAAGACCAGGAGGCCTTGCAGATGCAATCCACGTAAACAGCATGAACGTTGAGGTTGGATAATGGTTTGAATAATCCACGGTCTTGCCCTATGGGAACTATCCTTGAATTTGCCTGGAGTTTATGTTTGAGGCCTGACCTCGGGCCTGGCTCTTATAGGCAATAGCTCCGGTCTGTTGGAGGGATTCCAGTCTGCCCGCAAGAGCTGCACGGCCTGGCAGCGAACCTCGTGGATGTTGCGGAGTGGACAGTTCAGAAACCTAATGCGGTATTTATCATGTTTGCTTTTTGGGTCTCTCCTTGTTGGGAATGAATGTGTGAATGAGAGAATTTGGGTGGGTGGGTGAAAATGGGGCCAGTTTGCGTTGTACTGGATGTCCCTGTGGTCTTACCCAGGATGTTCTTGTTATGGAAGGGGGTTTTTTTGGGGGGTGGAAAGGGCTGGATCTCGGGGAAAGAAACAGAGTTGTATACAATGGGGGATTCTGTGTTGGATCACGGGCGGGGGTCTGACCAGTTTGTATAATATGCATGTAATATTTTGTAATCTAAGAAGTAATGACTGATCGGATTAAATTTATGTCCCTGAATGTGAAAGGGATTCAGACACCAATTAAAAGGAAAAAATTACTTGCATATTGTGCCCGGCAGCAAGCAGATGTCATTTTTTTACAAGAGACGCATTTAAGCTCACAAGAAACCGGGAAGCTAGCGGGCAAGAAATATATCCTAGCAGGTGCCTCCCCAGCAGACCATAAGAAAAATGGGGTTGCCATACTGGTGCGGAAAGCGGTGGGAGCCAAGACAGTTAAAACTAGCCACGATGACGCTGGGCGATGGTGTAGATCATTGATACGGGTCGGGGATGTAGATTTGCAGTTGGTCAATGTGTACGGCCCTAATCAGGACGACCCTAACTTCTTTAGCGCCTTAAATAGCATGCTGCAGAGGGAGTATTCAGCCCCAATAATAATGGGTGGCGATTTCAACCTGGTCAGAGAATCTTTGGTGGACCGCAGCCCAGCGAGAGTGGTGCGATCATCCCGAGCAGACGGGGCCCTCTCCGCTTTGATAGCGGATTGTGGCCTAATGGATATTTGGCGATTGTTGCATCCGACCGAAAAAGACTACACTTTCTATTCACCAGTACATAACTCTCTCTCCCGGATAGATTACTTTTTAGTTTCACGGTCATTGGTTTCGAGCAGCTGTGAGGCGACAATCATGGGTAGAACGATATCTGACCATGCGGCTATCACGATCAGTGTTCTGGTCACAGCGGCTGCCAGAGGGACCCCTGAGTGGTCATTCAATAGGGCCTGGCTGGCGGAGCCCGCCTTTCAGAACGAGCTGAGGACCGCCACTAGGGAGTATTTCTTGGCCAACAAGGTCGAGGATACAGCATGCTGGGCCTGGTGGGAAGCCTTCAAGGCGTCGCTAAGGGCCACTATTACTAGTTATAAGATCAAAGAAGCAAAGCGGAGAAAGGAGCAGCTGTTGGTCATAGAGCAACAGATTAAAGCGGGCGAGAGGCTCTGGATTAGGTGCCCTAACCCAGGGATACTTCTCCGACTGCAAAGATTACGATTCCAGTATAATGAAGTGTTAAGTTACGAGGTAGAGCAACTTATGCTGAGACAATCGGCTAGATATCATATAGAACAAAACAAAGCTAGTAAGCTACTGGCGAGCACTCTGAGAGGACATAGGGAAAGGTCGAGAATTGTGTCCCTTGTGGATGATAAGAAGACTCAGCTGTTTAAGGATGAGCAAATTTTGGAAGAATTCACTAAATTTTATAGTGCATTGTATTCCTCAGAGGTGAGCGCCAACTCTGAAGAGTCCGCCAGATTCTTAGATACCTTGAGCCATCCTATATTGGAGGTTCATCAGGCTCGGCAGCTTGACATGCCCATTTCCTGTAAGGAGATAGATACTGCCATCAAAGCCATGGCGGCGGGGAAGGCTGCAGGCCCCGATGGGATACCAATTGAGCTGTATAAAGTTTTGAGTGCAGAGTTGATCCCCTATCTGGGGATATACTATGGAGAGCTGGAAAAGGGACCTGAGCGCTCTGGTAATTTTTCTGAAGCCACAATTGTGGTATTGGAGAAACCCGGAAGGGATCCCAATAGTGTCAAAAACTACAGGCCTATATCTCTGCTGAATGCAGATTATAAGGTATATGCGAGTATCTTAGCTAAACGGCTTGCCAAGGTCATCGGAGGGTTGGTGCACCCGGATCAGTGCGGCTTCATCCCAGGTAGGGCGACCTCTGATAATGCTAGACTGTTTTTGTAATCTGCTTGATAGAGCAGCTGTGGAAGCGTCCCCTTTCGTTGCCCTCTCGCTAGATGCCGAGAAGGCGTTCGACAGGTTAGAATGGCCTTTCTTATTCTCAGTATTGCAGTGGTTTGGTTTAGGGCAGGACTTTATTGATAAGGTCAGATTGTTATATGCCAGGACCCGTGCCAGGGTCTCAGCCAATGGCTGTCAGCATCGGGCCTTTTCCCTCCATCGGGGTACCCGACAGGGTTGCCCTTTATCTCCTCTACTCTTTGACCTGGCACTTGAGCCCCTTGCCATAGCTATTCGGCAGAATGCGGATATAAAGGGCTTTGACTTTGGGGGGCTACGAGTGAAATTATCTGCCTATGCCGATGATCTGTTGTTATTTACTCAACCGTCGGAGATATCGCATATATTGGAGTTAATACAGAGTTATTCAAACATCTCGGGCTATAAGATAAACTGGGACAAGTCTGTTGCTTTTCCACTGAACAGTTGCTCGAATGCAGAACTGATGGCCCCATTCCCATTTAAGTGGCAACCGGGAGGTATCAAGTACCTGGGAGCTTGGTATGGTGCCTCCGTGGAGGGCACTATTCTTACAAATATGAGGGAGCTTGCCCAAACAGTTCGTAACACAACGCTGGCGTGGTCCCCACTACACCTTACCTGGTGGGGTAGATTGGAAGTTATTAAAATGGTTTTGGTGCCTAGGATTAACTATGTACTGGGCATGCTTCCCTTCTCCCTGCCAGCTGTGGAATACCAACGTTTAGAGCGGAGTCTTCTGAGATTTCTCTGGAAGGACAAGCAACCTCGAATTGCCAGCAAGAAATTAAAGGCCTCTAAGGAGAGGGGGGGAGTGCACTTCCCCGACTTTCAGTGGTACCACTATGCGTTTCTCTTAAAGCAGGGCGCCGTGTGGTTGGGAACCGAGGAGGAGGAGGCCCCAAGTCCAAGTTGGCTTAAAGTGGAGTCCCGAGTGGCGGAACCCTACCCTTTGAGGCACCTGCTAGGAATGTTACACCCGGCGGAAGGGGGATTGGGGGCGGTGATCCGGGCCACCCAGGAAGCCTTTCTTCAGCTTTTAAGATTAGCTGGCAAAGATGCCTTGCCTTCCCAATTGACCCCACTTTGGTGGAATCCGATATTTAAAATCAGAGGGAAGAGATTTGCCTGGAAAGCTTGGCAAGAAAAGGGAATTTGGACCCTAGGACACTTAGTGGGGGGCACCGGCTGGAAGGACTTTTCTGCTTTTTGCAGTGAGTTCTCCATGCCGCAGAGCTGTCATTTTCGGTGGTTGCAGCTTAAACATTGCATACTAGCGGCCAAAGTTAACATTGACACGCTTGTTGCTGAGAGTGCATTAATTACCAATCTTAAGGCGATGCTCGAGCGGAGGGGTATGATTTCAGGGCTATATGCTCTCTTTAGGGACTATGCTAGTCAAAGTCCAATTGGGCTGTATAAAGTATGGGAGACCGACCTCCCTCCTGGGCTACACCCTAACTCATGGTCAAAAATGTGGGGCCCTGTAACGCGGGTTTCCCGCTCGGCGTCTATTACACAATCTCTGTTCTTCTTGCTGCATAGGGCATATATCACGCCTGTAAAGCTTTCCAAATGGGATGGTTCCTCAACCGGGACATGTTGGTCCTGTCGGAAGGAGAAAGGTACATTTTTGCACATGTTTTATGATTGCCCTTTTGTACAACACTTTTGGGTAGCGGTTTGGGGTAGAATACAAGTAGTACTGAACATTACCTGTGCACTCTCCAAGAAAGCAATCTTTCTGAGGTCTTTAGAGCTACCTCAGGTTGACCGCAAAAAGAAAGCTTTTCTGCTCAACTTTCTGATAGCCATTGCTTTTAAGTTGATTCTCTCTAATTGGAAGAATCTGGTGAACCTCCGCGTGGGGGAATGGTGGGGAATGGTTTGTCGCTATGCCAAATATGAGAAGCTCTACAGCAAGCTCCATCACCCCGATAGAGGGGAGTTAAGCTACGACAGATGGTCACTATTAGACCAATATGTTGCCAGATCTGTAGTGCTTTGAAGCAGTGGCTTCCTTTATTGGGCTGAATGGGCAACCCTGAGTCTGAGGAGTCCCTTGGCGGAAGGCTTGTTTGATGTCATGCACCTTCTTAGCTGGAACGACCCTCCTCCTTCGCTTCTTTATTATTTTTATTTTTTCTCTCTTTTTTTTCTCTCTTTTATTCCTGGCCTCGAGATCCTGGGGGGGGGGAAGGTGGGGGGGGGTAGCGAGGAGTTATGTTGTATTAACAGGTTGACATGCAGACTGACTATGTTACTTGTATGCTTATATGTTGGAAAATCTCTAAATAAAAATTTAAAAAAAAAAAAAAAAAAAAAGAAGTGTGGGTATACCAGAAGACCTGATAGTTCTCATGCACACCATTTACATTGATCTAGAAGAAACAATTCAAATGGAACAAGGAGAAATGGATTAATTTCAACAAAGGTGTAAGACAAGGCTGCATACTTTCCCCAAACGTGTTCACTTTATATGCAGAACAAATCAGTAGAGAAGCAGGACTATTTGAAGATAACTGAGGTGTGAAGATTGGTGGAAATCTCATCAACAGCCTTTGCTATGTCGATGATATCACGCTACTGGCTGAAAGTTAAGATCAAGGAACATAGTCTTAAAATAGGCCTGTACCTTAACATGAAGAAGACAAAGATCCTGACAACTGGAAAAAAACAATTATTTCATCCTTGATGGAGAAGAAATAGAAATAGTAGAAAATGTTAATCTACTTGGATCAATAATCAATTATGAAATGACAAGCAGTCAAGAAATATGATGATGCATTTTTCATGACAGAATGGATAAGAAATGGTCAAGATAAGATATTCAAGTGCAGAGATATATCTCTGCATACAAATATCCAGCTTGTCCAAACCATGGTATTTTCAATAATGTCATATGGATGTGATAACTGGACAGTGAAAAAGAAAGACAAGAAGGGGAAAGCAGTTGGCTGAGTGAGGCACTTTGTTCTGGTATCATCTTAGTGCCCTCTAAGATCACAACTGTGAGTAGTGCTGGAGTGTATTGCAGGCATTGTGGTGGACCTCACTCACTGATATCACTAACCCCAAGGATGCCATAAAACCGCTGGGGGGAATTCTTACTCCATGGGAGAGTAGTTGGCCGAGTGAGGCATTTCACACTTATATCATCTTGGAGCCTTCTAAAATCGCAGCTGTGAGCAGTGCTAGGGTGATTGTGCAGGCACTGTGGTTAACCTTCCTCCCTGATATCATTAACCACAAGGACATTAAACCCTATTGAGAACTCATGGCATCCTCCAAAGAGGCATATCCAAAGGGGCAGGACAAGCCCTTTTGGAGTCCCTTCGGAGCACCATTGAAGTACCAGAGCGAAGGAGCTGTTCGAAGTGTCTTCGTGAAGTGTTGCAATGGGGAAATGGAAAAGGAAATTATTGTCCAAAGCTATTTCCAGCCAGCAACAAGGTAAGGTGCCTGGGCCACTCGACAAGCATATGATAGTCAGTGCAGGTCCTTCCACTTCACCTGAGGGGATCTCCTTAAGTTCCAGCACATGGACTCCTTCTCCTCCCAACCCTCTTCTCTCCTCAACAATTGATTGCAATGTTTGTTATCAAATTTGGAGATCCCTATTCTACCTGTGGGTCCGATGCCCAAGCTGTTTTTTCTATCTGTGGAGGATAAACCTCAGCTTGTAGAAGCAGCCAAGCAAGATATTATTTTAAAAGATTTGTGGACAGCTATTCGTGGGATAGATCTTAAACTATCAAATACCGTTTCATCTCTTTGTCGTTTCCCTCAAGACTCTGTCCTGATGATGAAGGAAATTGAGAATGGAATATTTGACACTCATAAACGTATGCAAGGTTTTGAGGGTCGTCTCTTAAGCTTGCAGTCAGTTAAAACCTCTGCTATCAAAGATTCTCTAGCTATACACTGTAAATTGGAAGCTTTTGAAAATTTATCTTGGGCTCACGATTTGAGGTTTCTTAATTTTTCAATGACCTATCTCTTGTCTCCTGAGATCTTGCTGAAAAGATATTTTTTCAGAATTGCTGTTATTATCTAGTGAGGCTGTAGTTTATTCATGCTATTATTTATCATCCAAGCTTAGAGTTACACCACCCCCAGTTGGGAAATGGATGTCCTAATACCTAATATGGAAAATTTAACTAATTTCCTTGAGGACTCGCAAGATCTGATAGCGGGTACTCTATTGGTTACTTTTGGGTCTGAAGTAGAGAAAGTGAACATGTTGAAATTTTATTTCAAGTTTAAGAACTCACTTTTTTGTGGATAAAAGCTTACTCTGTTTCCAGATGTGCCACGGTGTACGCAATTGCGCTGCAAGCAGTTCTTGGCCTTGAAACCTAAAGTATTGGGAGTTGAAGCTACCTTTTTTCTGAGGTTCCCCTGCAAGTGTGTAGTCACTTGACAGGGAGTACTTTTTCCTTCATTGATCCACTGCTTTTGGAAACATTTTTACTAGATGTTTAGTTTCTTGGGTACTTAAGTTAATTGTAAAAAAGTTCATGATCATTATAATGTAACCAGGTTTTGTTTCACTGTAAACCAGCATTGATCTATGGAAATGGCTGTATATAAAAGCTTACAAATAAATAATGGAGAAAGGTGAATAGTGGTGTACCCCAGGGATCTGTGCTGGGTCCGCTGCTTTTTGACATATTCATAAATGACCTGGAAAGTGGAATAACGAGTGAGGTTATCAAATTTGCAGATGACACAAAACTATTTAAAGTTGTTAAAACCCAAGAGGATTGTGGAAAATTGCAAGAGGATCTTGATAAATTGGAAGACTGGGCATCAAAATGGCAGAGGAAATTTAATGTGGACAAGTGCAAGGTTATGCACCTAGGGAAGAACAACCCAAACTATGGTTACACGATGCAAGGTTCCACATTAGGAACCACCACCCAGGAAAAAGATACCATTGTGGATACCATGTTAAAACCCTCGGCCCAGTGTGCAGCGGCGGCCAAGAGAGCAAATAGAATGCTAGGTATGATAAGGAAAGGAATGGAAAATAAAACAAAAGATATTATAATGCCTCTATATCGTTCCATGGTGAGACCGCACCTTGAATATTGTGTGCAATTCTGGTCGCCGTATCTTAAAAAGGATATAGCGATTTTAGAAAAGGTTCAGAGAAGAGCCACCAAAATGGTAAAGGGGATGGAAGGATACTCCTATGAAGAAAGGCTAAAAAGGTTGGGGCTCTTTAACCTGGAAAAGAGACGGCTGAGGGGAGATATGATAGAAGTCTATAAATTAATGAACGGAGTGGAACGGGTAAACGTAGATCGATTGTTTACCTTATCAGAATATAGAAAGACTAGGGGACAAGCAATGAAGCTACAGGGTAAACTATTTAAGACTAATAAAAGAAAATATTTTTCACTCAACGTGTAATCAAACTCTGGAATTGTTACCAGAGGATGTAGTAAAGGCTGTTAGTGTAGCTGGGTTTAAAAAAGGTTTGGACAAGTTCCTGGAGGAAAGGTCCATAAACCATTATTAAGAAGGGACCCAGGATATCAATGCTTGAACCAATACAAGCATTGTGGAACCTGTGTCCCTTGGGGAAACTGCTAGGTACGTATGACCTAGATTGGCCACTGTTGGAAACAGAGTACTGGGCTTGATGGACCTTGGTCTGACCCGTATGGCATATCTTATGTTCTTATGTTCTTAAATAGATAAAAAGGTTGTACTTTAGGAGTCTTATTTTTAGGAGCCGCTAGCATGGGATGTTTAGGTTACCTTTATTGATTTCCTGATTGTTTCCCTTTTTATAATACCATCTGCTCTCTCCTATGATAACGACTATTATATGTTTTTTTTTTCACTCTGAGGTTGTTTTCTGAATGTTGATATTGTGGGATATAGCCTGAATAGTTCCTTAATGTTTTACATATTGTATAACTGCAAAATGTTAAAAAACAAAAAAAGAAAAAAGAAAATTAATGGCTTTGAATTATGGTGCTGGCAAAGAATACTATGTATATCATGGACTTTCCAAAGAACAAATCAATTGGTTCTAGAAAGGATCAAACCTAAGCTATCCTTAGAAGCTCAAATGACAAGACTTTGACTTTCTAACTTGACACATCATGCAAACTGAAATATCGTTAGAGAAAGACATCATGCTTGCAAGGTTGAATGTCAGCACAAAAGAGGAAGGCCAGCAATTTGATAAACACAGTTTAGGCTGACAATCCACAGGGTCTAGTAGATATTGACTAGATATCACTTAATAACAACAACTTCATTATGATACATTATACCCCAAAATCAGAGGGGACAGAGACCAAAAACATAAGAACAGAAGAAAAAGGGGAAAAAAAGAAATCATATTCAAGAAATCATCAAAAAAACAATACCAAGAAACTTCACTCACATTGGCAGCAGTGACAGCAAGGTTTTTTAGTATCCAAAAAGAAACAAAGCTACTTGGGAACCAAATACAAATCTGGCCCTACCAAAATTAAGCATTTACATGGATATCTAAAACAAGGAGGCCCTCAACCTATGGTCTTCTGTCACATATGAAGAAACAACTTTCCCCTTGCCTGTATAGTTTCTGTAACGTGAATAAATCTACACGCTCTGCCCCAGAAACAAAAACATCAACATATGGCAGAAATAAAAGCACAAAATCAGTTTCAAGTTCTATTCAAAACTATATACCATGGGAGTGTTGTACTTTCTGTGACAATGGAACCAGAATTCCTCCAAAAAGCAGACAATTCTATTCCCAGCGGGGCCTGCCCATCCATAGTGTGAGAATGTTGCTCACACAGGGCTCCACGCCAACAACATCATGCATAATCGGCACTGGTGGCAACCTCAGCAGAGTCAGCTTTAGGGGGCTCCCGGCAGGCCCTGGCTCACCTCTAACTGCACCAAAGTGGAGAGCGCTGTTTTTCTTCACTTCAGCAGCTGTGTTGTACTATAGGCTGCTGGCGCACCAAGTCAAAGGGAACTTCCTGTTTCCTGGCATTCAGCGCACCAGTGGCATATAGTAAAACACAGCTGCTGAAGTGAAGAAAAATGGTGCTCTTCACTTTGGTACTATCAGAAGTGAGCTGGGGCCTGCCAAGAGCCCTCTAAAGTCAGTTGGATAGCCATGGGGCTCTTGGGGGGGGGGGGCGCTAGGACTGGAAATACTTAATTGGGGAACTAGGGCTGAAAATGGGCTGAGTGGGTGGGGGGGGTGGGGCGTGGAATGGAAATGGGCTGACAGAGGGCCTAGGATTAGAAATGGGCTGGGGGGGAGGGCTTAGACTGGAAATGAGCTGACGGAGGGCCAAAAAATGGAAATGGGCTGATGGAGGGGCTAGGATAGGACTGGAAATGGGCTGATGGGGGAGCTTGGACTGGAAATGGACTGATGGGGTGCTTGGACTGGAAATGGATGGATGGGGCTGGAAATAGTTGAGGGGGAGCTAGGACTGGACATGGCCTGCTTGGGGAGGGGTGCTAGGATAGGACTGGAAATGTCTGGGAGTGGAATAGGATCAGAAATGAGCTGATGGGGGGCTAGGATAGGACTGGAAATAGTTGATGGAGAGCTAGGACTGGAAATGGCCTGAAGGGGGCTAGGATAGGACCGGAAATGTCTGATGGGGGGAGCTAGGATTAGAAATGGGCTGATGGGGGTGCTTGGACTGGAAATAGGCTGATAGGGGGCTAGGATAGGACTAGAAATGGCTGATGGGTGGGCTAGGATTGGAAATGGTGCTTGGTCTAGAAATGGACTGATAGGGGCTAGGATAGGACTGGAAATAGTGAATGGGGGAGCTGGGACTGGAGATGGGCTGATGGGAGGGCTAGGATAGGACTAGAAATGGCTAATGGGTGGGCTAGGATTGGAAATGTCTGATGGTGGTCTAGGATTGGAAATGGGCTGATAGGAAGACTAGGGCTGGAAATGGGCTGATGTGGGGGGATGGAAGAATGGGACTTGAAGGGAGAAGATGCTGAGTGGTGCTGGAACTAGAAGGGAGTTGATGTTAGGGGAGGACTAGAAGGGGATGGGGCTGGGGGAATGAGGATGGAGAGGGGAAAAAGATATTTTGTGTGGGAGGGAAGAAAAATCTACGATTGGCCAGGTATCAGGAGAGTAAGTGGGGAATGAGGATGGAGAGGTGAAATTTGAGTGGATGAAAATGGAATAAAGAAACAAATGGAGGAAAGAGCAAAAGGGGAAAGATTAGTATGTTAAAGCAGATGTAGAGACAAAATGGGAAAAAACTAGAAGAGGGAAGAAAGGACAAATGGACAGCAAACAACGGAGAGTTAGCAGAAGACACAGAGAAACCAGAAGAAAGTGACTGGAGCAATTGCAACTGAAAAACAAAATGCACAAACAACAAAAGATAGAAAAATACTTTTTTTATTTTGAATTTATTAACTAAAATATGTCAACTTGGAAATGTGCATCGTTAACGTCTTTGCATTTTGTTTAGTACAAGAGCAAATTCATTTATAGTTTTATTTCTCCAGTGTTGTTGTACATTCCAAGTTTGGCTTTTGGGGTTCCTAGTTTAATTATTGTCTTCCTATTTCTAGATTGTGATCCCTTGTTCTTTGTTTGGTGATGGACTATGTTCTGCATGTGTAACCGAGCTGAGGTATTCTGTTTATGTAGTTTCTATTTGACAGTGCCACTTGTTCTCTTTCCCCAATAAGAGATATATTGGTATTCTCCGAGATGTATTGGTTTAATATTTGCAGTGTTGCCTTTTGATAGGTACCGATATAGATACAGCGGGTTTGCTATGGGTTCTAAATGGTCAGTGTTTATAGTATTTTCTAATGTGCCTGGCAGTTGGCACTGGAGTATAGTAATGTAGAAATCCCGTAGTCTTTCTTTATCCAGACACTCATTAAGAGGCATATCTACTAAAAGTTATATACGTTAACATTATGCAAATGAGGCCCCACAATGAGTCTCCGCACATAGCCCCATACCCACCTTGGGCTGCCCCTGATTCCCAGTAATATCACTTTGACCTTTTCCTCCTCCATAGATGAAATGTCAGCTCACCGAGAAGCTGACAGAAGAAAATCCTAATTGCAAGGGCATTGTCTCAACAGGAATCTTGAGCATTATTCTTAGCTATTTCTTTAACTCATTTCTTGGCAAAGTTCTAGAGAACTTGGGGAAATAAAATGGTGAAATATGAATGCCTAGTGAAATTTTCAAACTGCTCCATCTTCCCATGGAACACAAATCAATATCTTGATTTCCACTAAATCTTTTCCACTGCCTCTGTCTGACCATGTTGCTTCTAGTTTTGACATCACCCTACTGAGCCGGAGCCTTCACCTCTTGCAAATTGCTAAAGAATATCCCAACCTCATTAGCATGGCTCAAATCACTTCCAGAGTAAGTACTGCTAACTTATTAAAGGCTAGCTTAATAAAAAAAAAAAAAAAATACACTGAAGGAAAAATAACATCAATACAGAACCTCCAGGCTCTAACAAAATGTTCCCAGACAATCACAGTAAGAGGATCAACACTATATTTGCAACCTCCAAAAATTGAAAAGGACCATCTGAGCCACTATAGTCACACTACAGTGACCAGAATTTTCACAGGCTTTCCATATCAATCATCAGTCCTAATATCGCTCAAAATTGTTGTTTATTAAATAGTCCTTTATTAATCATAATCAATTTCCTTTTTTGCAAATTTTTTAGTTAAGAAATAATATAACTGATCCTCCATTGCAGGATATATAGGAACAAAGAAGTAGCTATTGCAATGTATATACAATTGCTATTGTTGCCTATCTAATTTAAAATGAAAAAGCACTTATCTAACTCAGCATTAGTAACTTCGTTGAATGCTGTTCCATTCATACCAGTGCAGTAGTGCTCAATCCCACCTCAATGACAGTTCAATTAGCCTCCCAGGCCCAGCTCCATTCACTTCCTAGGGCAGGGGTCTGCAACCTTTAAGACGTAAAGAGCCACTTGGACCCGTTTCCGAAGGGAAAAAAAAAACTGGGAGCCGCAAAACCATTGCGACATTTAAAACAAATCTAACACTGCATATATTGTTTCTTACCTTAATGCTATATACGACCCCCTACTTTTCCTGTTAAAATATAGGTGTTTGGCCTATACTCGCCGTATAAGACTACCCCTCTTCCTTCACACACCAAAAAAAAAAACGCCAGAAAATATCACAACAACAAGTAACAATATTTGATTTCAAAATTATGATGATTTTGTAGTCAAATCACTAATATGAAATAAAATTATTTTTTCTACCTTTGTTGTCTGACCAATTTATTCTTTGATCATGCTGGTCCCGATCTGAGGCTTCTGCTTTCCTGTCTTCTCTTAGCTCTCTTTCTGTGGTCTATGGTCCATCTGCCATTTCTTATCTCTTCTTTCGTTTTCTTCACTTCTTTCCATCAGCCTATTTCCAGTCCCAGTAATCCTCCCCAATATCAGCCCCTTTCCAGTCCTCACTCCCAGTACCTTCCAGTGCTAATCCCCCCTCAACCCCATTACCAGTGCTAGCCTCCCCTAATCAGCCCAATACCAGTCCTACCCCCCATCAGCTCATTACCAGTCCTAGCCTCCCCTAATCAGCTCATTTCCAGTGCTCGTCCCCTCAACCCCATTACCAGTGCTCCATCCCTCCATGTCAGCCCCCTCCCACCCTCCATCCATATCAGCTCCCTCCCTCCATGTCAGCCCCCTCCATCCCTCCATGTCAGCCCCCCTCCCTCCATCCATATCAGCTCCCTCCCTCCATGTCAGCCCCCTCCATCCCTCCATGTCAGCCCCCTCCCTCCCTCCATCCATATCAGCTCCCTCCCTCCATGTCAGCCCCCTCCATCCCTCCATGTCAGCCCCCTCCCTCCATCCATATCAGCTCCCTCCCTCCATGTCAGCCCCCTCCATCCCTCCATGTCAGCCCCCCTCCCTCCATCCATATCAGCTCCCTCCCTCCATGTCAGCCCCCCTCCCTCCATCCATCCATATCAGCTCCCTCCCTCCATGTCAGCCCCCTCCCTCCATGTCAGCCCCCCTCCCTCCATCCATCCATATCTGCTCCCTCCCTCCATGTCAGCCCCCCTCCCTACATGTCAGCCCCCCTCCCTCCCTCCATCCATATCAGCTTCCTCCCTCCATGTCAGCCCCCCTCCCTCCATCCATCCATATCAGCTCCCTCCCTCCATCCATATCAGCTCCCTCCCTCCATGTCAGCCCCCCTCCCTCCATCCATCCATATCAGCTCCCTCCCTCCATGTCAGCCCCCTCCATCCCTCCATGTCAGCCCCCCTCCCTCCATCCATCCATATATGCTCCCTCCCTCCATGTCAGCCCCTCCCTCCACCCATATCAGCTCCCGCTGTCCCTCCAGGTCAGCCCCCTCCATCCCTCCATGTCAGCCCCCCTCCCTCCATCCATCCATATCTGCTCCCTCCCTCCATGTCAGCCCCTCCCTCCATCCATCCATATCAGCTCCCTCCCTCCCTCCATGTCAGCCCCCTCCATCCCTCCATGTCAGCCCCCTCCCTCCATCCATATCAGCTCCCTCCCTCCATGTCAGCCCCCCTCCCTCCCTCCATCCATATCTGCTCCCTCCCTCCATGTCAGCCCCTCCCTCCATCCATATCAGCTCCCTCCCTCCATGTCAGCCCCCTGCCCTCCATCCATCCATAGCTGCTCCCTCCCTCCATGTCAGCCCCCCGCCCTCCATGTCAGCCCCCCTCCCTCCATCCATCCATATCTGCTCCCTCCCTCCATGTCAGCCCCTCCCTCCATCCATATCAGCTCCCTCCCTCCCTCCATGTCAGCCCCCTCCCTCCATCCATCCATATCTGCTCCCTCCCTCCATGTCAGCCCCCTCCCTCCATCCATCCATATCTGCTCCCGCCCTCCATGTCAGCCCCCACCCTCCATCCATCCATCCATATCAGCTCCCTCCCTCCATGTCAGCACCCCTCCCTCCCTCCATCCATATCAGCTCCCTCCCTCCATGTCAGCCCCCTCCATCCCTCCATGTCAGCCCCCCTCCCTCCATCCATATCAGCTCCCTCCCTCCATGTCAGCCCCTCCTCCCTCCATCCATCCATGTCAGCCCCCCTCCCTCCATCCATGTCAGCCCCCCTCCCTCCATGTCAGCCCCCTCCCTCCATACATATCATCTCCCTCCCTCAATGACTGCCTCCCTGCCTACTTACATCCATTTCAGCTCCCTCCCTCCATGTCAGCCGCCCTCCCTCCATGTCAGCCCCCTACATCCCTCCTTGTCAGCCCCCCTCCCTCCATCCATAACTGCTACCGCCCTCCATGGCAGCACCCCTCCCTTCTTCGGCAGCCGCGGCGCCCCGCGGCGTACGGAACCGCGGCTGGGCTTTTAAAATACACGCGGAGCCCTTCCAGGCTTGACGGGCTCCGTGCAGCATTGTCCCGCCTCCAAACTTCCTTTAGAGGCAGGACAATGCTGCACGGAGCCCGTCAAGACAGGAAGGGCTCCGAGATGATTTTAAAAGCACAGCCGCGGTTCCCTAAGAGGCAGGGAGCCGCGGCTGCAGAAGAAGGGAGGGAGCCCATAACGCCATAAATACCGGGCGGGCAGTGTGCTCCGGAGCCGCGGCAAAGGTGAGAAAGAGCCGCATGCAGCTCCGGAGCCGCGGGTTGCCGACCCCTGTCCTAGGGCCTAAGAGGCCAATGGAGCTGTCATCGAGCACAGTTGCCAGATGGTGTGAAAGCCTTAATGAAGATCTTTTTCAGCTACTCATGTCAGATTTAAATGAGTATGACTGGTTTTCACTAGCTTTAGGTGAGCTCACGGACATAGCTAACATCTCTCAGTTGGTTGTTTTTGTAAATTTTAGCAAACGTTTTGATACCAAAGAGGAGATATTGACATTGATAGCACTCTTAAACACAACTAGAGGCATAGGATGTGACAGTGCTCCAAAACAGTTTCCATATCGTACTGCTAGACCAGTTCAGACAAGTGGGTTGTGTTCCCCTGCTGGCAGATTGGTGAAGTCAAAGAACCAGTGAAAAGCTCATGTTTCAATGGTATCACTCCTGTGCCTCTATCCACTTCAGTTACCAGAGGCCTCTTGAGTATTTCTTTGTCTCTGCCAGATGGTGGATGGATTTTCCCTCTCTCTGAATTTAGAGGAAAAGATGTATTTAAACCAGTAATTCTCAACCCAGTTTTCTGGGACCGCCAGGCCAGTCAGGTTTTCAGATTATTAACAATGAATATGCATGAAATAGATCTGCATGCACTACTTCTACTGCATGCAGATCTATCTCATGCAGAAATTCATTGTGGATATTCTGCAAACCTGACTGAACTAGGGGTCCCAGAGGACTGGGTTGAGAACCACTGATTTAAACATTAATGAATGACCACCTGGAGGGTAACTCTCTTACTTGAGTGCAATGTGGGAGGCTTCACTAGACTGCGGTCTTTTTGGTAGCCAAAGGAAAAGGAAGAATTGGTCCATCTCCATGCTCTTACCCTGATGAGGGTCTGTTGAGCAGCCAGAAAAATGGAAAGATTGGAAGGATTTGTAAAAGTTCAGCAGCAACACACAGCCTCAACGCCCCATTCCTCCTCCTCCTCTGTCCTACCTGCTCTCTCCTGAAGATTGCAAAAGGCTCTCAGAGGAATCTGCCTGCCAGCCACCTTAGACACAATGCCTGCAAAATAAAGAAATGGTTTCAGGGGAGTAGAGCTGAACCCAGCACGGATTTCTGCCTCGTGCTCTCAGTGGGTGAGTACTAAGACTTGTCCTCGTCATTGCCCTTGTTTGGGGCTCCCAATTCCATCTGTCCGGGACACAATTTGGAGTGGATCACTGGCAACCGTTGGCATGGTAGAGGAGGTTCCTGACATTTTCTGCATGTGTTACTGGTGCATTTTACTAATGTGATCTGGAGGTTATATGGTACTTGCGCACATTCTGCCTGAGTGACTCCAACACGCATTCCTACCCAAGTGCCTTTTTCACATGTTGCTGTACAAGCCCTGTTAACGCATGCCTTATGGCCACTGTGGCCTTAGCGTGAGCTGCTATTGCACTTGCCTTAACTCTTTGTGTCTTCTTACAGGAAATGTTTGACCTGTGGCAAACGAGGTATGCTTTCTGGACCCTGCTCTTCTTGCATAGAAGTTTTGGAATCGCCCCTGGAGAGACCATTTCCCCTCTCTTAGCAGGGTAATACAGTTGGTCCAATCCTGTCTGTCCCAGGTCAGGAGATGGCCGATGGCACTGTAGGTAAGGATGACCAGCCTCTCCCTGTCCTCTTGGGGTTGGGCAGTGGCTATGTCTCCTGTTATATGGGGGTCATTTCTAAGAGGAGAGCTTCCGGAGTTCGGATAGTCCTTTCCAGAATTCTTTTCATTTTTACAACAGGCCTGGTCATATAGCATGGAAATTCAGACCTTGTGGCCTCTGGGTTCTCCCGAGAACAGTCTCATGAGGGACAGGTTGAGAGTGGAAGCCCTGTTTGACTGCCTATCGCTAAGTGTTCCTGGTGACAGTCACAACCTGAAGATGGAGATCAACTATGATGTGGTTTCAGATGTCTCGGTTCTGGGATCTGATGTGGATGAGGAAGTACTCTCACCTTCAGAGGATTGTGAAGAGGCTGATGTTATCCACCTGTTCTGGAAGAAGTAACTGGCGACACTGGTTGCCAGTCTCATCCACCTTGCAGATGCTGCAGGCACAGAGCAGGAACTGAAAGTGCATTAACACCTACAAGGAATGCAGAAATCCACTACTGTCTTCCCATTCCCAGAGGTGCTCAAGGAAATGATTCAGTTGGAGTGAGATTCTCCCTACTGCCTGTCTATGGGGTTAAGGGAATAAAAAAAGGATGCTCTCCCAGAGAAGGAATATGTTGTGTGGTTTGATATTCCCAAGGTGGATCACAGGTCACGGTGGTTACCAGACTATCCACCATTCCTGTGAAAGGTGGATCAGCCTTAAGGAATACTCTGGACCAAAAGTTGGATTCTTCATTGAAGAAACAGTTCACTGTGGCAGCTGCTATTCTTCAGTTGGCAGTATGTGCAGGCTTTGACATCTCAAGCCCTGCTCCAGTGGATTCAGTCTCTTCGGCCGGGTGATACTACCCCTCTTTTGGAGTTGCCTAAAGCCTTCTTTGCTGATGTCATGTATGATCTGGTACATTTACTGGCCAGGAAATGCCCTGTCAACAATGACATGGTATTGGATTTGGCTTCTACACTAGATAGCAGACACATTTCCAAAGCCTGGTTGACTCAACTGGCCTTTAAAGAGAAACTTTGTTTTAGGCCAATTTGGAAACACTAGTGAAGGACCTGGGTGAGACAAAAACTTACCGCCTTCCAAAGGACAGGTCCAATGGGCCTATTAAGTAGGTTGGAGCCACTTTACTATCAACCTCTGCCTGCTCCCCGTGGGCAAGCTGGTCATACTCCTGGGAGTTTCAGGACTCCCATCACTGCTGGTCTGAAACGTCTTTCTCCCCTCTGCTTTCAGACTTTAGGCTCATTCTCAGTCCTTTTCTGGAGCACATGGACCCAGGAACAGTCCCCTCCAGAGGAGGACCTCCCAGGCTGCTCAGTGAAGTTTTGGAGACCCATTCCCTGGCTCCTCCAGTTGAGGGCAGGCTTTGGGGTGACAAAAGATCACTGGGAGCTAGACACCATTTGGTATGGCTATGTTCTGGAATGCAACGAGATGATTCCAGACACTTTTGTCATCTCCCCTTATGGGTCTGCTGTATGGACCACCTTGGACAAGTTGCTGCTCCTGAAGGCAATGGTGCCCATTCCCCCAGATGATCAGGGCAAAGGCAAGTCTTCCATCTATTTTGTGGTGCTGAAAAATGGCGGATCCTTTTGGACCTCAAGGGTGTCAGTGACCACTTGTACATCCTGCACTTTTGAATGGAAACCTTATGATCGGTGTTTCAAGCAATGCTCTGAAGGGAGTTCCTGGCACCTCTGGATTTTGCTAGGTATATTTTCATATCCCAATCCAAGAGGATCAGAAAAGTATCTGCATTTTTCCATGCTTGGCTATCACTTTCAGTTCACTGTCCTCCCATTCAGACTCTCTACTGCCCCAAGAACATGGTTATGGTAGCTGTGGCGCTACAGTGTCAAGGGATTTGTGTGCACTCATATCTGGACAACTGGCTTATCTGAGCCCATTCTCTTCAGAGATGTGTCAGGTAGCAACCTGAGTGGTGCACATTTTGGAAAGTCTTGGCTGAGTGATCAATAAGGGAAAGAGACAGCTGTTGCCTTCCGGTCCCTGGAGTTCCTAGGAGCACATTTAGATACTCGGGTAGGCAGAATCAAATGGCTGTTGGATTGCTTGGTGCTGTTCTGTTTGCAGCAGGCTTCTGGAAACCAGGATTATATTTTACTTCTCGGATTGATGGCAGTGACATTCAAGATGTTGCTGTGGGCACATGCTCATATGCGGCTACTCCAGGCTCCCACTGCCAATGATGGTGAAGGTCAGTCTGTGGTGGTAGCAGCAGCCCTATCATCTGAGGAAGGGCATGCCACTGTATGATTTGTCATGGATCCTTTTGATGGCAGATGCCAGTCTCTCGGCCTGGGAAGTGTATTGCCATGACCTGAAGGCCCAGAGTCATTGGAACTGCATGGAAGTGGTGTGGGGGTAGTGGAAGACAATTTTATTCACTCACAAACCTAGGCAACCCGACACAGGCCGTGTTTCGTAACCTTCGTCAGGGGCTGTAAGGTAAATTACTATAAACATAGAGACATAATATATTAAATGAAGGAACAAACAAATTCATCTAACAAAACATAGAAACATAGTAAAAACATAATATTAAAAAATATATAATGATGATAATAATAATAGATAAAATAAAATAAAATAAATCATATAATATAATATAAATTATAATAGTGTTGGAACGCTATAAATATAAAATATTATAAAAAATATAATAAATATTGGTAAAGTTAAAATAAAAATGACTACATATAAACACATTAAATAAGTGTAACAAGCATAAAATTAAAGAATGAACCTCTATACGTATTAGTTATGGTATAATAATAACTTATAAGCACAATAAATAAGTAAGACAAAATAGGAGATAAAGAGTGGACCTCTATATAAACTAGTTATAATATAATAATGACATTAAAAACATATAGATATACATTAAAAAAGATAATTTAAATAATAAAAATCACAATAAAATAATATAGTAATAATTAAAACTATACTATCAAAATTATCTATTCATGTATATACAACCACAAAAAAAATGATAATGATTGTCCAGCGATTACAGTTTCCCGCCGAGTAGCGGATGAAGGCGCATGCGCCGGCGTCTTTGAAGACAAGACAAGTGAGTTTCATTTTGGTTCCTATTGTAAGGCCATGCGAGCATATGCACAATATAATGTTGGGTTCTACAGTTTGTTTCTTCCCCTTTAGAAGACGGTTGTCCACTGCTCTTGGGTTTATAAGTTTCTACCAGCATTTAGCGCTATACGCAGAACGGAGGCTGTCCTTTATATCCAAGAGGTCAGAATAGTTTTTGAGATGTTTTTGGGTTCTACAGTCTGTTTCTTCCCCTTTAGAAGACAGTTGTCCACTGCTCTTAGGTTTATAAGTTTCTACCAGCATTTAACGCTATACGCAGAACGGAGGCTGTCCTTTATATCCAAGAGGTTAGAATAGTTTTTGAGATGTTTTTCTTTAAAGAATTACAAATCATCTAAAGCAGTATTTTTTAAGGTTTAAATTGTTTAAAATCTATATATATTTTTAAATTATATATATAAGAGAATTATATATATATATATATTTTTGAATACTTTTACAATGTATATATATATTTTATATTTTTTATGAAACTACTTTTAATTGGTTACCTAATAGAATACTAGACAGGTTTACAATAGGAGCAGATTCTGTCTATGCACAATTGTTTTATTTAATTTAACTCTATTTCATTTGTTTATAAAATATTTTTCACGAATGTATGGTTCTAATGTGTGGTTTCTATTTATTAATTTTAATTTGAGGTTAATTTTATTAACTTAATTTTATCATCAGATTATTTTGAGTATAAATTTATGGTTTTTAGTAATATTTATATTTTCTATTTATAATTTTCTTTTAATTGATCCATTATCATCATTTTTATTATACAAATTTTAAATTTGGGATGATTTGTAATTGTTTTTAGATATACTCTCCTCCTCATAAGATATATGTATCAGATTAACTAGATTTGTTCGCTCCTGCTGCACGCTCTTATTTTTTAATCATTTTTTAATCATTATCATTTTTTTTGTGGTTGTATATACATGAATAGATAATTTTGATAGTATAGTTTTAATTATTACTATATTATTTTATTGTGATTTTTATTATTTAAATTATCTTTTTTAATGTATATCTATATGTTTTTAATGTCATTATTATATTATAACTAGTTTATATAGAGGTCCACTCTTTATCTCCTATTTTGTCTTACTTATTTATTGTGCTTATAAGTTATTATTATACCATAACTAATACGTATAGAGGTTCATTCTTTAATTTTATGCTTGTTACACTTATTTAATGTGTTTATATGTAGTCATTTTTATTTTAACTTTACCAATATTTATTATATTTTTTATAATATTTTATATTTATAGCGTTCCAACACTATTATAATTTATATTATATTATATGATTTATTTTATTTTATTTTATCTATTATTATTATCATCATTATATATTTTTTAATATTATGTTTTTACTATGTTTCTATGTTTTGTTAGATGAATTTGTTTGTTCCTTCATTTAATATATTATGTCTCTATGTTTATAGTAATTTACCTTACAACCCCTGACGAAGGTTACGAAACACGGCCTGTGTCGGGTTGCCTAGGTTTGTGAGTGAATAAAATTGTCTTCCACTACCCTCACGTCTTGGACTGTGTTTGTACTGTTAACGTGAGTACTGCCTACTTCTTGGAAGTGGTGTGGTCCATCAATCGCCTCAAGGTGAGGGCCATCAGGTTAGCTGTTCTGTTTCCAGACACCGGTAGAGTGCTGGACAGTTCGAGTGTTTTCAGGCAATGTCACAAATTGGCAAGGTGACACAAGGAGTGCCAGGGTATCCATGGAGATGATTCTCCTGTTTGCCTGGGTGGAGAATAACTTCCTAGATTTGTTGGCTCAGCACATTGCCAGGGTGGACAATGTGGCAGCAGACTTTCTCAACTGGTACTCTCTGGATCCTGGAGAGTGGAAGATGAGTCAGGAGGCATTTCAGTTGATTCTGTACCACTGGGTTGCCCCAAGATGGATCTGATGGAAATCCGCTCTGTTGCCAAGTATGCCACTTCTTCAGTCGCCATGGGGAGATGGAGTCTGAGGGTGTTGATACTCTAGCTCAGCTCTGGTCAAGTCAATGCCTGCTGTATATGTTTCCTCTGTGGCCTCTGCTGGGGGCTGTGATTCAGGTATAGAGTGTCATCTGGTGGTGCCAGATTGGTTGAGGAGAGAACCACCTCTTTGTAAGCATCTGTTTCGGGGTCTATTGCATCAGGGACTGATCCTCCTGGAGAACCTGGTTCCTTTCTTGCTTACGGGTTAGCTCTTGAGAGAAGACAGCTAGTGCATAAGGGCTATTCTCTGGCAATAGCTTCCACTCTGCTCAGAGCCCGGAGGAGGTCTACCAACCTGGCATACATGCATGTCTGGTGCCCCTTTGGATGATGGTGTTATGCACAGTAGCTGGCTCCTGAGGTGGACAAGTTGCCATCTCTGTTGCCATTTCTGCAGGATGTTCTGGAGAGAGGCTTTTCTCTTAGCTTTCTGAAGGTTCCAGTGGAAGCCTTGGCCTGTTTCAGAGATCCGGTGGCTGGTAGTCTCTAGCATTATACCCTGTTGTTTTGTGCTTTCTTCAGGGGTTTCAGAATCTTCATTCTCCCCTTTGGTCTGTGGTTCCTTCTTGGTATCTGTGTCTGGTGCTCAGGGCCCTGATGTCGGAATCCATTGAACCATTGCTACTCTGTGCTACTTTGAAGGATTTGATGTTCAAGATGGTCTTCTTGGTTGTGATTTGTTCCACGAGGCAGATTTCTGAGCTGCTTGCCAATATCCTTACCTATCTTTTTGTGAGGAGGCCATTTCCATTCAGCCTGTGTCTTCCTTCTTGCCTAAAGTGAATTCTCCATTTCTGGTGAGCCAGGTGGTTTGCCTGCCCTCTTTCTCCAAGAAGCAGTGTCAGGGGAAGAATTAGGATCTTCATCTTGTGGATGTCCAGAGAATGCTTCTCCGATACTGGGAGGTTATGAATTCTTTAGTTAGACCATTTTTTGTGCTGTTTGCTAGCCCATGCAAAGGTGGTGCAATGGCTAAATCTACACTGGAACATTGGATTAAGGAGGCCAATGCCTCAGTGTATCTGCTGTGGTGCCAGCCACTTCTGGAGAGCTTGTGCACCCGTTCTATCTGAGCACAAGCATCCTCATTGGTTTGGCAGCAATGTGTGCATCATTTGTCAGGCACTAATGTGTGCATCATTTTCCACGTTTGTCAAGCACTATCACTTGGATGTCCACACATAGCTGGACACAGCCTTTGACTCTAAGGTTTTGCAGTCTGCTGCATGTTCTTCCTGTCCATTGGAGTCATAGCTTTGGTACATTCCACTTGTCTGGACTTTTCTAACAGGACAATATGGAAGGTGACATTTTACTTACCAGATAATGTCCTTTTTTTGAGTCCTGCTAGACCAGTCCAGGGCGCAGCCCTGGAACTCTGCTCTTCTGCTGCAGTATCTAGGGGTCCACTATGATTTTGGTACTTGGCTTTGCAAGTTCCTCTTCTGCTGACAGCCTTTTGTTTATGTTTTCCTGTATATAGTTCTCTACTGTTGATTACTCACTGTTGCTCACATTGAGGTTGTGTGA
The DNA here is from genome assembly GCA_033557465.1 of Ichthyophis bannanicus. Taxonomy (NCBI): domain Eukaryota; kingdom Metazoa; phylum Chordata; class Amphibia; order Gymnophiona; family Ichthyophiidae; genus Ichthyophis; species Ichthyophis bannanicus. The sequence goes on from CM066032.1 coordinate 1,312,621,867, forward strand.
AACTTGCCATGTTCTCTCATATGCTTTGGGACGGATACCTCTGATGGCTGAGGCAGATAGAGGCATGGGGGTTATGTCATTGAAACTTGGGCTTCTTATTGGTTCTGCTGGTAGGGGAACAGAACTCACTTGTCTGAACTGGTCTATCAGGACTCAAGGAAAACACATTATCTGGTAAGTAAAATGTTGCCTTTTGACTGAAGAAAATGTGCCACTATCATTGTTATGTTATGTTACCTGCTATGACTTGGATGAATTCAGGAATGGTGAGGTTGATGAGGAAAGATCAGAATTTTGGGAAATTCATGTCATTCATTGCATCGTTCATCAAGAGTTGTTATGTGGTAAGCATCTGCAGCTCGTTTCAGTGATGAGTGTCATAAAAAGTATTAACTATTCATGCAAAGGCATTAAATCATCACCAGTTTTGTAATCTTCACAATGCTCTAGATGCAGAATATGAAGGTCTTTTTCTTCATAATGATATCAGGTGGCTTAGCAAAAGGGAAGGTTTCCTTATGCTGCTATCATACATTAGAGAATTTCTTGCTGAGAAAAAAACAAGTCTGCTTAGTTACTGGACATGGCCTTTTTAACTTAGATTACAGATCATCTCAACCAACTCAATTTGAAATTAAAGGTTTTCCTCTTTGAGGACATTTGTTAAAAAATCTGATTTGCTTTGGTTGTTCTTAGGCAAGGAGAAATGAAGTACTTTCTGTCAACATACACCAGCAGGACATCATGCCTAGCATAGGTGTCAGGGCTGTTCCCAGACCTTGAATTTCAAGCAGCTTTGTTACTCTGGTGATATCAGTCTCCAAACTAAAGATGGACTATCTCTCTGTCTTTTCTTAGCAGCTCAAGTACTAGAGAAAAATCTGTGTCTTGTAAAAAACCGTAACAAGCCTCTACCTACAAATAAGAAAATTGCAAGCCACTCTATGTAATGTCCCTAGGTGTAGGTAATATTAAATTTAGGATCATAACAGAGCCTTTTGACAATAAAAATCTCACCTTGTCTAACCCACAAAACAAAGGTCTCACTGGAACTTTTCACTAAATCCAGCCTGTAACCAAAATTGTCAATTGTACATGGTCACAAGGGCTTTTGATTTTCCTGTCGTACCCTGTCTGAAATCCACTTTAATGTATCAAACAAAATTATTACTTACCCAACTGGAGATCTGCTGTGAAGTCTGAGACGGCCCCCAAAAAATGTAACCTTCTGAATATGTAATCTTCTGGTCTACTCTACGTTTGGTCCTGGGTTCATTTCACAGAGACAGTAGGGTAAGCAGCACAAATAAGACAACCAAACAGGTGTGGCTTGGAAACAGGTTTTTATGTGGAAATAGGCTTATTACAAAGTTACAGAACAGAGGTAGGAGGTTGTTAGAATGCTGCTTCAATTTACTTCAATGAATGTGTGTGTGTGTGTGTGTGTGAGAGAGAGGTAAGAAAATGTGGGCCAGAGCCTCATAGTAAGAAGAATAGGGAGAGAAAGAGAGAACAAGGGGGAGTGGAGAGAAGTGGGTGTCAAAGCCTCATGGCAAGGTGTGTCCGATGAAAATAGGAAGAGAGAGAGAAAGAGGAAGTATTTCTGTCCTTTATAGTGAATTTTCTCTAGCACCTCCCTTTGAGGTCTGCTATTGTTTCCAGTCACCTTCCTTTGAGGTCTGCTATTCTTGATTTAGCAAGGAGGGGCTGCAGACCAATCTCATCAGGCCCGGAGACTGACATCACCAGGGGGTCAGAGTTAATCTCATCTTGTAAACTACCCTCATTAAGTTTGGAGACTGATATCACCAGAGTAACAAAGCTGCTTGAAATCCAAGGTCTGGGAACAGCCCTGACACCTATGCTAGGCATGATGTCCTGCTGGTGTATGCTGACACTTCCCCAATTTAAAGCAAATGGCATCAGATTTATCCCTTTCTCTGAAGGAAGATGAAGCCAAAGATGCTGCTGAACTTGGAAAACTACAACAGGAATTTTAAAAGATTTATAGATTTTGCACAATCTGAACCCATGCTGGACTTTGTCCTGAATCCATTTGATAGAGATCATGGGTTAATTTCTAAAACAGTGACTGACTGTTGATTAGCAGACAATCACGTTGAGCTGGAAATTATTGAAAATTAAGAATATATGGAATTTAAGCAACAATATAAAAGATGCGAGAACTTCTGTGATTTCTGGAAGATTATTACTAATCAGAATTATCCAGTAGATTTGATGATCACAGGCAGTTTCCTCATTTTTTGACTCCACTTACTTCTGCAAAAATACCTTTTCAACTATGAACATTTTAAAGTCAAAACTGAGGAATAGACTAACTACAGACCATCTCTTGAGCCAGTTAAGAATGTGCACAGTGAAATTATGAGCCATGATATGCTACACTGGTGAGCAATATGCAGACCCAGGTGTTTCATTAATAATATTTGCAACTGCCGACAAGGTCACAATAAAGTGAGTTTATATTTAACTGTGTTTTAGAATTGATATTTATATTTAAAACTTTATATATAGGCTTAAACATGTTTTGAAATTTGAAAACTGTTGGTGGCCCCCAGAGCTTTTTATTATTTGCACTGTGGCCCTTTATCACATCAACCTCCCACCCCTAGTACTCTTCCCTCCCCTTTGGTCTTTGAGGTGCTTCTGGTTGGGGGGTGCTTACCTTGTGGGGGGGGGCTGCCTGTAGGAGTGATGCTGATCTGAGAGGGCCTGCTTGTTATAGTGGTTAATCTGGGGGGGTTACTTTGAGAGGGTCTGGATTGGGGAGTTGCTGTCAAGCAGAGATGGTGCTGATAGGGGTCTGACCAGATGGTGGGTCTGATCAGCATGGAGGCATCAGATCATGGGTGAAGTGGTTGCCTCTACATGCATTTTTATTTATATATTTTGTGCCAGAGCTGGGTTAAATGTCTCAGCAGGCAGTACAGGTGCACTGGCATTAACTGCCAAGGCACGAAATATGGACAAGTGTGGTAAGTATCTGCTCTGTGGGATAGATGCAGGGCAAATACTGGCCACGCCCCACTGCATTTACTGCACAGGCATTGTACTTACCATACCTTGGGTTTCGCAGTTAAGGTGCAGTAATTTCAAAACCTTACTACAATTTAGTAAAAGGCCCCTAAGCAAATTAGCTGAATTCCCTTGTTTTAATTACTTATTTCTTATCTTTGAAACAGATAATTTTGGTTACCTGCTGGAAAAAAAAATGGATAACATCATCACATTGTTATTTCTCCTATCAACCAGAAACCTGACTATATCATTTTAATGTGCAAATACATTAGAGGGCAATTTTATAAAGCATTTTTTGTATACAGTATAAAGACCATTTTACACATGGAAAAAACTATTACAAAATTATGCAAGGGGTGTCTGCATATAAAATTACAGGAGGATATTCAAGGCAAATAATATGGTTAACAGACCTGCAAACCACATAAATTGTGTGCACCAGGATATTCGACGGCACTAACATGGTTAGCGCCACTGAATATCCATGCATGCCACCGCTGAATGCCGCAATGCTAGCTGGCTAGCATCAGGGCATTTCAGGAATGGAGTGGAGGTGGCACCTGACGATAATCAGGCAGCGGTGATATTCAGCCACAGCCCTTGAGTACAGAGCAGACGGAGTTTAAAGATTCAAAATTACTCATGCCTACCAATAGCCAGATTAATATGAATAAAATACAGTCTCTAAAATGCTTGCATGCAAATGCTAGAAATCTAAAAAAATAAGAAGGGAGAGTTAGAATATATAGCACTAAATGAGCGGTTAGATATGACTGGTATCTCAGAGACGTGGTGGAAGGAGGACAAAAAGTAGGACACTGTGACACCTGGGTACAAACTATATCATAATGATAGAGCTGATCAAATTGGTGGAGGGGTTGTGCTCTATGTTAGAGAGGGCATTGAGTCAGAAAGGATTAAAGTTTTGCAGGAAACAAAATTTGCTGTAGAATCTCTATGGATTAAAATTTCATGTAAAAAGGGGAAGGCAATAGCAGTGGGTTGTACTATTGACCGCCTGGCCAGAATGAACAAATGGATGATGAAATGCTCAAAGAAATCAAGGAAGCTAACAAAAGTTACAGCACAGTAATAATAATGGGTGATTTCAATTACCCCGGTATCGACTGGGTCAGTGTCACAGCAGGACATGCTAGGGAGATAAAGTTTCTAGATGAAATAAATGACTGCTTCTTGGAGCAGTTGGTTCATGAACCAACCAGAGGGGAAGCCATATTGGACCTAGTCCTTAGTAAAACACCAGATCTGGTGCAAGAGATAAGGGTTTTGGGGCCACTTGGCAATAGTGATCATAGTATGATCACATTTGATTTAATTAGTGGAGGAGGGATGGTAAAGAAATCCACAGTACTACCTTTTAACTTTCAAAAGGGAGACTATGATAAAATGAGGAAAATAGTTAAGAAAAAATTAAAAGGAGCAGTTGCATAGGTTAAAGACATACATCAAGCTTGGGTGTTGTTGAACAATACTATCTTGGAAGCCCAGACCAGCTGTATTCCATGCTTTAAGAAAAGTGGAAGGAAGTCCAAAAAACTGCCAGCATGGTTTAAAGGTGAGGTCAGAGAGGCTGTTGTTGCCAAAAAAGCATCTTTCAGGAAATGGAAAAAAGAGCCAAACGACGAAACCTGGAAACAGCACAAGCACTGGCAAGTCAAATGCAAGGTATTGATAAGGCAGGCAAAGGTAGAATTTGAGAAGAAGCTTGCTGTGGTAGCAAAAACATGAAATAAAGACTTTTTTCAAGCACATTTGTAGCAAAAAACCTGTGAGAGAGTCAGGTGGTCCATTAGATGATAGAGGGGTTAAAGGGGCACTAAGTGGTGACAAGGCAATAGGAGAGAGATTGAAAGAATTCTTTGCTTCGGTCTTTACTGAGGAAGATGTAGGGATGTTACCCCTGACTGATGTGGTATTTAAAGGTGTGGAAGAATTGAAGGAAATATCGATACATTGGGAAGATGTATTACAACTATTAGATAAACTGAAGAGTAGCAAATCACCTGGGACGGATGGTATATATATCCAAGGTTGTTGAAAAAACTGAAATATGAGATTTACCTTGGAGTCTGATAGGCAGCAAACACACTCAGCTCACGGGAGGCAAAAGAGCAATAGAATAAGTTTACCACACACTAGTCCTGATGTAGCAGGAAGGTTAAAAGCTAATCAGGATCACCTGTCCATGAAAGCACAGGCAGCATGCAAAGGACATTAGGATAAAAACTGCTGGGTAAATCCAGGAACGGCCAGTGGGGGCAGCAACCTGGGAGGAGTGAGCAACCAGCCTGAGAGCTGACGTCACACAGAAGGAGGCCTGCTGAATCAAGGAAGCAGTAGGTGTGGCCCGGTAGCAGGAAGCAGCTGGGGGAAAACTTCTCAGGAACGTGGCCATAGCACTGCTCAGACTGCTGGTAGCTGGAGGTCCCGGGAAGGTGCTGTCTGTAGCCCAGAGAGAGGAGCCAGGACAACAGAGAGAAGGTGGGAACCTAGCTTTAAGAGAGAAAAAGCTAAGAATTCTGTTTTGTCTGGAGGGCCAGGGCATGGCATAAGAAGTAAAGTAAATGCTGGGAGCTATGATGTAATTCCTCATTACGGGAGAGAAAAAGAAAGCCAGAGTGAAACTGTCACAGTACCAGGTATTCAAAACCCTGCTTGCATAGAACAGTTTCCTGATAAGCTAACCAGTGCCTCACAGAGAGGGTTTTACAATGTAACCAGCTATGAGGATTTTAACCCACCTGCAACCCCGGAGGATTGTGAACTAATGCAGTGGGAAAATAATAGCTGTAGCCTTGAACCCACACCAATGGACTGTACGTTATGTTTCTCTGATGATATTGAATCATTGTGCTGAACAAGTGGGCAGAAGCTCTGTAAAAAAAATACCAAAGGAAAAGAACCTATTTTTCTTTGAAGAAGCTGTTTTTGTTCCTGGTTTTGTTATATAAAAGGAAATCCGTAGGGAAGGGGAAATAAAGCCCTATTCTTATTTTGCCTTAATTACTCGACTGCAGACTGTTATTGTGTTAGAAGGCAACTTGATCCTCAGGGCCCTAGGCGGCTGCCTAATAGGGACCGGGAGAGGAGTCACAATAGTCATGGCTTAATGGGAGACAGCCAACATGGCTTTAGACAAGGAAGATCTTGTCTTACTAATCTGTTATGTTTTTTTTGAAGGTGTGAATAAACAGGTAGACAAAGGTGAGTCGGTTGATATAGTGTATCTGGACTTTCAGAAAGCCTTTGACAAGGTCTCTCATCAGAGACTTTTGGCAAAACTTAAGAGTCATGTGATAGGAGGCAGTATACTATTGTGGATCAGGAACTGTTTAAACGATAGAAAGCAGAGGGTAGGGATAAATGGGCAATTTTCCCAATGGAGAAAGGTGAATAGTGGTGTACTCCAGGGATCTGTGCTGGGTCCGCTGCTTTTTTTTTTTTTTTTCAAATTTATGCATAGATCCAAGAATAACACTCTTGTACAGAAAAACAAACCCTGTCCAAAATACATTCGACAAAACTATAGATAATTTTCAAAAGACAGAGATTATCAATTACCACGTTAAGGGGAAGACGAAAATAAAAAAGAAACAACACAAAATTTTATAATTTCTACAAATACCCAAAGAAACGAAATTGTAATTAAATATTTAACCCCATATATATAAGTCAGCAGGTAAAAAAGTAGAGCAAAAGAAAACTTCAACCAACATTCTCCTTACTGGATAAAAAAGCCTCTAACTGGGAGGGCTCCAAAAAAACAAACTTACCCTGTTGAAATTGCACAAGGCATTTATTTATTTATTTATTTTATTTTATTTATTTAGTGTACATTTGTATACCGCTACTTCCAGCGATCAGCAAGGATATTTAAAAGGATATTTAAAAGGATATTAAAAAAAAAACCTCATAGCACCCAGGGCCAAGGTCCGACGCTTCAAAACCAAAAATTCCTTTTTACGTTTCTGAGTAACCCTACACACATCAGGAAAAATTTGTATCGGAAAACCACAAAAATCAACACTCTTTTTGGAAAAATAAAGCTTTAATGCTAAATTCTTGTCAGATAACAATAAAAAGAGACAATTAGAGTGGCACGTTGTGAAATAACTTCTGAGGAGGTTTCCAAGAAGGCAGAAAGATCTAAGGAATCAAGAAGAGCCTCAGATAGAGACTCATCCTGAGAAGAAGTCTGGGACCGCACCCCGATAGGGAGATAGTGCACATTTGATAACTTAATAGAATCCACATCTGAAATCAGTAATATTTCTTTAAAGTATTTTTGTAGCAATATTACTGGAGAGAGATAATGTGTTTGAGGAAAATTAATAAAACGCAAATTCTTAACTCTTGAAACATTTTCCAAGGATTCTAAATGATGATTGACTATTGAACTTTCTCTAACATTAGAAGAAATAGCAGCCTGTGCAATATTAAGCTGACCTTCCACCTTCTTAACACCTGTCTTACAAGCAGACATACCAACTTCCAATTCGGTAAACTTGGAAATAACATCAGTAGAAAATTGGGAAATTTGAGAAAGAGCTGATTGGACTGAAAGTTCAGTACGTGCGACAACTACCCAAATATCACTCAACGTTATATTATCAGGAGCAATCAAAGATTCAACAACAGGAGCAAACCGAAGAGGAGCAGGCATATATGAAACAGCAATGTCAGGTTCGGGAGGCGTTAGTTGAAAAGGTAAAGAGGCGGGCTGAGCCAGATCATTCAAGCCTGAAGCAGCTCCTACCTCAGTTAATCCCTGCGAGCAGGGCGGGGTTGAACCCAAAATGGAGGAATTGTCCACAATAGAACTGACCATCTCAGAAGAAACATTAGAAACATCCAATGTAGGAACTACAGGTAAAACTTGAAGATGCCGATCCATGGGGCCAACGGTTTTCACGGTCTTAGCCAATGCAATTGGCTGAGATCTTTTCTTCCGTTTCCCCATTCAGTTCTACAATAGACTCCTCCAAACTCCGAAGGGGCTCCAAAGCGGCCGCGTACCGCGGGGTAGCTAGCTTTTATGGAGTGTGGGGAGGGAGGTCCCGGAAGCTCCACCTCCTCTACACCGGCACCCACGGCGTCTCCTGGGCAAAACAATCAAGCAGGTAATATCCAGCGATCCAAGAGCAACTCAAGCAGAGATGAGCTCTTATGGAGTGTGGGGAGGGAGGTCCCGAAAGCTCCACCTCCTCTACACCAGCACCCCTGGCGTCTCCCGGGCAAAGCAATCAAACAGGTAATATCCAGCAATTCCAGAGCAACTCAAGCAGTGACGAGCTCTAATGGAGTGTGGGGAGGGAGGTCCCAGAAGCTCCACCTCCTCTACACCGGCACCCACGGCGTCTCCTGGGCAAAACAATCAAGCAGGTAATATCCAGCGATCCAAGAGCAACTCAAGCAGAGATGAGCTCTTATGGAGTGTGGGGAGGGAGGTCCCGGAAGCTCCACCTCCTCTACACCAGCACCCCTGGCGTCTCCCGGGCAAAGCAATCAAACAGGTAATATCCAGCAATTCCAGAGCAACTCAAGCAGTGACGAGCTCTAATGGAGTGTGGGGGAGGGAGGTCCCGGAAGCTCCACCCCCTCCACACCGGCACCCCCGGCATCCCCCAGGCAAAGCAATCAAGCGTGCAATATCCAGCGATCCCACAGGTCCACTGCTTTTTGACATATTCATAAATGACATGGAAAAGGGAATAACGAGTGAGGTTATCAAATTTTCAGATGACACAAAACTGTTTAAAGTTGTTAAAACCCATGAAGATTGTGGAAACTTGCAAGAGGTTCTTGATAAATTGGAAGACTGGGCATCAAAATGGCAGATGAAATTTAATGTGGAGAAGTGCAAAGTTATGCACCTAGGGAAGAACAACCCAAACCATGGTTACACGATGCAAGGTTCCACATTAGGAACCACCACTCAAGAAAAAGATTTATACGTCATTGTGGATAACATGTTAAAACCCTCCACCCAGTGTGCTGCGGTGGCCAAGAGAGCAAATAGAATGCTAGGTATCATAAGAAAAGGAATGGAAAATAAAACAAAGATTATTAAAATGCCTCTGTATCGTTCCATGGTACGACCGCACCTTGAATATTGTGTGCAATTCTGGTCGCCATATCTTAAAAAGGATATAGCATTATTAGAAAAGGTTCAGAGAAGAGCCATCAAAATGGTAAAAGGGATGGAAGGATACCCCTCTGAAGAAAGCATAAAAAGATTAGGGTTCTTTAACCTGGAAAAGAGATGGCTGAGGGGAGATATGATAGAAGTCTATAAATTAATGAACGGAGTGGAATGGGTAAATGTAGACCGATTGTTTACGTTATCAGAATATAGAAAGACTAGGGGGCATGCAATGAAGCTACAGGGTAAACAATTTAAGACAAATAAGAGAAAATATTTTTTCACTCAACGTGTAATCAAACTCTGGAATTTTTTACCGGAGGATGTAGTAAAGGATGTTAGTGTAGCTGGGTTTAAAAAAGGTTTGGACAAGTTCCTGGAGGAAAGGTCCATAAACCATTATTAAAAAGGAACCCAGGATATCAATGCTTGACAAAATATAAGCATTAAGGAACCTGTGTCTTTTGGGGAAACTGCTAGGTACGTATGACCTATACTGGGCTTGATGGACCTTGGTCTGACTCAGTATGGCATATCTTATGTTCTTTTATTCAGTTATCACTAAGTGACAAAAGGTAAGCACCTTAAAGGGTGGTCTAAATTTCACTACAGAAGCTAACCTGGCAGCGGTTAACTTCTCTGGCCAACACAGATATTCATTGCAGGTGACCGCCGCCGAAAATGGTGATCTACATGCGGTAAATGTTTGCATGTACTTTTACATGGACCACATGTAGGCATTCCAAGAGGCATAACCTGGGCAAAGTAGAGCAAAGTTGGTTTATTCATAGTTGAAAAAGGATTATTAATAACTTGCAGGTTGCCAGGTACAAAATAGCTTCATCTCATACTTCCCAACTTCAACTCATACTTCCCGATGAAGTCTATTGCATGCATCCAAGTTTCAATGGCAAACTCCCACCATCTTCATCAGAGAAAATAAATATAGAACACCTAGAGAAAAGGTATATCACTGTTCCTGCAATTTCCTTTAAAATTGCCTCCATGCATTCAATAGGTATGTCAACTTAATTTTCTTCATAACACATTAATTCTGGATTCTATTACTACTACTTAACATTTCTATAGTGCCACAAGGCATACACAGTGATGTACATATAACACATAAGAAGCAGTCCCTTCTTAGTAGAGCTTACAACCTAGTCAGGACAATCACAAGCAAATTGGATCAGGATAAAAATGAGGGGAAATGTTGCACACAAAGGTGGTAAACGGGAGAAAAAGGGGTAAGAATCCAAAGGTAGTCTTGAAGAGGTATGTTTTTAGTCTGGATCTGAATAGGATCAGGGATAGAGCCTGGGGTACTGACTCAGGTAGTCTTTTCCAGGCATATGGTGCAGCAAGATGAAATAAACAGAGTCTGGAGATGGCAGTGAAAAAGAAGGGCACAGATATAAATGTGATCTATTTGATGAATTTCAATGGAGGGATGTAGGGAAAGATGAAAAATGAGAAGAAGTGAAGAGCTGTAGAGTGAATGCACTTGTAGGTCAGGGGAAGAAGACCAAATTGGAAGCAGAAACAGAGAGGGAGCCAATGAAGTGACTTGAGAAGAGAGGTTATATGGGCACAGATACACTGGTGGAAGATTAGTCATGCGGCTGAGTTTTGAATAGATTGAAGGAGGGATATGATTCAGTGGGAGACCAGTTTGTAATAATCTAAGTGTGAGGTGTCTAGAAAGTGGATAAGGGTCTTAGTAGTATGTTCAGAAAGGAAGGGCTGAAATTTGTTGAAGTTATAAAGAAACAGCAGCTTTAGCTATCTAATGGATGTGTGCAGACTGCGAGCTGAGGAAACAGGAGGATGTTAGTATTATCCACAGAAAGAGAGAAAAGAGGAAGGGGAGAGGTAGGTTTAGGGGGAAATCTAAGGAGTTCTGTATTGGCCATGTTCAGTTTCAGATAGTAGTGGGAAATCCAGGCAGCATAATCAGACAAGCAGGCTGAGATACAGGCATGGATTCCTAGAGATATTTCTGATGTAGAGAGGAAGACTTGAGAGTCATGAGCATAAAGATGGTATTAAAAACCATGGGAGTAGATGCATGTACCAAAGGATTGGGTGTAGAGAGGGAAAAGGAGAGGTCCCATGACAGAGTCCTTAGGTACACCAACTGAAAGCGAGATAGCTGTGGAGGAAGATCCATCAGAACATACACTAAAAGTGAGATGGGAGAGAGAAGAAGAAAATCAGGAAAAGGCAGAACCCCTAAATCCAATTGAGAACAAGTTAATAAAGAGGAAGTGGTGATCAACAGTGTCAAAAGCAGCAGATAGGTCCTGAAGGATAAATACTGAGTATAGACCCTTGGATTTAGTCAGGAACAGGTCAATGGAGACTTTAGCAAGGGCTGTTTCTCTAGAATATAGAGAATGAAAGCCAGATTTCAGTGGATCTAGAATAGTTTGAGAGAAAAGAAAGTCAAATAGCATCAGTGAACTATACATTTGAGTAGTTTGGATATGAAAGAGAGGAGGGCGATGGACCAACAGCTGGAAGGGCATGTGGGGTGAATGTTTTTTTTTTAAAGAGAGATGTGATGAAAGCTTGCTTGACGGCTGTGACAACATTTGCAGTGGAAAGCAAAAGGTTAAGGATGCAACAGAGGGAAGGAATGACAGCAGGAGATATAGAATTTAGTAGATTGGTGGAAATGGGATCAGAGGATCAATAGGAAGTTTGAAAGGAGGAGAGAAGATGTGAAGTTTCCTTCTTGGTGACTTTAAAATAGAAAGAAAGGGTGACAGAGGCTGAGTGACGGAATTAAGCATGAAGAGAGGGAAGGGGAGGGGGAGGGAAGATGGAGTTTTAGCAGAAAGTGAAGGTAGGGTCGGGGATGGAGGCTCTATAACGAAAGAGTTGAGCATGGCAGTGGGGGTCAGAAACAAGGGTATTTGTCAGACTGGCATAGTACTCTTGCTTGTTGAGTGCTAAGACAAACTAGAAGAAGGTTAGCATGAATTTAAAATGTAATAAGTCAGCATGTGTATGGGATTTAAGCCAAAGACACTCAGCAGAGGAGGAACAGGAATATAGTTCAGCCACAGCTTAGTTATAGTATGCCTCACAGGGTGTGGAATGGGAAGAGTGAGAGCACCCAGAATGGAGGAGAATATAGTATAGTATTTATTTAAACGTATTTCTATACCGCCTTATCCTGCAATCAAGGCGGTCTGAACAGCAAACAATCAATAAGATACAGGGTATAGTGTGTACATGCAGTGAGTAGTGTATGCATGTGAGTGTGTCTGGACGTTAATTCCTGTGGTGCTATTTACAGCGTGCGCTATTTACAATGCTATGGGTATCAGTTCCTTGCTTAATTACAATTATAGTGACATGTGGGGGGAATTGAGGTGTCTGTTGCATGGTTTAAGTAATGTCACCATAGTGTTCTATGAAGAGGATTGTCTTCAGTAGCTTCCTGAACTCCTTAAGGTCTGTTGTTGAACGCAGTTCGCCAGGGAGGGCATTCCAGATTGTTGGTGCCGCCTTTGATAAGGCTCGTTTTTTGGTGTTCTTGCATACCCTGTTGATATCTTTAGGTGTGTTGACACGGTTGGATGTGCCTCTTCTTCTCGGTCTTGTGCTGTTGTCTGGTTGTATGAGTGGGTGTAGGCTGAAAGTTGATGATTGATGTTTGATTTTGAAAATGTTTATAATTGTCTTGTATCTAATGCGGGCACTGATAGGTAGCCAGTGGAGCTCTTTCAGGGTGGGTGTGATGTGTTCTTGTCTTGTGGTGCCGGCAATTATGCGTGCTGCAGTGTTTTGTGCCAGTTGCAATGGTCTTAGTGTCTGTTTCATTAGACCTAGATAGATTGGGTTGCAGAAGTCTAGGATTGGGGTTATTAGTGCTTGACAAACTGTGCGGAAGTGTTCCTGAGTGAGGAGGGGCTTGAGGCGTCGTACTAGTCTCATCCTGTGGTATGCATTTTTGGTGGTTCTGCTGATGTGGGACTGAAGGTTAAGTTCTTTTTCCATTGTCACTCCAAGGTATTTCACTTCTGATTGTATGGGTATGGTTGTGGTACCTAGCTTGATGTCGCGGAGGGGGGATGAAGTCGGAGTTTTGTGTGATGATTAGCGCCTTAGTCTTGCTGTAGTTTATGGTCATGTTGTTGTCTTGAAGCCAGGTGTTCATATGTGTGAGACAGTCTGTTATCTTGGTGTGGTCTGGGTTGTCGAGGGTGATTGGTGTGTATATCATTATGTCGTCCACATAGATTGTGTATTTTATCCCGTGCTCTTTTTTGATGTTGCATATTGGTTGGATGTAGATGTTGAATAAGAGAGCTGATAGTGTGGATCCTTGGGGTACGCCTTGCATGACTTTTATGGGTCGGGATGTGTTGGGCCCAATCTTGACCTGTATCTGTCTGTCTGTTAGGTAAGAGTGGAACCGCCTCAGTGTGGCTCCATTTAGTCCGATGTTCTGTAGTCTTGCTAGTAGTGTTCCTGTGTCGACTGTGTCAAACGCTGATGATAGGTCAATGAAGATCATGAGTATTCCGTTCTTGCTGTTGTCTATGAGGTGTAGTATGTCGTTAAAGAGGTATAGCAGGAGTGTTTCAACTCCATGGTTGAGGCGGAAACCATGTTGGTTGTGGTCGAGTTGTGCATGGTTGTCGATGTGGCCTTGTAGTTGATGTTGTACCACTTAATAATCTTAGCCAGTAGGGGGATGCTTGAGATGGGTCTATAGGCTGCTGGGTTGTTTTTGTGGGATTGGTCTTATTGTGGTGAGTTTTAGCTGGTCTGGCATGATACCTTGTGTTAGAGAACTTTTCACCGTGTTGTGTATGGTGTGGATGAAGTTTGACTATCGTTTTGATCCATGTGACTGGTCATGGGTCTGTTGGGGCCGTGCTTGTGTTGAGGGCGGTGATGATGTGTGAGAGCTGCTCTGTGGATGGGTTGCTGAATTTGTCCCAAGTTTTTCTTGGGGTGGTGGTTGGTTTGGTGCTTGTGTTAGTATTCCTTCGTGGAGCTGAGTGGAATTTGTCTTGGATGTGGTCTGCGAATGTTTGTGGGTCTATTTGCACTTCGCTGTCGGATTTGTTCTCCTAGGTGAGTGTTTTCACAATTTCGAAGAGCTCTCTCGGTTTGTTGTTTGATTTGAGTATGAGGTTGGTGTGGTATTCTCTCTTTGTTTGGTTGATGAGATCGTTGTACTCTTTTTGTTTTGCTAAGTATAGAGTCTGTTTGTTGGGAGACTTGGTGTGTCTCCATTGCCGTTCTAACTTCCTGAGTTCTCTTTTTTTGATCCGTATGGTTTTTGAGTACCAGGGTGTGTGATGTGCCCTAGTGCGGTGATCTTTCTTGGGTCTATGTTCGGTGGCTTTGGAGGCTGCATTGATGATGCTGTTCCATTTTCTGATTTGATCGTCTAAATCCCCTTCTTCCGTATTCAGGTGCGGTATCGTGTCCTTGAGAAATTCGTCCTTGTTGAAGCTTTTAAATATTCTTTGTGCTGTTGGTTTGTCTAGGTTTTTGTCATGGTTTTGTCCTTGTGGCATGACCTTTGTTTTGATTATGTGATGGTCTGACCATGGGATGGGGGTGACATCTGGTGTAGATATGTTACCATTGTCCGTTAGAAAATTGGGTGCAAATATGAGGTCTGGTGATGTTCCGTGTTTGTGTGTTGGTTTGTTGATCATTTGGGTGTATTGTAAGGATCCCATAGCTTGTAGGAAGGCTTCTGCATCCTTTGTGTTGGAGGATTTTAGGTTGAAGTCTCCTAGTAGTAGCAGGGGTTTGTTGCTGGTGTTGAAGGCACAGACCTCCTCTAGAGTGGATGCTAGTTCGGCTGGTGGTGCATTCGGGGCTCTGTAGGTGAGGCAAAGTGCCATTCGTTTGTTTTCCACAGTGATGGTGTTGCATTGGTTGGTGTTTGATGAGCTTTGTGACTAGAATCTTAGGCTGTTCCTTGCGAGGATCAGGACCCCTCCTCCTCTTCGTTGTGTGCGTGGGCAGTTGAATGCTGTGTATGTGGTTGGTACTAGCTGATTAAGTAGCACATTATTGGTGGGGGTGAGCCATGTTTCAGTAATGCACAGTATGTCAGGTTAATGTTCTTCTATGTGGTCTGCTATTGTGTTAATTTTGTTTCTTATGGATCTGGCATTGATGAGCTCGATTGTGATCGTAGTTGGGGTGCTTAGTTGAATCTGCGCTTTGTTTGGGTTTGTTTGTGTGTTATTTATTTATTTATTTAACATTTCTTCTATACTGCGCTATTATAATCAGCGCGGTGTACATCGAATAAAAACATACTACAATGCATACAGGCAACATTGAGTTTACAATGAAACAGGAAATTAAACATGGGATAAACCGGGAAAACTATGTACAAGTTAATTCTATACTATGTGTTGGGTTTGTGTCTGTTTTGCCTCCTGTGCTTGAGGGTCTTAATTGTGTTCCAGTGTGTGTACTGTGGGTGTGTGAAGAGTTGTGCTAGCTGCCATGGAGCGCTTGTTAGTAGGGTGTGGTTGGTTGCCTGGTGTGGTAAGAGATGGGTGAGGAGGAGGCTGATGGGCAGAATCCATGATGTGTACATTCTTATGCGGTCAGAGTTTGGTAGATGTTGCACTTACTTCGCTCTGCTGGTGTTGTCTTTCTTGTCTTTGATGTCTGAGTTCGGTTGCTGCTTGTGGCTCTTGCAGCATTGGGCTGTGGTTGTTTCTGTGGCTGCACTGGGGTGCCATGCCTAAGGGTCCTCAGGTTCGGTCCTCAGGCACGGTTCTGTCAGGGGTGGGTGGATTCTGCTGGACTGGTGAATTTCGAAGGTGCTCCCACTGCCCTGTTTGGGCAGGAGCTTCTAAGTGGGGTGGCTTCCTGCTGAGTCATTCCACCCCGATCAGGGGGGCTGGATGTACTGTTTGGTGCTGTTGTTTGTTTCTGCCTTTGTGCCATGCCTAAGGGCCACACCAAAGGGCCCTCTGGCGAGGCCCTTGGGCGCGGGCCCGCAGATTGCGGGCGTGCTTGTCGGAGCTGGCTTTTAAGCCGGCTCTGCTGCTCTGCTGTAGCTCCTCCCACTGCCCCGATTGGGCAGGAGCCTCTGCTGTTGTAGCTCCTCCCACTGCCCCGATTGGGCAGGAGCTTCTTCTGTTGTAGCTCCTCCCACTGCCCCAATTGGGCAGGAGCCTCTGCTGTTGTAGCTCCTCCCACTGCCCCGATTGGGCAGGAGCCTCCGCTGTTGTAGCTCCTCCCACTGCCCTGATTGGGCAGGAGCCTCCGGGCGGGAGATCTGGCTGCCTCTCCCGCTTGGGTGCTCTACCCCGAATCGGGGGAGCTGCTGGGCTGCGTCTGTTTCTGTCCCTCGTCGGAGCTGGCTTTTAAGCCGGCTCTGCTGCTCTGCTGTAGCTCCTCCCACTGCCCCGATTGGGAAGTAGCCTCTTCTGTTGTAGCTCCTCCCACTGCCCCGATTGGGCAGGAGCCTCTGCTGTTGTAGCTCCTCCCACTGCCCCAATGATAGAAGAGAGAGGTGATAAGGCAGCAGCAGAGAGAGTAGAAGGGTCAATGTCTTCAAGATTCCCAAACGTATTGGTGGAGACAGGACCAGAATGTGGTGGGATGTTATTAAGAGTGAAATTTAGCATATGATGGTCAGATGGGGGGAAATGAGATGAAGCTTGAGAGGAGAAGTTGGAGAAAAAGACAAGGTCAAGACAATGGTCACGCTGTTGAGTACAGGAAATTTAACACAGCTAGAGAATGAATGAAAAGGTTAAGGCAAGGAGCTTTAAGGCATAGGAGTCAGAGGAGTCATAAACATTAATGATAAAATTCCCAACAATGAGGGAAGGGTCCAGAAAGAAGGAAAGCCAAGAATTGAAGTCAGTAAGAAAGAAAGAGATGGACGTGTCAGGAGGTCAATAAATGACAACCACCTGGAGGTGAACCTCAAAGGAAGAAAGGGAGAGATATTAAGGCAGAAGGAGGGGCTGAAACCAGCAGGAAGGAGAAAGTAGCAGCCCAATACCATGGCCATGGCCTACTGGGCAAGGTATATGGGAGAAAAGGCAATGTCTATGACAGAGGGCAACAACTGAAGCAGAGTCTTCAGAGAGAGGCCAGTTCTCAGTTAGAAAAAGAACTGCAGAGCATTCGAGATAAAGAGACCATGAATGAAGCTGAGTTGGTTGGGGGAAGAGACATCATTCTACAGAGCACCTAAGAAAGGGAGAGAGGAGTGAGGAAGGAGTGTAATTTGAATAAGGTTAGAGGGGTTGTAGTTGGGTCTGCATAGGGAGTGAAAGACATGCCTTGGGGGGTGGGGGGGGAGACAGAATTGAGATTGATATACCCAGATGAGAGAGGGAGAAAGATCAGGAGGGCTGGGAGGAAAAGAGGAGGCACATGGTGACAAGGATGAGCTACTCTCAAAGAGAGCAGAGATGGCTGAATGATAGGAAGAAAATGTTGAAGCACAAGAGCAAATGATAAGGTAGAAGAGAAGATGGTAAGAGAGGTGAAAAGAGTAGGGAACTAGTGATAAGGACTAGATGGTTTGAAGTACTTGTATTGAAGGAAGGTTTTTAGGGAGAGTTAGCATTAAGAAGAAAAAGTGGTGTAGAGCCAGAGGAATAGATGAGGATGTCGGATACTGTTTGTTTTATGTAAACCGCGCTGATCGCAAATAGTGCGGTATATAAGAAATGAAAATAAATAAATAAATAAATAAATGTGAGATTGCAGATCAGAGTAGCTATGATATGGTGAGGCAGGAGAGGAGTGTCAGTGGGTTTGGTACATCTGAGAGAGTAATGGGAATTATGAGCTCCAGAAAGGCTGTATAGGAAATGTAAGCCATGGGGTGGGTGGGTGGCTGTGGGATGGGTGGGAGGAAAAGAAAGATATTAGGTGAGAAAGAAAGACACAGAGTTAGGGTTAGAAAGAGAGGTAGAGACACAGGGAGACTAGGAGATTCAACACAGATCTAAAGTAAAGGCAAAAAACAAGAGTCAAGACAAATAGCAGAACCCAAAACATTTGGCACAAAATTACAAACACAAATCTAGAGTGGAGGCATAAACCAAAGTTAGGCACAAAATTCAAACAGAAACATAAATAAATAAAACAAACAACAAATAAACACAAAAACACTATTTAAAAAAGGTGGAAGGATGTCATAACAGTGACTGTATGCCCATAAGCACTTCCAAATGTCAAAGCACAAAGGGAACAGCTTCTGGAGTACAGGTAACAAGTCACTGAATACTGGGAATTGATATTCAAAAGGGTTTAGCTGGTTAGCAGGAGCTGTTAACTGGCTTAACCCTGCTCAGACTGATATTCAGTAACACTAGCTGGTCAGTGCCCTGAACATCCCAATAGATCACCATAAAAATGTGTGCTTAGTTTCTGGGCAGGCCATGGGTGGAGCTGAGCTGATACCAGTGACTATCCAGTGAGCAGCAATATTCAGCTGCTAACTGGATAAAGTTAGTACACGTCAATGGCAGCCCTCAGTTTATGGAGTTTTTACTATTCAGTTAGAGGCTGAGTATCTCTGCTAACCAGATAGCAAAAGCTCTGAGCAGCAAAGCAAGGTGTAAGTGTACTTGTGGTAATAGTGCTGTGCATTAGAGTACTCATCCGTGCATTACTGGGGGTATTTAAAAGCTCTCTTTGTGAGTCTGATGTCTGAAAATTGGCATTTAGACATGCAAAGCATGAAGACTTCCTTGGGCCATTTTAGAAGCCAGATATATAGAAGTCCCCAATTAAGACTGTCCATGTAGAAAGGGGGTATGGTGGAGATGCGGCCTGGGCAGAACAAGAGAGTTACACATCGCTGTGCAATTTCAGAAGAGCAGAAGCACTTCTGGCCCTGATTGGTGAGACATCCTTGCCTGTACTACTCCTGACCATGAATAAGGTGAAAAATGTGCTCATTTCATGGATGTAATGCTTCCAGAGGGAAGCACATAATGCACTTACATGCTACATTTATTATTTCCTGCCTGACAAAACCTGAGTGTAAATACATACTCCAAACATTTTACTGGCCCACTGTCCCACATCTGAATATCTAAAATGGCAGGCTGAGAGGTTCAAGCCTCATATCATAGATGCCCCCCTCCAGGGATACCCCCTGCTGGCATGCCCAAGTACCTGGTTCCAAGGCAGGGACATCCATATTCTGAAACAGCCTATACTCGTGTACGTACCAAGCCTTGCAACCTGCATGGGGCCCGCCTCCATAACTAGTTATGGGGACATTTAGTTTTCGGCATGGAGACATGGTGATTTCAGAAGGTAACAACCACCAACTGTCCAAGAGCAATATAAAATCTAGAAAAAACAAACCGCCCTTGAATAATAGATATACTCCCAAATAATCCAATAATTTCAATAACTATTTAACACATCACTCTGGCATTAATTGACCTCAGGATGGCTAGAGCCTTACATGTAGTGATAAATCACTATAGGGAACAGCTGATGCTCACATCACAGGTCAATTAGCCATTCTTTCAACCCGTACTTAAACACAGTCACCAACTCTATAACCACAACATTTACTTCTGGGAAAGAATTACTCTAAACCACATTCACCAATAATCTCAATCATACAACTCACACACCATCCATATTCATACAGAAAGCGTCATAATCATCACAGCAATAGGATGAGCGTTACAAAGGCAATCCTTAATTCCCTAAAAAGGAAAAGAAAATAAGCATAAGAATCGGTTAACCTAACCCACTAACAATGTTAGTAATCACTTATCTTCAAGAATGCTGTGCATCACTCCATTCCCGCAATGAAAATCCAACGCCCAACCGATATGCTGCAAATGTCACCAACAGACAGCACTACGCAGAGAACTCCAAAGCCAATTCAATTCTAGTAGCCTTCACCAAACAGCCCAGAGTGATGTGTTAAATAGTTATTGAAATTATTGGATTATTTGGGAGTATATCTATTATTCAAGGGCGGTTTGTTTTTTCTAGATTTCAGAAGGTACCCATTTACTGCTGCTACTTCCCCGGATTTTTGAACATTCTTCTCTGGACGTCCCAGATTCAAACTAGACATTCCTTCTAAAATGCCACTTTAACTGTCGGGAACATGCTGGTCATGCCTCCGACAGTTGCTGTGGAGACTTTTCACTTAACACACATAGCATTTTGCGTTTAACGCCCTTTAAGTGCAAAAACCTTATGCACGTTAATAAAAGTACCCCTTACTAACTACTCCTAAATCCTTTCAATATGAGCTAAATAACTCTAGTGTACATTAAAATAAAAACATAAAAGAAAAAAAATTTCCAAGGGTTTTTTGTTTTTGTTTCATTAAAAAAAACATTGAAACAAATGTCATTGATATTTTCATGACATTTCAAGATGAAAGCAGATTCCTATTAAATAGATTCATTTCTCTGTCCACTATCTGGATGCTGAATGGGATTTAAATACCAACCAACCAAATAGTTAGTATGTAGACATCTTATCCTTTCAATTGGAAGCTAAAGGCCCCATTTCTTAATAGAACTTGTAAGGCTTATACTATCAAGTGGCTCGATAATGGTCTCTTGTATTGCAGAAGTGCATATCTCTCATATTGTACATTTTTATTGTCATTAACTGAAAACTAGTAATGTTTCTTTTTCATTAGAAAAGCAATTTTTCATGTGGTTTTATCTGAAACTTGTGCTCAGCGCTGATATCATGTGATCTCAGTCCTATTAAAGTCACTGAAGAATTCCCCTGCCATTTGCATTGCCAGTGTTATTTCTACAGCTTTGGGAAAAGTGAGATTGGTATTTGCTATGGATTTTTTTATGTTTACATGTATCAGTCCTCAGACAAATCAAAGCTTGTCATCTTAGAAGATGGCTCAGAATTTGCAGTGAAGATAGACCTTTCAGCTCTGCGGCTCCCTCCCTTCTTCCAAGTTCAGTGATAAGTGGTTTTGGAGTCAAATGTGATTTTAGTATTTCAGTGGATTCATTGTGAGTTTTGCTAGGTCTGTACTAGGATCTGATACTTTTCAGTGAGCCGTATGCACATATCTGATCCAATTACACTCAAAAATACTCCAAAACACTCTTCTGCACTTACATCATTGGTAATTAAGACCTGAATTAAAGTTCTCCACGCAGCCAACAAAATACCAATCATGCGGAGAGAAGACCCTCAAATAGAAAGAAATGCAGTGAGAGACTAAAAAAATATGGCAGAAAGATTCCGAGATAGTTCCCATTATTTTGATTAAGAGGGATTTCCAAGGACACCTTGATAGACTGCCTACACATGTTACATTTTATGAACTCCAGAAAGTCTCTCTTTGACATGAAGCAGGTATTATGTCAAGTGTTAGCAGTAAATCTGTCATAATATGAAGAAAATTATCCCATTTGGAAACATTACCCCCTCAAAATCATAAGAACATAAGATATGCCATACTGGGTCAGACCAAGGTCCATCAAGCCCAGTATCCTGTTTCCAACAGTGGTCAATCTAGGTCAGAAGTACTAGCAGTTTCCCCAAAAAACACAGGTTCCACAATGCTTGTATTGGGTCAAGCAGTGGATTTCCTGGGTCCCCTTTAATAATGGTTTATGGACCTTTCCTCCAGGAACTTGTCCAAACCTTTTTTAAAACTGGTTACGTTAACAGCTTTTATTACATCATTCAGTCAGTGTTTGGGAGCCAAACTATTTGTGTACCCATTCATTCGCCCCCATTAAAGTCTATGGGGGAAGTTATTTTACAATGGAACAGTGAGGCTTGCCATCTATTTTCAATCAAACCTGCTAACTCAGATGGTAGGCATCTGTAACAGCACTACCATATAAGCCATCAAGTGTGTCAAAAACCCAGCAGGGGCACCAGAAGAGGAGCAAAAAGCAACATCATAAAGAAAAATTGTTAAAAAGAGCACAATGAACATCTCAAGATTGTGGAAGAGAGCAAAGCGGCACTATAGTTGGTGAAAGCATACCAAGGCATTTTGAGAAGAGTAAAACAACAGGGAGACCAGCATAGCACCCAGATCGGTTGTAAGGTCCTAAATTATGCCAGGAGGACCAGCACAGCATCTTGATCCCTATAAGGTCCTAAAACAGTTCATTACAGCACCCAGCTGGACTGTAATTCTTTAAACATGTCAAGAAGAACAGCACAGCACCCAGATCAGCAGCAAGGCCCTAAATTATGCCAGGAGGACAGCATAGCATCCAGATGAGCCTCACCACCTTAAACATGCCAATGGGATCAGCACAATTTATTTACATTCTCTTATATACTGTGCTATTCTGCATCAGTGCGGTTTACATTGAACAAACTGAAATTACATTGAACAGGGCATTATAACTGGGAGATAACTATTTTATAGGGAACATGGGCAATGGAGGGTTAAGTGGCTTGCCCAAGACCACAAGGAGCACCTGTGGGACTAGAAATCCCAGACCTTCCGGCCCAAGGTTGCTGTCCTCTAGTGGAATTTGAACCCCCTGACCATCCGGCCTGAAGTACCTTGCCCCAACCACTAGGCTACTCCTCCACTCCAATAACTAGATCAGCAACAAGGTCATAAATTATGTCAAGGGGGCCAGTACTGCATCCAAATGAGCTTCAAGACCTTAACTATGCCAAGGGGACCAGCACAGCAAGGCACCAAACAGCATGCATATAGGCTGAAAGGCTCTAAACTATGCCAAAAGGACCAGCACACCACTTAGTTTTTCTGCAACACCTTAAACATACAAATGGGACCAGCATATTACCCAGATCATCTGAATCGTCCTAAATAATGCCACGAGGCTCAGCACAACATCCAGATCAGCAGTAAGCCTTAAACATGCCAAGAAAATCAGCCCAGTACGCAAATAATCTGCAAGGCCCTAAATGATGTCAGGAGAGTAAGTACAGCACCCACATCCACTATGATGCCTAGTGCAACCTCTGTTAACCATAGTCATGTGGCTAACAGAAGGTGCACCAGCCCCTGTGATCGCCCTAGTGATCCAGGGCCTGGCTATTACCCTGGTCTCATCCTTCAGATACCTAGGTGTCTTTCTGGACTCGGACCTTTCCTTCTCATATCACATCAAGTAGTCAAGTCTTCATTTAGGTCCCTGTGCCATTTTGGGGCAGTCTAAGCCTGTCTTGAGATGTCAGCACAATTCACCATCATCCTTAGTATAGTAGTGTCTGGAAGAGATTACTGTAATTCTGCCCTTGCTAGTCTGTCCTCTCTAGAAATTAAGAGACTTATAACAGTACAGAATATTGCCATTCACATGCTTACTCAGGCTCATAAATATGATCATGTGACACTACTACTTATTCAGCACCACATGCTACTCATTTAATTCTGTATTTATTACAAAATCCTTATTCTTACCTATAAACCTTTAAATCAAAGGACTTTCCTCCTTCATCATACCATACTGTGCAGCTCGTTCCCTTAGATCCATGCACAGAAACAGATTATGCCTTTCCTCACCAACCTGAGCCGGGTATCAGGCCACAAGGCACTCCACCTTCTTCTATTTTGCCCTGTCACTGTGGAATGCCCTACCTGTCAACCTCTGTCTACAGTCCTCCCTCAGCCATTTCAAGATGGATTGGATAACTCACCTCTTCCAGAAAGCGTTTGACCTTTAAGGATAAGCAACGCTAAGAGGAGGGTGTCATGTGTAGTCCCCTCCTAGAAGTCCCCTAGAGTCTGTCTGTCTTCTTGAGTGCATGATCTTTCCTCTGAATCTGCTCCATGTTTTCTCTCTGGCCTCCACTGTCTTGTCATTTTATGGAGTTCCTCTTTCCTCTTCTTGTTCCTTTTTGATGTTATATTTGTAAACCATCTTGTATACTTGGCAAAAGGTGGTATAGTAAGCTAAATAAACCATGAACCATAAACATGCAAAGGGGACCAGCACAGCACAACACCTAGATCAGGTATAAGGCCCTAAATTCTACCATGAGGAAAAGCATAGCACCCAGATTGGCTACAAGGCCTAGATAATGCTAGCAGGATTAGCACATCACCCATATCAGCTGCAAGGTCTTAAATTATGCCAAACAGACAAACACAGGACTAAGATTGGTTGCAAGGCTCTATATTATGCCAAGAGGACAGCACATCATCTTAATTGCCTGTAAATATGCCAAAGGTACCAGCACAGCATCAAAATCAACTGCAAGGTCCTAAATTTTGCTGTGAGGACCAACATAGCACTCAGATGGTCTGTAACACCTTAAACATGCAAAGGGAACCAATACAGCACAACACCCTGGTTGGCTGCAAAGCCTTAAATTATGCCATGAAGACCAGATCAACACCTTGTTGGTCCCCCATCCCCTTTCCTACAGGGGTCCTGAGCACACTATCTTATCCTATAATTCCCTATAAGACTCCTGCAGTGGCACTTCCCCGACACAGTCTCACCTCTGTGCCTTGCCAGTCTCAGGACAGAACAGACACACCATTAGCAATAATGTTTTTCATTTTATTCCCACATATATCACAATTTCACATATAGCACACTTAATTACATTACTTATATCTGTAGAGCCCTGCACAGGTAATATAGGAATGAAGCAAGTTAGATGCCAGATAGAGAAAAGGAAAGATAAAGATAAGGATAAGTAGGGAATCGGAGAGACTGATGCAGCTCACCTTCGTGTCCTGTCTCACTGCTCTCCTGCTATGCTTGACACAGGTACCTGTTTTACAGCCCATTTCTTAGCAGCTTCTCCATGGGGGGTGCTCCCTTATTTGCTGTTGCTGTTCTCTCACTATCCTTGTACTTTGTTCTTTACTCATTTTCCAGGCAAAGTGTTGTCATCTCACTGTCTGTATTTGCTTAGCACATCATCCAACCTGTTTTATGGTTTCTTTCTGCTTCTTCTAGCCATTGCTAGCTTGTTTCTGAACACATAGCTGCACGTAGGCTGAAATTTATTCCATACAACCTCTATTACCTCTAAGACCCTAAAAATACCAAGAGGACAATTGCAGGACTCAGATTGGCTCCAAGGCCCTAAAACATGAAAGGAGAGCAAACCCAACAGCAGAAGAGCCTAGAGCTCAGAAATGGTGTGCGTTCAACTAAGCTGGGTGCCCTCAAGTTTGAGTCCTGGCACTGAGGATTTTGGTCCCAGCAGTACACAGGAAGATTCTTCTGGAGTGGAATGGATTGGTTAAATGGCATGATGAGGAATTTAAATTAGAATCAGAGGATGCACCATGGTGAAGGCCCCCAAAGCAATGGGAGAGAGGCCACAGAAACAGTCCAGAATTGCTGAGGAAAACGAATGCAGGAACAAGATAGTCTGGAAGCCCCTGTAATATAAAGCTAATACTTGTGGCAGAAAAGTCAACAAGTATAGTAATGGATAATGGTGGATATTATAGCTACGGCCATGACAATGACAGCTACGGTTGATTCAACTATCAGGCTGGCAAGGTAGACATCCCTTTCCTCTGTCAACACTTCATGCTCATCCTTCCTAATAGAGGAAATACAGTTGTTCACTCAAAGGTGTAGCAGTAGCTGTGCTTCCCTCCGAACACATACAATAATAGAAATTTGAAATGAACTTTGAAGAAAGAGCTCAAAGCTCATTGACGGTGGTAGGCTGGTAGTATTTCACCTCTCACCGTGGTGGGTTCAGTTTCTCCCAGACACAGTTTGTTAGGAACTGCATGCCAAAGTGGGTGCAGAACACCTAAAGAGGCACAGAATTACAAACCAAAGGCACACAGAAAAGTACAAAGCAGGAAGAGGATGAGGAGTTGCCCAGAAAAAGTCAAAGCCCATTAGCTGCAGAACCACACAGCAAGATGGGTGGTGACAAACCAGGTAACATTAAAAGAGGTTGAAAGTGGTGCAATGACAAACCAAAGGCACCCAGAAAGGTGCAAAGCAGGAAGAGGAGGAGGAATGGCCCAGAAAAAGCCAAAAGGCACTAATTGCAAAACTGCACAGCAAGAAGGGTGACAAGAAACACCCAAATAAGCAGGGGAGGAGTGAAGGGCAGCAGTGAGGCAAGCCATGAAAGTCGTGCCAATAGATTGGTGTAGGCATGAATGGCAGAGAGGAATGGAGATCCTTTTTTTTTTAATTTCTTTTTTTTTTTTTTCTTTTGCCATGTGAGCTTAAATGGGCCTACTGAAAATGTGATAGTAGGCCACAGAGCAGCCGTAAATGTAAGAGCAGAATTTGCAAGTGCTGCAATATGGCTGTGGTTTGAATCTCAAGTGCAGGACTGGCAACAAAGAGGCAGACCATGACAGAAAGGGCAGGACAGCAGGACAGAGATACTAGCACCAGCAGCAGAGGGAGACTTTTTCCAGTTCTTTTTGTTATATTTCCTTTCTGTTTGTTTTAGTTTTAGCTTTATTTAATTGTTATTTCTTGCATCATTCTTTCAAGCTTGATATGGGGGGGGGGGGGGCGTTAAAGGTAGCTGCTGGAAATGTGCACCACCCTGGAGAGATTGCAGTCAAAAACACAGCTAGACAATGATGACAGAGAGTCTGGGAACTGCCCCTCAGTACAGCTCTACACTCATGTCTTTTTCTAGTTTCATGAAAATGAAGGGAAATCAAGCAAGGGGAGGTTTAGCTTCATAAACACTAGTTTTTCCAACAATTCCACAGCTAGCCATGAAAGATAGGAAACCACAGTATCCCCTGCCATGGAGGATATATGTTCAGTGGGCATACTATCAGGAAAGGGCAGGACAGGACATGCTGCACAACCTTGCTCAGGTCAGACTAGAATGCCAAAGAATCACTGTGCATGGCCTCAGTGAGCTACTGAAATCTGTGCAGGAGTCTGACCAGTGAGCCTGATGTCAGACCCATGAAAAATGGTAGAAACCATTATGAAAAACTAAGGGTGACATTTTTGAAGGCATTTACATGGCCAACGTGTCACATAGCCTGCCTAGATGAAAATCAGACCAAAATTACAGATAGTCATGGTTTAATGGGAGAAAGCCAACATAGCTTTAGCCAAGGAAGATCTTGTCTTACTAACCTGTTACATTTTTTTTGAAGGTGTGAATAAACAGGTAGACAAAGGTGAGCTAGTTGATATAGTGTATCTGGATTTTCAGAAAGCCTTTGACAAGATACCTCATGAGAGACTCTTGGCAAAATTAAAAAGTCAGGGATAGGAGACAGTGTACTATTGTGGATTAGGAACTGGTTAAAAGATAGAAAGCAGAGGGTAGGGCTAAATGGCCAATTTTCTCAATGGAGAAAGGTAACTAGTGGCGTACCCCAGGGATCTGTGCTGAGTCCACTGCTTTTTAACATATTCATAAATGACCTGGAAATGGGAATAACAAGTAAGGTAATCAAATTTGCAGATGACACAAAATTATTCAAAGTCGTTGAAACCAAGAGGACTGGGAAAAAATGTAAGAGGACCTTGATAAACTGGAAGACTGGACGTTCAAATGGCAGATGAAATTTAATGTGGACAAGTACAAAGTTAAGCACCTAGGAAAGAACAACCCAAACTATGCTTACATGATACAAGGTTCCACATTAGGAACCACCACCCAGGAAAAAGATTTACGCATCATCATGGATAACACTATGAAACCCTCCACCCAGTGTGAATCCGCAGCCAAGTAGGCAAATAGAATGCTAGGAATCATAACTGCTTTGACCCGGTGAAAAGCGGGATATAAATACAGCTAAATAAATAAATAAGGAAAGGAATGGAGAATAAAACAAAGGATATTATAATGCCTCTGTATCGTTCCATAGTGTGACTGCACCTTGAAAATTGTGTGCAATTCTGGTTGCCGTATCTTTAAATGGATATAGCGGAATTAAAAAAGGTACAGAGAAGAGCCACCAAAATGGTAAAGGGGATGGAAGGATACCCCTATGAGGAGAGGCTTACAAGGATTGGACTCTTCAACCTAGAAAAGATATGGTTGAGGGGAGAAATGATAGAGGTCTATAAATTAATGAATGGAGTAGAATGGGTAAACGTAGATCAATTGTTAATGCCATCCAAAAGTAGAAAGACTAGGGGACATAAAATGAAGCTACAATGTAACCCTTTAAAGACTAATAAGAGAAAATATTTTTTCACTCAACATATAATCAAACTCTGGAATTCGTTACCGGAGCATGTAGTAAAAGTTGTTAGTGTAGCTGGGTTTAAAAAAGGTTTGGAGAACTTTCTGGAGGAAAGGTCCATAAACCATTATTAAAGATGACCTGGGAAATCCACGGTTGCCCCAACACAAGCATTGTGGAACCTGTGTGTCATTTTGGGAATCTGCTAGGTATTTGTGACCTGGATTGGCCACTGTTGGAAACAGGATACTGGGCTTGATGGACCTTGGTCTGACCCAGTATGGCATTTCTTATGTTTTTATTATTTGTACTTTCATATTATGAATAAGCCCTTTTTAGGTTCTTGCAGATGTATTTTTCCTGATATGTTGTGGCTCACTCAGAAGCGGCAACAGGGATTCCTGGCTTAGTGGGCTAGGACCCAATCTCTAGGTCTGAAGTTTGTGCTTAGATTTCCATGGGTGTGTTTGGTTATGCATGATGATAAGATGTTTACTTTCTTTGAACCTAAATTGATGGCAGAGTTTTTATTAACTAGGGAAGGTATGAATGCCCTATCTTCCTCTCCACAGCCGAGGCTATAGTGACCAATCCTCAGGCATGCCTGTCTCACCAGTGCAATTTTTTTTTTGGGGGGGGGAGGGGGGGTTGTTCCTTGACAATGTGTCCTTTGGTTAATCAGTATTAATTTCTTTTTTTTTCTTCTACTTGGATCTTCTTATTTTCTCATAATTTGTGGGCTGTTACTGGTTGACAGACTTTATTATTATTATGTATTATTTGAGAATGTCATTTCTTTATTTGTGGTTTCACTATTTGGTGAAAGTCATATTGTAAAATTTCACAAATATATTAAAAAAAATTCAATTCCAGGGAGGATCTGGTTGTTAAAAAAAATAACAACTTTACTCAAACTAAAGCTTAGCAGGGAAGTGTTCTTCATCAAAATAGCAGAGAAAATCAGTGTCTTTGGTTATCTTAGGCAAAAATGAAACAGCTGATAGGAATGGAATTTTTTCTTCCCTTCCTTTTCCTTCACTTCTCTAGAATACAAGATGGACTCCAGGATAGGGTGCTAATCCATTTTCTCTCCTCTCTCTCTCTCTCTTTTCTATTTACCAGGTCTTTCCTCTGAGACAAAAAAAGAAAAACATTTTTTCCTTCTAGACTTAGGGGCCTTTTCACTAAAGTGTGTTAGGTGTTGGCACTTAATGAATATTTAGCTCTAAAACAAATGCATGGTAAGTGCAAAGCCTCCACAATTGCTGTTGGGGTAGTGGCAGCATGTTCCTGGCAGCTATCTCATGGACACATCACCTAACACATGGCAGCAGCATTTGCAATTAACGCTGGTGCACTTAACACCAACGAGTGAGGTATCATTAATTGCACCCATGCTAACTGTAAAATTGACAGAGTGCAATATTTTCCCCCTGAGCTAACCATAATATGCTCTCCATGCCCACTTTCCATCCCTAACCTGCCCATTCCCCACAAAATACTAACATAAAATATACCAAAGGCCTTCATATTAGTGTAAGTATCCCTACTCCCTTGGCAGCTCTAAACAACCAAGCAACTCAGCAATACAAAGATGAAGACAGCAGTCCAGCAGTGCAATGAGAGTTATCCAGTCTTTTACATGAGTGCCACATGCATAATTATCTCAGTAATGGTGCGTGCCAATAGCTCCTGGATCTCAGAGAATGAGTCTGATATCTGTAGTATAGCAGACTTAGCGGAGCTGAGGCAGACAGCGGGGTATATAGAGGAGATCTAGAGGGACATAGTAGAGAAGTCCCACCTCCAGTCTGGCAGCCTCTGTGCTTCCTTGGAGGAGAAAAGTCATCTGGAGGAGATCATCACTTAGTGTGGCATAAAGTGATCCTGTAGCAAGGACCCGCCCTCCAAGGGATGCAATATCCCCTTTCACCAAGGATGTTCTCCAGGGGCTTCTGCCCAAGAGGAAAAGGTTACAATGACTGTTCTATTGGCTATTTGATCATTAGGCATATAGGGCCCGATTTTCAGCTGCCCGCCGTTTGAAAGGGCCATGCGCCGATGAGGCACACAGCCCTCCCCCACTGATCTCTAAACCAGATATTCAATGCCACGGTGACGGCATTGAATATCCAGTGATCGCTGTAGGAACAGGAAGCCACTGAGGCTAACTGGGCAGCAGCGATATTGGCTACTGTCCGGTTAGCGATCAGCACCTTAAAGATAGGAGAGGGCTTTCCTCACCTAGTTTTAAGATGCCGATTGCTAACCAGACAGCATGCAATATCACTGTTGCCTGGTTAGCACCATTCCCTGCCTCTGTTCTGCCCCAGAACACCCCCAACATGCACCAGTGCTAACCGGATAGCATCAGAGCACATAGGGGACATTGACAGGCATACTGAAAGGCACTAACAGCATTTGTGCCATTGAATATCCCCATTTAAGGCATTTATACAGTTCACTAGGCTGCAAACCACGTAAATGCCCTTTGAATATTGTGCCTGTAGAGAACTGGGTGGCTGGTGGGCATGAGGATTGCTTGGTCATTTGCCTGCCTAGTACAAAGGTGGTGAGAGAATGTGGGAGAGAGATTCTGGAAATTAAATGTAACCTTTTAGGTAGAAAGTTGAAATCTAAGACTTCCAGGGTCACATTAAGAACATAAGAACATAAGATATGCCATACTGGGTCAGACCAAGGTCCATCAAGCCCAGTATTCTGTTACCAACAGTGGCCAATCTAGGTCATATGTACCTAGCAGTTTCCCCAAGAGACACAAGTTCCACAATGCTTGTACTGGGTCAAGCATTGATATCTTCGTTCACTTCTTAATAATGGTTTATGGACCTTTCCTCCAGGAACTTGTCCAAACCTTTTTAAACCCAGCTACACTAACAGCCTTTACTACATCCTCCGGTAACAAATTCCAGAGTTTGATTACACGTTGAGTGAAAAAATATTTTCTTTTATTAGTCTTAAATAGTTTACCCTGTAGCTTCATTGCATGTCCCCTAGTCTTTCTATATTCTGATAAGGTAAACAATCGATCTACGTTTACATTCTCAGAAATGCTCCCTGATCCCGTCACAGGACCAAAGAGACAGGCAGAGCTCCATAGTCTTAATATGTGGATGAGACAATGGTACAAACCCTGAATCTGTCATCATATGTTTTTTGTTTCAAGTCACACCTGCTCAGTCCTCAGGCATGCCTGTCCCACCAGTGCAATTTTTGAAAATCCTACATTCTGATCCCAGGGCCTCAACTGCCCCATCACATGATTGAGTCAGCTGGAAAGAAAACCAAGTATGTTGTCGTAAAAGAATGCAAGACTTATAGGGGGAGATCAAGCAATTGGGGAGTTGATGGATAGGGGACTATGAAGAATAACGTATGGGTGCACAGATGCTAGTCCAAGTAGGCTCTTGATATTTCTGAAATGTTTCATTCATACCCATGATCAAGAATTCATAAAAGTTTCTTGTGATCTTTAGCTATGAATGTAAATGAACAAACACCAAACCAACCATACTGTATTTATTGTAGTTAAGAGGGTTATTTCAGAAGTCTTAATCATGATTGCACATGTAAATATGACCACTTGCATGTGAAAATTGCATTAATATAAAACTGGCTATTTTAGAAAAAGTTTATTTTACATACCGATGTACATATCATGTCAAACTTGCACCGGGGGTGTTGGAAGCATGGCCTGGGTGGGACAAAAACCTACACATGTGGTTTCATACAGGGAAGTGTGTGTAAGTCCAAAACTGTCCACAGTCAGATTTACACTGGCTATCTGACATGAATAGATATTTCAAAAATGTTATTTTAGGCCTACTCTGGCCCTTTTCAAATCCAGGCTGAAAACTCACATCTTCACTGTTGCTTTCGGATCTTGACTCACCTGATCTCCTTTGTGTTTCCTTACCATTCCCCCTAGCTGCATCCCGTGTCTACAGCTACTGTGTTATCTATCTTGACTAGATGGTCCCTGCTCATCAGAGTTTACAATCTTTTACATGTGTCTGTGCAGTGCTGCGTATGTCTTGTAGTATTATACAAATGTTCAGTAGTAGTAATAGTAGTAGGACATCCCTTTACATAAGGGATTAAGAGGGATATTTATTTTAACCTCCCAATGTTTATTAACCCTCCAAATTGAGATGAGGTAATGATAGAGTCCTCTGTAATTTATTACGAGCATCTGCACATTTAGGTTTACAAAATCGCTCAGATATATGTGTCCAATACAGTAATAAAAAATCCTCTTCACACGCCGTCCCATGTTCTCCATTTCATTCACACAAATTGTCTTATCTTACGAAGTTATATGTGAATCCACCAGAAGGTGTGCCTTTTACTTGAAAGCCCCATCACTGCAACGATTTGCCTCCTGACCTGAAGCAAGAAGCCTCCTTTAAGAAATGTAAACGGTCATTGTTTGAGAAGGCTTTTGGAGATGTGGGTTGCTGATTATAGTCTTCTGGCATATTATTGTCTGTTTTATACTTATTTTATTTGTCTATGTATTTTTCATTAGTAATTTTACATATTGAATGCAATTTCTTTTTCTGTGTGTAATACTAGCATTGTAAACTCCTCTGGTATTTTGTTGAAGAGTGGTATAGAAAGTATAATGAACCATAAACCATTCTTTGTATGCCACTGATCTTCCATGAGATTATATATTAATTGTGATAAAGAGGAAGTAAAAAATGACCTCGGTATATACTGGGTGGCCCAAAAAAAGTGAGAACATCTCGTAGCATATAAGTTATTTAAAAATTCAAAAAGACAGATGTAAACGATTGACAAATTAAAGAAAAAAAAAGATGGCGACCAGAAATTGTCGAAATAAAGACATTATATAGCTAAAGAAGATAAATAAGTAACTGTTTAAGCTTTTAATTTACGAGATGTTCTCACTTTTTTTGGTCCACCCTTGTATATAGCAAAGGCTATTAATCAGGCCGTCTGAAATAGTCATATCATTGGTCAGAAAAACCTTCCTCCAACAGTTCCTTCCAATTTCATAAATACATTTTCTTCAAAACATCTAATTTAATTTCTTTAAAATTATTTGTCGGCTAGCACGTGCATGTGTATGTGGCCATATAGACACAGAAATGATTTAATAAAATTAACTCCGGAGGGCGGAGCCTGGAGCTTGGCGGAATGGAAGCCTGAGACGGAGCTCTGAAGGGCTATTTGCAGAATCCGTAGTGTGTGCTGGCTTTTCTTAAGTGGACGCAGTAAAAATGAAGTGGTTGGTGGCCGGACGGTGGCTGGATGATGGCGGGAGCAAAACCAACCCGATTGGACTTTGTTGGAGGCCAGATTTCTAGTGTGAAAAGATCCAAAACGGAACCACCGTCCCTCCAGAAAATGGCGGCGGGCCGAGACTGGCCGGAGGCGATGCAGGAGATCCTTGCTGAAGTCAGAGCAATAAAGGAAATTGTTACGCAGAACAGCGACTCGCTATTGTCGATGCAAGGAGATGTAAGCGTCTTGAAGCAGCAAATGGAGGCATTGGTAGTGCGTCAAGATAAAGCGGAGTTGAAAGTGGTGGCGCATGAGGAGAAACTCCAGGAGATTGGCAAACACGCGAAGCAAATTAAGGTTTTGCAAAGAGAACTCGAGGACAATAATAGCAGATCCAGGAGGAATAATATAAGAATTGTTGGGCTACCGGAAGGTGTGGAAGGGAAAAATATGTGTGCTTTTCTGCAGCAGATTATCCCGACGGTGTTGAAACTCTCGTTTGATCTTCCGTTTGAGATTGAGAGAGCCCATTGTGTTCCATCGCAGCCGCTGTTAAACAGTAAGAACACAAGGCCAGTCATCCTAAAGATGTTGAGATTTCAGCAAGTGACTCAAATCATGGATGCAGTGCATGCACGTTCACCAACAGAATATGAAGGCCATAAGTTGATGTTCTTTCCGGACTTTGCGAAATGCACGGTAGACAGGAGGAGAGACTTTTTGGCGATGAGGCCCAGGCTTCAGCACCTTCAAGCCCGTTTCGGCCTCTTTTATCCAGCTAGAATGAGGGTGACTCTCCATAATCAAACTAGGAATTTTGATGAACCCGAGGCCCTAAGGGCCTTCTTGGACAGCAAGGAAGCAGAGCTGATGGCTTGAACCTCATTAATGGTGCCCAGTCGGGGTGCATGGTTTAATGTTGGAGGGATGCTGTCGTGTAAGCAATTAACAATTGGGCTAGAGTCTCTGGAATAAATCTAATAAGTTGTCTGGGGGGATATATTAACTATCTGGGGTGGGTCATTTTGTTTTTTGGCTCTTCTTTTTCTTAGTATGGAAGGTCAGCATAACAATGTTAGGTTGAGCTCTGGCCCGGGCTTCTTCTGCCTCATAAGGTTCACCTATTAGGGGTTATAGTGTTGTGCTCCTCACTAGGTTCATTGGGATCAGGTTTTGGGATATAGTTTTAAGGTTTTTTATGAGTTGTGCGGCAGTGTACATGGAAATCAGTCAGATAGAAGAGTTGTATCAAGATCAAACAAATTGGAACGACATTAGAAAATGCTTTAGAAGAAGGAAGAGGCCTCCGACCATTCAGTGTGTAATTGATGTAATTTTAAGATGGCACCTCTGAAAGTGTTATCTTTAAATGTGAACGGAATCAATGGCCCTATAGGAAAAAAATAATTCAGTATGGACAACAGGAAAAGGCGAATATATTGCTATTGCAGGAGACACGCCTTAATACGAAGGAGTCTCTCAAATTGAACGTCAAGCCTTATATGATGGTGGCTTTCTCTGCGGCAATACAGAAGCACAATGGAGTGGCAGTTCTAGTGCGGAGGTCCTTAGCTCCATCGGTGGTGTATTCGCTGACGGATAAGTGAGGCAGGTGGGTCAGGGTACAGCTCCAAATAGGGCAAGCTGAACTAAATATAATAAACATATATGCCCCAAATTGTGATAGTCCGGAGTTTTTTAGGGCCCTTGCAGAGGAAATATATAGGGATTCTACCTGTCCACTTATCATAGGGGGCGATTTTAATCTTGTTATAGATGTCTTAGTGGAAACACAAAAAGGAGCAGACGCTCCTGCAGACTGTCCAGGCAAACAAAGGAGCAGGAGACGTAGGGTGGATAGGCAACTGGTTTATTAAAACGAGACCCCAACGCGTTTCGGCAACGCCTTCCTCAGGGGGATATTGCTTAAATAACAAACATATGAAGTAAATGAATGAAAGTAAAAACGATAGAAAAACAATTAAAACAGGGGTTTTCCTGACCGGGGTGGGTTCACGGTTGGGACGGTTTCATATTTGCGATGGTGGGGGTGCGGATCGCTGGTTGGGGATTGGTAAATCGCAGGTTACTGTGAGGGGGTGTGTGTGTGCTCGGCCATCTCCTCAGGATCCGAGGCGGCCCACGTGCATGCTGTGCCGGTCTGGCTCCTTTTGGCGAGCCTGCGGAGGACTGCATGGGGGTATGAAGCCGCCATGTCTTGGGCAGTTTTGTATTGCCTTTTTCCGGGGTCTTGCGAATAGGGGAGTGGGCGGCGGCTTCAGTCGGGACAGGGGGCGGGGGAGAGCTTCAAGGCCCCACGTTTGGGTTTTGGGGCGGTTTGGGATGTTTGGGCAAGTTTCTGACAATGCTTGAGGGTGCGTCTAAGTGGGCTGAAGCCTTTTTGACGTGCCCTGTGGCTGCCATGCGGCGATACCTGCGGGTGCCCCCGGGCAGGCGGGGGGCTTCTTCTAGAGTGAGGACTGTTTCAGATGCACGGGGTATTCCGGCGCTCGAGGCGGGCAGGAGGACGCTGTGTTGGGTGGGTGATGAGCCTACGTATTTTGCGCTGCACTCTTTTCCCTTCTGGGTGGCTGCACTGGTCCTGTAGAGCATAGGATGGGGCTCTCGGGTGTGTAGGGGTTAAGTGCGGCTGTGCCAGCTAATGGGGGTTGTGGGGTTGTGGAGTTTCATTGTTCATTTGTTTTGCAGGTGGGGTCTGGAGCCTTCTGAAGGTTTGGGTTCATTCACGCCTTTGTCCGATGAGCCGGTCGGCGAGTTCTGGTGAGGCGGGTGAATGCCAATTGGGGAGCGGCCCGGTTTTGGTGGCTATATCATGGCTAGGTGAGCGCGGACCCCGCGGGTCGCAGTGGCTTCCTTTGCTACAGTGCCCCGGGCAGATATCGCGACTGCCTGCAGTGTTGGGGGCAACGATCTGGGTTTTGCAGGCGTTTCTGGGTGTAATTTTGCTGGGGTCTGACATTGTTCCAAGGCCTGCATGATGGAGCCAGCGGTGTTGGTCGCGGGGTCTGGCTAACAGCTGGCTTGGCCGACATGGGGGTACCAGAGGATGCCTTCTCGGGGAGGTTGAGGCCGGGGCTGTATGGGGGTGATGGGGCAGTTATCGCCAGTAGTGCTGGCTCTGCTGTTTTAGGACTGGCGGGAGGTCTTGGAATGTGTATTGGTTGGGTTGCTCACTGGTCGCAGCTTGGCTTTGGGGGGGGGGGGTGGCACAGGAACAAGGTTGTTACCTGTGCCAGTGGCGGGATCCCGGAGGTTTCCGGGGTCCGGAGCCTCAGGCTACACTTGGGCGGGGGCAGGGTGCCCCTGACCCGGTCAAACCCTGGTCGACTTTTGCTATGGCATGGCGAAGTCGGGGGAAGGGTTAGGTAACTTGCCGGGGGGGGGGCAAGTTATGGCGTTAGCGGTGGCAAGGCACTTTGCTAAGGTATGGCTGGTGCGGGCCGGGTGCCGCTAATCGATTGAGAAGGTGTAGCATGTTGGCATATTGTGAAATTGTTAAAGGTTAATAAAGCTGCGAACAGTTGTGTTCCATGAAATGTTGGTGTGGTGTCTTTTGTGGGGTTGGGAGATTGGGGGTGATGGGAGGTGGAGGAAATGGGCCCGAAGCACCAGGTCCGCCTGCCTCGGTTAATGAAGAGGCCGCGGGCAGGGTCCCGGCGGCCGACCCTAACCGGGAGCGCGGCCGGTGCGAGGACCCTGCGCGTGGCCACGACTAGCTTTAAATTCATTGGCTCCCGGCGGTGGCAGCCGTGCGGGAGCCAATCAGAGAGGATCCTGGTGGTGTGGTGGGTGGTTGGGGCCGGCGGGCAGCCTCCGCGTGGTTATTCACGGCGGAGGCTGCTCGGGGGTGCCGGCTTCCCGCCCGCCCGCCCGCCCGCCCACGCATATTTATGAGGGTGTGGTTTATGGGGTGTTGCAGCTTTGGGGGGGGTTGGCGGGATCCCGGAGATTTCCGGGGTCCGGAGCCTCAGGCTACACTTGGGCAGGGGCGGGGTGCCCCTGACCCGGTCAAACCCTGGTCAACTTTTGCTATGGCATGGCGAAGTAGGGGGAAGGGTTAGGTAACTTGCCGGGGGGGCAAGTTATGGCGTTAGCGGTGGCAAGGCACTTTGCTAAGGTATGGCTTGTGTGGGCCGGGTGCCGCTAATCGATTGAGAAGGTGTAGCATGTTGGCATATTGTGAAATTGTTAAAGGTTAATAAAGCTGCGACCAGTTGTGTTCCATGAAATGTTGGTGTGGTGTCTTTTGTGGGGTTGGGAGATTGGGGGTGATGGGAGGTGGAGGAAATGGGCCCGAAGCAACAAGTCCGCCTGCCTCGGTTACTATGTATAACATCGTAAATAATAAAAATCAGTAGAAGAGTACATTAATCAGAATGAAAGTAAAAAACGCAGGGCTGAGAAACCACAAAAAGGACCAAAATGCAAACTTATACAACATGCTTAATAAAGAGAGCCAATATCGTTAGGTCTATGTTATGCAACATAAGAGAGAACTATTATAACAACTAATCACACTATCTTGCTAGAAGAGGTAACTGATTACAGAGCATCAATAAATAAATAACTAAAAATAATTAAGAGCTAGACAGTACATACAAAACAATAAAGATAGTTGTCTAAATAAATACAAGGTAAAACACTAAAGCAAGAAAGCTATAAAAACAATTAAAAAGAGAACAATTGTAGCAACTATACACACTGTTGTACAAGAAGAAACTAATTAAAAAAACATAAACAAATAAATAATTAAGATAAGAACGATAAATAATTAAGAACTAGACAATGCAAACAAATCCATAAGGTTAATTGCTTAAAATATTGCAGAGTAACGCACTAAAACAAGAGGGCAATAAAAACAACACAAAAAGAAAAGGAAAACTAAAGCTGAATTAGATATTAAGCAAAGGAGGTAATTACAAAAATACTATTGGGTAGTGCAGAATATAACTATCAAAGTTCAATTAGGACACAACACTTAAAATTATGTTCACTGTACATAGGGAAGAGCAATGTAAATTGCTAATAGGTACTAAAAGGTAATAAAATGTAAGGACACTAAATGAAAGTAAAATGGAAAGTAATGAAGTATACAGTGTGATGTACAACCTCGGACACTCACCTAGTACGAGCGCATGAATCGTGTGTGCTCTAACAATGATATTATGGAGGAGCAATATGGATAAAGCACTGGAACGAAAATAAAAAGGTATACAAAATGATTAAACCTAGATAACAATCGGAATACTATAAACGTTAATATGTAACGTGAACCATATGGTGTGAAAAGGGTGCCAATCATAGGAGAAACTAAACGGTCCGGAGACGGCTTATATACTGAATAGAATAATAATAAAAACGTGCGTGTTTATTAAAAGAATGCGAATCAGACCTCGCTGAGACAAATGAAAAAATATGCAGAAATGTAAGAGGCATACCATGTAAAATACTGCTATGTTGAAAAAGCTAATGCACACATTGCACTATGTACTGTGGAAAGGAGACTAGGTGAGACAGTCTATCTTATAGACGCCGACTTTTACGCCAAAAGGAATTAACCCGATCTGAGAGGAGGAGTCAGTGGAACAGTATTTGTGCAATTCTAGAAACATAAATAGATAAATAAGAGAGCAATAAAAACAAACAAAAAACAAAACTGAAGTTAAACCAAATATTAAGCAATAGATGTGATGAACAAACTGTTGAGTGGTGCAAAAGATAAATATCAAAGTGCAATCAGGACACAACACTTAAAATTATGCTCACCATACTTAAAGAAAGAGCAATGTAAGTAGCTAAAAGTACTAAAAAGTAAAAAATAAAATATAGGGAGACTATATGAAAGTAAAATGGGAAAAAAGAGAAATATACAGTGTGATGTAAAACCTCGGGCACTCACCTCATACAAGCGTGTGAATCGTGTGTGCTCTAGCAATGATATTATAGAGCAGCAAATAAGTAAACCTCGATAACATTCAGAATGCTATAAACATAAATGTATAATGTGACTATATAATGTGAAAAAGGTGCCAATCAAAAGAGAAACTAAACTGTCCGGGGACGACTTGTATAATGAATAGAATAATAAAGACGTTGCGTCTCTGTTAGATGAAAAAAGACAAGGATTACAAATGGAAACTCTCTAAAACTAATGAGAAAAAGATGCAGAGATGTAGGAGACATACCTTGTAAATTACAGCTATACTAATGCACAAATTGCACTGTGTGCAATGGAAGAGAGAATCGATGAAACAAACTGGTATATAAACGCCAACTTTCGTGTCAAAAAAAGTAACCCGATCTGAGAGGAGGAGTTAGTGAAACAATGTTTATGCAGTACAGTATTTTCCTGTTTGCTCCACTTTCATCCTTTTTACATTTACCTGTGTGATACTTCTGGCTTTGAAATGTAGGTACATGTTTTTATCTGGCGATTCTCTGCACCTCACGAGTGGCAGCTTGCCTGCATAAACATTGTTTCACTAACTCCTCCTCTCAGATCGGGTTACTTTTTTTGGCGCGAAAGTTGGCGTTTATATACCAGTTTGTTTCATCGAGGCTCTCTTCCATTGCACACAGTGCAATTTGTGCATTAGTATAGCTGTAATTTACAAGGTATGTCTCCTACATCTCTGCATATTTTTCTCATTAGTTTTAGAGAGTTTCCATTTGTAATCCTTGTCTTTTTTCCTCTAACAGAGACGCAACGTCTTTATTATTCTATTCAGTATACAAGTCGTCCCCAGACAGTTTAGTTTCTCTTTTGATTGGCACCTTTTTCACATTATATAGTCA
Source organism: Ichthyophis bannanicus (assembly GCA_033557465.1). Lineage (NCBI taxonomy): Eukaryota > Metazoa > Chordata > Amphibia > Gymnophiona > Ichthyophiidae > Ichthyophis > Ichthyophis bannanicus. Next base: position 1,312,662,249 of record CM066032.1, read on the forward strand.
CGTTATACATTTACGTTTATAGCATTCTGAATGTTATCGAGGTTTACTTATTTGGTATACTTTTTATTCCTGTTCTAGTGCTTTGTCCTCATTGCTGCTCTATAATATCATTTCTAGAGCACACACGATTCACGTGCTTGTATGAGGTGAGTGCCCGAGGTTTTACACCACACTGTATATTTCTCTTTTTTCCCATTTTACTTTCATATAGTCTCCCTATATTTTATTTTTTACTTTTTAGTACTTTTAGCTACTTACATTGCTCTTTCTTTATGTAAGGTGAGCATAATTTTAAGTGTTGTGTCCTGATTGCACTTTGATAGTGTCATGAGGTAGCGCCATCAGAACCCATGGAAGTAGGGGATTGTGAGCAAAACATAAGGGAAACTGACAGCTCCGGTTCACACATGGGAAAAGGTTGCTATGAGCAACAGTTGAAAACAAAGCCACGAGGTATTAGGGAACGCCCGAACAGAAAGGGAGCACAGAATTCATTAGAAAATGAAGAGCACCTGCATGGGGGCAGAGCCCAGGCTAACACCAATTGCAACATTTTTAAGACTCACTTACCGGCAGGTAGAGAGACAAGGAAGGAGAGGGAGAGAAGGAGAGAAGCGTCAGGAACTGCTGAGCTTGAGAGCAGTGTCCGTGGAGCTGTGAGGACAGAGCCAAGGAGAATATCCGGGGCACATGAGGTTGGTGACTTCCAGAGAAGCTGTTGTGAACAGCAGTGCACAGCCTCCCAGTATCCCCAGGAGCATTGCAGTGAGGCAAATAGAGAAGGCAGTCCCACAGCCAAGGCTAGAGGATACAAATTACCTAACTCCCGAAGGGCAGAAGGGGAAAACTTTTACCCTGAAGCACATGTGAATGATTCAGATAAACACCGTGGAAAGGGAGCTTCAAAGCAGAGCTGTGTTCATCCGAGAAAGCAGGAAGTAGCAGTGCCTAAAGGTAGGCGTATTTTCCCTAATAAGAGGGATTTGAAATACCCTGACTTTCTCTGTACTTACAAGGAGCTCTGTAGCTCTCAAGAACCCAACTACAGGAAAAACAGTAGTTTCCCACAGGCCACTAGTATAGTGGGGGAAGAGAATGTTTTAACTCCCCGATAGAGACATTTTAACTTCAACGGCAATTGGGAGCCAGAAGTTTACTCTGATGAGGAGGGAATGCAGATTGAATTTCCTGAAGAGGTTTTAGAGGAAAATGAAATGGATTGCACGTACACTTTATCTGATTGTGTAACGTCTCTGTGTTAAAAGCAGCCAGAACTGTTTATGAGAAGAAACAGGTGCAAGAGTTACGTGAGTGAAAGGAACTGTTTTTCTGTTACTTTTTGTGCTGTTGTTTAATGCTGAAGAAAGCTGAGTTTTGTTCAAAGTATTTTTTCTTTAATTGTGTTATCAGACGAATGGTCTGACCTCCTTTATGTTCCATGGTTATGAATCCACCCTGGATGGGGAATAAAGCCTGAGTTTAAACCTTACCCTCTGCTTCAACTACACTTTTTGGCTAATGGTGAAAACTACAGGAACCAGAAGGCTTTGCTAATGCCTTCATAGGAGCTTAACAGCCCCTGAATCTACGCAGATCCTAAGGTAACGGATACCTAGGGTACTAGCGTAGGTGGATAAAAGGGCAGGAAAGAGGGCGTTCCTGTGGTGCGGGAAAGGGGGAAGAAGTGTAAAAGTACCGCACTTGGTGTTTTTTCTTTCTCTTTCTTTCTACGCAGGGTCACAGCAGGAAGATGGAGGTCCAGGACATAATCAGCTGGATGCAACACCAGTGGGACAAACAACTGGAGTTAGCACGGCACATGCAAGAACAGACAGCAAAAATGATCATGGAGCAGCAGAGGCCACTCCTGGAGACCATGACGGCATTTTTGGAGAAGTCACCAGGACATGGGACTGAGAACCCCTACATAGTTTCAGGGGTAGGACTTAATGCGAGTCATGCATTTACGTTGGGACAGTTAAGTCCACAGGACAACATTGATGATTTTATTGATGCCTTTGAACGAATGGGGGGGCATTAAAATGGCCACGAGAGCAGTGGGCTACCCGCTTTGCTGTATCTCTCACGGGGGAAGCTCTCTCTGCTTATAAAGCAATGCCTGCCATCCTTGCTAATGACTACGAGGAGATAAAAAGGGCAGTTAAGGATAGGTTGGGCCTATCCAGCATGCATTACCGCAGGTTGTTTAGAGAGTCTAGGATGAGGGCCCAAGAAACCCCTAAAGCTCTGCAGCAAAGATTAAAGAATTTGGCATACAAGTGGCTAACCCCTGAGCAGAGGCCAATGGAATCAGTGTTAGATATAATTATCTTGGAGCAGTTTCTCCAGGCTGTGCCAACCGAGGTAAAGAAGTATCTCACCCTGCAAAATTGTCAGAATACCAATGATGCAGCCAGTCTAGCCGAACGCTATTTTGAGGGTCAGTTAGTGGGCGCCTCAGAAATGGGTCTGAGGAAAGCAGCAGGCATGGCAGAGCATCAAAGAGAGAGATATGTTAAAGGGAAAATATTTAATGTATCTAATAAGAATACTAATGATGACATTTTTTCTATACACAAAGGGAAATGTTATCTGTACGGGCGAGCGGGCCACTTCCAAAAAGACTGCACGGCGCTGACTATCCTCATGGCTGGGAGAGAAAAGCCAGCACAAGATGGGTTCCTGATTCCTGTGCAGGTAGAAGGGGTGGAAATGCTGGCGCTGCTTGACTCGGGTGCTGACCAGAGCATGATTACTTCCAAGCTCTGGGAAGCCATTGAGAGGCGCCGTCGGTCAGCCCCGAGGCAAGCAGAAAGCCAGATCCGCTTAAAATGCATACACGGGGCATTTTCCTGTTATCCTTCACAGAGGTTATCTATACATGCTGTAGATAGAGAACACACATTACAGGTAGCCGTAATCCCTACATTGCCTAGAGATGTCATTTTAGGCAGGGACTGGCCACCCTTTCTCAAGGGTCTGGCGGTAGGGTTGAATACCCGGACCGGCCTAATATCTACCCGATCGCAGGCAGGGACCTCAGGGGAAGGAAGGGTAGCATCTGAGGATCCCGGGGAGCCTGAGGGGGAGGAAGAACCCCAAGAGGAGGAAGTAGATGGGGGTGGATTAGGCATTCTGCCCACACATGATGAACTAATACACGAGCCGGTTAAGGAAGGCAGGAAGGCGAAAGCCAAAAAACGCCAAGAGAGGCGTCAAAGGACCCGGGGGAGGGCTGAGTTGGAAGCTGGTGCAGGGTTACCTTGGGTACCTGCCGAGGTGGTGAGTAAATTCCCCTCATTTCCAGCAGAACAGCGGGCTGACCCAGCTCTAAAGAGAGCTTTCGAATGGGCCAGGGAAATTCGGCCTACCCTACCCAGGTTTTTCCTGGAAAAGGAAATCCTATATAGGGAAAGTACTGACCCGTATTCCGGAGCAATAAGGAAACAATTGGTCGTGCCAAAGACATTTAAAGTCACAGTATTAAGGTTGGTACACGACCACCCCATAGGTAGCCATAAGGGAGTCCAAGGGACCCTGGACCAAATATTGGTTCGATTCTATTGGCCAGGGGTCTTTAAAGAGACTAAACAATACTGCGAGGCTTGTCCAACTTGTCAGAGGGTCACAGCTTTAAAGCCGAAAGCTGTACCGATGGTATCCACAGCCACCATAGCAGTACCTATGGAACGCATAGGTATGGATATCGTAGGACCCCTGATCCGTACGCCCAGAGGATTTCAGTATTTATTGGTGGTAGCAGACCACGCAACTAGATTCCCATGGGCTATTCCCTTAAGGAGTACATCGGCCAGAGTAATAGCCCAAGAGCTGGTAAAGCTCTTTTGTGAAGAGGGTTTTCCCAGGGAGGTATTGACTGACCAAGGGAGCAATTTCTTATCAAAACACTTAGCAACGGTATGGGAAGCCTTCGGCATAAGGCACATAAAGACTGCAGCCTATCATCCTCAAACAAATGGGCTTGTTGAGAGGATGAATCAGTCTTTGAAACAGATGCTTCGGAGGGGTTTAAAGAAGGGAGAGATGGGTGAATGGGATACCCTACTCCCATTTGTAGTTTATGCATGTCGAGAACGCATACAGACGCCATTAAAAGCGTCCCCATATGAGCTTATGTTTGGCAGGGCCCCTAGGGGAATTTTAGACATTCTCCATGAACAGTGGGTGGAGCCAGACCTGCAGGAAGTTGGGGTGCCTCAATTCCTTAAAAACTTGAGGGAACGCTTAGAAAGAACTGCAAAGGCCTCAAGAGAAAATTTGCAGGCCAGCAAAGAAAAGCAAAAATGTTACTATGACAGGAGCACAAGAGAAAGGCACCTGAGCATAGGGGATAAAGTCCTTGTCGAAGTAGCGGACCCGGGACCCATGTTTGAGGCCCAGTGGAAGGGACCGTGTACAGTAATAAAGAAAGTAGGTCCTGTGACATACAAGGTGGAGAATGAGAGGGGACAGCAGGTCAGCAGGTGTACCACTTGAACGTTCTAAAACCTTGGAAGGAGAGATTGGCCACAGTCAGCTTGGCCTATGTAATATTTTAAGGGGGGGGATCTGTCATGAGGTAGCGCCATCAGAACCCATGGAAGTAGGGGATTGTGAGCAAAACATAAGGGAAACTGACAGCTCAGGTTCACACATGGGAAAAGGTTGCTATGAGCAACAGTTGAAAACAAAGCCACGAGGTGTTAGGGAACGCCCGAACAGAAAGGGAGCACAGAATTCATTAGAAAATGAAGAGCACCTGCATGGGGGCGGAGCCCAGGCTAACACCAATTGCAACATATTTAAGACTCACTTACCGGCAGGTAGAGAGACGAGGAAGGAGAGGGAGAGAAGGAGAGAAGCGTCAGGAACTGCTGAGCTTGAGAGCAGTGTCCGTGGAGCTGTGAGGACAGAGCCAAGGAGAATATCCGGGGCACATGAGGTTGGTGACTTCCAGAGAAGCTGTTGTGAACAGCAGTGCACAGCCTCCCAGTATCCCCAAGAGCATTGCTGTGAGGCAAATAGAGAAGGCAGTCCCACAGCCAAGGCTAGAGGATACAAATTACCTAACTCCTGAAGGGCAGAAGGGGAAAACATTTACCCTGAAGCACATGTGAATGATTCAGATAAACACCGTGGAAATGGAGCTTCAAAGCAGAGCTGTGTTCATCCGAGAAAGCAGGAAGTAGCAGTGCCTAAAGGTAGGCGTATTTTCCCTAATAAGAGGGATTTGAAATACCCTGACTTTCTCTGTACTTACAAGGAGCTCTGTAGCTCTCAAGAACCCAACTACAGGAAATACGGTAGTTTCCCACAGGCCACTAGTATAGTGGGGGAAGAGAATGTTTTAATTCCCCGACAGAGACATTTTAACTTCAACGGCAATTGGGAGCCAGAAGTTTACTCTGAGGAGGGAATGCAGATTGAATTTCCTGAAGAAGTTTTAGAGGAAAATGAAATGGATTGCATGTACACTTTATCTGATTGTGTAACGTCTCTGTGTTAAAAGCAGCCAGAACTGTTTATGAGAAGAAACAGGTGCAAGAGTTACGTGAGTGAAAGGAACTGTTTTTCTGTTACTTTTTGTGCTGTTGTTTAATGCTGAAGAAAGCTGAGTTTTGTTCAAAGTATTTTTTCTTTAATTGTGTTATCAGACGAATGGTCTGACCTCCTTTATGTTCCATGGTTATGAATCCACCCCAGACGGGGCATAAAGCCTGAGTTTAAACCTTACCCTCTGCTTCAACTACACTTTTTGGCTAATGGTGAAAACTACAGGAACCAGAAGGCTTTGCTAATGCCTTCATAGGAGCTTAACAGCCATAAAAATACTGCCCCATCAAACGACCCAAGCCCTCTTTAGCCTCTGGGGATGTTAGTGGGTGACAATAGTTATCTTTTGCACCACTCAACAGTTTGTTCATCACATCTATTGCTTAATATTTGGTTTAGCTTCAGTTTTGTTTTTTGTTTGTTTTTATTGCTCTCTTATTTATCTATTTATGTTTCTAGAATTGCACAAATACTGTTCCACTGACTCCTCCTCTCAGATCGGGTTAATTCCTTTTGGCGTAAAAGTCGGCGTCTATAAGACAGACTGTCTCACCTAGTCTCCCTTCCACAGTACATAGTGCAATGTGTGCATTAGCTTTTTCAACATAGCTGTATTTTACATGGTATGCCTCTTACATTTCTGCATCTTTTTTCATTTGTCTCAGCGAGGTCTGATTCGCATTCTTTTAACAAACACGCACGTTTTTATTATTGTTCTATTCAGTATATAAGCCGTCTCCGGACCGTTTAGTTTCTCCTATGATTGGCACACTTTTCACACCATATGGTTCATGTTACATATTAACGTTTATAGTATTCCGATTGTTATCTAGGTTTAATCATTTTGTATACCTTTTTATTTTCTTTCCAGTGCTTTATCCATATTGCTCCTCCATAATATCATTGTTAGAGCACACACGATTCATGCGCTCGTACTAGGTGAGTGTCCGAGGTTTTACATAACACTGTATACTTCATTACTTTCCATTTTACTTTCATTTAGTGTCCTTACATTTTATTACCTTTTAGTACCTATTAGCAATTTACATTGCTCTTCCCTATGTACAGTGAACATAATTTTAAGTGTTGTGTCCTAATTGAACTTTGATAGTTATATTCTGCACTACCCAATAGTATTTTTGTAATTACCTCCTTTGCTTAACATCTAATTCAGCTTTAGTTTTCCTTTTCTTTTTGTGTTGTTTTTATTGCCCTCTTGTTTTAGTTCGTTACTCTGCAATATTTTAAGCAATTAACCTTATGGATTTGTTTGCATTGTCTAGTTCTTAATTATTTATCGTTCTTATCTTAATTATTTATTTGTTTATGTTTTTTTAATTAGTTTCTTCTTGTACAACAGTGTGTATAGTTGCTACAATTGTTCTCTTTTTAATTGTTTTTATAGCTTTCTTGCTTTAGTGTTTTACCTTGTATTTATTTAGACAACTATCTTTATTGTTTTGTATGTACTGTCTAGCTCTTAATTATTTTTAGTCATTTATTTATTGATGCTCTGTAATTAGTTACCTCTTCTAGCATGATAGTGTGTTTAGTTGTTATAATAGTTCTCTCTTATGTTGCATAACATAGACCTAACGATATTGGCTCTCTCTTTATTAAGCATGTTGTATAAGTTTGCATTTTGGTCCTTTTTGTGGTTTCTCAGCCCTGCGTTTTTTACTTTCATTCTGATTAATGTACTCTTCTACTGATTTTTATTATTTACGATGTTATACATAGTTATTATTGTCCTCATATAAGTTTATAGGTTACTCCAGTATATATTTTTTAATACGCCATCTGTTTTTAATTGTTTATTGTTTTAATTGTTTTTCTATCGTTTTTACTTTCATTCATTTACTTCATATGTTTGTTATTTAAGCAATATCTCCCTGAGGAAAGCGTTGCCGAAACGCGTTGGGGTCTCGTTTTAATAAACCAGTTGCCTATCCACCCTACGTCTCCTGCTCCTTTGTTTGCCATAGGAGGAAGCCCCCTAGATCCGGCAAGCCTCCCAGAGTGCATTCAGTGTTGGCCTCTATTAGTCAGGAAGCTGGTTTGGTGGATATCTGGTGGCTTCTCCACCCTCTGGAACAGGAGTTCACTTTTTACTCTCCCCCACATCACTCGTTTTCAAGAATTGATTTCTTGCTAATTTCTAAGTCTTTGACTGCTAGTATTTTGGCGGCTGAAATACACACTACCCACCTTTCGGATCATGCAGCGGTCTCCATCTTGTTGAACAGCAGACGGTCAGTGCCAAACCAGACTCAGTGGTTTTTTGATAGAGCCCTGTTAGAGCTGGAGGACTTTAGGGTTAAAATACGTGCAGTCATTAATGAATATATTCAAGTTAACCTTCCTCAGGAGACATCTAGCTGGGCGAGATGGGAGGGCTTTAAGACCTCCATTAGGGCAGTCATTACAGGTTTCAGTATCCATCAGTTTAGGCAGAATAGAGAACAACTTAAGGATCTGGACTCTCAGATCAAAGCGGGTGAGCGTATTTTGGTTAAGAGACAAGATCCGTGTATACTGCTTCGCCTTCAGCGCTTGAGGTTTAAGTATAATCAACTGTTAACTAGTGAGGTATCTCACAATATTAGAGCGCAGGAAGGCCTGTACTATTGGGAAAATAACAAGGTGGGGCGCTTGATGGCTAACACACTAAAGGCGAGGAAAGAAGCTAGTCGTATAGCGGCTATAAAGGTGGAAGGAAATCCAAATTTTCTGGTGACAGACAAAGAGATAGCAGAAGCTTTTAGGGTATTTTTTACAGATCTTTTTACCTCTGAAAAAGAGTGCTCACGAGAGGCATTTGAGCAGTTATTAGAAAAGGTTGACAGACCAAGGCTGGATACAGCAACAGCTGGGGCATTAGGAAATCCAATCTTTTTAGAAGAGATTGAGCAAGCCATAATGTTGTTAAAACCTGGCAAAGTGGTGGGCCCAGATGGCCTGCCTTCAGAGTTTTTTAAGGTATTTGCTAAGGAGTTAGGTCCACATATGCAAGAATATTTCCAAGCCTTGGTTGAGGAGAGTTCTCAAGTGGGCTCTTTTACTGCAGCCAAGATTATTGTGTTAGAGAAGCTTGGCAGGGACCCACAAGCTGTAAGTAATTATTGGCTGATCTCCCTACTCAATGTAGATTATAAAATATATGCAACGGTGTTGGCAAGGTGCCTGGCCGCGGTAGTGCCGAACTTAATACACCCTGATCAATGCGACTTTGTGGAGGGGCGTTCAACAGCAGACAATGCTAGGCTGTTCTGTCATGTCCTGGCTGGGGCGAAGTATGTGAATGAGCCGAGGGTGGGTCTATCATTAGACACTGAAAAAGCTTTTGACCGTGTTGAGTGGGCATTCTTGTACTCGGCCTTGGAGTGGTTTGGGTTTGGAGAACGTTTCCTCAAATTACTTAAAATCATGTATGAGAGGCCCACTGCTAGCCTGTGTGTGAATGGTACTCAGTCACAGGACTTCCACTTGGGGCGGGGGACGCGACAAAGATGCCCACTATTGCCCATTCTGTTTAATCTGGCACTGGAACCGTTGGCTCTCCTTCTGCAGCAGAACAGTAACATCCAGGGAGTTAACCTTGCTGACAGGGAAATTAAAATTTCTGCATATGCGGACGATCTGCTTCTCTTTACTAACCCAGAGTCAGTTGCACACATTCTAAAACAGATAGATTTGTATTCATCAATATCTGGTTACAAAATCAATTGGGGAAAATCAGTCGCCTTTCCTCTCAATAAGCGGATGCATAAAGCGGACTTGTCAGGGTTTCCTTTCATATGGGAACCCAAGAAAATCAAGTATTTAGGAGTGCGCTATAGCCAATCGCTAGATGAGACATTGGAGAGTAATGCTGAGATAATTATGACCAACATACAGGCTTTGACTACAAGATGGTCACCGCTGCTATTTTCCTGGTGGGGCAGACTGGAAATAATTAAAATGTCCATAGTGCCCAAAATTAATTATATACTTGAGATGGTGCCACTATATTTTCCTCCGCAAGTTTATAAGCGGGTTGAGAAGCTCTTGGCCCTCTTCCTCTGGAGGAATAAGCCGCCCAGAATTGCCCTTAAAAAACTGAAAGCAGGCAAGGAGGATTGGGGGGTGGGGTTTCCAGACTTTTTTGCTTATCATCAAGCGTTCTTGCTGAAGCAAGGAGCTCGATGGACGGAGCCCATAACCATTTTAAGCCCGGTTTGGTTGGCTTTAGAGGAAAAGTATGCAGCCCCATTTCCTATGCATCTCCTTCCAGGAATGGTCTTTGGAGAAAACTCTAAGCGGCCAAGGATCATGTTAGACATGCAAAGGGCTTTTAGGGTGCTAGCTAGTGTGTTGGAGCCCAGTGTAAACAATTCTACGTGCCTCCCTTTGTGGTACAACCCCACTTTTAAAATCCATCAAAATACCTTTGCGTGGAAGCATTGGTATGAGAATGGCATTTGGACCGTGGGACAATTACTGGATAAGGGTAAGTGGAAAAGGCTGCAGCGGGAATTTCATCTCCCCAGTAGGTTATTTTTTCAATGGCTCCAGTTAAAACATTGCTTAGGCAAAGCTCTGGGAGGGTGTACCTCATTGTTGGACAAGTGGGGAGTGGAAAGCAAAATCTTGCAGGCGAGACAGGTTGTCGGGGTGGCCTCTTTCTTCTATAAGGAACTAAAGCATAGGCCATTATTACAGCTCCTTGGGTTGCAGAGAGTCTGGGAGCAAGATACTGGCCTGCAATTAACACAGCGTTGTTGGAGACGCTTTTGGGCCCGGCAGGTCAGAATTGCCAAAGCAGCCTCTGTTACACAGAGCCTTTTATTTTTGGCGCATAGGGTTTATCTAACACCAGTGAAGCTCAGTAAATGGGACAGAGTGGCGTCTGTGACATGCTGGTCTGGTTGTGGCCAAACAGGTACACTGAAGCACATGATGATTGATTGCCCTGTAGTGCAAGAGTTTTGGTCGCAAGTGTGGGAACGAATTCAGACTGTGTTGGATCTTGATACTCCCTTTACGTGGGGGCTGTTAGCTTTTCGCTCAGCTTTACCCATCCCGGGGTTGCATAAAGAGAACAGGTTCCTCCTGGATTTCATGTTGGGGGTGGCTATACATGTTCTGGTATGCAACTGGAAAAACATGGCAGATATCCATTTTCAAATATGGTGGAACTCTCTTTGTGCGTATAGTAAATTTGAACAAATGCCCCGTAAAGGGGTAACCCATGGCCCCAATAGTATTTTAAAATGGAAAGCCCTGAAGGATTTTGGAAATGGCGTGCATTGTCGATCTTTCTAAGAGGAGGGTGTGGGGTTTTTTTTATAACACCTTACAAGTGTTAACCGGGCTCTATGAACCTTCTATTAGTTGATTGTATGAATGGACCAGTGGGGGGAGGGGGGTATAGGAGGGGGGTGGCAGGGGAAGGGGTTTATGGTGTTTTCTTTTGTTGTAGACTGTTGTTAGATGTATTGATTGGATCCGGTATTTTGTGCATGGTAATGTGCTTTTCTTTGTTTTTCCTTTTTGAAAATTCAAAATAAAGCTGATAAAAAAAAAAAAGTAACTCCATTGAGCTCCTTTTTTCCTTCTGTAGAGGAAATAGTGATAAAAATATTCCAAAAGACAACAACACAAATCCAGACTGGCACATTTCCTCAAAACCCTCTGGTCCTCCTGGTGACGAGACTCACATTCAGAGCCCAAGCACGCCTCACTCGAGGATGTGATGGGTAAAAAAACACAGACCCTTCCCGTACAAGGGGTTTTATAGTGCAGCTTCAAGCACTGACATCTCCCCTCAGACATACCCCTTAGTATAGCAGACCTTCATTATCACACACTGCAAGCAGAATTGTGAACACTATGAAGCATACTGTTATAATAAAAAGGGGGATTTAGTGATTGGTCACATATAAAATATATGTGTGTGTGTTTGTGTGGATGTGAGCATTAGATGACCTTAAAGACTTCCGCAAAGACCTCAAAACATATTTATTTATAGAAACATATGAGCATCCAGGCAACATCCCATACCCAAACTGAAATACCACCTACCCCGCCAACTAAACACACACCCATCCTATCCACACACACAAGTTTATCATACCACGTTATTAAATACCCTCATGTTAAATGTTACCTTTAATTGTACTGTCTAAATGCTGTTATGTAACTGTACTGTCTAAATGTTTACATGTGCCCTAATGTTAATTGTAACCCTCCAATTGTGATGTGACGTGACCACCTTGATTGAAGGATAAGGTGGCATACAAGTCTGTCTAAAGAAAGAAAGAAAGAAAGAAAGAAATTTGGAACTGAGGGGACATTCAAAAGAGAGAGCAAGTGAAAATAGGTTAGCTGTAATAGAGATGATTTGCATTTTCTTAAGTGTCTATAGGCATTATGGTCAAGATCAATTTTATGAAATGAGTTTTGTGATCCCAGTGAAAAAGCTTTAACTGCCACTTTTAGGCAGTTTTGCATTGGTAAGGGCGCTTTTGAAAAGCAAGCATTAATTTCAGATTTCCTCCTGATCGCATGAGATAGAGCCAAAAGTTGTGTGTTTTCATAGGTAGGTCTGTTATTTTTACCAATGGCAAGAACAATCACATACCCCTAATGTCTAGTGCCAGTGCTTTATGGACGTATCAGCACTTTGGTTTTAGGCAGGAGTAAATATATGTAGGTCTCATTCCTCCGAGCAATTTAATAAATAAACCCATTGTGGCCAGATATTTGGGTGGTGCAGAACTTTTGCAATAACTCTTTCTACTTAGAACACCAAATAAGTTTTTTAGACAATTGAAAATTGGCAACATAAAAATCTGTCTAATTTATAGACCACCAGACCCAGGGGCGGCCCAAGGGGGGTGCGGGGCCATGTGCGGAGACTCAGTGCGGGGCCTCATTTGCATAAGTGACCTTATTTGCATAAATATTTGTATAATGTTACCATACACTAACTTTTAGTAAACATGTCTCTTAATGAGTGTATGGATAAAGAAAGACTAAAAGATTTCTACATTACTATAATCCAGTGCCAACCGCCAGGCACATTAGGAACCACTACAAACGCTGCCCATTTAGAACCCATAGCAAACCCACCGTATCCTGACAGCATTACCAGGACTCACAAAGCACCATACCCTACCTATCAAAAGGCAACACTGCAAATATTAAACCAATACATTTCAGAGAATACTGGGGAAAGAGAACAAGTGGCAATGTCAAATAGGAATTACATAAACAGAATACCTCAGCTCAGTTACACATGCAGAACATAGACCATCACCAAACAAGGAATCACAATTTAGAAACAGGAAGGCAATAATTAAGCTGGGAACCCCAAAAGCCAAACTTGGAAGTACAACAACACTGTAGAAACAAAACTATAAATTAATTTCCTCTTGTACCAAACAAAGCACAGACGTTAATGATGCACATTTCCTAGAGGTTTCATATTCCAGTTAATAAATTCAAAATAAAGAGATATTTCTACCTTTTGTGCATTTTTTTTCAGTTGCAATTGTTCCAGCCACTTTCTTCTGGTTTCTTCATGTTTTCTGCTAACTGCCCATCGTCTGCTGTCCATTTGTTCTTTCTTCTCTCTTCTAGTTTTTTTTTCCATTCTCTCTCTCTACATCTGCTTTAACATACTAATCTTTCTCCTTTTGCTCTTTCCTCATTCCTATTTCATCCACACAAATTTTACCCCTCCATCCTCAATCCCCACTTATTCTCCCAATACCAGGCCAATTGTAGATTTTTCATCCCTCCCACACAAAATATTTGTCCCCTCTCCATTTTACTCTCCCAGCCCCATCCCATTCTAATCCTCCCCCAACATCAGCTCCCTTCTAGTTCCAGTCTCACCCAGCATCCATTCCCTTCTAGTCCCTGCATCAGCCCATTTCCAGTCCTAGCCCACCATCAACCCATTTCCAGTCCTAGCTCCCCCATCCATTTTCAGTCTGAGTCCCTTCATCAGCTCATTTCCAATCCTAGCCCCCCATCAGCCCATTTCTAGTCATTTCCTAGCCCCATCATCAGCCCATGTCAAATCATAGCTCCTCTCCACTCAGTCCAATTCCAGTCCAAGCCCCCCCCCATGAGCCTACTTTCAGTTCTAGCCCCTCCATGAGTCCATTTCAATTCAAGCCCCCACCACAGCCCATTTCCAATCTTAGCTCCCCCCAACAGCCCATTTCCAGTCCTATCCTAGCTGCTCCATCAGCCCATTTTCAGTCCTAGCTCCCTTCCCTCACAGCCCATTTCCATTCCAAGCTCCCTCCCCATCAGCTATTTGCAGTTCAAGCCTCCCCTTCCACTCAGCCCATTTCCAGTCATAGCAACCACCCAACCCATTACCAGTCCTAGCCCCCCATCAACCCACTTCCAGTCCTAACCCCCCATCACCCCATTTTCAGTTTAAGCCCCCCCCATAACCCATTACCAGTCCTAACCCCCCCATCAGCCCACTTCCAGTCTTAACCCCATCAGCCCATTGCCAGTCCTAAACCCCCCCCCATCAGCCCACAGCCCATTACCAGTCCTAACCACATCAGCCCACCTCAAGCCCTAACCCCTCCCCATCAGCCCATTAGCAGTCCTAACCCACCCCCACCCCCACAGCCCATTAGCAGTCCTAACTCACCCCCACCCCCCCATCCCATTAGCAGTCCTAACCCCTCCCCATCAGCCCATTAGCAGTCCTAACCCACCCCCACCCCCACCCCCCCAGCCCATTAGCAGTCCTAACCCACCCCCACCCCCCCAGCCCATTAGCAGTCCTAACACCCCCCCAGCCCATTAGCAGTCCTATCACCCCACCCCCACCACACCTAACACCCCCCCCCCGCCCATTAGCAGTCCTAACAACCCCCCCAGCCCATTAGCAGACCTCACAACCCCCCCAGCCCAGCCCATTAGCAGTCCTAACAACCCCCCCCCCAGCCCAGCCCAGCCCATTAGCAGTCCTAACAACCCCCAGCCCAGCCCATTAGCAGTCCTAACAAACCCCCCCCCAGCCCAGCCCCTTAGCAGTCCTAACAACCCCCCCCAGCCCAGCCCATTAGCAGTCCTAACAACCCCCCCCCCCAGCCCAGCCCAGCCCATTAGCAGTCCTAACAACCCCCCCCCAGCCCAGCCCAGCCCATTAGCAGTCCTAACAACCCCCCCCCAGCCCAGCCCATTAGCAGTCCTAAAACCCCCCCAGCCCAGCCCATTAGCAGTCCTAACAAACCCCCCTCAGCCCAGCCCATTAGCAGCCCTAACAAACCCCCCAGCCCAGCCCAGCCCAGCCCATTAGCAGTCCTAACAACCCCCAGCCCAGCCCATTAGCAGTCCTAACAACCCCCCCCAGCCCAGCCAGCCCAGCCCATTAGCAGTCCTAACAACCCCCCCCCAGCCCAGCCCAGCCAATTAGCAGTCCTAACAACCCCCCCCCACCAGCCCAGCCCATTAGGAGTCCTAACAACCCCCCCCAGCCCAGCCCAGCCCAGCCCATTAGCAGTCCTAACAACCCCCCCCAGCCAGCCCAGCCCAGCCCATTAGCAGTCCTAACAACCCCCCCCCCAGCCCAGCCCAGCCCATTAGCAGTCCTAACAACCCCCCCCCAGCAGCCAAGCCAAAATTAAAAAAAAAGAAAACCTGTCTGCTGCCGCGGTCGGGGCCGCCGTGGCAGAATCGAGCGTGCCGCGGGGCCCCCCTGTGCACGGCAGAGCCTGCCCTCCCCTGTAGCAGCTCTCTCTTTGGAGCTGAAGTCAGACGCGCCGGCTTGCAGAGCAGAGCGCGAGGGAAGAGTTTCTCCCTCGCTGCGCTGTTAAGCCCGCGGGGGCTGATGGGAACTTCCCATCAGCCCCCGCGGGCTTAACAGAGCAGCGAGGGAGAAACTCCTCCCTCGCGCTCTGCAAGCCGGCGCGTCTGACTTCAGCTCCAAAGAGAGAGCTGCTACAGGGGAGGGCAGGCTCTGCCGTGCACAGGGGGGCCCCGCGGCACGCTCGATTCTGCCGCGGCGGCCCCGACCGCGGCAGCAGACAGGTGGGTTTTTTTTTTTCCAATTTTACTTTTCAAAAGAATGTTTTTTGCGCGGGGCCCCCTGAAACGCGGGGCCCTGTGCAAAAAACATTCTCGCTCAATGGACGGGCCGGCCCTGACCAGACCAACAATCAGAGAACCTGGACCCCTTAATTGAATTCTTAAGCTCCTCCACTGACCAAAATCCAATACTAATGCTTGGTGACTTCAACCTCCCCTCCTTACCAGCGTCTTATGCCTCCCTCTTTTTAGAATCCACAGCAGATATGGACTTTCACCAAATAGTAAATGCTAGCACACACAATAAAGGAAATATACTTGACTTGGTCATACTGCCAGATGTAATCTACAGGTCTTATAACCCCAACTCCCTCAAATGTACCTCAACCCCTTGGTCAGACCACCATCTCATTAACTTTAAAATTACAATCAATAACTCAATAGTTAAATGAATTCCAATTAATGCTCCGCCTTACAGATTTAAAAAATATAACGAAGAGGAGTTCCTAGACATGATAATTCCCAAATTATCTATTGCACCACAAAATCTTGATGTAGCGATATCCAACTGGCACGAAGTCATTAACAATGCAGCTGCCAATAACCAAGCAACTAAGAAAAACACTCACTCTAAATCTGATCAAGCCCCCTGGTACAATAACACACTAAACATAATGAAAAGAAATCTAAGAAAAGCTGAATGCAAATGGAGAAAAAATAAAAACCCCATTAACAAAGATTCATATATCACTCTCCTTAACTCATATAAGGATGCAATTAACAATGCCAAGAAAAATTACCATGCCTCAATACTAAACAATGCAATAAATAGACCCAGAGAACTATTCGCAATAGCTCATAAGCTAACGAATAATACCCACAACTCCAGCAATGAAATTACAGAAATCTCCCCACAGGACCTGGCAAACTACTACATGAACAAAATCACGTCCCACCCCCACTTACCAAAATCTAATTACCTCTCTCAAACCCATTATGCAGATGAATGGACTGACTTCCAACCTCTATCTAACATTGCACTCAAGAACATCATAACAAACATTAATACAACAACCTCACTCCTTGACCCTTGTCCAGTAACATGGATAAAGAATTCTCTACCTATCCTGTCACAATTCATACTCCCCATAATAAATCTTTTGCTAAAAACTGGGTACTTACCCCCAGCACTAAAACATGAACAGATTCGCCCAATCTTAAAAAACTCCACCCTTGACAAAACATCTCCTAAATCCTACAGACCCATATCAAGCATTCCGTTTTTGGCTAAATTAATCGAAAAAGCAGTACAAATCCAGACCCAAGAATACATTGATAGCTCAGCCCCCCTGGATGACCAACAGTATGGGTTTCGCCCTCACCACGGGGTGGAGTCACTACTAACAGTTCTTATTGATACCCTTGTAAGAGGTATCGATAATTCAAAACAGGCATTCCTACTCATATTCATTGATATCTCTGCCGCTTTTGACAGTGTTCACCACTCAACAATGATTAATAAACTAAGGCAAATAGGTATAAAATCCACGGTTCTTAACTGGTTTTCATCATACCTAAGTGACCGAACTCAAACGGTACGAATTGGCAACCTCACCTCAAAAACTTACAATCAGGAACTAGGCCTCCCCCAGGGCTCTGCACTGTCAGCGCTACTATTTAATATTTACTTAAAACACATCTGTCAAATATTTAAAAAATTCAATGTGCACTATCACCTTTACGCGGACAACATAATGATGTATGTCCCATTCACAATACCTAATATTCCTACACTACTTATTAATACCTGCCTCAATGAAATAAACAATTGGCTAAATGAAAACAACTTATTCATTAACCATGCAAAAACCGAAGCCCTAATAGTAACTAAAAACACAACATTCATTCCCCCATCACACATCACACTGCAAAATAATGATATCAATATAAAAACTGAAATACGCTACCTAGGAGTAATACTAGACAAACACCTCAGTATGGACACACATAAGAAATATAACAAAAAAAGTTTATTTTAAACTAAAAGTCTTAAAACAACTCCGCCCCCTAATGCATCTACAGGATTTTCAACGTATAATACAAGCTATAATAACTCCCCATTTCGATTTTGCGAACTTAACCCTACTAGGCATAACAAAACAAAATCTAAAAAAACTCCAACTAGCACAAAATGCAGCAGCAAGGACTATCATGAATGCCCCACCATTCCAACATATAACACCTATTTTAGAGAATCTACACTGGCTCCCGATTCAATGCCGGATACATTATAAAACTCTTTTAACTACTTACAAAGTCTTGAACAACACAGCACCTCTTACTCTAAACAACCTTATTAACAAAGAACCCAATCATAATCTCCAAAGGCGAGACCAACTAAACAAACTTATAACACCAAAGGAATTTATAAAGGCCAAAAAATCAACAAACAAGAAAGCATTCTCTCATGCTGCCCCTATAATTTGGAACAACACTCCATCGGAATTAAGAGCCTTACCTCAAATCATGGAGTTCAGGAAAAAACTCAAAACTCACTTATTCTCAACATACTACGGATCCTTGTCGAACTCACCTATTCAACAGGAAAAAGGAT
The DNA here is from genome assembly GCA_033557465.1 of Ichthyophis bannanicus. Taxonomy (NCBI): domain Eukaryota; kingdom Metazoa; phylum Chordata; class Amphibia; order Gymnophiona; family Ichthyophiidae; genus Ichthyophis; species Ichthyophis bannanicus. Next base: position 1,312,680,460 of record CM066032.1, read on the forward strand.
AGCTTCACCAGCTGACATATCCCAGCTTTGAACTGGAATAAATGAGAAAACCCCAAACCGACGATCTCAAAAACATACATACCTGTACATAGTTAATATTTGGTTCTTTGTATATAGTTAACAAACTGTTAATTGTAAAATTGAATTTCTTTGTACTTTCACAATGTTATCTGTAAAAGCAGCTTTGCCTGTTTACTGTTGTTCCATGTAAACCGCAACTGATCAATGGAAGGTGCGGTATATAAAAACTTGCTAATTAAATTAAATTTAGACCATGACGAGTGACTCTTTTTTAGCATTCCAAATATGTGACAATTTCTGTTTTCACATTACTTGATATTTCAGATAATCTGAATAATTGTAGATGCTTCCTTCTGAAGAACCCAGGAGGCTGAATTGGGCTCATTTTTATATAACTTCCCCACCCCCATCCCCACCCCAAACACACATTTATCACATTGTATTAGGTTTGTGAACAAATTTTGTTTCATATTCAAGTGTAATCCAAGTCAGAATGGTCAACAAAAGTCATTCTATTTGGTAGATATGTCCCAGGTGCAATAAGTTGGCTATTTCAATATTGTTTATTCTTGATGAGTGTTTGTATCACTTATTAATGTGAGAGTAAATCACTTCCAAGGAATATTAAAAATGAAAACAAGGCTGGTTTAGGAACCTTTGCACCCTGTCTAATTGAGTATTGAGAATCCTCTTCAACCCTCTTTTTCATTGACAGCAATTCATTTTGAATCACTAACACAACCATCTCAATAGATACTAAATTATGCTGTAGTCTGACATCTTTAAATGACATGTCAAGGACTGAATTAATGTAAAATCTGTGTGACTCAATTATGGCAGATGGTCCTACAAGAAAAAAATTGCCAAGGAATATTTTTGGGATAATTTTGGAAAGAGGAATAAATGTTACAGATGCTATTAATAGAAAGGGCTTGATTTATCCAAATTCAGGATTAGAGCTCTACAAACAATTCTACAAACTTGGATGCATTTCAGAATTTCAGCAAATCTACTTGCCAAAGCTTTTATAAAGAAAATTATGAAAAGGCCAAAATGGATGCCATTATATCAGCAGATTTGCTTTTAAGTTTCTTAAGATCAAAGTCATCTACTGGTATCCATATCAGATTTTTATGTTAAGTGGCATGCAGTCAAGGCCTTCTAGAGATTTAGGGTGGAGATTACTAAAATGCAGTAAAATCTTAGATTTTACTATACCTTAATTTATCTTGAGAGTAAGTAACCTGTGATCACTCTACTGACGATTAGTATCTCCCATGGTAAGGGAATAACACTGCTTGTATTGAACTTCACAAGCTGCGTTATTCCAGGTAAAAATAAGCCAGATTAAACTAATGTTAATTTTGCAGTCCAGGAACATCTGGCCTCTAACACACAGCCTGATGATCCAGGTCAAATTCCACATAACCCCGCCCACTACCAAATCCCTTATATGGCAGCTTCAACCCTAGTGGTAGTATGATAAGATTGCTGCTGGGTTTCAGCCAGTATCATTTTGAATCTGCCATTGGAGGGGGAAGTGGCCTCTGAAACCTAAACTACCATGAATTTTGACCTTTAGGCCTGGGGGGGGGGGGGTCCTACATGGGGGTAGGGGTCCCAGGAGGGACTACAGGAGGTAGGGGTCTTCCTCAGAAGGTTTGGTTTGGCTGGTTATAAAAGTATCAATAGGCTTACTTCAGGAAAATGGGGGATTTAGACTAAGGGTATGGGGGATTCTTTTGGGAGGTGAGGATTTTGATTGATGGAAGGGAGTTCCATGGAATTTGACCTCGTATCTGCTATTTTAAGATGGCGGCTGGCAGCATTGGGTCACATATTAGAGGTCTGATGCTCCTGATCAGGAAAAATAGTGCTAGCTTTGAGCTTATGTTATTTTTCCTGGAATAATGTAGCTTGTGAAATTCAATGCATAGTATGGAATACAATTACTAAATGGTGCTAAAGGCATACCATTTGCGAGTGGAAAATGGCACCATTAAAGGTCCCAATGTGCGTTAAAGGAAGGGCAGGAGTAAGTATTCTGGCGTTAAGGGTGTTAGTGGCTAGTTAGTGAATATTAAGTGGACAGTGGGCTATAAGAGTACCAAGTGTGCACATTAATGCCCGCTAAGGCCGGTTGCCTTAAGGTGGGATAAGGGAGATTGTCTGCAAGTCACATTTGAGCTGCTGGATGGGAGCAAAGGTAATAGCTGCTGAACATGTCACATCTACATTTCCCTTACGTGTGAGACAGTGAGTGGGAGGAGAATGTGGGAAGCAGGTGGACTGTGGCAGTAAGGGGTGCACATGTAATCCACATAGATGACCTTAAGTGGCATAGGAGTGGGTAGACGTATGCCATGGAGTAGCCACCATGGCCATGATGTAGGTATAGAAAGAATGTCTGGGCTGTAGTGGTGACCTGCAAATCAGCTGCAGGTGAGGTGAGAACAAAGAGGGGGGGGGGGGGGAGGAGTAACCTAATGGTTAAAGCACTGGCTCAGAAATCAAGAGATTAAGGTTCAATTCCTACAAGCGCTCTTTGTGGCCCTGGGCAATCTAACTAGCCCTCAGTAAAATCCATGTTATCAACAAACCCATTTAATGCACATTACCAAGTTTAAGTTTTGACTGAAATGCTAAAGCAGTATAAAAAATCCTTCTAGATATTCAAATAAATAAATATGCCCCAATGAATAAAATGCCACCGTGTGGACTAGGGTATAGCAACTGGCAGGAGAATACATGACTGAACATGATGGATATATGTTGATGGATGGGGGTAGATGAGAGTGCTGTACGGCATTGATGCCCCAATGTTACATCACAAATGCATGTAACCTCATTTGTACAGTGTGTGGAATATAGACACTACTGCAGAAGTTGCTTTGCTGTAGTCTAATGGTTAGAACACTACATTAGTAAGGAAAGAACCTGGGTTTGAATCCCCCTTGGCACCTTAAGAAATTTATGTCAATACATTGCCCAAAATAGCCAGCAGCCTGTTGTGACTGTAAGGCTGGCATTCTCATTAATATCAAATATTTATTTGTTATGATTGCATGTTCTGTCTGCCAGGTATTCAGATTGCCTGTGGGGTCCCAGAAATATGGCGCTGAGGTTGTAGTAAATAAAATACTTTTATAGGTATTATGCATTCACAAATATGCACACTGTCCATTAATTTCCCAGCTCAACATTATCTCCTAGACATGAACCAGTGACCACAGGATCTATAAGCCACAGGTGAGATGGCACAGCCATGTAAGCCAAATGGGAAAGCAAAGCACATACTGTGGTGTTCAAACTATGAGGTGATGCCAGGAGTAGGCCAGTGACATAGACCAACAACTGTTACATTTGCTCACTCTCCTAAGTCACCCACGGTCTGTAATGTAGCCTTTTAGTGTCTGTCCTCTCCCATGGCCTGTACACATTTCCCATGTTAAACGTGAATGTCATGTGACTAGCATGCCTATCAATGCATTGGTACATAGAGATGTTACAACTTTTACATTTCCACATTGGCGAAGGATACATAGCAAGACAGGTGCGACAGAAATACAGCAGTCTGTGATTCTGACAGATGCATACCCTAGCTTGGACCCTACCCATGACCACATATACTTACATCCTACCCATGACCACATATACTTACATGGATTGACACACCCACATTCACATATGTGAGCTCTGTGGCACATAACACATGGCCAAAAAAAACCCCACTGGTTTGAGGCCAGCCAGTGTCCCAAGAATGATATGTGAAGGTGTATTAGGTTTCAAGCACCTTTGAAACTCATCACCTGAAAGATCAAACCTTCCTAACTCCTATAGAAAAGGTACAGACAAGCAGCTTCCAATCTGTCTCTTTTATAGTGCACTGATGCAGCAGGTGTTACCAAGAAGTGCTGCTGAGCATGCGTTAATGACTTCAAAGCCTGAAAGCAGCCTCTGAGCCAATGTATTGGGCGGGGACTGTCATGTGTATGATGTATACCACATGTCCCACAGTTCTCCACCTATATTTGTTTCACTGCTGCCGCGCCCTCTTTGCTACACTTTGGCTCACCAAGATGTCATGTCTGCGTTAAGTGCTTTTCTACTTGCTGAGGAAAGTATTGTCCCAAGGCCAGTAGACCAGGCACTCCTGCCCTTCCACAGCTGGGGGATGACAATGTACAGGTGCAACAACCTGGAGAGCAGAGGCGCTTGTGTCCTCGGAGAAGGGAGGTGGGCCCCAGAAGGGCACGTATATTCCGGGATAGGGCCACCCTCCTTGGCCTTCCTTTGTACCAAGTCATCTCCCTGTACAGACTGAGCTCAGGGCCTATAAGAGAGCTCTATGAGAATCTGAGAGCTGACCTTGAGCCTCTAACTGCTCGGTCACATGCCATACCAGGTTTTGTCAAACTCCTGAGTCCCCTACATTTTTTTGCCTCTGACTGCTTCCAAACATCAGTGGCTGCAGTGGGAGGAATAACCTGCTCCATCTTCTTACAATGTCTCCACCAGGTAGTGCAAGCCATGGAATGGAGGAATAGCCTACTGATTAGAGCACTGGCTTAAGTACCAAGTGACCAGGGTTTGATTTCCACTAGCATGCCTTGTGGCTTTGAGCAAATCACTTAATCCTCCATTGCCTCTGAAAAATCCAAGTTATCAAGGCCCCTATTTAATGTGCATTGCCCATTTTAAGATACAATGCAAACCACTTTGATTGAAATGCCAAAGTGGTATAAAAAAACCTGTTAAACAAATAAATGACCAGCCAGGTAAGGAATGACTTAGTATTTCTACATTCCAGGCAACAATGGGTGACCCTCAGCCAGCAGTTTGAGAGAACTGCAGGGATGCCACATGGGATAGGAGCAATTGACTGCACACATGCAGTACTGACACCACCAAGAGACGGGGAAGCAGGTGGTGTGATGCAAATATGTGCGTACTGAATGTGGTTCCCAGGTTTGCAAGGTCCACCCATGACTCCTATATCCTGAAACACTCTGTACTCTTCCAGCAGTTTGAAGACAGACAGTGTAAAGACAGCATATTGCTGGATGGGTGATCTCTGAAGTTTCCATACTATGGCTAGTGATAGTGAAACAATGACAAGCAGGCTACATCCTAAAGTAATCTGACAGTATAGTATGCATTGCTACACAGAGAATATTTCCTTGCAAAAGTAGACCAGGGACTGTCCTTGAACCCCTACAATTCCCAACTCAATGCACACTGTTAGGAAGGTTCATGCTGTTCTGTCATCTGTGACTGAGGGCAGCTGTGTGTGTGTCACATGCTCATCCTACCTGAACAGTGAATAGCTAATGCATTGCCAATATCCTCAAGTGTATGAAGCTCAAAATGCATTGTGGGAGGACAGAAAAGCACAGTCAGGACAGATGACCTGAGAATAGGATTCCAGTAGCTGTACTGCTGAACCAAAGTATATGGTATTTGGAATTAGCTAAGCCACACCGAGCCCTACCTTGGAAACCTTTTCCTTCTATTTCCATGTACACTTCTCTGAATCCCCAGAAACATGAGCCATATGTGAGTCAGGGCAGCTGGGAGTGTGTTAAAAACTCAGCCTAACTGCAGAATGAATGACTCTGGCCTTGTAATGTCTGCAAGAGTATTCAGTAGGGATATTGGTAGTGCAAAAATGCACAGCCAGGGTACATTAGAAAATTATAAGACAGGGTAAGATGGAATGAGGAAGACTGGCACACATTCAACTGACTTTGCTATGTTGAATGTTTTGAAACCCCAGCCATTGCAGACATCTCTGCAGCAGAGATCCTGAAAGCACATCAGTACCTCATTAATGGTACACATTGACTGACTGGGCCACAGCTACCCATCCCCCATCCTAAAACGGTCATGCTGAACACAGCCACGTAAAGCTTGGACAGTTACAATTGTTTCCAGGGTCTAAGGTGTGGGTCGGCCACTGAAGCCTTGCTGAATATGGAAGCAGGATGCATCACGGGGACTGCAGTCAGAATCATAATGTGTAGGATGACCTGACAGAAAAAATACATAGGAGTTGCCACCTTTCAAAACCCCATATCTCCTGTAATACACTGATCCTAGTAGATATACTGTAATCTGTATTTCACATAGGGCTACAATGATCATTGCTGCCAGTGCTTGCTTTCAAACATTCCCCAGCAGATGCAATTAGCAATGGCGAGCTGGTGTCACACCAGGGACAGTAAGTAACATGTGTAAACAAACAAGGTACATTTTAAACAACAAGGCCTATGAAGGGCAAATGCTCATACTGCACATAGGGTAAGATGTGAATCTTTGACACCCTGACATTTACACAGATGCCCGTCCTCCAAAACAATCAGCTCCATGTGGAGGGATACCAGTCACTGTAGTTGTCAGAGATTTGTATTCCAAAACCTAGGTTCTGTGGGCTGACCTATGGTCCAGATCTGCAGGTACATGGTGTTTATTGTGGTGGAGAGCCTCCCCACCACCTTGAACCTCATTGCCATTATACCCTCTGTCATCAGTCTGCCTGTGAATTTGTGAAAAATCCTAACAAAAATAAAAGAGGGAATCATTCAGAGGCAGGCAGGATAGGCCAATAATGAGATAACAATGTAGTGAGCCTCCACCTGAATAGCCCACACCTGCAATAGTGGATGCAGTCACAGAGGAGGTGAAAGAAACTTTAGTAGGAATGATGCCATGACCTCTGTCAAGTGACATGTTTGTGATCAAATGTGCTATAGGCTACAACCAGTAGTATATGCCATGTTTGCAAATGAATGAGGGAAACCCCATGATGCCTGCTTAGATGAAAGATTACAGTATGAAAGCAGATGTGTGTTTGCAGCTGCTGTATCTGTGTCCTTCACACCAAAGTACACAGTATTGTGCTGTATTGTGTTAATCTGTGGACCTTATAATGTAGATGTCTCTTTACATAGAAATATAGAAACATCGAAAAATGATGACAGAAAAAGACCACATGACCTATCTAATCTGTCCGTCCATATCCACAACTACAACAGTCCCATTTTTTCCTCTCGAGATCCTCTGTGTTTGTCCCATGCTTTTTAGAATTCAGATACTGTCCTCATCTCTTTCACCTCCACTGGGAGACTATTCCACGGATCTACCTCTCTTTCCATAAAGAAATATTTCTGCATATCACTCCTGAATCTATCCCCTTTCACCCTCAACCCATGTCCCCTCATAGCATTTTAATAGCCACCCTCTGTACTGACTCCATCCTGTTTATATCCTTTGGAAGGTGTGGTCTCCAGAATTGCACACAGTACTCCAAATGAGGTCGCATCAAAGACTTATACAGAGGCACTGTCACCTCCATTTTTCTGCTAGCCATTCCTCTCCATATGCACCCAAGCATCCTTCTAGCTTTTGCTGTCGCTTTTTCTACCTGTTTAGCTACTTTAAGATCATCAGATACAACCACACCTAGGTCCTGCTCTTCTTTAGTGGACAAAAGTACTTCACCCCCTATACCAGTGATGGCTAACCTTTTTGAGCCCGAGTGCCCAAACTGCCGCACAAAACCAAAGAATTTCCTCAAAGTGCCAGCACGTCAATTAAACCTTAACAACAAGATTTTAGTATCTAAAAACTCTTTATAAAGTTGCCTGAACTATGTAACATCATTTGTAAAGGTTGGAATCTTTGTATTGTCAGAGAATCAATTTGATTCTCTCTCTACATCTGCTTTAACATAATAATCTTTCTCCTTTTGCTCTTTCCTCATTCCTATTTCATCCACTCAAATTTTACCCCTTCATTCTCAATCCCCACTTAGTCTCCCAATACCCGGCCAATTGTACATTTTTCTTCCCTCCCACACAAAATATTTTTCCCCTCTCCATTTCATTCTCCCAGCCCCATCCCCTTCTAATCTCCCCCAACATCAGCTCCCTTTTAGTTCCAGCCCCACCCAGTATCCGCTCCCTTCTAGTCCCCTCATTAGTCCATTTCCAGTCCTAGCTCCCCCATCCATTTCCAGTCCTATCCGAGTCCCTTCATCAGCTCATTTCCAATACCAGCCTCCCATCAGCCCATTTCTAGTCCTTTCCTAGCCCCACCATCAGCCCATGTTAAATCCTAGCTTCCCTCCACTCAGCCCATTTCTAATCCAAGCCCCCCATGAGCCTACTTCCAGTTCTAGCCCCTCCATGAGTCCATTTCAATCCAAGCCCCCACCACAGCCCATTTCCAATCTTAGCTCCCCCCAACACCCAATTCTCAGTTCTATCCTAGCCCATCCATCAGCCCAGTTCCTGTCCTAGCTCCCTCCCCTAAGAGCCCATTCCAAGCCCCCCTTCCCATCAGTTATTTGCAGTTCAAGCCCCCTTCCACTCAGCCCATTTCCATTCCAAGTCCCCCTCCCCATTAGATATTTGCAGTTCAAGCCCCCCACTTCCCCTCAGCCCATTTCCATTCCAAGCCCCGTCCCCATCAGCTATTTGCAGTTCAAGCCCCCCACTTCCCCTCAGCCCATTTCCATTCCAAGCCCCATCCCCAACAGCTATTTGCAGTTCAAGCCCCCTTCCACTCAGCCCATTTCCAGTCCTAGCAACCCCCCCAACCCATTACCAGTCCTAGCCCCCCATAGCCCACTCCCAGTCCTAATCCCACCAGCCCATTTCCAGTCCTAATCCCCCATCACCCAATTTTCAGTTTAAGCCCCCCCATAGCCCATTACCAGTCCTAACCTCCCCATCAGCCCACTCCCAGTCCTAATCCCCCATCACTCAATTTTTAGTTTAAGCCCTCCCATAGCCCATTACCAGTCCTCACGACCCATAAACGCACTTCCAGTCCTAATCCCACCAGCCCATTTCCAGTCCTAATCCCCCATCACCCAATTTTTAGTTTAAGTCCCCCCAGCGCCCATCACCACTCCTAACCCCCCCAGCGCCCATCACCATTCCTAACCCCCCAGCCCAGCGCCCATCACCACTCCTAACCCCCCCAGCCAGCCCAGTGCCCATCACCACTCCTAACCCCCCCCAGCCAGCCCAGTGTCCATCACCACTCCTAACCCCCCCAGCCCAGTGCCCATCACCACTCCTAAACCCCCCAGCCCAGCCCATCACTACTCCTAACACCCCCCCCAGACCAGCCCAGCCCAGCCCATCACTACTCCTAACCCCCCCCAGCCCAGCCCATCACCACTCCTAACCACCCCCCAGCCCAGCCCAGCCCATCACCACTCCTAACCCCCCCCCAGCCCAGCCCAGCCCAGCCCATCACCACTCCTAACCCCCCCTCCAGCCCATCACCATTCCTACCCCCCCCAGCCCAGCCCAGCCAAGCCCATCACTACTCCTAACACCCCCCCCAGACCAGCCCAGGGAAAATTAAAAAAAAAAGAAAACCTGTCTGCTGCCGCTGTCGGGGCCGCCGCGGCAGAATCGAGCGTGCCGCGGGGCCCCCCTGTACCCAGCAGAGCCTGCCCTCCCCGTAGCAGCTCTCTCTTTGGAGCTGCAGTCAGACGCGCTGGCTTGCAGAGCGCGAGGGAAGAGTTTCTCCCTCGCTGCTCTGTTAAGCCCGCGGGGGCTGATGGGAAGTTCCCATCAGCCCCCACGGGCTTAACAGAGTCGCGAAAGGGAAACTCTTCCCTTCGCGCTCTGCAAGCCGGCGCATCTGACTGCAGCTCCAAAGAGAGAGCTGCTACGGGGAGGGCAGGCTCTGCCGGATACAGGGGGGCCCCGCGGCACGCTCGATTCTGCCGCGGCGGCCCCGACAGCGGCAGCAGACAGGTTTTTTTTTTTTTTTCCAATTTTACTTAATTGCGGACCTTCCTGCGTGCCAGCTGCAAGGCCTTCGCGTGCCACAGCTGGCACGCGTGCCATAGGTTCGCCATCGCTGCCCTATACTATATTGCTCCCTTGGATTGCTGCAGCCCAAATGCATGACCTTACATTTTTTAACATTAAAGCTCATCTGCCAAATTCTACACCATTCTTCAAGTTTAGCTAGATCCCTCCTCATGTTATCTACACCTTCCTGGGTGTCTACTCTATTGCAGATTTTGGTATCATCGTCAAAGTGGCAATCCTTACCTGACAGCTCTTCTGCTATATCACTAACAAAGATGTTAAAAAGAATCGGACCAAGGAGAGATCCCTGGGTTAAACCCTGGTCAATACTGTGGTACAGTGTGACACATGCTGACTGCTGCAATGGATCTTGGGTGAGACTATAGATGGGTTTCCAGTACATGCTTACTATGGCAATGAGGTTACAAGAGATGGGGCTGTTCTGTGGAGCTACTGTGACTCTTAACATGGCCATGTTTTTCTGGAATCATCATGCATGATTTGGAGATCCTAGTCAATAGCACTGTACAACTCTATCATTAAGAATGTGACTGCAGCTACATATGTATACATTGAACGAGTGGAAGGTGTGACCTACCTCCCAATGTGCTGGTCACTGAGGGATTTTCTATGTTCATCATCATTGGGATGCATAGATGCTATGCTGGAAGACCAGCAAGTTTGTGCAAGCAATTGCAGAGTACATCTGAATGAGAATGGGGATAAGACAGCACTGGCTGCAATGATCACTTTGGGAAATCTGAAGAGATAGAACCCCAGCTACATGACTTGGGTCTTAGCAGAGCTGTGTGCAAATGATAGGGAAGGCAAGAGAAGTGGGCTGTTCATAGTCAGTTATGTAACACTGTGACATCTTGAATGAAAGACACATAAAGCATCATCAGAGTATAGTCACAGAGGCTGAACAATCTCTCACTATTGGGCCTTCAGAATGCCGATTCCCTAAATGAGACACAGCACAAGAATAGACAACTCTACCCTTCAAAGGCAGAACTGTAATCAGGTGCTTTTTTGTCAAGGCACCCAGTAGAAATATTGGATGTTTGTGGAGACATCTGGCCTTAAAGAACTTCCCTTGCCACCATGCCCTGCAGACATCATTACAGCAAATTTGTTCTAGTCCAGGTCTACCTTGGTTTTCAGACTTCAAGTCGCATGCATTTAGCTAATTTATTTATTTAATGTCTCTTCTATACTGCGCTCTTTAAAAATCAGTGTGGTTTACAGGTAACAGATTTGTGCAGTGCAGGCAGGCCTACACTGGACTTACAATAAACAGGGGATTATATACAGGGTTAACAGGGTAACTATGTACAAGATAACTTGCTGTCATATGTTATGAGGCCAGTGGTCTCGTTTTCCTTAACCCCTCATCTGTCCACATATGCAATGTATGTTATAATATCACATTCTCTGTTATCGTGTGATGCAGGATATGGTTGCTGAGCATGGGTTCAATTCCCACTCACACTTCTTGTGGCCTAGGGCAAGTCACTAACTCGCAATTACCTCAGAAAATTCCAAGTTATCAATGCCCCAGTTTAATGTACATTACCAAGTTTAAGTAACTATGTAAACCGCTTTGACTTAAATGATAAAGCTGTATAAAAGACCTATTAAAACAAATAAATAAATACCTTGTGCTCATGTCTCAATCCACATATTGACATGTAGAACAGGTTCCACTTCATTAACTCACCCACACTGTACACATGTGAAATTGTGAATGGGCAAGAGGTATGGGAAAAGTATGTCACAAGCGTAGACAACGACATGGTACACTCTGTCACCCACCATCGAATGTGTATCCAGATGTACAAGACTGCAGTGAGGTCACACATTGAGGCTGGAAATCACACGCAATTGCAATCCAGACTGTACATTCTTCAAAACATACAGATGTGAGACCATGTCAGTGAGAATCGGGGATGGGTGTACAGCACATTAGTTAGGAGTGTGATTGCTCAGTTGACTGTACTGTACATTGTTTGTGGAAACCAACTCAGTTGTGCCCTCCATATGTAATCCTCATGGGAAATAATGGGCCCCTGAGCAGTACTTAGCTAACATCTAGACAAAGGATTTCTCAAACTGTATCAAGAATCTAAGCATGGGGCCGACATACAGCTATATGTATGAACAACTGAAGTATACCTCACTGATCTGCATTAGCACACATGTGAATACACATGTTCACGAATAGCATATATCCAAGCTGCCTAATGCAATAGGCTGTTCCCTGAGGAGGGGCAGGTACCAGTAATGAGGTCCTGTATTGCTATTTACTCTGTTGGATAATGGTGATAAATGTGCCATCCCATGTGAGCCCTGTATCTTTGTATCTGATGTAGCGACACCTCAGGACCCATCAGCTCCAAAATATACACCATACAGCACAGCAATGGCCACACTGAACTGAGAAGTTCCACAACATGTCATGACATATAGGTGAGGTATACACTCCGCAGTTAGCTAGTGGCAGTTGAAATGCCGCATTATCTTACCAATGATGGGGGTGAATGTAGAAGGCCTCCCTGTTAAATGAAGGTGTATGTCCCTTTTTCAGATCCATGGTTCGGCTTCTGTATTATGCAGACAGTACCACATGGACATTCAGAAACATCTTATGATGGTGAGCCTTTCAAGTATGTATGATTGCATAAGGGGGTGGTAATGATATATGGGGGCTCTCTCATCAATATAGACTTTTACATGTATCAAAAGAAAGTACTGCAGCTATTAAGTGCAACTGCCTGTGTCCAACATGAGCACATACGGGAATGGGAGGCACAATAGGATACTTCAGGATGATTTGTGGCAATTGCTTTATGAAGCAAAGGGAAATCAGCTATGGACAGCCATCACAACTCTTTCTGATACACAGAAGGAGCTCCTACCTTTCCTAAAGGCCAAATACAGGAAATAGTAGGAAACTTGACTCTGCTCAAAATGTTGTGTGACCATATCACAGAAAGATGTTCCCTGCACATCACAGCTACAACTCTGACGTGCCTCATGTCCAAGTCACATGTTCCACATGCACGTGTATGCTGACTACTTCACTAAATGCAAGCCTGTATGGGCAAGTACGTGGGATACCTCATCACATGTGTCACTGTCGATTGTCACCTCTAGTGTGATAACACAGAAAGACACATTTGCACATACTCCCCCATTTTGGCATGGTATATGCACTAAGTGTTGTGTCTCCTGCCATTGGAAATATCATTTTTTGGAACACATACAAGAATGAGATATGCTATCTGGGAAAAGGGTCCTGCTATGTCTAAAAGACTGGGCCTCCTCCACTAAAGATGCTGTTTGTGAGGGTTATCTGTCTATCTGTGTAACATGCTATAGTTACCCATCTGGCAGTTAAGCATGAGAACAATGAGATGTATAGTTGACATGTGCATCTCAGACTTTATGCAGATATGTATGGAACAGTTCCACGCTTTCTAGAAGTGCCCCAAGGTTACATGAATCCCTGGATATTCTGTAGTGCAATGTAACGATTGTGAGAAATGATGTTGGAACATACTATGTGGGTATGATGCAAGAGGAAAGGGGCAAAAATGCATGACTACATGAGCTTATTCTGCTTGGAGACAGGATACATGATTACATATCTGTTATACTGACGTGCACTGTGTTGCTGTTGGCCAGATAATTCTATCATGCATTAGAGTGTGCATCTCCCTGTACTTATCCTTACTGTCTCTCACACATTTCCTGCAGGTTTATGGGTATGCACTGGAAGTAGTCGCTGTCCCATAGAGATGTTGGCTCTTACAGGGGAACAACAATGTTGGAGAACAGATTGCCATTGATACAATACAGATCTGAGCACATCAGCATCATACATGTCCTACCCCAATGCCACAGGTTGTAAGGGCATTTGGATCTCCAAATAGGATCTACACACATGTCATGTAACATGTCAATAGGTGATACTATTCTAATGCCCCTGTTGCAACATATTCCTGTCTCCCATGAACATTTCACAAAGAGACTAGGGGAGTGCCTAGTATTAATGTATCACAGGTCTGGGGGTCACTCCTCACAACTCTGACGTTGCCCATGGAGCCGGTCCCACATGAAGCCAGAACATTGTATGTACTCTGTAAGGAGATGAGGCACACACATCAGTGTGAGGATCAGTAGGGAAACAGTATCTGCCTCACAAACCATAATTTGTAACAATTGCAGTGTACACTGGTTGTACCGTGTGTTTATTGCTGCCTCATGAGGCGCTCCTCTCGCTCTCCTGATGCACTCTGCTTGTACAATTCATACCTACAAACTCACCGGAGAATGACAATTGAGAGAAAAAAAAAATTCCACTCAGATGCACTAATGAGGTCCTTAAACAAGCCACATGACCTCTTCAATATAGTTAAATCCTTAACAGGTGACCCAACCACAACCCAAACACCTATGCCACACCCCCAAGACTATGCCATATACCTACAATCAAAAATGATACAGTCTAGTACGATTACCACAACACCATCACCTTCTACTCCACAGACCGTGGTCCAATTAGCATCGCTTGACAAATTTTCCCAGGTATCACACAAAGAGATCGAAGATACCATAGCAGCTATTAATTTAACTACTGCACCAAATGACCCCTGCCCAGCCAGGTGGATCAAAGAACTACGACATGAACTTAGCCCAACTATTAGCAAGATTGTCAATCACTCCTTCTCAACAGGATCCTTTCCTCAGAGCCTGAAATACTCATCCATCCGCCCGCTCCTGAAGAATAGTAAACTTGACCCAACAAAAGTTGAATCCTTCAGACCCATCTCCAGCATCCCTCTACTGGCAAAAATCATGGAAAAAGTAGTCCAGCGACAAATACAGCATCATGTTGACTCCGAATCCCCTTTGGACCCCTCACAACATGGCTTCAGAGAAGAACATGGCGTCGACACCCTTCTCACAACACTGTTCAATAGCCTAATCATAGGCATTGATAATATCCACCAAGGGTTCACTCTTATCTTTCTTGACATAGCTGCAGCATTCGATTCAGTAAACCACAATACTCTACTACAGCGCCTCCAAGACAAGGGAATCCAAGGACTAGCCCTGAAATGGTGTAAATCCTACTTATCTGATAGACAGCTGCAAGTCAGAACAGGAGAATCAACGTCTGATCTATTCCCCCTTAAACAAGGTGTCCCGCAGGGTTCCTCATTGTCCGCCTTAATGTTCAATATTTATATGCAGCCAATCTGCGATCTCATACGCACCTTCAACATACAATGTCTTGCCTATGCTGATGACATCCTGATGTTTGCCCCATTCAACATAAAACAACCAGATTTTACACCAATAGTTCACTGCTTTGAAGCTGTATCCAACTGGCTCCTCAATCAGAATTTACGGATAAACCATAACAAAACAGATGTTCTATTCATTACACGGAACCCAACATTCATACCACCTACCTCTCTCCAGGTAAACAATATTGAGTTGAAAGCACAACCCACAATTCGATACTTAGGAATTATATTAGATCAACAGCTTAATATGGCAGCCCACATTAAGAAAACAACGAGTGCAATCTACCACAAGATACGATCATTATGTAATCTCCGACCTTTACTTAACTACTCCGACTTCCGTACCATATTCCAAGCCCTGGTATTACCACACTTGGATTTCGCCAATATCATTCTACACGGTCTCCCGCAATCCACCATAAATCCCCTCCGTCTAGCCATGAATGCAGCCGCGAGAATCCTCGTAGGTGCTCCACGATCAGAGCACATAACCCCAATATTGATGAGCTTACATTGGCTACCCCTACAAGCCAGAACTCTATACAAGACCCTGGTCATGACTTTTAAAGCATTAAAGTGCCCATCTCAATCACCTCTCAGCAATATGATTCATATCACCCCAAATAACAGATCCAGGAGATCTGTTACATTAAACTCCATAGACCTACCAAAAGTCATCACAAAATGTTCTAAATCAACAGCCTCTAGAGCTTTCTCTCTGTTTTCACCCAGAGCCTGGAATGCCCTTCCACCCGAAATCAGAGCTATCTCAAGTCTGATTAAGTTCAGAAAGGCACTGAAGCACTATTTGTTCCTAACATACTACCCCGAAGCTACTCCATCTGAAAACAGCTCTCATGCAGATCTTTCATATTTGACCCCTGTAGAGAATGGATAATTACGATGATTATTACCTGCTCACTATTGGACATATTTATTCTCACTATATTTAGCATATTTACTCTTTAATTTAATTAACTTCTTATCCACGGCATTAATAATTAACCAAAATATCCATGTATATAGTTGCCATGTATATAGTTATTTATATATAATTACCATGTTTTACCAAGTTTATTTACCTTGTTCATTGTAAAAAACCAATGCTGTTTGTACCATTGTGTTTATATTTGTTCATGTGTAAACCGCACTGATTTAAGAGCGCGGTATATAAGAAAAATAAATAAATAAATAAATAAATAAATAAATCATGGTTGCTGAGTTACTTGTGATGTACAGGATGCTGACTGTTACTCCAAGGATTTATAAGAACACTGACTAACGACATATGAAATGTGTCATATACAGTTGTGGTCAACATTATGTCCACCCTTGCAGTTCAACCCCTTACCACCCAATATCTCCTTAAAGGAAGTAACCAGTGAAATGGCTTGCTACCAGATATATACACACATATGGGACGCACAGACCAATTACATAAAACCAGACAAATTTAAAAAGAAAATAGTAGGGATTAGTATCAACACTGGGCCATTGGAAGGGCATGGTTATTGGCACCCTTTTAAACAGTTCCAATCAGTTTTAATAGAGGAACCACATTCCCATTGCAAGGAAATCAGATGCATTGTGATCAATTCTCAGTCCTGACATGAATGATGGCTCCAATGTTTACTTTGGCCACATTCACTCCCTGTCCCATTCTCACAATGGGGAAGACAAGAGAGCTGCCTGAGCCCATCAGCAAAACCATCATCATCAGTTAGTGTTTGGAAGGATACATTTTATCATGAGTCCACCAATGATTAGCAGATATTGCTTGGATTAATGTGAGAGGCTAGCCATGGTGACATGAGGGGGGTACAAAAGCATATCTGTACTGGCAGAACCCTGTGCATTATTTCCAAATGATCACACTATAACCCTAAATAAACTTACTGGAATATGTAGAATTTCTATTCCAAGGCCACACAATAGACAGCAAGATCCACAGCAGATCGCTTGAGTTACAAGTTATCACTGAGAATCAATTGAGTACTGGACATTAAGGCCCTCAGATGGGCATGATCTTCTGACATTGCAACAATGGGCACATATCAAGCACCTTTGGGAAACACATCACATTCCCAGCAGAGGATCCATGAAATTCATAATGAGACCAGACATTGCTGGTCAGGCACATGATGGTTCTGGTCTTGTGGGTTCAACATTGGAGCACATGAGCTGGGACTACCAGACTAGGGAAATATCTTCATTGAGACCCTTGTGTCACATATTGTTTTATACATGTGCCCTAGTGGTGAAATGATCACATCACCATTTATGTCAACTGAGGTATAACACATTGTGCAATGGAACAAGCACTGTGTATAACTGTAGCCACGTGGATGGTGCTTGGCAACATATAT
Organism: Ichthyophis bannanicus; assembly: GCA_033557465.1. NCBI lineage: Eukaryota > Metazoa > Chordata > Amphibia > Gymnophiona > Ichthyophiidae > Ichthyophis > Ichthyophis bannanicus. The sequence continues at coordinate 1,312,697,998 of CM066032.1, forward strand.
CTGCCATTTCAAATAGCAGGTCCCTAGCTCTCTGTTGTCCATGATCGATGTCTGTTAGGGCACTAATAGGCATCACTTGCTCACCATAGTCCATCCCTGATCAGACCCATGCAGTGTTCACTTAGCAAGGATGTCCCAAAATGCAGATATCAGATATTGCCATATTGGCTGGAAACATCCTCAGACATACACTGTATGTGGCAATGATCACAGAGGAGGTGTCACACAGCCTGACTATTGTGGTGTCTATCATAGCTACATAGCAGACCCATTGATCTGCGTAGGTATAAGGTGTGGGATACTATGCATCAATGATCCCTCAAAAGATTGTTTGCTCTGCTGCTCTCCAGCAGCAGCATGCTGACTAGAGTAAGGAGCTGAAATTCAGTGTGATGGTTGACACACATAGGCATGCCCCAAGGTTCCTGTCTTTGTGGAGCAATCATAAGTTCACCCACGTTTTGCTTCACCCCACCAGAAAGTATAGCGTTGGAGAACTCTCAGACAGTACAAGGTGCTTGGAGGGAACATTGCAGTGCACACCCTATTGTGGCCTTCCACCCTATTGTGGAAGTCTTGGTGTGGTGCAATAATCTACTGGTGTTTGCACGTAGGCACAGTAGCAAAAATGTTCCACGTCCCCTGTCTCAGCTGCAGCTTGCACAATGCACAACATAGTCCAAAAGGTATTTATTGCAAATGTATGGAAACACCCACCTGAGCGGTCCTTATGGCTGCCCGTAGTGTAGGAGATGAGTTTGGACAGGACACCCTGCATGATGGTCCAATCGGCTACCTGGGGCAGCTTGTGTGCCTAAAACCTGGGCTACTGGGTAAGCAGGGTCCGCCATCTCTGCCATATGCACAGTTCACCTGACTTCCTGGGCTCTGTCCTGCACCTCTTAGGTCTGGCCACCTTCCATATCTGACTCTGATTCCAATTACATGTGGAGGTGAAATTCATCCTCAGCCTTACTCTCCCCAGCTGGCGAGTAGTGTCTTGTCCATTCTTCCCATCAATGCTCCTCATAGGTGGATGAACCTTCATTCACAGAGGAACTACCACCATGCACATCGCTGCCACTCAGAAATATCTCCTCCTCAGTAGAGTCCCAGACCCCATCCCCCAGGAGACTTTGTGCCTGTGTCTCCTCCATTGCTCCCATAGCTCCTGATATAGGTTCAGTTGGGGCTATTAGGACAACTGGGAAGAAAATCACACACAGATACAATCAAACATCTAACATGATGCACATATCCCCACATAGTGACAGTTTACAGACATGCTGCAAGTTCAGGTTGCCGCAAGGGCATTGATATCAGGTCTAAATGAGGTGAAATCACATCTCCAATGTAGGCCACATCGGAGCTACTGCATGTCCAAAGAACAAGGTGGGCTGCCTTCCAACCACAGGTGTGCAGAAGCAGGCATCATCATTACCACCATTCAGATTTAATGATCCCAACGACGGGGATGTGAACTGCTGCCTAGGTGCCTGAGATATTGCCATCCTGTCAGACACACATGGTGATTTGGTATCATCTGTTTCAGTTCCAACGTTACAGTGCTGCTGCCTGGGGCAGTCAGATCACTCACTAGCAACAACATGTTCCCTGTTCCTGTAACCCTCAGAGGTCATGGATCCAATGTCTGAGCGTTGTATTACATTATTCACTGCCCATACTAATGTGGGCTCAGTGACTATCCCCATGGACAATACTCATTCCTAGATATACCAAACTATCATGTTGGAAAGATGGTAGCACTAAAGGGACACACTGTGAGTATTGCTGCTAGTGCCAATTTGTTGCAAGTAGGATCTAAGGCTCCATGGTAGCTTTGTAGTTCTGTACAGGATTATCATTTCTCTGACTGTCTGTCTTGGCACAGCACAGAGACATGTGTACTAGCCTTTATGTCTACTCTGACAATCTGTCTGATGAGTCCAGGTGTCCGCTTGTGTGATGTCTGTGTTCTACAATGTCGTCATAACTGTGAATGTGGCTGGGCTGGTTTGTCACATTCTCCCACAACATAGGGAGGGGTTTGATTGTGACATATGTAAAGCTGTACATATCCTATGTGGATGATATGACAGAGCTTCCTAAGGGGTTGTTATCAGAACCAAGACACCTTGACCTGCTGTCTGTAGCCCCCATAAAAAAATATGCTTGCTATCTCCTCCTCACACGTGCCCTACTGCCACCTTGCAGTGGGGACTAGTGATAATTCCATGCATGACTTAGAGGAGCAGTTAAGACTACTCAGTAAATCAAAGGATATATTGTGGATGACTAGCTGTTGTGAGAGCTGTAACACATACTCCTTACAATATGCTCACATGTTGGCAGGCAGAACAGAGCACAAGCATAACTCATACATGTGACTACCATGAGGTATGCAGTGCAGACAATGGTTTGGCACATCAATGACAAGTGGAGAAATGCAACTATGGGCTGGACATAGTCACACTTCAGTGGGCAGAAAAGCATCATATGGTACCTACGCTACAAATCCATATGTTGCTGCCATTACACATAGCACTGCACATTTCCTGGGGAGGCTGACAAACAGTATAGTGCTGTGGGGTACTGCAGCATCATATGCTCTTATATGTGCATAGCAAATCTGAACTCAGCTAAGGTAACAGGTTTGTTGTGATCACAGCAATGGCAGGGTTTTATGTAGAGACATGCTGTAATGTCCCATTCCATTCCGTGGAGGAGTGGCCTAGTGGTTGGGGCAAGGTACTACAGGCCAGAAGGTTGGTGGTTCAAATCCCACTAGAGGACAGCAACCTTGGGCTGGAAGGACTGGGGTTTCTAGTACCGCAGGTGCTCCTTGTGGTCTTGGGCAAGCCACTTAACCCTCCATTGCCCATGTTCCCTGTAAGTATTAGTGCATGTGTCTCATATCCCCTTGTGTTAAATGTATCCCCCAACCGCTTTGACCCAGTGAAAAGTGGGATATAAATGCAGCTAAATAAATAAATAAAATAAATATATAGCTGACATTTTCAGCAGTATATGGAACAATGAGGTATGCATATCACATTTTGGGGTATTTTTGGAAGGATTCTTTTTGAAGCCTCATATCTATCTGAAGGGGGATAGCACTTCTTGGGGGGGGGGGGGGAGGTGTGGAGCCAGTGCCTGTTATGGGCTTGGATTCATATCAGAGCACTAAGCCCCAAGGCAAAGTCAGCTCAGAGGGGAAGCAGCACACTCATATACTCATTAGATCAAGATATTGTGCCTTCTCTCTCATGTAATGGAGAATGCTTCCATGGGATTTCACAGGGAGTCTGACAGGAGCACAATGCAAATTTGCGGTCATCTAGGTGCAGATGAACATGCTTCACCGCTGGCTACTGACACACCAGTCTAGGATCTGCATCTCGTTACCAGCAAGGGAACCTCAGGGTGTTGTCGGTGAGGTATACTCCCTCTTCCATACACACCAACCCAAAAAGCCACAGCAGCACATGTCAGATTTAGGCAATGCAAGCAAATCTGGTTCTGGCTTAGGTAATGAAGGGACATGTATGCATCATGGATGCCACCACACCATGGCCATGTATCAGACCTCATCTAGTCAATGCATTGACATGTCACTTCAGTCATTGATATGTGAGCATCTGTACCTGACACATGACTGCATTGATGGCACTGAGGAGAGCAATCCCAAATCAGGGGCTGCAAACAGCATAACACAATGTTCTCGGTAGAACACCATAGTGCTGTGCAAAACCCTAACTCCTGCCACTCAAAAAAGAGATCCTCACGTAACCTATCTAATATCATCAAGACCCCCCTTCATGCTCCCTCCTCTTCCCCTCCCTCATGTCCCTCAGGGAGGGCATACTCATCCAGAGACACTCATCCATACCCCGGCCCCTCTAGATCTCTGTACTACTCTGGAAATAGATCCTCATGTAACGGCCCCCCTAGACCGCTGCCTTACGCTGGAAAGAAATCCTCACGTAACTTGTCCAACCTCATCCCTCTTCTTTCCCCTTCCACTCTCCCATTCTCATGTGCCCTGTGGAATGCATTCTCAGTCTCTAACAAACTTCCTTTTGCTCATGATCTCTTTAACGCGCTACACCTTCTTGCCCTAACTGAGACCTGGCTCCTCCCAGATGATACCACATCCACTGCTGCTCTCTGCCACGGGGGCTACCAGTTCACACATACACCTCGATCCACTAGCCGCGGTGGTGGTGTTGGGCTTCTACTTTCTCCCTCTTGCCAATTCCAACCCCTCCTGCTGCCTCAGTCACACTCCTCCCTCTCATTTGAAGTCCACTCCATTCGCCTCTTTACACCAGTTCCCCTCCGAGTAGCTGTTATCTATTGTCCACCCGACAAATCCAAATCGACCTTCCTTACTGACTTCGACTCTTGGCTTTCTGTCTTTATGGATCCCTCTTCCCTCACTCTTATTCTTGGCGATTTTAACATTCACATTGATAACCCCTCCGATCCCCATGCTTTAACACTAGAAGCCCCAAAGTGTGTCAATTGACGCAAATGCATCTTCGAAGTTGTTAGAACCATGTCAGTCATGTTCAATGACTTTGTTAGCAAGGTCAAGATGTTCAAATATGTGCATCAAAAATTAATGTCAGATGCACCACCTAGCGGGAAAATGAATGTATACCTAGAAGCCCAAAAGTACTTTAATTGACCGACTCAATTGTCTTGGATGCATCAATTGACGTACTTTGGGGCTTCTAGGTATAAATTCAAGTCACCACTAGGTGGGGCATCTCGATCACTGTTTACAGTTTTACTCCGACATTACAAACAATAAACACATGATGACATCATGTAATGACATCACATACTGCACGCATTTAACAAATAAGTAACTTCACATTAATTCACATCTGCATTTCATGCTAAACGCAGTCGTTGTAATAATGCGTCAATTGACGCACTTTGGGGTTTCTAGGTAAAATTCCTTTTGGGGCTTCTAGTGTTAAAGTTCCTTGCCCTCACCTCCTCATTCAACCTCCAACTCTGCTCCACTGCCCCCACCCACCTGCATGGCCACTGCCTTGACCTGATACTCTTCTCCAATTCCTCTCCCTCAAACTTCCACAACTCAATCCTTCCCTCATCAGACCATCACCTTTTAACCTTTAATCTTCAGCTTCCGCTGTCTCACCCTCATTCTGTCTCCCCCAACCTATTTAGAAACCTTCATAATACTGATCCCTTGACTCTCTCCTCCACCATTTCTCCATCCCTTTCCTCCATTATGTCCTCCAAATTCGTTGACTAGCCAGTTTCCTCTTATAATGCTGCACTATCCTCGGCTCTTGACACTCTTGCCCCACTCAACCCACGCCCTGTCAGGCGTTCTACTCCCCAGCCATGGCTCTCATCCACAACCCGCTATTTATGCACCTGTGCCCGTTCTGCTGAACGTGCTTGGACCAAATCCCACTCCCCTGAAGACCTTCTTCACTTCAAATTCATGCTTGGCTCCTTACAGTCAGCCATAGCACTTGCCAAACAAGAATACTACATCCATATGACTAACTCCCTTGCCTCCGATCCTCGACACCTCTTTAATACTCTCAGTTCTCTCCTCAAGGTGCCCTGCCCACAGTCCCGCCCTCCCTTTCTGCCCAAACCCTAGCCGACTACTTCCACGAGAAAATTCACAAGATTACCCTCCAATTCCCCATTTCCTCATCTACCTCTCCCCCTCCTCAATTCTCCTCTCCCATCCATACTTCCCCTGCTACCCTATCCTCCTTCTCTATGATCTCCGAAGAGGAAACCACGCTCCTTCTTTCCTCCTCCAAACCCACCACCTGTTCCACTGACCCTATCCTCACCCATCTCCTACACCCCATCTCCCCCACTGTTGTCCCCTCATCTCTCACATTCTAAACCTTTCACTATCCACTGTAACTGTCCCCGTAGACTTCAAAAATGCTGTTGTCACACCTCTCCTTAAGAATCCCTCTCAATCCCACCTGTCCTTCTAACTATAGACCCATCTCCCTCCTTCCCTTCATATCTAAACTACTAGAATGGGCAGTCCATCACCGCTGCCTCGACTTCCTCACCTCCCAGGCCTTCCTGGACCCACTACAATCCAGCTTCCATCCCCTACACTCCACTGAAACGGCTCTTACAAAAGTCTCCAATGACTTGTTCCTGGCTAAATCTAAGGGCCTTTACTCAGTCCTCATCCTTCTCGACCTCTCCGCTGCCTTTGACACTGTTGACCACAATCTTCTCCTCACCACCCTCTCCTTGCTTGGTTTCAGGGGCTCTGTACTTTCTCCTCCTACCTCTCCCATCACTCCTTCAGTGTATGCTCTGGTGGATCCTCCTCCTCTCCCACCCCGCTCCATGTTGGTGTACCCCAAGGATCCGTCTTGGGCCCCCTCCTTTTCTCCCTCTATACCCAATCCCTTGGCACACTTATCTCCTCCCATGGCTTTCAGTACCATCTCTATGCCGACAACTCCCAAATCTACCTCTCTACACCTAATATCTCTCCAGCAATCCAGACCAGGATCTCTGCCTGCCTTTCTGACATTGCTGCCTGGATGTCTCATTGCCGCTTGAAGCTGAACATGGCCAAGACTGAACTCCTTGTCTTTCCCCCCTACTCCTCCCCTCCTCTTCCCACCTTCTCAGTCTCCGTAGATGGTTCTATGATCCTTCCTGTTCCCTCAGCCTGCAATCTGGGAGTTATCTTTGACTCCGTTCTCCATCTCCACACATATCCAGCACGTAGCTAAGACCTGTCGCTTGTTTCTCTACAACATTAGCAAGATTCTCCCCTTCCTTTCCTTTCTGAACACACTACCAAAACCCTTATCCACTCCTTAATCTCCCCTCGCCTCGACTACTGCAACCTACTCCTTGCTGGTCTTCCCGCTAGCCATCTCCTTCCCCTTCAATCTATACAAAATCATGCTGCTCGACTAATCTTCCATCAATCTCGCCATGCCCACATTACTCCTCTTCTCAAGTCGCTTCACTGGCTCCCTGTCCAATTCCGCATCCAGTTCAAACTTCTCCTGCTGACCTATAAATGCATTCACTCTGCGGCCCCTCAATACCTCTCATCTCTTATCTCTCCTTACACCCCCTCTCTGGAACTTTGCTCTGCTAACAAATCACTTCTATCTAGGCCTTTCACTCGCACCACTAACTCCCGACTTTGCTCTTTTCACCTTGCTGCACCTTACGCCTGGAACAGCTTACCTGTGTCTATGCGCCAGGCACCCTCCCTGGCCCTCTTCAAATCCAGATTGAAGACCCACCTCTTCACTGTCACTTTCAGAGCTTGACTTCTTTCTCTTATCCTCTTAACCTTACTCCCATCAATATTCATGACCAAACCTGACTCCCACCAATTTTCATGACTGAATTGTAAAGACTATACTGTGCTTTGCACCGAATTGACTATTGCTCTGTATTGTCTCAACTAGATTGTAAGCTCTGAAGAGCATGACTCTCATGAGCAGGGACTGTCTCTTGTATGCATGCCTGTACAGCGCTGCATGCGTGGCGCTATATAAGTGATAAATAGTAGTAGTAGCAGTAGTATGTTACTTGGCAATTGTGTAGGCTGCACAGTGGCCAGAACAAGATGAAGGGCATCCACAGCTGACCTGCACTTCACAATCCCCTAGCCCAGTTAGGTGTCCACAGTCCACATTCCATCTTGGAAGGGGACATATGGGAGATATGTCAGTTCTTCAATGTGCCCTTCCCCTGGGCACTTCTCAAAAGGTGCATAACCCCATCTGTCAGTCCCTGCTGCAATGTGAACATAGTCATAGGAAACTCTCTGTTGCTCAACATTCTTCTATCATGTGCAACAACCCAGTGTGGTAGTTGCAGCAACCGAATCATGTACGCATCATAAGTGAGCGGGAAGCATGGAAACACAGACAGCCCATGTGCACTTTCATTTACAACACTGTATGACAGACAGCTCCTGTCTTGCACAGTAGTAGTAGCTGTAGCTACAACATCAGGACAATGGGGGTCACTGTTGTGTGATGTTACATAGGCAGCCTTGTTGGAGCCTCTTTTTTGGAACAAGCTTGTATCACCTGTGTAATTCAGCTTTACATACAGCTCTCAGCTAGGCAGCATCAGTGCTCAGACCACCATCCCTCACCTGCTGCCAATGGTTATATTGCAGTGGCAGCTTTCAAGAGGAAACCACAGGACATTGACAATGTACTCAGAGTTGTCTCTTGACTGACCACTTGATTTTCAGAAGCTGCCTAGGTACAGGTTATATGTGCAAAGCTGCAAGCACAGAGGATGTTTGAGGACATTACCAGCAAGGTGGTGGTGCATCTAAGGACAGGTTAGGTATGTACAACAAGCCTGCTGTGGACAGGTCTCAGAACCCCTAGGGATTATCTCCTCTGCAAACATTGCAGAGGTATGAGAACGCAGGATGCATAACAGATGTATGCTGAGTGTGTATAGTTTGGGTTCATGGTTGGATCTGGGTGAAGGATGGGGGGTTACATTGAGGGGTAGTGGAAGGAGAGTGAGGACCACAGTTGTGAATTGGAGAGGTTGGAGAGGCATAGATGCAGGTGGTGAGGATTTAATTGAGGATAGGGTAGCCAATCACAGAGTGATAAACAGGTGAGGATGTGGGTGAGACAGCTCAGGGGTTGCAATGTGGGATATGTGCCCATATTTATGGAAGGCTGGGAAATGGTGTGTTGTCCTCTTTATGGCAAGATCTACTTCATACATATCAGGAGGAGTGGTTCTGCTTACCTCATTCAACTTTCTAAACTCTGGAGGGAACAGCATAGCAGCTCATGGGCAGGTCTCATGACACCCAGAACCCCACATGGTGAGGTGTGCATGTTATCTCCCTTTGAGCCACAGTGTTGTTCATTGGCTGAGACATGGCAGGCTATCCTGCATCTCTTATGCAAGCCTGCTACAGATGTCATGACTGTCCAATAGAAACCTGAGACTCCAATAACATTGTGATATCCCAGGATTCCATAACCTATACTGTGTAAGCAGTATTCAGAATGTCAGCATCATAGCTGATAGCTACAACATCTGTCCACACTGCAATTATGTACAGCTATGTTTCCCCCTGCATTGTTTCATGGCTGCATCCTGACACATGGACACAATAGCTCTACACAAGGGAAACCTTATTACCATGGGGGAAGTATCAGAATACAGGTTAATGCAGGGACAGCGGTATTCTACAGGGCCATTCCAGGGATGGTGAGGGAATTTGATTTGAGTGTATGAATGACTGCAACAGTGGGGATAGGAACCACATTTCCAATGAGACATGCAGTGAGAAATGGCTGGGGGAGTTGGGGGGAAGGCATTATCCAAGCTAACCTTCAAGCCATGAGGTGGAATGTTTCCATCGGGTATAATTCTGTATTTGAGACTGCAGGGTGGCAAGTATAGCAGAATGCTGGAGAACACATTTGAGTGATGGCTAGTGGGTAGCAATTGCAGGGTTGCATTGTTAGATATGTTGATGTATGGGATGGACAGCTTGTCAGGGGCCTCTGGGTAGTTCAGCGGGGTGCAATGTGGGATGTGGAGCACTGATTCCAATACGGAACATCATGGAGACACATTCCATTCCCAGTGCAAGGCAATGTCTTACATAGTGGTGGTATCAGTTAGGCTTCCTTCGATTGGATAACCTTGCAACTCAGGCCACAGACAGAAATGGGGAGCTTTTACAAATCACAACACATTTCAAAATGTACATTGAAACAATACAGATCTCAACACACAGACTATTATACCTGATTCCTGATGGCTTGTGTCCAGGTCAGGTGGCATTCTGGCAATGTAGATGATGCCCAGTCGCTGTACCAGGTGCTCCTCAATGGCTGAGTTGATATCTGAAGGGGACCCCCACCACCAGTGCCCTGTGTATGTGCCCGCTCAGCACTGAGCTGTGACTGCAATGACCATTTAATATCATTGAACCTCTTGTGTATACTCTCAGTGTACTGTTCAGGCCCCTCCCCCCCCCCAACTGCCACAGCCTCTCTCAAATCTCCCAGATGGCATGCCATGCTGTGACTGATGTTTGGGAGCTGAAGCACAAAAAAAAATGCTCATAGTTGTCTAAGACCTTCTCCAGGAGCACTTCATTTTCTTCAGGATCAAACCTTGGTGCCCTCTTAAGGGACTCCTGATGGACTCTCTTTTTTTTCTTCTTCTGCAGCTGCCCCCCAGCCATGTATCCTGTGGATGGGCTCTGCTGTGTAGGACAGCATCCAGAGGATATCCCTGGCTTCTCACTGTCCCAGCCCTCACCTCTGCTCCACTCCTGTACGTCTTTGGGAGGGTGTTCAGCTGGGTGTCCTTCCCCATAGGATGTTGCTGGGTCCTGCCCTGCAACAGCTCTCTCACCAGAAGTTCCTTGCTCACCTGTAGGGTCCATTGCTCTCCTCATTCTGCAGCCCCTGGGACATTGTGAGGCTGGAGAACACCCTTTATATTAATGGGTGCTACGTGCACTTGCCCTGTGCACACAAAATATGCGCATGCCCCCAGAATGTCCATTGTTGCCCTGACATCTCATTGGCAACTCATGGGCATGGATTCCACGCTCAGGATATTTGGGCTAGATACCCGTCTGTGGAGGAATGTACACTGGCCTGCAGTACAGTAGAGGTCAGTGAACAATATTTGCTAGGATGATGTGGTCATATCTGTGTGTCCATTGTAGTTACACAGGAGATGTGTATGAGGGTCAGCTCCATGGCTCAAGATATTCCTACCAGACTAGGTCCACTCCAGGCTTTACCTCTTTGCATACAGGGAGATGTATCTCTCAGATCCACATTGCACTTCATGAAATATGCCAGACTACAGGTCCATACATGCTGTAGGGTTAATCCAGTACTGGATCTAGCCTGTTAACCACATGTTGGGCCTGCTGGCAAGCCTATGCGTATATCAGTAGTGCCCACTGGCTATGGTAATTTAACTGTGTCTGTTGGATGCAGTATTTGGCAAAGCAGTACTGTGGGTACAGGTTCTGGTCAAAGGTATTTTCATGTCAGGGACAAAGGAACGCTCATGTGCCAGGGATGGATCTGGAGGGGCAGTGGACTGGTTTCTCAGATACTTCTCACTGTGGTACCCTGCGTGTTCTGCACCAGCAGACTGTAGCCCACATCCTGGACAAGGATTCCCATACAATCCTCACACATATCACATCTCCTTACTGAACATAACATATATCCTGCTGCAATGAATCCATCATGTTTGTTGTTTTGCAGGGGCCAAGCCAAGGGCACAGGCAGGCAGGGATTAGCATAGGTGTACAGTTAGGTTTACTGACTTCTGGATGAACCTCCTGCCCTTAAGGCTACAGAAGTTGACCCAGATGATTTGCATGATGAGACAAACACCTGGTATAACTGCATTAGCACTCATATTGTGCCCTTCCCCCCTACACAGTTTGCACTTGTCCTATGTGGGGCCTATATTGTCTGTAGACACTGTGTCCTGGCAATGTTCAATGTATCCACAGATTTGCTGACATTAGTGGCTGAGGAACCCCGTTTGTGAACTGAGTATTGAGTAGGAAACTTTTGTGTATATTACCATTCTTCAGACCACTGATGATACAGCCTTTGACATGTGAACACTGATGTCTCCTTCCCCCCATGGCAGTGATGGTGCTGTGAAACTCCTGCCTCAATTATTTACAATGGGATAGGTACAATCTCTGAGGGCAGGGTCCCTTGTGTCGATGTGTAGTGTGTGTTCAGAGATAGCAGTACTCAGCAGCGCATGGCTGTGAAGGTGAACCTCAGGCAGTAGGGGTCAAGGGCCTATGACTGCTCCCTTCCTCAAATGCCACATGCTAAGTGTTGACTGACACTATTTCTCAGAGGTCACACACTAGGTCTGAAACTACATCCCCCAATGTTGTGACCACATATGGGTTCCTGAAGCAGGATTTGGCTAAAACATTGATGGTGAATCATATTGTGATAATTAGGGAGTCCTACATGAGTCTGTGCCTTGAACTGAGCCAGGGTGGCCCTACGGTATCTCCACTCATGACACATACAAGCCTGAGACTTTTCTGATGGATATCTCAACATTATAGTCACACACCAAGCCAATTCATATTGTATGTCTGAAGGGGCACCATCAGGACCCTTTCATTGACATTCTAATGCTGTATCAGTTACAGGCATGCATTTCATGTTTACATATACAGCTTGACAACTGTTTTCTATCTTGGGAGGTACAGAATGACAGCAGGGAACATCAGGCATGACAGGTGATGTGTGAGCCACCACATGGTCCCTGACAGGTCCTCTGTTGCATGAAGTTGTAGTTGACATTCCCTGCTGACATTTTTAGTGACATTATGGATCCTCCATACAACTAGGCCCTAGGATTCTGCTGTGGTATCCCTTGCAAGGTTTTCCAAATGGAAAGGATGAGCACTATGTGGTAGTAGATATAGATGCTAAAACAGTTGGCTGTGATTATGCTGTTCAGATGGGGAGACTGCAACCAGCTTGGAGCCAGAGAGGGACGCTGCTTTCACCCATGCAACATGTGACCCTACTGATGATGTTCTGCAGGTGTGCATAGGCTCCCCTCCCAGCAAAGCTGATAATGGTGAATGTTAATGGCAATATAAAATCAGTCCAGCAATGATGATGATTAAGATCAGGTGAGGCACCTGCCTTGTAGTGCTGAAGATTATGGACCGAAAGGTGCATTTTAGTGTGTTTACAGAAGACTAAAGGGATATATACAATTAGTTTCTCTGGACCCCTAAACCTTCCTTATGGGGTGCACCCCAGCTTGATTCAGATCAACAGAGGGTGTGAGATGCAAGACCCATACTTTCTATTCATAGCATAGAAACATGGGAAAAGACCAAATGGCCTATCTAGTCTGCCCTGCCATATCAAATACAAAGGTCCCCTTTTTACCTTTACAGATCCTCTGGGTTTGTCCCATACATTTTGGAATTCAGATACTGTCCTCATTTCTACTACCTCCACTGGGAAACTATTCCACACATTGTCAATGCATAGTGTATTCTGGCAGCACTCCACTGGTATGAGCTGTGTAGTTATCACAGACTGTGTTAGCATGCAAGTATGCCCTTTGTAGAAGAAAGGGTGGCATTTTGGATTTTACCTGTGCAGCAGACTCTGCGGTGATTGATAGCTGCCATGTGATGCCTTTACCAGGGCCATTTGGCTTCTCTCCTGAGGCATGTTGCTCTCTAGCCATGTTCCAATATTCATGCTATGTGGCCCAACACTGTTTTGCACTACAAACTGTGCATATGCCTCCTGTTCACCCAGAACTTCAGTGAATGTGGTGAGTGCATCTGACCATCTCCATAAATATTATCCCAGTCACCCACTATAGGCATGCTATGATCCATGATGGCTGCTCTCTTGTGATTTACTAGACAGCAACTGTGTGTATAGACAAGATGAAGGACATCATGGCTATTGCTCCCAATGATCATTCAAGCCATAATGTCTGTGACATGGGAGCTGGGGGCATAGGTGAGGGACATGAACAACATTTTTGCACTATCATGTCTTGCTTGCACACAACTCCCCACAAAATGATCACACAGCAAGCATGTGACCCATTACATGTAGAGACCTATACCTCTCCTTTTGGCAGGCAGTGCAATACTAAACTCATACAGTTATCTGCCTGCATGCAATTGGGTAATCCCAACACCAATTCAGGCCTATGGCTGGCATGGAGGAGACAGTTGTCAACCATAGACATCAGTGACACATATATGCTGTCAGGGGCGGCCCAAGGGGGGTGCGGGGCCATGTGCGGAGACTCGGTGCGGGGCCTCATTTGCATAAATATTTGCATAATGTTACCATACACTAACTTTTAGTAAACATGCCTCTTCATGAGTGTATGGATAAAGAAAGACAAAGATTTCTACATTACCATAATCCAGTGCCAACCGCCAGGCACATTAGGAACTACTACAAACACTGCCCATTTAGAACCCATAGCAAACCCGCCGTATCCTAACAGCACTACCAGGACTCACAAAGCACCATACTCTACCTATCAAAAGGCAACACTAAAAATATTAAACCAATACATTTCAGAGAATAACAATACATGACCTACTGGGGAAAGAGAACAAGTGACAATGTCAAATAGGAATTACATAAACAGAATACCTCAGCTCAGTTACACATGCTCCCATCTTCACCTTCAGGGTGACCACTCAGTGGCACGTTTTGTAGCTGCTCTGTGCTTGTAACACACACTTTCAGTGCATCTTACTGAGCTGAGGTAATGGATATGTGCATTCTCCATTTGGTGATCAGCTGTAGACTGCTGTTCTGCATGCTTACTGCATCATGGGTATTGGTGGGGCTATCCTCTGGCAGCACACACAGCAGACATTTTAGGCAGTGACCCGCTGACTCTTTGTATCAAGCCACTGTTGTACAGGGAGGTATGGAGGTGTAGCCTACTGGTTAGTACAATGTTGCTATAAGCAGGGGACAGTGGTTTGACTCCTACCTGTTCCTTTTGTGTCTGTGCTTCTCAGATCATTTTCATTCCTGTAACAGTCAGGGCTCTGCACATCGGTTCTGGCAGCCCATACCACCCATTCCTCTGCCACCATCTTTCCTTCAGCCCATCCATCCGCTTCTGTCGGCTGTGTGCAGTCATGTCTTCTTGTGCAAACTGCTACACCATGGTCTACACTGGTACTCTTTTCCGCATTTCGCCTCTTCACACTCACCTCTCCTTTGCCTGATCTGCACCTCACCACTACTACTCTGTCCACTTGTTGCTGCACAGATCCTGCCGCTTCTGCCTCTGCTGGGGAACACGTCTTTCCCATCCTATGCCACACACTGACATTGCAGCACTTTACTTTGGCACCACCCTGTGCATTGGTACAGCTTCCTCCCACATGCTCGTCCACTTTACTGACTGCCCCATAGGGTGCCCACCGATATGGCAGGTCCATCAACTCCCACCTGTCCTTCCTTCCACCACCTTTACAGTGGCATTCCTTGGTGCTCTATCTAGCATTTGCGTTACAGCTGTATTCATTCCCTAAGGTGCATGCTTTCCACCTTAGGGCACTTTGCCTCATATCAGGATGCCTTGTCTCACCTTGGGACACCTTGTCTCCTCTTAGGACACCTTGTCTCTCCTTAGGATGCCTTGTCTCACCTTGGGATACCTTGTCTCCCCTTGGGACACCTTGTCTCCCCTTAGGACACCTTGTCTCTCCTTAGGATGCCTTGTCTCACCTTGGGACACTTTGTCTCCCCTTAGGACACCTTGTCTCTCCTTGAGATGCCTTGTCTTGCCTTCGGCCATCTTGTCATCTTACCGCACTTGGTCCTGTTAGCTCATGTTAAATAGCCCATGATGCCCTAACGCCGGGATGCCCCCTACCTGCCCACTGCCTTACTTGGCTTCAGGCACTTTACTGCTGCCCTTAACGCCGGTGACTTTACTGTGGTTTAGTAAACATACCCCTTAGAGTTAACTAACTAACTTTGTCTAACTAGTACAAAATATTGACGTTGAGCAGACAAAGTGGAACTCTGTCTTGGGAATTACTCATGAAACACCTTTTAGATATTTAGTATTTCGCTGCAACAATAGTTCCCATTGAAGTGAGTCAGTCTATCCGTCTGTATGCATAGGTTTGTCTGCACGTATTCATAATGCAGAGCAAGAAGTGGCCTGAGGGGGGGGGGAGGGGGCAGCAGTGAATAGGTGTAGTAGTCTGCCACGGTCTGCTGCTACCATGAAGAGTGCTGCAATGTGCCAGAGAAGACAGACTTTTCTAGAAAAGATAAAAGGAAACTTATGGAGGAGGAGAAAACTAGGATCTGGGTATGTTGCTAAATGAACACAGTTTGCCGGGATCTCATTTTTCTGCAGTTCTAAATATGGCTTATTTCAAACGGTGGCAGGTTATGTAGATGATTCCTTTTTTGGAGCATCCAAATTATTGCACACTGATGCACACTTTTGGTATTCATCTTTTTATGCTGGGTATCAGGAAAGGTTTATAAGAGAATTCAAAGGCTGCAAAATACTGCTGCCTGGATGACTAGTGTGAAATATTTAATGTAGCCCCTCCCCCAAGAGAAAGCAATCAGACTCCTACAGTTACCCCAGAGATGTCATTTAGTAGTCAAAGCCAAGTGGTTACCTCCTAGTCTGATATTCTCTCTGGTAGAGGCGCATAGAATTTCACTACCATGTCTTTTCCCACAGGAGAACAAGGGAAAAGAGGAAAATAAATTAAAAGGATTCAACTTTACCAATGTGATGTAACATGAATTTAAGATTGGTAGTGAAGTAAGAATAAAAAGCAAATAATCACATTTACTTTCTAAGATGGAATTAAGAATAAAATTTATTACAGCTAAATAAATTATTTAAAGATTGTTAAAAAGATCCAGTTATCAAAGCTAATTAAAATCCAATTCAATAAATAAGTGCTAGCACACTATTGCACGTTCATTGGTAAAAGTGATAAACAATAGAATCTAAAGTACTTAGGTTCAATACGTTCTAGGGATACAGCTTGCTTCTAGTTCTAGGAACTCTTACATAAATTCAGGTGAGTGGATTTCTTTAAAACAACTTTTCTTCTCTTTTTCTTCTAATTTTCAGAATTTCTTTCATACTATGACTTTCTTTTCTGTTATTCCAGGAACTTTACCGTTTAACAGGTTTGTCTGTATTCAGAGTATTCTGTGTTAAAACCCTCTGCCCAGTATGAAGAGAGGCTAAAAAGGTTAGGGCTCTTCAACCTGGAAAAGAGACGGCTGAGGGGAAATATGATAGAGGTCTATAAATTAATGAATGGAATGGAATGGGTAAACGTAGATTGATTGTTTACATCATCAGAATATAAAAAGATTAGGGGACATGCAATGAAGCTACAGGGTAAACTATTTAAGACCAATAAGAGAAAATATTTTTTTCACTCAATGTGTAATCAAACTCTGGAATTTGTTACCAGAGGATATAGTAAAAGCTGTTATTCTAGCTGGGTTTAAAAAAAGGTTTGGACAAGTTCCTGGAGGAAAGGTCCATAAACCATTATTAAAAGGGAACCGGGATATCAAGGCTTGATCCAATACAAGAATTGAGGAACCTGTGACTTTTGAGGAGACTGCTACGTACTTATGACCTAGATTGGCCACTGTTGGAAACAGGATACTGGGCTTGATGGCATATCGTATGTACTTATGTTCTTTAACTTTAATTTAAATGAATGAGCTCATTAATGATTTCTTTTCTATTCTTCCAGGTGTATGTGCCCTGAGATACCTCACTCTTCCTTGACTTTCTTGAGCTGGGGCTCAGTTCTGATCCAGTTGCTCCTGGTCTGTTTCTGCTCCTTAGGTCTTGCAGCTCTTCTGATCCTGTGATTTATATATTTGTTGTTTTTATATACACACTATTCATAATCACTGCAGTTTACAGGAGAACAACTTAATACATAGAACAATTTACATTGAACATGTGAAAATAATTTAATGCAAATAATAGGTTACATTAAATCTGTGAACAAAGTTTGACAAACTGAGTCATACAACAGTAGCATTTAAGAACGGTGAACTATTTACAAGATGAAGAGAGAATGGGTATAGGATGGCCAGACAAAGAGCTAAGTTACATGGTCGAATGTGATATGGAAAAGGTGTGTTTTGATTGCTTTATGAAAGATGGACAAGTCAGAAGGAGCACATAGAGAGTTCAAGAACAGAGGGGCAAAGAGGGAGAAGTCTCTGTTCCTGGCGAATTGGGAGCTTTTACTAGCTCAGGCTGGGATGGAAAGAGTATTTGCCATATTTGTTCTTCTAACTCTGTTGTCAGGTGTCCAATGTAAGAGATCTTCCAGTGAGGATGCAGAGAGGTGATGAAGAATTTTAAATGTCATCAGTAGGGCTTTATACTTGAGTTGGTTGTTTATTGGGAGCCAATGTAGATGAATTAGAAGAGGTGTTACATATTCATATCGTGAAGCTCCAAAAATGGTTCGTGCAGCAGTATTCATTTGTAGAGGATGGAGAACCTAGCCAGGTAGATCATGAAGGATTATATTAGCATAGTCAAATAGCAGAGTGACGAGAGGTTGAAGACAGTATGGAAGTTGGTAGGCTCTAACAATGTTCATAGATGACGGATGGACCACATTTTTAGATAGACAGCCTTTGCGATATTATTTATGTGGGACTCCATGTTTAGGCGCTGATCCAAGGTGACACCAAGATATTTAACCTCATGAAGTTACCAGTGGTGTGCCTTGGTCCAATTCTTTTTAACATCTTTGTTAGTGATATAGCGGAAGGGCTGTCGGGTAAGGTTTGCCTATTTGTGGATGATACCAAAATCTGCAATAGAGTAGACACCCAGGAAGGTGTAGATAACATGAGGAGGGATCTAGCTAAGTTTGAATAATAGTTTAGAATTTGGCAGCTGGGATTTAATATTAAAAAATGCAAGTTCATGCATTTGGGCTGCAGCAATCCAAGGAAGCAATATAGTATAGGGGGTGAAGAACTTTTCTCCACTAAAGAAGAGTGGGACCTAGGCGTGGTTGTGTCTGATGATCTTAAAGTAGCTAAACAGGTGGAAAAGGCAACAGCAAAAGCTAGACGGATGCTCGGGTGCATATGAAGAGGAATAGCCAGAAGAAGAAAGGAGGTGATAGTGCCTCTGTATAAGTCTTTGGTGCGACCTCATTTGGAGTATAGTGTGCAATTCTGGAAACCGCACCTTTAAAAGGATATAAACAGGATGGAGTTAGTACAGAGGGTGGCTACTAAAATGATTAGTGGTCTTCATTATAAAGTATGAGCAAGGCCGCGGGCAGGGTCCAGACGGCCGTCATTAACCGGGCGCGCGGCCCGGTGCGGGGACCCTGCGCGCGGCCGCTTCCTGGGGCCGGGTGGTGGGGGGGGAGGAGGTTATGGTTTGAAACCATTGGCTCCCGGCGAATGCGATCGCACGGGAGCCAATGGGGGAGTGGCTGGGGGGAGCGCGGCGGGTTGAGGGGCTGATGCAGGTCTCCGTGTGCTCAGTCGCCGCTGGAGACCTGCAGAGTACCGGCTTCTTCGGCGCTGCCGTCGGGGCTTACCTGCTGCGGGCTGCAGTGGACAGCGGGCCGTCGTCGTCGCTGAAGAAGTGGAGGCTGCGTGCGCGGGTCTGTGGCTGGGTCCTGGGTTTAGGCGGTGGCTGGGGGCGGAGTTCAGTGCGGGCCGTGTGCCTGATTGTGGGGGGGGGGGCGTTTGCCTTGTGGGGTGAGGGGGTCCGTTCTTCCTGATCGTGGCAGTCGTTTAAAAAAACAAACAACATATTAGGAGGAAGACATCCATTGATAAGGTGCTGTTAATTGGCAATTGGGAGCCGGAGGCTAGAGTTCCCGCTTCTTCAGCCTGATGCCACGTGCTGGGCGTAGGAGTAGGGCGGCTGTGCGGGGCAGCTCTGCGGGGCATCCACTCATCCCTTTCAGGTCTGGGGGGGGGCGCGGGTGAGGCGGTGGGTGGGGTGGGGGGCTTGACTGGGGAAAGGGGCTTGCGGGGGGGTGCGACATCAAGGAGGGGAGGCTTGAGGGGGCGGGGGCGGCACAAGTGCGGGGGGGTTCTTGGGGTGGGCAGGGTGCAACTGTTGGGGGGCCCAGAAGGGGAAGACAGGGGGGAAAAGGGGGAGTATGCCCAGGGGGGGGCGGGGGCGGGCACTGATATGCCCATGTGAGCGGAGGGTAGTTTTGCGGGTGTTGGAGGGAGCAGAGTGGATGGGGGGGCTGGCGGTGCCGGGGGGGTTGATGCATTGGGTGGGCTGGTGCAGGGTCAGGGCGACGCTTTGACAGCGGGCGGGGCTCCTGGCTTTCCGGGTGCGCCTCCTGGGTCAATGTGGCCATCGGTTCAAGGGGGTTACATGACGGTGCGGGGGTCTTCGCCTTGGGACCATTGGGTGAGTGGGGGGCAGGGCACTTCATCAGCTGATTGGCGAGCGCCTTGGTCCCCCATTTGGCCTGCGGCGGGTTCCCCCCCCTGTTTTTCTTTTTTGTCTCCGCAGGTGCAGGGGATGGCGCAGCCCCAGTGGGGGCTCGGAGCTGCGAGCCCAGATCTGGTTCCGACTGCGGACGGCGGTGCGGCGGTGTTGAGCAGTTCCGCGGAGGTGTTGGAGGCTGGAGTCCAGAACGCCGCAACCCGAGGGAGGTGTCGCCAGAGGGACCGAGCTGCGACTTTGCCATCGGGGGAGGATGGACAGGCTGGTGAGTTGTCGGGGGACCAGGGTGGGGATGGGTCGCGGCAGTTGGCTCTAGACAGTGCGGAGCGCCGGTCGCAGAGGAAGCGGCATCGATCTTGCCATAGGCGTCGTAGTTCCGATTCCTCTTCCTCTTCCTACTCGGCGGATTCGTCTTCGTCTTCCGTAGGGCGCGAGGCAGAGGTGGGAGAGGCGGGGTCTCGGTTGGGTGGGGGGGCCCCGTCGGTGGTGGCTTTTCCGGAGTTGTGGGAAGGGGTTCCGAAGAAGTTGCGGAGGAAGATTCGGAAGCGACGGTACATAGATATTTTTAGGTTGTTGGAGGGCAGAAAGAGGTCCGGTGAGAGCCAGAAAAAGCGGAAGGAGGACGAGAAGACGGGTCGGATTCGTAAGGTGGCGCGTAACGTGGTTAACTGGACACGGGCGTTTTTGCTCCTGGCCAGTGTGTGGGGGCATTCTTCGCCAGAGCATTATGGGATGTTGCTGGCGTATGCCGATTCTATTTTGGAAGCCTCGCAGACACACGAGGGTTGGGAGTGGCTAAACTATGACAAAAAATTTTGGGATAAGATGGAGGAGAAGAGACTTTTGTCATGGGGCACGCAGGACATCAACCTATGGTTGACTCAAATATCTGCTCGGTCGGGTGTGGCCTCCGGTGGGAGGGGGGGTGTAGCGGGACCTTCGGGGGGGGGACGTTCCTTTCGATCGGCGGGGGGAGGAGTGCAGCAGAAAGTCGGGTCCGGGGGCGGCAGTGATGTGTGCTGGCGCTTCAATAGGACCACCTGCCCCTTTCCTGATTGTAAATTCAAGCACCTCTGTTCTGTCTGCGGCGGGGGTCACTCCGCCGTTAAGTGTAGTAGACGAGGGCCCGCCGGTGCCGCCGGGTCAGGGCCGAAGGCCCAATGAGTGGGCCGCCTTGGCCCCGACTCCGGTGCGCGTGGAATCCTTATGGGTTTGGCTGCAGCAATACCCGCGGCAGCGTGATCGAGAGCTGTTGGGATCCGGTTTTCAGTTTGGTTTCGTTATCCCGGTTCGGGGGGTAGTGCAGGCTAATCGGTCAAGGAATTCCCCTTCGGTTCGGAGGTTTGTAGACATGGTGCGGAGCAAACTGGCGGTGGAGTTGCGATTGGGCCGGATCGCGGGGCCTTTTCTGGAGCCGCCTTTCTCGGATATGGTGGTTTCTCCTCTGGGGATTGTGCCGAAGAAGGTGCTGGGAAAGTTTCGGCTCATTCACAATCTGTCCTGTCCGATGGGTGCGTTGGTGAATGACCATATCCCGCGGGAGCTCTGCACTGTGCGGTATGCGTCTTTTGACAAGGCGTCTGAGATGGTGCGGGCTGCTGGGCGGTCCGCTTGGATGGCGAAGGTGTATATTGAGTCTGCCTTCCTCTTGTTGCCGGTGCATCCTTCTTCTTTTCCGTTGTTGGGTTTTCAATTTCTGGGGAGCTATTATTTTGATAAGTGTTTGCCGATGGGCTGCTCTGTTTCTTGCTCTTTATTTGAGAAGTTTAGTACGTTTTTGCAGTGGGCCTTGAGTCAGAAGACGGGTTTGCGGAATGTGGTCCACTATTTGGACGATTTCCTGTTCATAGGTTCGTCACATTCTGATGAGTGTCAGGTGCTCTTAGCGGGGTTCCAGGAGTTATCGCAGGAGTTGGGTGTGCCGTTGGCGATGGAGAAGACGGAAGGGCCTACGACCAGGCTCACCTTCCTAGGCATGGAGCTAGACTCGGTGGAGCTTATCGCGCGCTTGCCCCCGGAAAAGGTGGCTGGTTTACGCACGTTGTTTGCTAACGTCCTTGCTTCCGCTAAGATCACCTTGCGTGAGATGCAAGCCTTATTGGGCTCTCTGAATTTTGCGTGTCGGGTGATCCACATGGGCAGAGTTTTTTCACGGCGACTTGCTGCTTCGACTGCCGGGGTGCTGAAGCCGCACCACCGGATCAGGGTTACCGTCCCGATGCGGGCGGATCTTCGGGTTTGGAGCTGATTTTTGGAGGAATTTAATGGGACTTCCGTTTTGCTGGGCGCAGAGGTGTCCAGTGCGCAGTTGGAACTGTTTATGGACGCGGCAGGGAGCATCGGATTTGGGGTTTACTTCGGGGGGGCTTGGTGCGCGCAGCGGTGGCCACAGCATTGGCATGAGTCAGGTTTGACCTCCAACATCACCTTCCTGGAGTTGTTTCCATTTTTGGTAGTGCTGAAGTTGTGGCCTGAGCGGTTGCGGGACCGGCGGGTGGTGTGGTGGTGTGACAATGAGGCCGTGGTCTGCGTGGTTAATCGTTTCTCGCCGAAATGCCTGCGGGTGACTTGCTTGATGCGCGAAGTGGTGTTAGCCTGCTTGTCCTTGAATGTCTCTGTTCGTGCCAGGCACCTCCCTGGTTGCAAGAATCATATAGCTGATGCGCTTTCTCGTTTGCAGTGGGATCATTTTCGCGAGCTGGCCCCGGAGGCGGACCCGGAGGGAGCCCTAGTCCCTGATTCCTTGTGGAGCATTGGCCTGGAGAGATGCTGAGCATACTGCGAAGTTCGGTAACGCCCGGGACGTGGTCGGCGTACCGGCTCGGCTGCGATGAGGTGGCGGAGTTTCTAAGGGAAAGGGGTTGGTTGGCGGGTAGGGTGCCTGATGCCCTCATTGGTAGTTATATAGTGGCTGCTAAGGGTCGCGGGCTGTCTCGCACAGGGGTGCGTTCGCAGCTGGTGGGTTTTAACTTTTTTGCTGGCGCCGTGGGCTGGGGTGGTGCTGCTGGGGGAGTTTTGGCGCGTCGCCTGCTTCGTGGGTGGTAGCGGCTTCGGCCATCACCCGTGGATCGCCGTAAGCCCATTACGCATGGGTTGCTTGTGCGCCTCTTAGAGGTATTGCCCCGGGTGGCCTCGTCAGCTTTTGAGGTGGTGCTATTCCGGGCCGTTTTTTGTCTTGCTTTTTTCGGGGCTTTTCGCATGGGGGAGCTTGTGGCCAATTCGGGCAGGGTGGAGGCTAGGGGAGGTTTGCACAGGCGCCACGTGTATTTGGAGGACGGCCGTATGCGGATCCTGTTGGAAAAGTCCAAGACGTATCAGCGAGGTTGGGGTTTGTGGATCGTATTGCGGGAGGTCGCGGGTCTCGTTACTTGCCCTGTGCGGCAGTACTTGCGGGTGCGCCCGGAGCGGGTCGGGGTTCTCTTTCTGCATGAGAATGATCGGGTGTTGACTCGTTTCCAGGTAGTGGCTGTGCTGAGGTTGGCTCTGGGTGCCTTGGGTGAGGATCCCGGCTGCTTTGCCTCGCACTCTTTTCGGATAGGTGCGGCCACCAGTGCGGCGGGGACCGGGATGTCGGATGATGACGTTCGGTGCCTAGGTCGTTGGCGGTCTCGGGCTTTCCAGGGTTACATACGGTTATAAGGGCTTGTCTTGGTTGGGGGTGGGGGCATACTGATTGTTTATTTGTTTTTCAGATGGGGGCATCGAACCTGGTGTTGCCTGGGTGGTGGGGCATTCCTTTGTCCACTGGGCCTGTCAGCGCGCTGCCATTCGACCTGGGGGCCTGAACTTGCGAATGGATCCTGCAGTGGTGTCGGTCTCATGGCTGGGACAGAGGGGACTACGATGGCTGCAGCTGCTTCCTTTGCTCTGTCACCACATTAGGACGTCGTGGCAACCGGCGGTGCTGCTGCTGCATTTGGGGGGCAATGACCTTGTCTCTTGGTTCTGTCGTTAGCTGATTAGAGTGGTACAGGACGACCTGGCAGTGGTTTTGCAAATGCTCCCTGGGACAATTTTGTTGTGGTCGGACATTATTCCTCGGCCGGCCTGCTGGGGCCAGCGGCGTTGGTCGAGGGGGCTGACTAAGATAAACCGGCAGATCGGTCGGTGGGTCTGTGTTAATGGTGGCTATCAGATCATGCACACATGGGTGGAGGTCGGTTGCGCTGGTCTTTATAGGAGTGATGGCGTCCATTTGTCCCCAGTTGGCATGGACCTGCTCCTTAACGACTGGCAGGAGGCCTTAGAGTATGTTGTTTTGCGGGATAGACGCTGGTCGCAGCTTTAGACTTGGGGGGGCGGCGCATCGACAGATTTGTCGCGTGTGCCGGTGGCGGGATCCCGGAGGTTCCGGGGTCCGGTGCCTCAAGATACACTTGGGCGGGGGTTGGGCTGCCCCTGACCCAGATATACCCTGGCCGGCTTTTGCTATGGGCATGGCGAAGTCCGGAGAAGGGTGGGAAAACTTGCCGGGGGGGCAAGTGTTGGGCCGTAGCGGTGGTAGGCACTTTGCTAAGGCATGGCTGGTGTGGCACTACTCTGCTAGGGGGCCTAGTTATGTTTTCTGTGGTTGAATATTGTTAATAGTTATTTCTTAATAAAGTTGCGACCAGTTATTTTCCCATAATGATGGTGTGGTGTTTTCTTGGAAGTGGGGGTTTGGTGGTGAGGGTGGGGGAGTATTGTGGCAGGGCCCGGAGCACCGGGTACGCTTGCCTCGTTTATGAGCAAGGCCGCTGGCAGGGTCCCGATGGCCGTCATTAACCGGGCACGCAGCCCGGTGCGGGGACCCTGCGCGCGGCCGCTTCCTGGGGCCGGGTGGTGGGGGGGGGGAGGAGGTTATGATTTGAAACCATTGACTCCCGGCGAATGCGATCGCACGAGAGCCAATGGGGGAGCGGCTGGGGGGGAGCGCGGCGGGTTGAGGGGCTGATGCAGGTCTCCGCGTGCTCAGTCGCCGCTGGAGACCTGCAGAGTACCGGCTTCCCTCCCGCCCGCCCTTGGGTGGACAGTTTGGGGTGTTGCAGCTTGGGGGGGATTGGGGCGGGATCCCGGAGGTACCGGGGTCCAGTGCCTCAAGATACACTTGGGCGGGGGTTGGGCTGCCCCTGACCCGGATATACCCTGGCCGGCTTTTGCTATGGGCATGGCGAAGTCGGGAGAAGGGTGGGAAAACTTGCCGGGGGGCAAGTGTCGGGCCGTAGCGGTGGTAGGCACTTTGCTAAGGCATGGCTGGTGTGGCACTACTCCGCTAGGGGGCCTAGTTATGTTTTCTGTGGTTGAATATTGTTAATAGTTATTTCTTAATAAAGCTGCGACCAGTTATTTTCCCATAATGATGGTGTGGTGTTTTCTTGGAAGTGGGGGTTTGGTGGTGAGGGTGGGGGAGTATTGTGGCAGGGCCCGGAGCACCGGGTACGCTTGCCTTGGTTATATGAGGACAGACTTGAGGATCTTTTTTTTTTTTTTTAATATCTTTATTTAGACCTTTTTTTTAAAAAAGAAACAGACAAAACCAAAAAACTTTGATCATAACAGAGAATTGCAGATCAATAAAAACCACCCAAAAAACAACACAATCCCTCTTACCCCCCTTTCCCCCCACACCCACCCTCCCCGGTTCTCTGGGAAAACTGGTAGTCGCTAAAACATTTCAATAACCAATATATTGAGTGAAATGAAAGAACAGAAGCCTTGGCAGAATAGTCCAAGCGCCTCCTTATTAGGCAACAGAAGACCGGGCACAATATTGATCTAAAAGCGCCCATCTGCGTATATTTAAATCAAAGTTGCTAGGATGGTGGAGTTTATTATAAACTTTCTCCAGTTTAGCATAGTAACATACTGAGTTCCACCAGCAATCTAAGTGCAAAGACTGAGAATGTTTCCAATAAGAAAGTATGAGTTTAAGTGCTATAGCTATCATGAAATTAAACAAAAAAGTTTTTTCTCGGGATAGACAGAGTGTGGGCTCAGTGGATCTCAGTAATATCGTGGTCAGAGAGAGAGTAAATGGGATATCCAGGATTCTTTGTATCCGAAGCCCTACACCCTGCCAAAATCCCTGTAATAAAGAACAATCGAAAAACATATCTCTATATGTTCCCACTGCCATTTGACAAGACCAGCATTTGCCAGACGACAGTTTATCCCATTTAGAGGCCTTGACAGGGGTAATATAGGCCCTATGCATAAAGAAATACATAGATTGGGTAAGTGCAGCTGATCGCGAGGTCCGTGTAACGGGACCCCATAGGACTTTCCAGACATCAGGCTGGAGCTTAACTGCAAGATCAGACTCCCAAGTTTTAATTAGACCTGTTAAGGCCTGCGAGGCTAAATCGCGAATAGACTTATAGATAAAGGACATAGCACTCTTCCGACCTGCCACACCCTGAAGCAAACTATAAGGAGCTCCAGTAGGAGAGGTAATAGTAGAAGCCCCATTCACCCCCCGGGCAGTTAAACAATGCCGAAGTTGTAACCATTGATAATGGCAGGAGGATGGGAGGGAAAATTCCTTCTGTAAGATGGAAAAGTCTTTCCAGTCTTTGTCCCCAATGAGCTGTCCCAGCGACCATATGCCACATGCCATCCACTTGCGCCAGGCAAACACACGACCTCGAATCTTAAACAATGGATTCCACCACAGTGGGGTTTGCCTCGAAAAGGAATCCAAATCGCCCACGAACTTTATTAGCTGACAAAAAGCTGTTTGAGTGGCCGAGATGACCCCCCCCCACATCAGAAGATCTTGGAAGATGCATGCCTAACAGATAACGTAAGGGGAATGGAGCCGCTAGTCTCTCCTCTACTGCCAGCCATGTCGGTCGAGGCACTAAACCTTCCTCGTCCGCCCATAAAGCCCCCTGCTTTAAAAGAAGAGCCAAATGATATCTATGAAAATCAGGAAATTGTACACCCCCATCGGCATTAGAGGCCTTAAGCTTTCTGGCGGCTATTCTCGGAGGCTTCCCATTCCAAAGGAAATCCAGTAATGCTCTTTCCAAATTAGTATAAGCCCCCCTAGGGAGTTCAAAAGGTAACATACCCAAAATATAATTGATTTTTGGAGTTAGAACCATTTTTATAGTCTCAAGTCTACCCCACCAGGAGAGGGAAAGAGGAGACCAGGTAAGGGTCTTCTTGCGGATCAACAATAGGAGCCCCTCTAAGTTAGAGTTAATGGTATCTTCTCGGGAAGCACAGTATTGAGTACCTAAATATGTGAAAGTTTTTGACTCCCATCTGAGGGAAAAAGCAGCCACCAGACCCGAGTGAGAGAGATTATTCATTGGAAATGCTACAGATTTAGCCCAGTTAATTTTATATCCAGAGACAGAGGAGTAGCAGTCAAACAGGGATAATATTGACGGCAACTCCCCCGGCTGAGTGAATAGGAGAAGATCATCAGCATAGGCCGACAATTTCACCTGCAGGTCTCCCACCCTAAAGCCTGAGATCTCTTTGTTCTGTCTAATAGCAATGGCTAATGGCTCTAGAGCTAAATTAAACAGAAGGGGAGAAAGAGGGCATCCTTGCCGCGTTCCCCTTTGAAGTGAGAAGGAGTGAGAAAGGATTCCATTTGCAAATATGCGAGCACTAGTATTGGCATATAAAACTTTCACCATATTAACAAATTCATCCCCAAGACCAAACCATTGCAAGACCAGGAAGAGAAAGGGCCATTCTACCCTATCAAAGGCCTTCTCTGCATCAAGCGAGAGGCCAATGTAAGGCAAGGGACAACAAGCAGCTCTCTCCATTAAGTTACATAGCAACCGTGCATTATCCGAAGTAGATCTCCCGGGGACAAAGCCACATTGATCCGGGTGGACAAGGTCCTCGATGACCTTAGTAAGTCTTTGCGCCAGAATGCTGGCGTAGATCTTATAGTCTGCATTTAGGAGGGAGATTGGCCTATAATTTGTCACAAATTCAGGGCTTTTACCCGGCTTCTCCAGAACCACTATTGTGGCTTCTGAGAAATGCCCAGTGTCGTTCTGATCTTTAATCAACTCGGCATAGTACACTAACATATGGGGGAGCAAGTCTTCATAGAAGACCTTGTAAAATTCAACTGGAATACCATCCGGGCCAGTGGCCTTGCCCCCGGCCAGTGCACCAATGGCAGACCGAAGTTCCTTACTGGATAATGGGCTACTGAGGGCCTTAACCTGCTGCACCGTCGCAGTCGGATGCTGAAGGTCTTTCACAAAGTCCCCAAAAGTGTCCTGAACCGGACTGACTTCCGAGGAATAAAGCTGGGCATAATAGTTTGAAAACTCTTCCAGAATTTGTTCGCTATTAGTTTGTGGGACTAAATTAGCATCAAGGAGAGCGACAATTCTTTTCTTTTCCTGACTTCCCCTCAGAGCAGCTGCCAGAGATTTACTGGCCTTATTTCGCTCTATGTGGTACCTGGCAGACTGTTTTAAGAGTAAGTGGTCAACCTCAGAGGAAACTATCTCATTATACTGATAACGTAATCTCTGAAGTCTTAATAGTATGCTAGGGTCGGGTCGTTCAGCCCATAGCTTTTCACCGACCTTGATCTGAGTTTCTAGGGCTGCTAACTGAGCTTTATTCTTTCTGTTCTCCCGAATCGCATAGCTGGTAATCACGGCCCGTAGAGTGGCCTTAAAGCCCTCCCACCAAGCCCAGTTTGCTGTCTCTCCGACTTTGTTAGAATCAAAATAGGAACGTATAGTCTCCCGGATCTCCGCCTGAAAGGAGGGTTCAGCCAGCCAAGCCCTGTTGAAAGACCAGAGCTGGGTAGGCCGTTCAATTCCGGGAAGGTCCAGCTTTAGAGTAACTGCAGCGTGATCCGAGATACATATGCCCTCAATATCCGCCTCACAGTTCTGGGCCACTAGGGATTTAGACACTAAAAAATAATCAATACGAGAGGAAGATTTGTGCAGGGGGGAGAAAAAAGTAAAACCTCGATCCTTTGGATGTAAAATTCTCCATACATCTACCAAACCATTAGCCTCGCACATGGCCTTAATCGCCATGGCAGACCGAGTAGGCCGCTCGATTCTCCCAGGATTACGATCAACAAGAGCATCGCCCACCATATTGAAGTCCCCACCCATTATGATAGGGGCTGGCTGTTCTAACTGTATCCTACCCGAAAGAGAACGAAAGAAAAGAGGGTCATCACAATTGGGCCCATATATATTGGAAATAATCAGCGAATGTTCCCCCACCTGAATTAGAGAATTGGCCCACCTTCCCAAATCATCATTACTGGAACTTTTGACTTCTACCGCCAATGACTTCCTGGCCAGGGTTACAACCCCGTTTTTCTTATGTGAGGCAGGAGAAAAGCCGATTACTTTAAAATGTTTGTTTTCTAATTTACACGTCTCTGTAGGGGTAAGGTGCGTTTCCTGTAAGAGGATGAGATCAGCCTTTTGCCTGCCACAATAAGAAAGGATTTTCTTTCTTTTAGCCGGGGATTTAATGCCCTTAACATTTAAAGACAATACCTTTAACCCGGAGGCCATTGGAGCCTGAAAGAAAGGATAACTGTAGCATCTACTTCCTGCCAACACTTACTGTCCATATACATACGACAAACTTCTATATGTATCCCCAGAGAACCGACATTCATATCCCCTTCCCATAGCCATGAATATGGGTGAGACAGCGTGACTAATTAAACATGGCGCAACCGGGACCCAACAGATCAGTACAACTGTACTGTCTGAAAATATAATATAAATAACACTAGCATCTTATCCTGAAAAGGTAAAGCAACAAACACATTACTAGAAATAGCCCAATACAGGGTTTGAGAGAGCATAGCTGTGACTGAGTAAAAAGGGGGGGGGAAACCACACCCGACAACCCATTTTACAAAGGTGATAGTAGGACTGACACCAGCAGTAAGGAAAGAAACAGTCCACAAGTAAAAGACAGTCACACATCCATGGAAATCTCTCACTGCATCCCTGAAATGAAAGGAAGCATAACCCAGACTCGTAGGCGGCTAATTTTGGTGCATCAATAAGGACTCCTGCTCATCGATGAACTTCTTGAGGACTTCTGGATCTTCAAAGGTCTTAGTCGAGTTATTCAAGGTGACTTTAAATCTTGCAGGTTTAAAGAGTCCATACCGGGCCTGGAGATGTTGTAGCCTAGGCCTCAATGCAAGGAATAATTTCCTCTTTTCCACTGTAGGTTTACTGTAGTCAGGGAAAAAAGATATTTTTCGACCATCAGGCAGAAGGAGCTGTTTCCCCT
Organism: Ichthyophis bannanicus; assembly: GCA_033557465.1. Lineage (NCBI taxonomy): Eukaryota > Metazoa > Chordata > Amphibia > Gymnophiona > Ichthyophiidae > Ichthyophis > Ichthyophis bannanicus. Next base: position 1,312,728,301 of record CM066032.1, read on the forward strand.
TAGCAGCAGCAAAAATTTGGATGGCGTGTTGATGCCGCAGCACACAAAAAATCATCGGGCGCGGCCTCGTGCTTTGTGGGCTAGCTGAAAATGGGATCCGATGCGCCCTTTCAATCTCCAAAGGTCGGGAAAAATCTTCCTTCAGGAATTGAGGTAACCAGCCCTCCAAATACCGAATCGGGTCACTCCCTTCCATGCCCTCCGGGAGCCCCACTATTCTAATGTTATTGCGGCGGGCTCTATTATTCATGTCTTCCAAAAATTTCTCAAGGTGATCCACTTTCCGGGATGATCGTCGACAGTGCGCAATTCCCTCCTCGCAGCTAGCCACCGCCGCTTCCGCTTTTTCTAATCGGAGGGTCAGGGTCTGCATTTGCGTATGGAGGTCCTTTAAATCCGTTTGCATTTCCTCGAGCACGTCCCCATTAGAATCCACACGCTTTCGGATGGCCCGTACCTCCTGTAATAATTCTTGTAGGCCTCCCGGAGTGTCGTGTACAGGCGCCTGTTTTTGCAGTGAAGGCAGATCAGGTTTAGCTTGCTTTGAGCCGGACACCGGGGTATTTCTGAACTCCAGACGAGTTTGCTTACTCCCAGCCATAGTTGGTACCTCCAGCTCTGCCACACACTTAAAACAAATAAGTTACAAAAGCGATGCACAGGATTGAATTGTCAGGGTCCGCGGGAGAAAACTCTTATGCGGCTATGTTGGAGTCTTGCTGGCTCCGCCCCCCCCAGACTTGAGGATCTTAATATGTACACCTTAGAGGAAAGGCGGGATAGAGGTGATATGATTGAGACGTTTAAATACCTCCATGGCATAAATGCACAGGGGAAGAGCCTCTTTCGATTGAAAGCAAGTTGTGCTACAAGGGGTCATGGGATGAGCGTGAAAGGGGATAGGTTCAGGAGTGATATGCGGAAATATTTCTTTACAGAAAGAGTGGTGGATCCATGCAATAGTCTCCTAGTGGAGGTGGTAGAGATGAGGACAGTATCTGAATTCAAAAAAGCATGGGACAAACACAGAGGATCTCTAAAGGGAAAAAGGGGACTGCTGTAGTTGTTGATATGGAAGGACAGACTAGATAGGCCATGTGATCTTTTTCTGTCATCATTTTTCTATGTTTCTATATTTCTATGATTAGTCTTTAGATCAGCATTCTTAACCTGTAGGGTAGCTGGAGGTGTGAATGTTGGGACCTTCGTGATGAACAGAACTTCTGTCTTTTTAAAGTTCACTTTCAGGTTGCGAGTACCTAACCATCGAAGATGACATTGAAGCAGTCCATGATTCTAGTGAAGTGAGGGTTGTTCATTGAGAATGGAGAATAGATCAGCACATCGTCTGCATAGATGTTGTAAAACATGCCAAAGGATTGGATGATCATGCATATTGGTTGTATATATATATTAAATAGCAAGGCGGATAGAGAAGAGCCCTATGGTACTCCTTGGGTTTGTTGATACAGAGCTGATGTTTGAGTACCTATGCAAACCTGTTGTTGGTGGTCTGTTAGATATGAGCGACACCAATCTAGTGCTGAGTTCTGAATGCCCTTAAGCTTAAGCTGATTAATCAAATAGCTGTGGCAGACTGTATCAAATGCTAATGCAATATCCAAAAAGATCAAAATGAAACCCTGTTTTGTATTATTCATGCCTATGATCAGGTTGTCAAACAGGGAGGTGAGCAAGGTCTCGACACCATGATGTTGACGAAAACCATGTTGTTGAGGATCCAATGGTGCATAAGAATCGATGTGGTCTTGAATTTGTTGTTATACTATCTTCTTCATTATCTTAGCCAAGAAAGGAAGACTAGATATAGGATGATAGGAGTTTAGATCCTGAGGATCTAACTTGGGGGTTTTTTTTAGAAGAGATCTAATAGTGGCAGTTTTCAGTGGTGTTGGAACCAGTCCCTTGTTGAAGGAGAGGTGGACGATCCTGGAGGTATGTGGACTTAATTCAGAGCATGCAGAGTTGATGCAGTGAGATGGGCATGGATCAGTGGGCAAGGTGGTAGAATTAAGTCCTTTTATTATGTTTTCAATTTGATTGGGGGAGTATGGGTAGAAACAGCTTAGAGCAGGGGTACTGGTGTTTTCAGACAATGGCAAATCTGTACAGATGTCTTCCATATTATTGAAGATCAATTTGGTTTTATTATGAAAGTGAGTAGCAAGGTCTTGAGGGTGGAGTATATTATCTGTTTGATGCAATGATGTGTTCTTAGTGAGGGACTGAATTTACCTAAAGAGCTCACGGGGCCTATTGAGGGAGCGCATAAGGATATTAGTGTGGTATTCCTTCTTCCTTTGAGTAATGGCAATGCGGTGTTCTTGCAAGGTCTTCATGTATATTTCTCGGTTGTTGGGGAGTATGGAATGGCACCATTTTTGCTCCAGTTTCTTGAGGTTCAGTAAGGATTTGCGTAGATCAGCTGTAAACCAAATCGCCGTATATAATCTTTTATTCAAACCCTTGTGCTGGATTAGTAGAGCAGCTTGGCTTAGGGTCGAGTTCCAAGAGTGTATAATGTCAGCTAAATCAGGGGAGTCAGAATTAGGGTTAGGTAATGTTTCTGCAAAGAATGCCTATTTGTTAAATGGTTTAAAACCACGAGCAGGTGGAAATGCAGAATTAACAGAAGCATTTGAATCAGGTATGTCAAATGGTATATGGAATAAGATGGCCTTGTGATCTGACCAGGATATTGGAAAAACTTGTGGCTGGACGGCATTGTTGGTACCATATGTGTAGGAGGGTGCAAAGATAAAGTCCAATGTGTTACCTCTAGTTTGGGTAGGAGTATGTATTAGTTGCTCATAATTCAGAGCAGAAATATCTAGAGGAATTCTCCAGCTGATCTCAGATCAATACGTGCATCACTCTCACGTTTCAAAAGAAACTTCAATGGTGTGCCGATTTCACATCAAGGATCTGCTGAGTTTTCTAATTATATATCAAATTCATGTGCCAATGGTTCCAAATTAGCAATGTAGTTTCAAATTAACGCTGCTGCTGGGCACCAACTCGAAGATTGTAAAGATAAAAATATAAAAAGTACTTAGCTTAGTATTCAAAAAGGCCCAGCATACTGCAACATAGAAAATTGGATTGCTACTTGGCTATTGTCCATATCCCGACGCTGATAATTTTGGCGCCTTGCGTTTCACACTGAGGCGGTTCATCAGGGGAATCAAGGATCTCGTGAAAATCTGAAAAAATAGGAGAACTTAAGTGATGGAACTCTTTTATTGACATATAACTCTAGAGTACAATCATCAAAAAAGCTATGCTAACAACCTTTTAAAATTATGTGGAACCAATGAGAAAATGCATAGTACCTCAAAATAAATGCTGCCCACGTTCCACTGAAGGATCTTCTTATCTTTACTCAAAGACCATCGGGAAAGACGCCGCGCATGCGGACAACCATTTTCCCAGATGCTTTAAAAGGATTCTGACGTCATCGAAACTCAAAAATTGTCGGCTGAGATTGGTTGGCTTCACTTGGTTCAGAGACAGACAGACCAATCAATTTCTGAATTTAAACCCCCGGGGTGCACTGTTGCTAATGTATAGATCCACCATTGCTCTCTATATAGCAACCTTTGATCTCGGGTTTTACCAGATACGGAGGATAATATTCTCTCTATGCACCAGCAACGGAGATCTTCAAACTTATGATCTTTTGTAAGACAGTGCTGGACCAATGGAGCTTCTATTCTTCTACATCGTATGCGGCTTTGATGTTCCTTAATGCGTATCCGGAATTCACGAATGGTTTTACCTATATAGAAGCCCACACGGACAGCTGATGGCATAAACTACAAAAGTAGAGTCACATGTTGTGGAAGATCTTAAATAGTAACGAGAATTGTTATAGGTGAATTCTGACTGTTCCAAAGTAATAGAGCAAATTGTGCAGTGGCCACATTTCCGATGTCCTTTAGGTTCTTGATCAGCTACAATCGGTTGTGCAGAACGTAATCTCGTAGGGCTTAAGTATTCCTTCAAATTCTTACTCCGTGTCCAAACACAACGTATTTTTTTATGTGCTAATCCCGGTACTACCCGTAAAATCTCACTGTGTTTTGTGATGATCTTTTGGATTTGGGCACTGAGTGGAGAATAGGATGTGATCAAATTAATATGAACATCATCTTTTGGTATAGCTCTTTTAGTGCGTGGTGTAAGTAAGAATTCTCTATGATTGTATAGGGCACGACGGTAGGCCTGATCTATCAACTTCCGCGGATATCCTCGTTCCAGAAAATCAGTGACGAGCCCCTTAGAGAGATTTTTAAATTCTTGAATATCAGTACAATTTCGACGATATCGAAGAAAGAAACTGGGAAAATGGTAGACTTTTTTTCAAACGTGGAGGATGGGCACTGTCAAAGTGCAAAAATGTATTACGATCCATCTCTTTCTTATACACTGTTGTACCCCAACCAACAGTCTCTCTCGTGATTCGTATATCCAAATAAGTAATTGTATGTTGGTGAAACTCACATGTAAAATTGATGTGGGTGTCACAAGCATTTAACCAAGACATAAAGAATTGTAAAACTGTCTCGGTTCCTTGCCATAATAAAAAAACATCATCAATAAAACGATACCAGGATTTAATGTGAGATTGATATGGGGAGGATGTTAACCATTTTTTCTCGAAGACACCCATGTAGAGATTAGCGACTGATGGGGCGCAAGTCGCGCCCATCGCGACCCCTACTAGCTGATGGTAAATGGTACCCTCAAAAATGAAAAAAATTCTTATATAGTGCCAATTCCGTCAATTGTTGTAAAAACATTAGAAATTCTTGAGATAAATCTCCTCTATTGACGAGAGCTTGATGCACCACTGCACATGCAGCTGTTTGTGGTATGCTGGTGTACAAAGATTGTACATCCAGCGTCACTAACAAAATTTCTGGTGAAGATGCCCATTCTGCCAAGTTGTCCAAAAGATTCAAAAAATGCATAGCGTCACGGAGATATGAAGGAATATTGACTAATAATGGCCGTAAAAACGAATCTAAATATACTGATAATGGTTCTAATAAACTTCCTTTGGTTGACACAATCGGGCGACCTGGAGGATTTGCAACATTTTTGTGTATCTTAGGGACGGTATAGAAACGCGCCAATTGTGGTGTAGGAACATTCAAAAAATGATATTCTTTTTTTGAAATTAATTTATTCTTATAGGCTGTCATTGTAATATCACCTATTAACTGTTGAAGTTCTGTACTGGGATCAACTAACAATTTTTCATAAGTAATGCCATCATTCAACTGATTTTGGGCTTCAGTGATGTAGGCCTCCCTTGCCAATACCACGATCGCACCCCCCTGGCAAGGGAGGCCTACATCCGATAGAGCCTGTAGTCGGGACCTCTTCTGGGAGGAGATGCAGAAGGAGTCCCAGCGTGCGATCCACAGGGGCCATATCTAGGTCCCTTAATCGCCTGGTAGGTGGTAACGTATTCTCATGTCCTTTTTAAAGTATCAGCCCCTCCCTGAAGGGGATCCTGCAAGCCGGGAAACCAGGGTGGTGTAGCAGGTTGGATGGTGGTAGGTACTGTCACCAGGGCTGGCAATTAGGATGCTGGTCCCAATCGTGACGTGACTGGAATCTGGCTGCCATCGTTCCATATGCGACGTGGCTGGGATCTGGTTGCCCCACACTGGCTGAGATGCTCGGGGCGTCCACGAGCCGCCGAAGGTATTGGGTGGCACGGCATTGATGGATTCCCTGGGGATACGGTAGCAAATTACCAGTAGGGTTGCAGGTGGCCCAGCTTGGATTTGGAGCTGCTCACTTTCGGATCCAGAACACACTGTCTGTGTTCACCGTACCACACAGTGTCCGCTCTGGATTGCTAGGTACGTGACCTTAACCCTTAGGCTACTCTAAAATAATTTGCCCCTTACAGCACTCATTCCCATAATACACGCTGCCTCGGTGAGCCTTCTTCATTGGGCACGGAGGGAATTGGAACCTTGATTCTTGCACCATTGGTAGTGTCTCACTCATGTGTTGTAGCTCCGTTTAGGCTGACGTAGTGTCTTTGCATCCTTTGAGAGCCTCGATGAAGTGAAAGGGAGGCAAACGCAGGTTGACAGGTACTGCCTCAGCCAGTCTTCTGACCTTCTGTTCTTGCATACACTGTCTGTGTGCACTGCACCACCTTGTAGCCACTGCAGCAGGCACTGTGGGGGACTGAACCCATGTCCCCTGCACCATCAGTCAGTGACTTAGCAATGTTACACTGCTGTTACAGGAGACCTGCTTGTCGTAGGGAGAGCAGGCCCCATGGATAGTGAGAGCACTATCACAGGCCACTGACGATTCCTGCTAGCTTGAGGATGTAGTAAGGCTGTCAGTGTAGGTTAGGACAAGTTCCTGGAGGGGGTCCCTAAGCCCTTATTAAGAAGGGACCCAGGAAATCAATGCTTGAACCAATGCAAGCATTGTGGAACCTGTTTACCTTGGGAAACAGCTAGGTACGTATGACCTGGATGGGCCACAGTTGGGACAGAATAATGGGCCTGGTGGACCTTGGTGGGACCAGTATGGTAAGCATGGAGATGCTGACATAGCGCTCAGGGTTTAGTATGATATAATGGTCCCACTCGGGAACGAAGTCAAGGTCCCTGAGCGTCAGAGGTGCAGAGACAGAGTGCTTATGATTTCCTTGTGTTATTCAATGGAATAAGGTTGCACTACATGTTACGCTGTAGTGCACAGACCAGCGCTAGCACGGGAGCGTGTGGATGACCCGGCGCAGAGGCGTCTGCCGAGCCTACAGCAGAGACAGCAACGCTCTGACCCCTCGATGAGTGTATCTGCTTCGGGGTGTGGAGGCACAGTGCACAGAGACGCCTGCCGGGCTTACAGCAGCGACAACAATGCTCCTCAATGAGTGCATCTGTTCCGAGGTGCGGAGGCACAGTGCGCAGAGGCGTCTGCCGGGCTTACAGCAGAGACAGCAACACTCTGACCCCTCGATGAGAGCATCTGCTCGGAGGTGTGGAGGCACAGTGCGCAGAGGCGTCTGCCGGGCTTACAGCAGCGACAACAACGCTCCTCGATGAGTGCATCTGTTCCGAGGTGCGGAGGCACAGTGCGCAGAGGCGTCTGCCGGGCTTACAGCAGAGACAGCAACACTCTGACCCCTCGATGAGAGCATCTGCTCGGAGGTGTGGAGGCACAGTGCGCAGAGGCGTCTGCCGGGCTTACAGCAGCGACAACAACGCTCCTCGATGAGTGCATCTGTTCCAAGGTGTGGAGGCACAGTGCGCAGAGGCGTCTGCCGGGCTTACGGCAGCGACTGCAAGCACACTTACCCCAAGGAGAGAACACTCTTGAATGCTGTGTGCTAACCAACAGCACAATCATACCAACTGCATCGCGCCAGAGCGCATTGGGGGAATGCGCTTCCAGCGCAGTACCATATGTCCGCAGATGGAAGTACCATGTGTCCGCAGATGGAATGTGAATCGGTGCCGGCAGAATCGCGTAGGCTCCGTGGCGGAAACAGTGTAGAGCCAATGCCCCCTTCGCCTTTGCTGGTATCCGCGCCGACCGACGGCGCTGCAGGAGGAGCCGTGATCCGAGCTGTAATTTGGTTTCCTCGGGCAGTAAGCATGGCGTTCGGTGGAGAAGAGCTGACCACACTTCGATCTGCGCCGGCCAACCGGGGGAGGCTCATTACCTAAGAACCATCGGCGCCGACGGAGGAGTTTCCCATCCTTTGTGGGGCACGCCTCCGTGCCGAAGATGGTGATCGGCCCCTCCTTCCTGCTGGGAATGGCGCTGACACTGTCGGGGGAGGAGCCGTTGAAGTCAGCCGTTTGGTTGGTTGGCGCCAGCCAATGGCGCCGCAGGGGGAGGAGCCAGAGCCGTGATGTCACCGGCAGGATGGCTGCCTCAGCGCCGAGAGAACCATCGGCGCAGACGGAGGAGGGGCTCCTCCGTCCTGGGGGATGCCTCCGCGCCGGACAAGCCAAGGCGATCAGAGGGGGAGCCGTGATGCAACCGGCAAGATGGCTGCCATGCTGAGACCCTCGTGGCCGTCCTGGGCACCTCGTGGCCGGTCAGTAGCTGGAATTCAGGCAGGCAGAATGGTGGGTCCGATGCTGCAGCCGCAGCGTCATGCGAGGGAGAGCTTCTTAGTCTGGAACGAGAAGGCTTCAGGAGGAGAGATGCGTGCGGCATAGCCGGGGGAAGTCCCGGAAGCACATCACAACGGCAGAGCAGCGGCCGTGTATAGCTGAAGAAGGGGGAGCCCCGCTGCCAATCCAGAGAACAGAGGTATGTTAAAAGGCTAGCCGTGGACGGAGGCCTGTTCGGCACGTCCTGGGCTGCCGTGCAGGTTGGGCTTCCTCACAAAGACTGCCGCGCTCTCAAGCCCATTGTCCGGGGGGGCCTACCCCGCTGACTGCTCGAGCATGAACCGCATGCTCACGCTGTTCTAGATAGAGAGGTATCTAAAGAAACAAGAAGAAGAAATTTTTAAAAGGATAATACATACATTGTAGATGATAAAATTGGATTTTTGGTGGAGAGTATCAAGGTCCGTCTTGCTGGCAAGGCGGAAGAGTAAAAACTGGTTAGCTAGGGGCGGGCCGGGGGTGGGGCCAGTTGGCTCATGCTCAGAAGGGCAAAGCCCTTCTGAGCTATGGAGAGTACTTCCGTCTCGGCGCCGTCGGATGACGTCACCAATTGTGGCTGACTCATCCTGCTTGTCCTAGGAGAACCAGGATTTTACAGAACTCCCTCAGGGACAGATATAATACCCGAGAGTTTCCTTTATATTTTTTAAGACCTCAGTTCCCAATTTTTCAAACCTCTGTCACTAATTTCTCTAATATAAATTTAAACAGGCTTACAACCAAAATTAATTAACCCTTATTCACCAGAGAAAATAGCACATTACCACAGGGTCTTTAATTAAAGCTTTCTACAGGTAGCTGTTTTCAAATTCCACTTTCTTCAGAAGGATAGGACTAATAAACCATTCAGAATAACTTTTAAAACTGTTCCTGTGGCAGTTTCTGTCCTTTATCACAACAGCTATCTCAGTTAAATTTAAACAGTGCTCAATAGGATTTCTCAAAAGTGTCTCCAACCATTTTTCTTCTTCTAATTTTTACCAGAACCAAAATCAATCCAAACCCTTATATTTTTACTCTCAAGTATCCTCTTTTAGTCTTAAAATCCTCTTTCTTTCATTCTCCCCCTGACACTCAGGCCCCTACCTAGCCCTGTGCGAGCGGTGTGGCCGCACAGGGCACAAAGGTTTAAGGGGTGCATTTTAGCTGTCTTCCGTTGCCTGCCGCCACCATGTTTTCTACTCTCAGCTGCAGCAGGCAATGGCAGGACAGCTAAAATGTGCCCCTTAAACCTTCTCACTGGCATGCTTAGCAGATCTTTCCCTCTCTGCAAGAGCAGGGAGGTACAGATCTATTTAGCATGCCGGCTATTTGCACATCGGGCGTGCCTCTTCTCTCCCGCCATGGGCGGGGAGGGGGGGTGCGCGTGCTCGATGTGCAAGTCGCAGAGGGCGCGATCTTCCCTCAGTACAGCCCTGCTCACACTCACCACCTTTATGTTCCATTCTTCAGCCCCAACTTGCTAGATTTCAGATCTTGTCACTGACATTCTGTTCTCACTGTTAATTGCTCATCCATAACCACCACCACAAATAGATCCCTAGCAACCACCCACACAGACCCTAAAAAAACAAAATACCAACTGGAAACTATTTTTATCCATAAAGTTGGACCAAGTTTAATTTTTCTGTACTATTCCTTTAAATCTCCACAGTAGTTAAAAACAAAATCACCACACTGCTTCAGAAACTGTATCTTCCCACCTAAATTATAGCTCTCTAGAGAGATCCCTATACCTTCCCCACTGCCTGTAATGCAACTCTATTAAGCCAGAACTTTTGTTTCTGAATAAAACCTAACTTTTTTGTTATTAGAACAGGCTTATTAAAGCCTAAAAATATTGAGTATCTCTTTTTAGACCAATTTCAAGCCTTTACAATTGTTTTTAATCTTCAGGGTACAACCCCCCTCCCCCCCCCATGGGTAAAATTGATCATTTTTCTGCCACATTAAACATTTAAAAATTAAAATGAATACATTTTCAGGGTGGGCAGAGCTCCTGCACCTGAACCTAACCACCAAAACATTTAAAATCCACTTTTTAAAATCACACCACTTGTCACAGGGAGTCATGGATGTGCTCCTGGTGGCCAGGCACCCAGTTACACAGCACTCCTATGCCGCAAAATGGGAAAGGTTCTACACTTGGTGTGACAGTGAACAGTGAAACCCCATCCCGCTGCTACTGGGGTACCTCCTCACCCTCTCCCAAGGGGGACTGAAGTCAACATCAATCAGGACTCACCTCAGCACCATAACAGCATACCACAACAAGATTGACTGAAAGTCCATCTCGGGGTACCCACTGGTCACACGATTCATGCGTGGCTTCTACCACCTGCACCAGGGTGGGACCTCAATGTCATATTTATTTATTTTATTTATTTATTTAACAGTATTTCTATACCGCCTTCTCCTACAATCAAGGCGGTTTGCACAGTAAACAATCAGGGATGAACATGTGTCTTCATGCAGTGAGGGGGATGTTGTGTTAGGTGTGATAGAAGTGTAGTGTTTGATTAGGTGAGGCTATGTACATTGTGCGCTATAATACATTGTGAGCTATTATACAATTTTCTATACATTGTGTGCTATAGTACATTGTGTGCTATACGAGGTCAGGGGGGGAGTCGGTTGTTCTTTCTGTACTAGTGGATTATGTGACTTGTCCATAGTACTCCATGAATAGCGTTGTCTTCAGCAGTTTGCGAAAGTCTTTAAGGTCCGTTGTCACTCTCAGATCGTCTGGGAGAGTGTTCCAGATTGTTGGAGCAGCTAGGGAGAGAGCTCGTTCTGTGGTGTCCTTTCGTGGTGTCGTTTTGTAATATTCTGTGGTGTCGTTTTGTATTCGTTCTGTGGTGTCCTTTCGTGGTGTCCTTTCGTGTTTTTCTGAAGTCCTTAGGTGGGTTAACACGGTTGGAGGTTCCTTTTCTTCTTGGGTGTGTGCTTGAGTCTGGTTGTATGAGGGTGTGTAGGCTGTTGGCTGAAGTGTGTTGTTTGATCTTAAATACATTTATGATTGTTTTGTATTTGATGCGTAAACTGATTGGGAGCCAGTGTAGGTCTTTCAGAATGGGTGTGATGTGATCTTGTCTTGCTGATCCAGTTATTATGCGGGCTGCAGTGTTTTGTGCTAGTTGTAGTGGTCTGAGTGTTTGTTTTGCTAGGCCAAGGTAGATTGGGTTGCAGAAGTCCAGTATGGGGGTTAGTGCCTGGCAGACCGTACGGAAGTGTTCAGGAGCGAGGAGGGGCTTAAGTCTTCTGATGATTCTCATCCTGTAGTACGCATTCTTGATGTGTGCATTCTTTACATGTGGCTTGAGGCTCAGCTCCTTGTCTAGGGTCACTCTGAGGTATTTTACTTCTGTTCTTATCGGTATGGTTGTGTTTTGTATCTTGATGTCTGGTGGGTGGATGAAGTCCGGGTTACGAGTGATGATTAGTGCCTCGGTCTTGCTGTAGTTTATTGAGAGGTTGTTGTTTTGACACCATTTTGTCATTTGGATGAGGCAGTTTGTTATTTTGGAATAGTCCGGGTTGTCGACTGTGATCGGTGTGTATATCATGATATCATCTGCATAGATTGTATATTGAATGTTGTTCTTTTTCAGGATGTCACATATTGGTTGCATGTAGATGTTGAAAAGTAGGGCTGACAGGGCCGATCCTTGTGGTACACCTTGGAGGATTTTTATGGGTCGAGAGGTGTTGTGTCCTACCTTGACCTGTATCTGTCTGTCGGTTAGGTATGAGTGAAACCATTTTAATGTTGGTCCATGTAACCCAATGTTTTGTAGTCTTTCCAGGAGAGTTTTATGGTCTACTGTGTCAAATGCTGAAGAGATGTCAATGAAGATCATTATGATTCCATTCTTGGTGTTGTCTATGAGACGGAGAATGCTGTCGAAGAGGTAAATCAGTTATGTTTCAACTCCGTGGTTGGGGCGAAAGCCATGTTGGTTGTCGTCCAGAGGTGCGTGGTTGTCGATGTGTTCTTGCAGCTGGTGTTGTACTGTTTTTTTCAATGATTTTGGCTAAAAAGGGTATGCTGGCGATTGTTCTGTATGCTGCTGGGTTGTTCTTGTCGAGGGTTGTTTTCTTTGGGATAGGTCTTATTGTGGCGAGCTTTAGTTGATTGGGCATGAATCCTTGAGTTAGGGATTTGTGCACTATGTTTTGTATTGTTTGTACTACAACAACTGACAAGCCACCCATTCGAACCGCTCAAACAAGCACACCTCCAGTTCCTCACATGGAAAGCCTTCTTCCTAGTGGCGATCACTTTAGCATATCGCATCAGCGAACTACAGGTCTTAGTCTACTACCCACCTTACATGCAGCTCTGCCACGACAGGTTCATTATCAGGATTCACCTAATGTTCCTCCCGAAGGCTGTCTCAGCATTCCACATCAACCAGGCAATCATGCTCCCCATTTTTTACCCTAAACCACACCCAACCCAGGAGGAATGTCATGGGTGCAGTCCAGTGTGTGGAGGTGACATTTGAAATGTGCCCCTTAATGAAGAGAGTTATACTGAGAGAACTAAATTGTGTACAATTGCCCTGATAAGTCAGTGATTATTTCTAATTTGAAAGGTGAAAATTTAGCATAAAGGTTGTTGTGTCATGGGGATTTTTCTGTGTTAGACAAGGTTATTTTTGATGCTGTGTTTAACTTTCTTCTAGCCCTTTAGTTCAGAGGAGGGAAGGCAGCAAATATTCCTTGAAGCCATCTCATTGGATCCTTCCTTTCCCACCCTAGCTTCCACCACCTCATCATGGAATCTTGCTGTATGGAGTATATAGGATTAGGTTGAGAAAAATGTATTACCTGATTTCCTTTATTTCTCCTCTTCTTCCTTCTTTACTATTTCCTACTTTTTTACTAATTGATATTGTTAATTTTGTAAATCACATTGATGCCCTACAAAGGGCAGTGTAGCAAGTCTGAAATGAACATAAACATCAGCATAAACTAGATCCCTCATTTAAGGAGCTAGATTAAATAGTTTTATTTTTAGGTTCTTGGTGGAAATGAAACAATATAGTATCTTTCAAGGGTCTTTGATTAGTAATATCTTTTTTTCTCTTTTTTTATTGAAATTTTCAAAAACTATACAATGTTCACAAAGTATAGAGAAACACAACAATTCAACAATAGAAATAATTTAAAAGAGAAATAATACAAACAAGTACATTAGCCCACATCTCGGGGAGAAAACCATAAGAAATCAATAACAAGAAAAAACAAGGCAAGGAACACCAAACCAAAGAAAGGTGTCCCAGCCACACAGAGCAGTTATTTAATTATACCCTCCCACCGCCTGACAATTTCTAAACGACAGCATAATGACATAAAGGAAAAGCAAAAGTCACTGCGCCTTTTCCTTATCAAGAATCCACCTTTCCAAATCCGTAAATGACAAAAAGACAAACCTGTCATATCCAAGAGATACTAAGCATTTACAAGGGTAGCACAAGAAAAAAGTAGCGCCTAAGACAAGAGTTCTAGACTTGAGAGCAAGAAAGGACTTCCTACGTGCCCCTACGTGCTTGTGTTGAGCGAGATACATCAGGAAAAATAGAGACCTTATCACCACAATAAAGATTATCCCTTTTCCGAAAATAAGCTTTAAGAATAGAGACTTTATCTTCTTCAGAAACCACAGTTACTAATAATGTGGCTCTAGTGGAAATAATATCTTGAGTGTCTTCCAAGAAGGCAGTCAAGTTAAACCCATTTTTATCTTCAAGAACAGCTACTTCCCCTTCCCCAACACCTGGAGAAACAATTTTTGAGGAAATATAATAACATTTAGCAAACACTATAGCATCGCGGTGGGGAGGAGAAGAACATCTTTTAAATATTTCCTAAACAGTATTGATGGAGATAATAAACTACTAGAAGGGAAATTTAAGACTCTCAGATTCTTAGACCTAGCCATATTCTCTAAATTCTCAAGTTTTTGACACATAATAGAACTTTCTTTCATGGTAGTAGACTGGAATAAAGAAAATGATTTAACCTGCATACCTATACTCGAAATAGATGAATGCAAAGTTCCAATCTGACTATCAAGATTCTGAAATTTAATAACAGTGTCCCTAGTAAATTGACATAAAGAGGGAGCAGTCTCAGCAAGAATCCGTTCAGTACAATTAACTACTTGCCAAATATCCAGAAGAGAAATGGAGGAGACTTGTGAGTCACCAGGAGGAATGGAGGGCTCCAACTAAGAAACCATTTTAGGGAGCACAACTTCCTTCTGTGAGCTCAAAACACCAGACTGAGGCACAGCAGACAATTCCAAAAAAACAGGAGGAAGAGGAGGGGTATGCTCAGGAGAGCTAAGACTTGGCCCCTCCTCCAAGGGGTCAAAAGGAACAGTACCTGGTGTTGTTAAGACTGGTGTAGATATTGCATGCTTTTCCATAAGGCCACCAGCAGACACAGCCATGAGAGTTTTCTTTTTCCTTTTACCGCTGGGCATCGCCACTTCACAGATCTATAAATGCCCCCAATGTACTCCTAAGGGGCTCACAAGGGGCATATGTCCCCCTTGGAAAACACCCCTTAGAAAATGCCCCAACAAGCACTGAAGGCTAAAAGGTGTAAAGCACTCTAGATATATTAAGGAGCTTCAAAATGACATCAGCAGTGACTGCCCCGCACGGGCCGGCTCTCTCCAGCTCCAGCTGTTCTCACTCTCCACTCTCCACAGCATGTGAAACTGCAGGCAACACTCCCAAGAAACAGCTCCGTGCACAGATCCTTTCTGGAGCCTCAAAATGACGTCAGCAGTGACTGCCCCGCACGGGCCGGCTCTCTCCAGCACCAGCTGTTCTCACTCTCCACTCTCCACAGCGTGTGAAACTGCAGGTAACACTTCCAAGAAACAGCTCCGTGCACAGATCCTTTATGGAGCCTCAAAATGACATCAGCAATGACTGCCCTGCATGAGCCAGCTCTCTCCAGCACCAGCTGTTCTCACTCTCCAATCTCCACAGCGTGTGAAACTGCAGGCACCTCTCCGATTAGTAATATCTTAATAAATCCTTGAGATAATTCTACAGAAGCAACACATTATGCTACATTATCCCCAGATTACTAAACATGCTATATGTTAAAGAGGCATCAAGTCATGGGAGTGGTCTAATTAAGATGGAGCGAACACCGAGTAAGATCATGCCAAAATGGAAGGGCAAGTTGAGGGTGTTCCCGCCCGAAATCATCATGGCCCCATGGATCGGTTCGTTCAGTTAACCGAAGGAATGATGCAGGAGATTAGAGCCGGGCTTGGAGGTTCGCAAGAGGACAGAAATTCTCCGGAGTGCCTGGACACCATGCTCTCTCCTGGTGCAAGGACCCTGCCTCAGCCCTTGGCGTCTTCTCTGCTCTCCTCTCTGGCTTCTCCAGTGAGTGAACCGGAATGCGGTGTCTCCGCTGGGGCATGGCGGGAAGCAGTTGAGGATGATGCGGAGAGAGCTTGCAAGGACGTCGGTGATGTTTTGGCGGCAGTTGGTTCCCGACAGCTCGATCTGCAACCCTTGTCTCAAGGCACAGGTACTTTATTAGCAGCTGAAGTCCCTGTTTCTTTGTTTGATCTATTTCGCCCCAAGATAATAACGTTAGACAGTATATGGGATGCAATTACTTCGCTATCTGCTGCAGTCGCTACCCAGGTTGCTGGGTCCTCAGCGAGGGTGTGCCAGACTGAAGAAAAGGTATAGAGTTATTGTATTGATGTGGACCATCTTAACATACAAGCTCAAGAAACACATCAAAAGTTGGATTTTTTGTCCGAGACTAATGTGGCTCTTGTTAAGGATAACAATTTTCTTCGCGCAAAGATGGAAGGCCTGGAGAATGCTGCAAGAGCTGCAAACCTGAGAGTGTTGAATTTCCCCATTATACCGGGATTTACTCCGTTGGAACTTTTTAAGAAGTTTCTACTTGAGGTGTTAGCAGTGCCTAATGACTTAATGCCTCCAATTTCGAAGGTTTTCTATTTGCCTCAGTCAAATAAGGAGCCAGGTCCTAATATGGATGATGTGACCACAGATGTATTAAATGTCTCAGATTTGTTAGTCTCTCCATCTGAAATCTTGTTGTTGATTTCTCTTGCTTTGGTCTCCATCAGGGAGTGGCTGCTAAAGTAATTCTTTAAAAAGCATTTTTCCTTGTTTTATGGGGTAAAAGTTTCAGTGTTTCCTGATATTAGTAGAGACTCTCAGAAAAGGCGTAGACAATTTTTATTGTTAAAGTCTGGGGTATTGCAGATTGGGGGGACATATAATTTACGTTTTCCATATAAATGTTTAGTTGTGCATAATTCAAAGAAATTTATATTTTATCAGCCTGACGCATTATCTGCCTTTATTCGTTCTCGGATGCCCCCGATTAAGCTCTCAGCTGTTGGTTGAAGTACCTTGCTTAATGTGTTTTCCTCCGTCCAATGGCCAATCTGCTTTTTTCCTCTAATAGTTTATTGTTTGGAATAATCATGGTGGTTTTCTCACTCACCATGTGTTTTGCTTTTGCTCACTCCCCCCCCCCTTCATGTGGACTATAGGTGGACCATTATGTTTTCTTTTCCTGTAGATTGATGATGTATTATTGCTGGATGGTACCTCTTTTTCTGACAAGCATGTTTGCTTGAGTTATATTGTAAAATTTATAAATATTAAATAAAAAAAAAGATTACTAAACATATTGTGTGCTCTGAAAAGATAAGGTAAATTACTACAGACCCTAATAATAGATGAACACATATGTGGGAATACAGATAGGGAATATAAACAAAGGTATTTGTTTTCCTATAAAAAAGGCTAGATATTTTTTACTGAGAAGATAGTTGAGAACAGCATAGGGACTTCTGAAAGTTCATTTTTCTCATTTTTTTGCAACAGGAATCAAAGCTTCAACAGCAGAATATGGCTGGTAAACACCGTGGTGCCAAATCTGTTGCCCTGTTTAGCACTTCTAATCAGTCCAGAAAGTCAACCACTTCTAAGGCATGGAACTCATTCAGTGTGCGAGATACCAGCAGGTTGAATCCCTCAGGGAACAAGATGAGAAATTGAGAGAGGAGGTAGTGAGGCTTAGAAGCATCTGTGACAATGAGAGGTATATTGATTAAATGCTTCTATAGGCATCAAAGATCTCCAACAGAAGGGAAGATGACACTATGAAAAGATCTATGTTCTCCAGAACCTGCAGACACAACATCCTGACTCTACTTTCCTTAGAAATGAAGAACCAATATGTAGCTCTGGAAGTGGTAGAGATGATAGCATCCTAAGGAATGGGAGATATGGATATTTCTGGTTGGTGATTCCCATCAAGAATGTTTTGACTTCCGGGACCATGACATGATTTTCCAAGGTCTGCTGAATAGAGATGATATCCAGCTATCAAAAAAGGCGAGAAATATTCCCCAACAAATTGTCTAATCTACTGAGGAAGGCATTAAAGTTGTTTCAATGGGGATGGGTGAATAAAGTCCCTAGGTAACTGAAAGCTTTCAGGTAAGTAAAACATTTAAAGAATAGTATAGGAAATGGAAAAATAGGCAACACCTGGACAGCTGCATATACTTATGCCCATAGTATGTGAAATAAAGTTCCAGATTTAGAAGCTGTAATGGAAGAGACTGACTTGGATATATTGACAACCATGGAGATGTGACACATGGAAACCGATGACTGGCATGTAGTTATACCAGACTGTAATGTATTCAGAAAAGACAGGGTAGAAAGAAATGGAGGAGTGGTGATGTTATATGTAAAATAACTAAATGAAGTCACAGAACTGCTTGTGAGGAAAGGAAAAGGCACTGTGAGTTAGTCTGGAAAGAGGGAATGGAAAATCTATTTACATTGTAGTGATATACAGACCTGCCTTACAGGTAGAAGAAATAGAAATTTAATTGAAGACATTCACAATAATGTGATCAAAGTGGAATTACTATGGCAGATTTCTATTTGGAGGATGTTGATTTGGACACCCCTGCTATGGTGTCATCTAACAGTAGGGAGATCCTGGAAACTGTACAGGGAAAGCCATTCCAGCAACTGGTAATGGTACTCATGTGGAAGGAGGTGATACTTTACGAGCTTAGTGCTTATAAATGGGGAGTGTTTCTAATGTAGCGTGTGATCATCTGGCATGCAGTGATCACTGGATGATGAGCTTCAATAGTAGGACACAAGTAAGGGTCCTAGACTAAAATTGAGGGTTCTAGACTAGATTGAGGATATAGTGACAGGAGCCATTAGCTGGATGAGAATATCTGGGGAAAGTAGAACAATATTAGGCAAAACTGAAAGGTAACAAATCTTTTTGTTAGCAAAGTACATAAAAATAAGAGGAAAAGGAGGTGCTACAGTTTTCAGAAGAAATAGATGAAAAGGTAAGTGAAAAGAGGCTAGCCAAGAAATCACAGAAAGAGGAAGAAAAAAAAATCCTGCAGAAGCTAAAGGAAGCTGGAAAAGTAGTCAGGAAAGCCAAGAAGCTAATGGAAGAAAAATTAGCCAATACAGTGAAACCTAAACCAAGGCTTTTTTAAAGATATGTTGGTGACAGGGAGAAGTGAAATGGTGGCATTGCAGACTCAAGGATGAAGGAGGGGAGGGATGCACAGAGGCTGAAGAGGATTAAGCAGAATTGCTTAACAAATATTTCTGTTCTGTGTTCACAGATGAAAGGCCAGGAATGGGACATCAGAAAACAAACACAAATAGGAATGGAAGTGAGGTAGAACTGGAACTATTTTCAAAAGACTGTGTTCTAAACTAAAAGTGGACAAAGCAATGGGGCCAGATAGGGTTCATCTGAGTTTATTTGTTGGAACTTAGGGAGGTACTGGTACTCTTCTGGCTGACTTTTTCAATGCTTCTTTAGAGTCAGGAGTGATCCCAGAGAACTGGAAATGGATGAATGTGGCTCTTGTCCACAAAAGCTGAGGTATAAAAGAGGTTAGTCTAACCTCTGTGGAATGGAAATGAATGGAAATGCTGCTAAAGCAGAGGATGGTATAATTTGTGGAATCCAAGAGATTACAGGATCCAAGACAGCATTGCTTTGTTAGTGGTAGGTCTTGTCAGACAAATCTGATAGAATCTGATTTTGACTGGGTGACCAGAAAATTGGATTAGAGGAGGGTGCTAGATGTTTTATACCTAGATTTTTTAACAAGGACTTTGACACTGCTCTGCATTGACAACTTATAAATAAAATGAGTGCCCCTGGGATGGCCCCTAAAGTGATTGACTGGGTAAAAAACTGAGTAGCAGTAAATGGAGTTCCTTCTGATGATAGAGATGTTACCAGTGATATGCTGTAGGGATCAGTCCTTGGTTCTGGGGGGGTGGGGGGGGGGAGGGGGTACATTTTGGAAATGATACTTCTTAAAGTCTGTGAGGAAATATATTTCCATTTCCAATTTCATTTATTGCATTTATATTTGTCAACCAGTTACACTTCTCAGCAGTTAAAGAAATACACACATAGAGGGGCATTTTAGAAAGGACATTCAAGTACATTCTGGGATATCTATGCCAGAACGTCTGAAGAAAAAGCAGGCATGTCCTGGTGCAGACACGATTTCACAAAGGGGGATGTGTCCGATGTGGATATCTATGGAGCTATCTACAGGGGTGGCCCAAGAGTTCTTGCCGCCCTAGGCAGGCCCAATGTGCTAACCCCACCGTACCACCTTGCCACCCCCAACATCCAGCCTCTCACCAGGGGTTGATGGGTGGTACGGCAATCACCTCTTTGAAGCCACAGCAGGCCTTAAAGCACATACACACACTCATGCCTACTGCTCCTGCCCCCTCCAACTTCTTGTTGCAGGAGCAGCAGGATGCAAGTGTGTGCACACATGCATTTTAAAGACCACTGCAGCTTCAAAGAGGTGATTGCCATGTCGCCCATCAACTCCCAGTGAAAGGCTAGATGTCAGGGGTGGCACAGTGACGGCACGGGGTGCAGTGGGAGAGGCACATTGAGTCTGTCTAAGGCCGAGGTGCTCATTGGGGTCTGCTGCCCTAGGCAACTGCCTAGTTCTTCTAGTGGGCAGGCCGGCCCTGGGTATCTACATCGACATCCTCAGAATAGTATTTCAGAACCTGAACATCTAGGAATAGCTGAATGGTTAGAGTAGTGGGCTAGGACCAGGTAAAGCCAGGTTTCAGATTCCATTGCAGCTATCATTGTGATTGTGCTGAGTACTGGGGATAATGGAGTGCTATCTTCTCTACACTCTAAAAATTTTTCAGCCAAAAAAAACACTTTCCAGATGCTTATTTGTCTTGGGGAAGGTCTAAACTTAGATCCGGTTCCAGATGTCCAGGACATTTCAGAGATCAGGTAGTGACATCCAGGTTCCTGGGAATGCCCTAGCCATACCTCCACCATGCCCTATTCAGACTTGGGGTATGTTTACTAAACGGGGCACTTGTGCGGGGCGCACATGAGCGCCCTAAAATGATGCATTTAAGTGCTCTTAAGCGCCCCGTACGCGTGCACGGCACATTAACGGGTCCCGCACGCGTGCGCCGAAAACGCGCACGTTTGCGGGGCGCTCATGTGCGATAGAGGCGTGGAAAGGCGAAATGAGGGCGGAGGAAGGCCCCCGAGGGGCGGAGAGACGGGGTCAATGGGTGGAATGTGGGAGGGGAGAGACTCCCCGCACAGGAGCGTGCCCGAATTTACAAGGAAAAAATACTGCCAGTGAAACACCCGCGTTAGAGGTGATTTAAAGGGAAAATAAACCATTTCCGTCAGCAATGTACAGCAAAATCGTTGAAACCCAAAAAACGTGAGCAGTGTGAAACATGTGCACAGAACAAACTCGCTAATTTAACATGAAAATAACCACAACCAAGTATGCGAAAATCTTAATTCTGCTGGGCAACACTGCTATTAATGGGCAACAATAATAAACACTCCCAGGAAAGCTCCAAAGAATTGAAATGAATATTGGAAGGGTCTATGGTCCGTGGACTCATTCAAAAGCACTGCAATGTAATGGAGCTGTCCTGGGAGTGCATATCAGGTTTCCCAGTGATATCACTGATGCACTGTTTGGTTTATTTCTTTGACTGCACCTATTTGGAGGGCATATTTGTGTGTGTTCTGCACCTCTGTCCCCATAAAAGGAAAACGTGCCCACAGTAAACCTATGCAGAGCAGGGTGTCAGGCTCGTGCGGCCAGGTTTCCTATCTCCAGATACTGCACTGTCTCTGTGGGCACAGTGTGGTGCAGCGGACACAGCCAGTGACTGTATGACTAGAGGTTCACAGGTTCAAATCACAGCTGTGGTTCCTGGCAACCCAGTACCCATATTTTTAACCACCACTAAACAGTGAGAGTTCACACACTGCTTTACTGCAGAGAACATAAGCATGGTCTCAACACCTACATTTTACCCCACACCGCACACAAACCAGAGCAATGGGCATTATGTACAGGCGAGTCCCTCAAATTCCGTCCTGGAGTGCCACAACGCAATCAGGTTATATGGGTTTGCCAGATAAGGACATGTCTGCATGTTGGCCGAGGGGTAGAGGTGGTGGACGGGGCAGTGACTGCAAGCCACAGCAGACAGTGCCGTAGGCGTGTGTAGCCTGGCACCATACACAACAACAGACAGGCACTGTCAGATGTAAAGTCATGGACTTCCCTGGGAATGCAGAATATATGTTTAGAAACAGTGGTGCAGTGTACACAGACAGTGTGTGCAACAACAGAAGGTCACAGGTTCAAATTCTGTCTGTGGCTCCTTGCAACTAGTCCACATAAGTGTACCCTTAAAAAACCAGGCATTAAAGACTGATAATTTTCTGTTGAGAACCCAAGATATTTTGGCATATGTTTATGTTACCTTCAACAGTACCCACCACATAAACATGTGCATCACCTACAGCAGAGTCAAACAAAAGCAGTCCTGGAGTGTCCCACATCATTAAAGGTTAATGCAGACTCCAATATAAGGCCATGTGAGCATGTTGACGGCAGGGGAACTGGTGACACCTGTCCACATCACACCATGGCCTATCCGTTTTTAGGTGGGTGCTGTGTAGTGCAACAGACAGGGTTAGTCTGACAAACAGACATGGATTTACCTGGAAATGCACTGTCTCTGTGTCAAGAAGGTGGTGCAAAGCACATAGGCAGTGCCTGCAGGAGATGAAAGTCACAAGTTCAAATCACGTGTGTCAGGTCAGCCGAACCAATCCCCGCAATTGTCACATCCCCCAATTTTTCTCAAAAAACAAACCACCTGTAGTAGCAAAAGTGCAAACAGGGACAGTACATGTATATTGTCTCTCAAAGTGGACATATAAGAGAGAAATGTGCATCACATAGATCAGATTTCCTCAAATGCAGTCATGGAGGGCCACAATTGATTCACATGTTATGATGTCTTAAATAAAGATGTCTCCTACACATTCCAGCATTGCAGCTGTCCCTGATTGCCTCTCCTGTGTGTGCTCTGCATAGCACTTTTACTCCACAGTCATCCTGATATGTCACCTATTCTGCCATTTGAGCCTCCTCTGCTGGCCACATCTTACCATCCTCTTTCACACACAGCCATTATAGCACGGTACATTAACATCACTCTGTGCATGGCTGTAGCTAGCCAGAATATGTTTGTCCATTTTAATGGGTGCCACATGGGATGGAGATGCTTTCTGCAGTACAGCAACTGATCTTCATCCCTCTTTTACTTTTGTATTGTTTTTGTGTTTTAGCTCTGTGCAGTGCTTGTGTTACGTGTGGGTTTGCCACATACCTCCTTTGCCATTCAAACTGAGGGATGTTAGTGCTAGTGGGTAACGTTTCTGAGTTCATCTCTACATCCTTGGGACATCTTTTGCCATGCCTTTGATTGACACAGCTTATGGGTTACGTACAATAGTGCCTTGGGAGTTGACAGCCTTTCAACATGGCCTTTGTGGAGAATGAGGTTTTCATTTCCTAGCAACGTGTGTTTATATTGTGCCTTCTGAAACACCATAAAAGGTGCATTGATATCTGGCACAAGGGGGTAGTTCTTTTGAGACAGCATCACAGATTGCTGTACAGTTGCACACAGACAGTTGACATACCTCTGCCAACCTTATTCACAGGAACATTCAAACCATGAACACCCCTCCATCATTCAGTATCTCCACAGGTTGTCAGCATTCACAACAGAAGAGTATTGGCTTCTTTCCCAGAGCTTGAGTTTAATGGAGCTGTACTACTCTTATGATTTCAGTCTCCAACGGGAATAGGGCAGTTTACAAGATAAGATACACTCTAATCCCCTGTTGATATCAGTCGACAAGGACTGTGTGCAGTCGCTCCTTGCTACATCAAGAATGGCTGACCCAGTTCTGCCATAACTGATTTAGCTGGGTGAGGCTACAGACAGGCCCTGCAACTTATTACCATATGAGAATAACTCTGAACCCCTGTTGATATCAGTCGCCTGCCAAATCAGGTATGGCAGATCTTGGTCAGCACACAGACTTACAATTCCCATATGTTACAATGCACACTGCTGCCATCTGGGACAGTGCTCTCACCTTACCCTGCCTCATATAGCACACTTGGCTACACTTTCACCAACATTGTTGGGTGCCATGGCGGACATTGCATTTTCACATGTGCCCTCTGCATTAACCGATGGGCAACGTTCTGTTACACTGCTTTGAGAGTGTATTTGCTATCAGTTATGATTCTACAAATATACAATAAGGTACTCCTAAAACAATATTACCCCTAATGGCTACTGCCTCAGCCAGCTGTCTTCATTTTGCACTGTTGGGTATCAAACCCCTGATCCCTGCAGCATTGGTTGGTGTGGTAACCATTGTGCTGCAGCTTTGCTCTCTGATTTGCACATCAGCATGCCACTTATGCCTTTCAGTATTAACATGACTCAGAAAACAGTAGCGCGATGCTTTCTGCCCAGCATACCACTGCCTTATGCCACCCATTACTTATCAGCCTCCTAAAGTTACACAGCAAACAGCAGTCTGTATTGGTCACTGTGGGGATCGAACCCATGATCCCTGCAGCATTGGTGGGAGTTATAACCATTGTGCTTTGGCTCTGCTCTTCTAATTTAACATCCATGCGCCACTTATGCAAGCCAGTATTACATTGCGTCAAAAACAATTGCGTGCCGTGTTATGATGTCCATTATTTATATGCCTCCTAAAATAAACATACATCAGGCAGCTGTCTACATTGTGCACTGTGGGGGATCGGACCCTGATCCCTGCACCATTGGTAAGTGCCTTAACCATTGTGCTGTGGCTCTGTGTTTCTTTTTGCACATCAGCGCCCCACTTATACCTTCCATTATGCGATTGCCGCCGTAACCAGCGCGCCGCCTTATGCCGCCCAGTAGTAATATGCCGCCAGAAAACATCAGCGTGACGCTTTATGCCGCCCAGTATTCATATGTCGCATAAAAACATCAGCGTGCCTCCTTATCCCGTCCAGTATTGATGTGCGCCAAAAAACAACTCAGCGTGCTGCCTTATTTGGCCCAGTATTTCTCTGCCTCATAAACTAACACCTCAGCAAGCCATTGAGCATTGTGAGGTTTTGAACCCCTGATCCCTGCACCATTGGTCAGTGCTTTAACCATTGTGCTGTGGCTCTGTTCTTTTGCTTGAAGATCAGCGCGACACATATGCCTCCCGTTCGGCTCTCAGTTGCGGTAAGGTGCGGGGCGCACACGGGCGCCGCGCACCTTAGCGCATCTGTCAATCACGGCTTTTCTTCTTCAGGACGGAATGCCCACTCCTTATACGGCACACTCACTCTACCGCGGTCTGCACTTTACCGGCCTTTTAGTAAACATACCCCTTGGACATCCTCACTCTGGGGACATCCACAAACCCAGCTTCTAAAATGGCTCTAGATATGTCTCTTTGCTTTGGACATCTCTATGCCTGTTTTCAGACACCCAAAGCATGAGTGGAGCTTCCGAACAACCCCCATAATCAATATGTAGAGATTGCTTGGATGTTACCCTTTGAACAACAGTACCATCTAGTGTCCCTACTAAATTACTGTAATGAAGGTTAATGAAAAAGACAAGAATTTTCCAGAACAGAGGAGGTTCTTGCTGCAGTAATATAATGCTGGGAGGATATTCCTCTGGAGGGAAAATCTAAATTCATATATAGACCATTCTAAAAGACAGAGCTCTGCCTTTGGCACCCAGTCACTGCATCATGAGGTATCTGCTGTAATGGGCAGGTGTTTTGGTATACAGCCACTCTTACCATTCAGAGTGAACAACAGGCTCAGAGCAATAGACTAGGAGTAGAGATCAGAGGGTTGATGTCTGTGCAAAACCTCCCTGCACCCATGGCCTCAGAAGGAAAGTAGCTCTGCCTCTGGGAGAGGTTCCAAGAACTGTACCAACAACTCAACCTTCCAATCCATCAGAGCCAGGAACCCCGCAGAACAGTTTTGGGGACCTGCATCTGCAGAAGCCAACGATTCTCAGAAAGAGAGGAATCCAAAACACTCATCATATACATCAGTGACACCAGATCCAGGAATGAGACCAGCATATCATCTGGAGCCTATGTCTGCATCACCACTAGCTTCAGGTGCACGGGGAAAGCTTACTAGAAACAGGAGAGAGTGGTTCCCACTTGGGGAAAGCAGACTAAGTAACAAAGGTCCAGGAGTAGTAAGGAATGGAGTAACTATTCAGCTTAAGATAAAGAGCAATTAAAAGGAGTGTGATAACATACTTAACTGAGTGAGGAAATGTGACAACTACATGTAAAGCAAAAGAATCAACTGCTTCTTATTTGTTGCTTCTGTCAATTGTTATTGTTGCATTTGCTCAGCAACCCTAAAGTTTAAATAAACCCTTGGTAAGTTCAAAACACAATTTCTGGCCTGGACTCATTTATTTGAGATGGGAACATATGAGAGTGTTAAGTGCCAAAGGCCTCCCAGTGAATGTCAATCCCCAACAAAGAACCCTGATATTAAACTCCAAGAGTCAAAGACTGAAAAACTGCAAACAAGCTCTTGGATCAGAATTTGCCCTTGTTTGCCAAGTGACTAGTAGAGTAGTTGTCTGGACTACACAGAAACGGAGGTTACAAATACATAAACCCAACAACCAAGGACAAAACAAATCCAACATACTGAGTACAATCAAATCAATGAATGGCATAAAGGCCTACAGAGAAAAGGCCTTGGAAAATAAATATATTTTCAGACTCTTCTGAAAAGACAAATAAATATGAGGCTCCTGCAGTGTGAGAAGTTAAGCATTCCATATTTGGGAACCCCTAACAGAGACGAAACAGGCATGCAAAGTAGCCAGATAGAGTTAACTTTCAGGTGAGAACTGAAGCAAAGGCTGGGATGCGAAGCACAGTAAAAGAGGGGGGCAATAACCAGAAGTACTGATACTTCATACTTTTTTCCCCTTCTACAGCAAATAAGACTCCTTACTCCCCCCCCCCCCCCACCAAGATCTGATATGTTTACTTTGTGTGTATGTATGTTCCTTCTTTTTTTTGTATATCTCTACATTGTATATCTCTACACCCTTATCTGTGCTTCTCAGGCTTCCCAAATCCTCTGATAAAAAAGCTGCATAAGTCACTAAGAATAATGCCTCTTTCAAAAATGGTTAAACTCTCAAATTGCCTCTACCTCCACCAGGGTATATTAAAAAACATGTTGGTGCACACTTAGCTTATATCTTCTTGGTTCTCGCTGGGTGTTGCACTGACCTCTGGACCTCAAGCTCCTTCCTTCTTTGGGTTTCTTTCTACAGCCTAACTTCAGAACTCATTAAAGGAAAAACTTAACAACATTTTTTTCCTCTTATTATTTTCAGTTATTTTAAAACCTGTGCATTTTCTTCAGAAACCCTATGTTGCTCCTAACTAGAGCAAAATAAAGGATAATCATTTTACTCTACCTACTGAGACCACTTCCAGACTGAGGTCACACTCACACTTCTGTCTCTCAGTGTTCTGGACTGGTACCCTGTGGCAGGTTTTGAAACAAAATCCTGAACCAAACAAAATGGATTCCTGATACAAACATCTGCTGTGTTCCAAACCTCAGACCTGCTGATCTCCAAAACAACTGTCTGACTATTCATGACTATGTGCCAGAGAAGCTGCTTCTCAGGCCTTTCTCATCCACAGACTGTTCTGCTGTTCTTGGACACTCACAGCAATGTATGCCACTACATACCATCATCTTCTGCATTTTGTATCTCACTATGAACCACTTGTCTGCAAGATGACCACCTGATGATTACCTCCTGATTTGCCAAGATGCCTCATTGTATCTCATACCAACCAATCATCAAAAGGTGATAAGGACTCATCAGAAAGAATAATACAGTATGCACAGAAAAACTTAGGGTCATTTTGCCACTTGAACCATCTTGTGCCTTTTGCCTTCCTTGCTGCTTCTATAAGCACAAAGACACTGTGTGTTTTCCCAAGTCTGTTCCACTAATCCTGTGAGACATTCTAGACTCCCATAGACTCCTGTAAGGTTCTGTGCTCTCATGCGTCTCACCTCAAATGGCTCATGCCAGCAAAGCTTGCCTAGTTATCTCCTTTGAACTTCATGTTGTTCCAAAGATTGCCTCGGACCCCAGCTGCATTCATCTATTTAGCAGAGCTAAGCTACCAGTCTTATGTCTTCACCTGGAGGGGTGCTAATTAGTCCACTAGAAACATAGAAACATAGAAATACGATGACAGAAAAAGACCACATGGCCTATCTAGTCTGTCCTTCCCTATCAGCAACTACAACAGTCCCCTTTTTACCTTTAGAGATCCTCTGTGTTTGTCCCATGCTTTTTTGAATTCAGTTACTGTCCTCATCTCTACCACCTCCACTGGGAGACTATTCCACGGATCCACTACTCTTTCCGTAAAGAAATATTTCCGCAAATCACTCCTGAATCTATCTCCCATCACCCTCATCTCATGTCCCCTCGTAGCAGAACTTGCTTTCAACTGAAAGAGGCTCTCCCCCTGAACATTTATGCCACAGAGGTATTTAAACATCTCAATCATATCACCTCTATCCCGCCTTTCCTCTAAGGTGTACATATTAAGATCCTTAAGTCTGTCTTCATATGCTTTATAATGAAGCCCACTAATCATTTTAGTAGCCACCCTCTGCACCGACTCCATCCTGTTCACATCCTTTTGATGTACTTTTTCTAAATGCAGAGTGAACCTGTGACCTTTGGTTGCTAATCTGTGATTTACTACTATTGCATAATTATAATCCTAGCACTGCTACTACTACTACTACTAAGCATTTATAAAGTGCTACCAGGTGCACACAGCGCTGTACAATGAAAACACAAAAAGACAGTCCCTTCTCAAAAGAGCTTACAATCTAAAAAGACAAAGCAACAACTCATTGCCACATTTCTCTAGTATAGTCTGTATATAAAATAATAATTACAACATTCAAACTAATAAACAATTCTGCCCCATCCTATCTTGCCACACTCATAAAGCCGCAAACTACCAACAGGAAAAGACGTACACACAACCTAAATATATTACAAACCCCCCTCTCCATTTGCAAAGCAAAGGCATTCACCAGCAATAGAGCATTCACATACACTGCTCCAACACAATGGAACAAACTCCCTGACATCTTAAGAGCTAACAAAGATCTCACATCATTCTGTAAAAGCCTTAAAACACATCTATTTCAAGAATACTTCAGTCAGTCAGAAATAACATAGAGTAATTCTGTGATGAAAACAATTAGACGGAGATCTTTTCCACTTTTACCATTTAGAAACCTCAAATCCACGAAGAATCAAATAGTGAATCTACTTATATTTTGGATCACAAATAATGTATATAGTTAATTATATAGCATGTATGTTAACATGTTTCTCTTCTTTCATGTATACAGTTTTGTTCTATTTATTGAGTTATCCTAAAACAATACCACCTTTCAATGTTCTAATGTTATTATCCTACTGTTTTATGTAACTGCTAATCTATGCAGAGCTAATTGTTAAATGTAAACCGCTGCTGATCACTGGAAGGAGAGGTATAAAAATGTGCTCAAATAAATAAATAAAATAAATAAATAAATAAATATTTCATATTTCTATCTAAATAAAACCTAGTACTTTATATATATATAGACTTGTCTCTCTTTTGGAGCTCATTGCCAAAAACTCTCACCGAACCCTTCGGAAGGGAAACATAGACTCTCCTAGATAAAACAGAGCATACCTTATTTGTTTTGCTGCTGATACTCTCTACAGTTTGGGGATTCACAACTCCCCATTTTTTTTAAATCTCAAATTTGCCTTAGAACTCAGCTGGAGCACAACCAGCTGGACTCTCCCATTTGGCCTGCCACTCCTTATGAGGCCTCAGCCCATAACATATTTTTACAGATTCATAGGCTTACTGGGCTGGTACAAGTCAGGTTTTGTTTCTGAAACAGCAGTTTCAATTTCCCCTATAGGGCTTTCCATTCACTCTGCCCAAGCAGATTTAGGGGCATGTTTACTAAAAACCGCTAATTAGCGCGCCGCAAAATAGCGCACTAAAAGCGGTACTTAAGAGCGCTTAAACGCCCCGCAAACGTGCGATGAAGCCCCGCACACTTGCGCGTCACAGTAACGGGTGCCGCACAAGTACGTGCCCGCAAATGTCCGATAGAGGCGTGGAAAGGCTAACGGAGGGCGGAGGAAGGCCCCGGAGGGGCGGAGAGAAGGGGTTAATGGGCGGGGAAGGGGAGGGGAGAGGCGCCCTGCACATTATCGGGGCTGAATTTCCCCAAAAAAATAGCGCGAGTGAATCACTCGCGTTAGGATGCATTTAAAGGGAAGAGAAACCATTTCCGTCAGCAATGTACAGCAAAACCGGGGAAACCTGCAAAACGTGAGCAGTGTGATACATGTGCACAGCACAAAAGTGCAATTATAAATAGAAAATGACCACCACAAAAATATGAAAAATAGTAATTCAGTTGGGGAACAGTTATAGTGATGGGAAAAACTAGATAACACACCCAGGAAAGCTCAAAAAAAAAAGAAATGATTTATGGAAAGGTGTACGGAGCGGAGACTCGTCCAAAAAACATTTCCCTTTTTCTGGAGCTGTCCTGGGAGTGTTATCTAGGGTTGCCCATTAATATCACTGTTGCCCAGCTTGGGTATATGTTTTCCCCCTTTGTTCCGTGGTCATTCCCGGGTTTTATTTGCACGTTTGTCACCACACAGGGTGAAGGAGCCCACAGTAAAAATGCATACAGCAGGGTTTGTGACTCCATCCTGCCAGGTTTACTACCTCCAGGGGCTGCACAGTCTCCGTGGCCATAGTGTGGTGCAGAGGACATAGCCATGACCTCTAGGACTAGAAGGCCAGAGGTTCAAATCCCAGCTGGGGCACTTGCCAGCCCAGTCCATATATTTTACCCACCACTAAACAAAGATAGAGCAGACACCCCTGTATTGCAGGAAACATAAGCATGGGGGAAACACCCATATGTTACCCAACACCGCACACACACAACAATGGGCATACCTACAGCCAAGTCCCCCAAATGCAGTCCCGTACTGCCACATTGCAATCAGGTCATCTGCTTTTTCTGAGAGAAGCTCATGCCAGCATGTTGGCGCACGAGTACATGTGGTGCAGGGGGCAGTGGCAGCTAGCCACAGAGGACAGAGGCCAAGCCATGTGCAGGCTGGCACAGTCCACTGCAACACACAGGCCCTGCCGGATCCACAGGCATGGACGTTCCAGGGAATCCAGCCATTCTGTGGCTACAAGGGGGTGCAGTGCACACAGACAGTGCATACAAGAACAGAAGGTCACAGGTTCAAAGCCCAGCTGGGGCTACCGCCAATCCTACCCACATATTTTTCCCACAGCTACACAGTGATAGTAAGGACAAACCTTTCGTGGCGAGGACATATGCAATGGTACTACGTCTATCTTTTACCCCACTGAGCACAGACACCATGTACAGGGGCAGTACCTAGAGCAGAATCTCCCAAATGCAGTCCTGGTGGGCCACACACCAGTCAGGGTCCATGCTGCCACTCATACAAATGCCTGTGCTGTATATCTATGCACCACCCCCATGGCATGTAGATGTAGCTCATGCATATTCATGAGGAACAGCAGGTAAACCCGATCAGTGTGATGCAAACCTGGACTGGAGTTGGGAATCTCTGCCGTAAAGCAGCAGCCAACAGGGGCAGACACACCCACACCCACAGGCCCCATTGGCCAATGTCTCCTGGAGAGGCAGAACATTGGACCCTGCGTGCATCTCCCAATACTAGCACCTGCATACCCTAGCAATGTAACCCTACACCTGAGGTATACGGTGCACAGCTCTGAGACACTTGCTAGGAGTACTGGCAGATAGATATCCATACGTTACGCACATACTGCTAGTTGACCCCATCCGAACAATCTGTTCAGTGTTTGCGGTGTGTGCTCCAGCCCTTGCCTCTGACAGTGTTTACCACCCTGGGGAGTGACCCCCAGCAGTACTGCATAGCATATCCATGCCTTGCCGTGCCCAGCACCGGTTTGGTGGGCAAGGCTAATTACCTCCTCAATAGTAGCACCATGATGGCATAGGTGTGGAATTGTGTGTCTGTCTATACCAGGGGTGGGCACCTCCGGTCCTGGAGGGCCGCAGACCAGTCAGGTTTTCGGGATATCCCTAATGAACATGCATGAGATATATATGCATTAGAGATATCCTGCCAACCTAACTGGTTTGTG
Source organism: Ichthyophis bannanicus (assembly GCA_033557465.1). Taxonomy (NCBI): domain Eukaryota; kingdom Metazoa; phylum Chordata; class Amphibia; order Gymnophiona; family Ichthyophiidae; genus Ichthyophis; species Ichthyophis bannanicus. Next base: position 1,312,760,298 of record CM066032.1, read on the forward strand.
GCCCTCCAGGGCTGGATTTGGAGACCCCTGCCTTACACCTCTGTCATTTAAGATCGTGAGTGGGCAAGGTACAGATGTCCTAGACATCGAAAGGGTATATAGAATGTGTCACATTCCTCCTCGATTCTCACCACCACCAAAAAGTTGTCTAATAGACAATTTTTTGGTGGTGGTGAGAAGTGAGGAGGACTGTGACAAATTCTATCTAACCTTTCTGATGTCTTGGACATCTGCACCTTGTCCACTCACAATCTTAAATGACAGAGGTGTAAGGCAGGGGTCTCCAGATCCAGCCCTGGAGGGCCACAAACCAGTCAGGTTGGCAGGATATCTCTAATGCATATATATCTCATGCATATTCATTAGAGATATCCCGAAAACCTGACTGGTCTGCGGCCCTCCAGGACCAGGTTTGCCCACCCCTGGTCTATACAGTGGGTGTTGGCTGCATGCCCCTTCCACAGCCCACACTGCCAACACTGTTGCCAGTATTGGCCTGCCAATGTGCATAATGAGTAGCAAGGGACCATGGGTATATCTCAGACAGCGTGGACTGACCAGGATGCAGCTGCACAGGGCATAGGGCACTGGCAGGGGCATGGTAGTGCCTGGCCACCACCTACACAGACAGGGTGACCTCTGTATGTGCTGCTGGGGGATCACTCTCACCCTGAGTGTGCAGTGATGGCAGCATGGCTAGGCACTCCCATAGTGCTATATTGTGATTCTCCCATGTGATATGTATGGGTGTCCTGAGGGGGGCCTTTTCATGGACTTATCTGTCTGTGTGTGCTGCCACCCCAGTTGTGGGTGCATGCATGTCCATCAGGACCAGCCAGCAGACTGTTTACAGCTGATATGTGTTGTGATGGAGTGCCTTGCAGGGTGCAGTGCCTGATGGCTTGCTGCAGGTGAATATCAGATAGTGGTGGGGGTGCATCTTTGAATATCCAGGCCTAATGTCTGTCTGATATTGTGTTATGGATGTGTGTGGAGTTGCTTGGCCTGCCCTGTAGGGTGTCTGTTCCCTAGCAGGACTGGGGTTGATGGTCCACTGTGCTGGCAGGGGAGGGTGGGGATCTGTTGGGGGGGAAGGCCCTGGTTTTGTCCACCGGGGGGGGGGGGGGCCCGCCGCCACTGCTAACTGAGCCAGACAGACAGAGATCTCCAAAATGTTTATGCAGCACCTACCTATTCCACAGGTTATTGCTGCTTTGGAGCTCTGTCATGGCCACATTCAGCCATGCCTGGTGTTGTGGACCTGGTCCTGGGTGCAACATCTCACACTCAGGGTGAGCACAGTAACCGCACAATGTGATGGTGTTTAGCTACTCTTTGCCGTTTGTCCACCCACTCAGGACACCCTACCAGGCCGAGGTGCTGTGTGGGTGCACACGGACACTTCCCCCTACCAGGCCGGGGAGCTTTAGGGGTGCATTTCCCATCCTGTGTTCAATCGTGGACAGCTGATTTGCATGTGCAGTGCATCATGGGTACGGGTGGTTCACAACAGCAGACTGTCAGTGAGGTGACGTACAGGCTATCTGCAGCCAGCCAGGTGCTGCTTACAGCTATAGAGCTGTAGCCCAATGGTTACATCACTGCCTGTGCAGCAAGATGTCATGGGTTCAAACCCACAGTGGGGTTATGTGATAGGGGTGTCCACAGATTTATTTTCATTTACTGTACATATGTTGCTGCCAGCAATACCACCCTCAGCGTACTGTACCCATAAGGTGCCTCTGAGGGTGCTTTATGGGGCGCCCTATAGGGCACGTTATGGTTGCCAGCCATATAGGGTGCACTATACATTATCCTGTGTCGCAACATACATGCTGCCCTATAGGGGACATTCTAGGGTGCCTTGGCGGAAGGTGCACTGTCACATGTGCCTTATGGGCCGCCTTATATTAATATGCTGTGAGAGTGCGTTTGCTAGTAGTTATCACAAAATAAACTTAAAACCCTCCTACAGCACTCCACAACATATAACATACTGCCTCAGCTAGCCTTTTTCACTGGGCATTATGAGGGATCAAACCCCTGGTCCCTGCACCATTGGTCAGTGTCTTAACCATTGTGCTGTGGCTGTGTTCTTTTGCTTTAGCATCAGTGCGCCGCCTTATGCCCATCAGCGCGCCACCTCCTGCTGCCCACAATTAGTGCGCCGCCTTGTGCCGCCCAAAATGAACAGTGCGCCGCCTTGTGCCGCCCAAAAAGAACAGTGCGCCGCCTTGTACCGCCCAGATAGTACAGTGCGCCGCCTTATGCCGTACAAAACGAACAGTGTGCCGCCTTATGCCGTCCAAAAGTACTTTGCCTCCTGAACCACTTTTACACATTCAAGGTGTTACCTCAGCTAGCCTTTTTGTTGCACACAATGGGGGATTGAACCTGTGGCCCCTGCACCATTGGTTAGTGTGTTCACCGTTGTGCTACAGCTCTGTTCTGATATGTGCTCAGCAGCGCCCCACTTAGCCTTCCCACGCGCTAATGTGGGCCCCGCAAATTAGCGCGACGCGCACACGTACGGTCGGGTTTTTTTCTTCTTTCTGCCTGAACCGCCCACTCCTTATATGGCACACGCACACTACCGCGGCCCCGCACGTTAGGAATGTTTAGTAAACATGCCCCTTAGAGTGGCAAAGGTTCATGTGCAACCTAGCTTAACTGACTTTAACTTATTCACTCTGCGCTCAGTCGAAAGAAATATAGCCTTTTTTTCCACTTTTTCCATCAGAAAATAGGCTCTAGTCCCCAAGTCACTCAGAAATAGGTTTGTTCTGTTTCCTTGGTGGTCTCTCTCTGTAGACCCCTCTATTTCTGTGGTTGTAGCATTTATTCCAGAAGCTGCCATAGAGTTGCCATGGCTTTGCTAGAGCTCCTCCAGTGGGGCACTGTGGTTTAGCTGGGGTGCTGGCTTGGGGTTCTAATGTTCCAAGCTTTGCAGCTTAGAATTCTGCTGCAATTTAAACTCTTCCTATTATTAAAATAGCTCTTTTCTTCAATTAAAATAATAATGTTTAATAAAGAATTTACAAAAATTAGTCAAAATTCACAAAAGTATTTCAAAAAATGTAATTTTCCACAGTATTTCAGAGCTCCCAGTGACTCCATGACAGTTTTAAGCACTGTAAGAGCATTACAGCAATTAAAACCCATTTTTAACATTTTGTTCTGTTTTTGGTGGGCCACTTCTCTGCTGCTCCTACCGAGTCACTCAGTCTCCACACCACCAATCCTTTTAAATCATTTTCACAGTGCTGCCACCATCTCCTCTAAATCAGGGCTGTGTCAGCCAATCTCCCATCCCCTGTACCTCTCTCCTCACTCCTTTCTAATGTTGTGCCTTCTCCTCTACTTCACCTTTCCTTTAGAGGAATGTCCTGTTTCACCAGGTCACTCCTGGTTATCTCTTTTTTTGGGGTCCATGGTCCCTTTAAATCTGACATGGCTCATCTCCCCAATGCTCACAGGCTTTCCTTTTTTTTTATTTTTTTACAGCTGTGGCTCCTTTAAATTTACATTTCAGCCTAGTGGCACTTCCATTTCAGGCCCTAGGCCCATTGCTCCAATGATCATGCCCACACCTGCTTCCACAGTTATGGCCTCAAGCACAGTTAACTCACCCAGCTCATTCTTGTGGCCTGTGCCTGCCACAGATTGCTGCAGCAGGTGGAGCAACCTGAAGCTATTGCAAGCTGTACTCTGTTGCCTGCTTAGCTATGCCTGTGGCCTCAGCACTGTGTACGCCTTGAGCCCCGCTCCCTTAATGCCATAACCTTGGCAGTCAACTCTCCTGGGCTCACCCTTCCAGGCTAGAACCGCAGCTCCTACCACTTCCCAAATGCCCTGACTCCAGCCCTGGCAGCAGGCCCATTTTTTTGTTTGTTTTATTTTTAGGATATATGGCCCTGACTCTAACACTCAGGAGACTAGTACACCTCTGGTAATTATTGTTTTTTCTGTACAAGATCAGATAATAAAAAAGAAAAAAAAGAGGAATACTCATAAAAATATACGATGGTCACATTAGCTTTAGAGAACCTGCTCCCACGGATGTTTCTCCACCTTCAGCCGAAGCCAAAGGTTGAGGAGATAGGTAATACATATTAGAAATGTAAGCAGATTCTGTTGTGCTAAATCCCAACACCTCCGGCAGGTACTTATGAAACAAAATAAGAGGGGACAACAAATGAGTTTTAGGAAAATTAAAAATCACAAATTTTTACTGCAAAAGTGCATGGTGCCATCAGCACACCAGCTGTTTCCTGGCCAGTTCCTGTTCCAAGATGACAATATAACCTGCCATCGCTCCAGACAGGTGATCAGCTCGAAGCAGCAGAACAACATCAAGTCAATGGACTGGCCTGCCCAGTCTCCAGATCTGAATCCATTCGAGAACCTGTGGCACAAGGTGGCCTTGGAAATATCCAAGAGGCATCTGACATCAAAGCGTGAGCTGACTGAGTCACTCATTGCAGCTTGGAACAGCGTTGTCACCAATGATCACCTTGTCAGACCGGTTCAATCAATGCCGACAAGGTGCAGTTAGGTGATCAAGAACAAAGGGTGGCCCATCAAATACTGAGCCATCACTGACACATAAAAACTGCCTTTTTCAAGGCCACATACATTAATTTGAAGGAAACCTGGTGTGCATCCATAATATGTTAAAGCATACTTACAATAATATATCGTTGGCCAATGATGTACATTACGCGATTTTCACAAAAAATCTATCAAAAAGACAACTATAGGGAAAAAACTCAGAAAATAAGGGCCAAACCAATACTAAAAATTGGCCCTAATAGCCAAATCTATCACTTATCATGAGATACACAGAAAAAGCCACTGGAGGAAAAAGAAATTAAGATATAAGGTCACGAAGTTGAAAAAAATGACAAATTTACAAGTGATTCCAGACTTTTGCACACCACTGTAGGCTCTCCAGCACTGCAATCTGTGTGTGCTGGTGCAGGCTGTCCTTAATAAAGGTAATGCCTGTAGTCTGCAAGTTATTAATCTTCAGAGAACATTTCTCTACAGCAGAAGCAACTGACACCAAAGAGGAGTCATGGTTCTGAAATTTCCAGACTGATTCCTCAGAAAACCTCACAGTTTGGTCAATAAACCCAGTTAATATAGAATTTATTTGTGTTAGAATATCTAACAAGGTAATTTTGTCCGCTTTTTCCCCCTGCAAGTCTGTAACCACCGAGGACTTAGGATGATAAATAACAGAAGGCAAAGAAGCAGCTTTCTGCCCACCCTGCAGTGGATAATTCTCAGAAACCTTCTGAGAACCCTTAGTGGGTGAAAACCCCGCCTCACTACTCAGGTCCAGATACTCTGTGAGGGGGGTTGGAGGAGATCTGGCAGATGAGCTCAATGATACCCCAGACAGGGAAAAAGAAGGGAAGTGCCTTAGAGCAGACTGCTAGGGAACTAACTCCCCCCTCCTCCCTCATAGGCCTGCAATTACCTTCAGGGTAGATGACACAGCAGCAGTCCTGGAGTGCTTCCCCTTCCTCTTTCTGGAACCTTTGGGCATCGTGGAGCAGCACGGCAGGGCCCACAGGCCCCATGACTGTGGTCGCTCAACAGCTGCCTCAATTTTATATCTTCCAGTCAGCTGTAGATGATGTCAGCAAGGAGTATGTCCAGAAACACTGGGGTCACACTCAGGAAGCCTCCAGGGCAACACTAGCACTGTCCAAACCCTGGGGAACAGTAGCCAGAACGCTTCACAGGTAAAACTGGGCACGCTCCCACTCTTACCAATGAGCCAAATTTTCAGTTGAAAAGCTTATGATTTACCTTTGCCACACTAAAGTCTCTTAATACATAGCATGATCTTTCATGTTCACATTCATGGTTAGAGAAGTGAGTTAAGAACCAGAGAAGACAAGTTCAAATCCCACTGCCACTCCTTGTGATCTTGGGCAAACCCTTAACCCTCCAGTGCATCAGGTGCAAACTCAGATTGTAATCTTTCTGGAGATAGGAAAATATAAATGAATGCAACCCACCTTGAGCCATTACTGAAAAAGATGTGAGATCTAAAAAAAAACCCCTCCTCACTGGAAGTAAATTGCCAGGCCTATTCTTCCAAAGCAATGGAGGGTAAAGTGACTTGCCCAAGGTCACAAGAAGTACCAGTGGGAATTGAAACCTAATCTCCTGGCCACTCGGTACTCCTCCACTCATGTATATATATATAGAGAGAGAGAGAGAGAGAAAGAGATGTTTTTTTCAGATTAAAAGTTAATCTTATAACTCTATAAAGTGACCCCTGAAGTTTGTTTTGAAACATTGTTGAAAGCAAAGGATCGTAAAGAAGTAGAATAAGATCAACAATTACTAGTACAAAATTTCATGATCACAAATCATGGATCACTACTTTTAGCTTGGTCTATCAATATACTGTAGCAAGGCAGGAGTGGTTACATTAGTTTTGTCCATTTGAACTGATCTAAACTGTAGTTCCCCATTTAATTGCCTAATCAAAAAATAATCAAGCAGCGAGGAGGACATTGAATTAATAGCTGTTTACAACAGACTGAAGGTTACCCTGGGATTTTTTTTTTTTCAAAGATCTGAGGAAAGCAAAGGAGGAAAGGACCAGGCTTTGTGAATTAATAATATGTATATAGACATATATTTTTGGCCAAGCAAACAAAATACTGTTTAATGTCTGAATAAAAGGTTATATTATGTGCCTAATTATGGATGTTCATGTTAATGCTGATCTTTGAAATTGTTTTTGTTTGAGGAAAAGGTTACCTTGTCAATGAGTTAACAAGAAAGACAGTTCTATAGAGAAACATTCTGTGCAGTGATTCTAAAGTATCTAATTAAGCAGTTGCAAGACTTATTAGGACAAGATAAAAGATCTAAAAACATTCAAATTATTTTCTTTTCACTTTCTGCTTCGATAATTTTATTCAAAACATCCACTTCCCAAGACGCTCTTGGGGAATGATTTAGTGAAAGTGTGTCACCTATTGTAGACAAAGGACCTTATGTAATTGAATCTTTAACTGCTGCATTAAATTGTATTCTTTATTAAATATTGGCTTTTGTTCTATTCTAGTAGCATATGCAAAATCATAAGAGAATTAATCCTTATTAACAGTGCAATATTCAAATTGTACAGTACTTTTTTTTAGTTCACATTTTCTTGAGTTTTGCAACCATCATATAAAAAAAACCACAAAAGAAAAAAAACCCAGCAAGCAAAATAATAGTAATACAACGTACAGCTAGGAGAGTTTCAAAATATTGCAGTACAATATTGGAAAGACCAAGGTGTTGTGCAGTCCAAGAGAAGCAGGCCTGGTTGTTGGAAACAGCATTAGCTCTAGGAAGTCAAGTCCTGGAGATATTTTAAGCATGGAGGACACATTGCAAGAATGAATAGCTAAACATTTCTCATATTTATGTACCAAATATGCGAAGTGCCACCAAAAATGAGAGGAAATAAGGGGCATCAAAATCACTTGTAAGGCAATAGCAATTAGCAATTCAGAGTTTACGTTGAGAGGCAGGCAAGTAGTCAGACACCTGAACAGACAGAAAGAGAACTCTGTCTACAGATGTAGAGGTAGAAATATGAATTTCTTTTTGCAATCTCTCCCAATCTTCCCGCCAAAAAGATTGTAGCATAATGGAGTCAAACAACATGTGCCGAAGCATACCCTGGGCAGTTTCACAATGTCAACAACGGTTGCTGGTCGACAAGTCAGCCCACCATTTCTTCCATGGTGTCCTTACGGCCCGATGGACTATGAAGGATAAATATTGCAGAAGGCTGGCTGAACAGGAAGGCAGATCGTGCTCAACTAGAAATGTTCCCACTGAGTGGAATCCAAGCGGGTGCCAACATCAAGTGCCCATACCTCCATCAGGCCCACCTGAGCTTTATATTTGACATACTGAAAACATTGATAGACATGGGATGCCATGTGTCCTTTTCCCACCACCCATGTAGTAAAACCCTTTAGACCTGGCTGGTCCTCCAATTTATCTAGGTCTATCCGAGAATGCAGGATGCAATGATATTGCCATCAAAGGCCTGCAATGCAGGAAGATGAAACCGAGTCTGCAGATTGAAAAGGTAAGTAATTTACCTCCCTCTATAACTTGAGCACTGGTCTGAAGGCCACGAGATTGCCAATTCGACCATGATATCACCTTTCTGGTGATGCACAGCCAAGGGTTGTGCCACAGGGAGATCCACTGTGACTTAGCCTAAGGTATCTCTTGTACTGCATCCAAGGCACAGAGAGCCACTTGCATGGCTCAGATGGGAGCTAGCAAAGGAATGGTGTTAGCCAAAGTCATATCTACCAAACCCTGGAGGAGAAGGGGGTCTACCAAAGCCCATTCAAGAGGAAGTAAAATGGACAGGTTGGGAATGAATTCCTCAGGACACAACCAAACCAGGCCATATTGGACCAAGAAAGCCAAATGATAGAAATAGAAATCTGAAAAATGAATGCTCTCAGCAAATTTAGTTTCCTTCAATTTCTTATAGGTGATACATGTCGGTGATTCTGCCATAAGTATTTAAAGAGCAATGATTCCACCCATCGGTAGAAAGTCTGAGGGCAGAGGCCTGTAATTCATTTTGAGGGTCAGCATCATCCTGATGACCTACATCCACCTCCACCAGGAACAGCTAGGGAGGCCAGCGACTGATGTATCCTTACTGAGAGAGATGATCCTTGCCATATTTAATAGCTGAGATTGCTCTAAATCACGGTTATACTTGAGAACCCAAATAGGATACACTGTGCAGTGCCCATATGAGAGCACAATCCCCGAGGTCAGATTGGGTAGTGTTTAAATCTCAGGGCATAACCTCATATTTGTCCTAATTAATTTTATAGCCTGAAAATTGGGAAAAGGAGTCAATAAGTGCAAGTGCAATGGGGATAGATGTGGCAGAATGTTGAAGAAACAATAAAATATCATTGGCATAAGTCTCTAACTTATAAGTGTCTTTTCCATGCATAAAACCCTCTATAATGGGAGATTGATGAATGGCCATCAACAGGGGTTCTAAGAATAGACTGAACAGAAGGGGAGACAGGGGGCTATCCTGCTGGGTACCACGTGAGATAGGAAAGAAGGCAGAAGTTAAACCATTTACAACTATCTGGGACATAGGAGCAGAATACAGAACCCACACTCATTTGAGAAAATCACTACTGCAACCCATCCAGTCCAGTACCTGGAAAAAGTAGGGCCACTCAATTCTATCAAATACCTTCATGGTGTCCAGGGAAAGAGTGACCATAGGGTCCCCCCTACCTCTGGATACTGAGAGGATAGATGTAGACAGTCTTCCATTGTTCCCTATAAAATGGCCTGCCATGAAGCCCATTTGGTCGGGATGGATTAGTAGCCCTAACACCTTTTTACAATTGGCTAACAAGTACCTTGGACAGAATCTTATTATCAACCTTCAGTAATGAGATTAGTCAACAATTCTGTATGAAGGAGGTGTCCTTCCCAGACTTGAGTAAGTCAATAATCCAAGCCTCTGTGAAGGAGGGGGAAGGAGAATGGAACAGCTGACATAGGTATGGACAGAGGAGAGATTTGAATTGTCAATAAAATTCAGCACTAAACCTATCTGGGCCAGGGGCCTTTTTGGCTGACTAGGTGGGTAAAACAGCCTGGAGCTCAGCCTCCATAATAGGATCCCCTAGGCCCTCCTCTTGTACTGGTTCTCTCTTCCTCTCCTATCCCCCTAGTCTCTTCCCTTAGATACTTAGGTGTTACTCTTGATTCTGCCCTCACCTTTAAGAGTCACATTTCATCCTTGGTCCAACGTTCCTTTTTTGTGTTAAAGCAACTCCGTGCTGTCCGTCCTTTTCTCTCCTCCTCCTCTCTGGCTACCCTTCTTTGCTCCTTAGTTCTCTCACGCTTGGACTATTGTAACATTTGCTTAGCTGGTCTCCCTCAATCTCAACTGTCCCGAATCCAACGTCTCCAGAATACAGCTGTCTGTATCCTCTCACATGCATCCCTCTTTGATCATGTCACCCCCCTCCTTTTGCACCACCATTGGCTCCCTGTTTCATATTGCATACAATTCAAAATTCGTATTTTTGTCCACAGAACTATTCACACTGGTGTTCCTTTGTACCTTGCTGATCTGATACACCTTCACCCCCCCCCCCCACACCGTTCTCTCCGTTCTATTCACTCCAACCGCTTGTTCCTTCCTTCCCCATCCCAAGCACACTTAGAATCTACACGGTCTTCCGCTTTTTACTTTCTTGGGCCCCGCCTCTGGAACTCGCTCCCCCCTGCCCTCCAATTGGATTCTTCTTTCAAATCCTTTAAAACCCACTTAAAAACTCACCTTTTTTGTATGTCTTTCAACCTTCCGCTCCCTCCCCCTCCCTCACCTCCTACTACCTTTCCCCTTAACGAGTATTGTAATTAACCTTTTTATTGGTTGTCTTGTCGCATATTTTACTTCTCTGTTCTCTTTCCTTTCCCCCTCTTGGAAACTTCTAAATTGGCGTTCTCTTTCCTTTCTGCAGCCTTTTATGATTTTATGATTGTAAAACGCTCTGATACCTTGTGACGGGCGGTATATAAAGTTTTAAATAATCATAAACATAAACATTTACTGATGCAGGAAGCTTGTGACCTAGAAGAGATTGCAAAAAGGCCTCACATCTTCCCTCTGGAGCACGGGCCTCTTTAAAGTAAAATAGAAGTGAACAAAGGCTCCCCTCGATCTCCTGGTCCTAAGAACAAGGACCCTGTTATTAGGTCTGGATAGCAGAAATACACTGGTGATGCTGCCACCCTTTCAATTGGGCCAGCAATTGACCTGCTTTATTGGAAGACGTGCAGTACAGGACATTTCTTTAAAAAGATCCTGCCTGGCTGATTCACTATACTGACTGTTGTACTCATATTTTAACTTATACAGCTGGGCATCCAGGATAAGTCTGCTTTCTAAGTCTAAGTCTAAGTCTGCTATTTCTTTTTCTAAGGCCCACAATAGAAAGGAGTTCTCTTTCTTCTTCCAAGCAGAATAACTAAGAATTTTCACCTCAAGGCCGCCTTATAGGCCTCCCATACCGTCATGAACGGCACATCGATAGTGTCATTTCAAGGAAAGAACTCTTGAGTGAAATGCTCCATCTGCTTGAGTAACACAGGGTCCACCAACCAACTGTTATTAAAATGCCAGGAGGTAGATGGAGGCTTCACTTTGCCACATTGAGGGACTAGGAAGACTGCAGCGTGATCAGATAGGTATATGGGAACAACAGAGACCCCCACTGAGAGAACCCTCCAAACACTTGGATTTGGCAGTAGAAAGGAATGGTATAGATAGAAGCAAGCTGAAAGAAGAGTGGAGTTCATGGGGGGGGGGGGGGTGTAGGGAGAGATAAGAAGGGAATGGTAGTACAGAGCAGCAGAATGAGTGCACTTATAGGACAGAGGCTGAAAAGGGCACACATTCATTGCTCAGCAATATTATGCATCCTTTGAGGACCTTCAAGGTTAGTTTGGGGTTTTGTGGACTTGGTAAGGGTCCATCTCTAGCAGTTTAAGGCGTTTTTGTAGAGATTAACAGGGCAGGAATCACTGGTGTCAGTTCTTAATGCCATGTACCATTTGATGCTAGGTATGTCCTGACATACATGTTCACATTTACAATCTGGTATATCATATTGGGTTGAACTGGGCTTACCTAGCACTTTTCAGGGCATGAGGGGGACTGGCACAGTATATGGTCTAGGTTACAGCAGCTGTAATTTCTCATTGGTATTTATGTCTAGTGTACATCAGCAAACTACTGTTTGTGATAAACAGCTTAAGAGATGTGCATTTTTCCTTAGGGGTGTGGCATCCATGGGTACATCGCAGGAACGGGCAGAATCCGAACATGTAACGTTTCAGATTATGGTGGGCATGGGGACATCCAAAATGATTCCTCGTGTCTGAGGCACAGGGCCAGCTGAATAACTCTTGCATGTGCCTGCTGAATACGTTTATCTCCCCAATTCCAAACCCACGGGCACATGCAGACCCACGGATGCGGAATTAGGTTCAAAGGGGCCCGTTTTTGTTTTAGACGTGTCCGCAAGCCAGACATGCACTTTATGGAATTGGGATTCACACCTGCTGCTTCACTCTGTTGACTTTAACTTTTGCTTCTTTCCTCTTCTCCTACTCTTCACCATCTCTGCCCCTTTGTGGAGGTAGAACCTGACATATTGCTGTTTTGCAGTTGTACTGGAAATTGCAGCTATTTCTATTCGCCTCTTAAAGAAATATATCTTTTATGGGTGTGGTTAGTTTCCTGGGTCATTTGCAGTGTTTTCATTTTATTTTTATAAATTTTCATTTTAGAGCAATTTTGTTTACTAAGAAGTGGCTATGGATGCTTCCCAAACATAAAAAATGGCTGAAAGGTTACTAGAAGCTTGCAGGCAAATTTTAAAAAAAATGTTTTTTTCCCAATTTTGTTAACAATTGTCATGGGCTGATCTTTAATCAATGCTCTTTGGGCTAGGGGGCACTGATCTTCTAGGAGCTTATATTATACTGCCTGTGCTGGATGAGGGGGAGGGGTGGTGGCTATAGCCAACCTACTCTTAGCTATGCTTTGTATTTCTGGTAATAATTCATTTTTCCCAATTGGTCCAAAGCTTGTCTGGGCTATTATACTAAAATAAACATCTATCAATCCTACTCCAGATCCTGTTTTTCTAATTAGTGATCCTATTCAGAATCTGTGGAAGCCATATCTAAGAAATTTAGGGGTATGTTTACTAAAACCCCGCTAATGTGCGGGCCCCGGTAGTGTGCGGGTGCCATATAAGGAGTGGGAGTTCCCCGCTAAAGAAGAAATGCTGGAATTTACATATGCGCTAAGGTGCGCGGCGCCCTTGTGCGCCCCGCACCTTAGCGCATCAGACAGCTGCGCGGGAGGGCAAGCCAAAGAGCAGAGCCACAGCACAATGGTTAAGGCACATACCAATGGTGCAAGAAGCAGCAGTTCAATCCCCCACAGAGCCCAATAAAGACAGCTGGCTGAGGCATTAATTTATGAGGCAGTGAAATAATGGGCTGCATAAGGCGGCGTACTAATGTGTTTGGAGGCATATGAATGATAGGCAGCATAAGGCGGCGTGCTAATTTTCTAGGAGGCATCTCAATATGGGGAGGCATAAGGCAGCGCGAGGAGAAACAAACAGCAGAGCAGAGCCACAGCACAATGGTGCAGGGATCAGGGGTTCAATCCCCCACAATGCCCAATGAACAAGGCTGGCTGGGGCAATGCATATTATGGGGAAGATTGCTTTAGGAGGCATTTTATTTATATTTTAATTATCAATAATAGCAAACGCACTCTCAAAGCGTGTCAACATAAGGCGTCCTATAAGGCACATAGTAAAGTGCACTGTCCGCCACGGCACCCTAACATGTCCCCTATAGGGCACCCTATAATTTGCATCACAGGATAATGTATAGTGCACCTTATATGGACAGGAGCTAGAAGGTGCCCTATAGGGCGCCCTATAAAGCGCCCTCAGAGGCACCGTATGGGTACAGTACGCTGAGGGTGTTTTTGCTGGCATCAAAAATGTACATAAAAAAAATGATTCTATGGCCAACCCTACCAAATAACCCCACTGTGGGTTTGAACCCATGACCTCTGGCTTCATAGGCAGTGACACAACCATTGGGCTACAGCTCCATAGCTACTATTAAGCCCCTGGCTGGCTGTAGAGAGTCTGCACGTCACCACACAGACAGTCTGCTGCAGCCACCAGGACAGGGTTAGCCCACCCGTACCCATGATGCACTGCACATGCAAATCAGCTGTCCACAGATGAACACAAGATGGGGAATGCACCCCCACAGCACCTCGGCCTGGTAGGTGGTACTGACCGTGTGTTTTACTAGCACAGAGTAGCTACACACTGTCACATTTTGCGGGTACTGTGCTCACCCTGAGTGTGCGATGAGACAGCCAAGACCAGGTCCACAACACTTTGCATGAGGCCATACCAGAGGTCCAAAGCAGTGTTAAAGTTTCAGATACATAGTTTCTGCACAAACACCTTGGATATCTCTGTCTGTTTCAGTCAGGTGTAGCCCCTATGGACTCCCACAGAGCATAGACTCCTCCAAAAATCATTTCTTTTTTTTTTTTGGAGCTTTCCTGGGGGTGTTTTTTATTGTTGCCCGTTGCTATCACTATTGCCCAGCTGAATTGTAATTTTTAACATTTTTGTTGTGCTCATTTTTTATTTTTATTTGCAAGTTTGTTCTGTGCACATGTATCACACTGCTCACGTTTTGTTGGTTTCCCCGGTTTTGTTGTACATTGCTGACAGAAATGGTTTCTCTTCCCTTTAAATCAGCTCTAACGTGAGGTTTTCCATCGTGGTATTTTTGGGTCTATTTTCAGCCCTGCTCCTGTGCGGGGAGCCTCTCCCCTCCCACTTTACACCCATTGACCACATCTCTCCACCCCTCGGGAGCCTTCCTCCACCCTCCGTACGCCCTTCCCCGCCTCTATCGCACATCAGCGCACCGCACACATGCGCGGACCCGTTAGTGTGACACGCACACATGCGGGGCACTTAAGAGCACTTAAGTGCATCATTGCTGTGCGCTACTGTGCACCGCGCACGTGTGCGCGGTTTAGTAAACATACCCCTTAGACATGGTTTCACAGAATTTTTAGCACAATAACATGGCACATGCAAAGTCTTTGGAGTAAATCTCTAGAGCAGGAGTCAATAGATTTGCAAGGCAAAAGTCCAGGAAGAGTTTTTCCACAGAGCTCAAGACAAGACAAGGAAACTTGGGTCAATCAGGTCACATGAAACAAGACTTGGATAAGAATAGGCAGACATTTGAGGAAAGGACACCCCTTAACAACACTGATGGAAAAAGCAAAATTTCATACTAACATAGTGGATGATGGCAGATAAAGTGTGAAATGATAGAATAATTGTGGATTTAAGCATTTATTGATGCTGTTCATATTTACACCTCTTTTTATTTTTTGCAGCAATCCCTGAAGAAACTGTTGTGTGAAACCTATTAAAAGAGGGTGTTTTGGGACTATATGGATACATGAAGGCACGGCTGTTTTTTGGACACATTGATTCATTTAATTTTTTAATCAGTGGTGTCTTACGCCAACTACAGATAAAGTTCCTTATTCCTTAAGTTTTTGATAATGGATGAACTGTGAAATGTGAATTGTGAATTGGGGACAGTGGATTGTGAAATGGACATTTAGGGGTATGTTTACTAAACCGCGGTAATCGTGAATAACGCGCGTAATGTACGATTAATGATCGTTCGCATGTCATAACGCGCGTTCTGACGTGCGAACGATCGTTAACCGTACATTACGCGCGTTAACCGCATTTAACGATCGTAAACCCCCGCGGCACGTTAAAACAGCGCAGTGGGCGGAGAGAAGGGGTCAATGGGCGGAGAGTGGGCGGGGAGAGGCTCCCCTCACACTAACGCGCTGAATTTCAGAGCTCAATTCCAACACGAATGAAAACCTGTCGTTAAAGGCATATTAAAGGGAAGAGAAACCATTTCCGTCAGCAATGTACAGCAAAACCGGGGAAACCAACAAAACGTGAGCGGTGTGATACATGTGCACAGAAGAAAATATCAAATAAAACGTTAAAATGAAAAGAAAAATGGTAAAAATTAAAATTCAGCTGGGCAACAGTAATAGCAATGGGCAACAATAAAAAACACTCCCAGGAAAGCTCCAAAAAAAAAGAAATGATGTTTAGAAGGGTCATTTTATTGGAACTTTCCTGGGAGTGTTTTTCAATGTTGCCCAATGATATCATTGTTGCCCAGCTTGGTTATGGGTGTTTGCCCCTTTTTTCAAGGTTTTTGTAAAATTGTGCAGAGCAGGGTTTCTGACTCGTCAGGCCAGTTTTCCTATCTCCAGGGACTACACTGTCTCTGTGGCCACAGTGTGGTGCAACAGACACAGCCAGTGCCTGTAAAACCAGAGGGTCAAAGGTTCAAATCCCAGCTGGGGCTCCTGCCAACCCAGTCCCCATAGTTTTACCCACCACTAAACAGTGATAGTAAAGACACTCCTTTATTGCAGAGAACATATGCATGGTTAATACGCCTATATTTTACCACACCAAACAGAGACACCATAAACAGGCGCATTACCTAGAGCAGAGTCTCGCAAATGCAGTCCTGGAGGGCCCCACACCATTCAGGTTCCATGCTGACTCTAATAAAGATGCCTGTGCTCTATATCTATGCACCACCCCCATGGTATGCAGATGTAGCTCATGCATATTTATGAGGGACAGCATGAAAACCCAAACAGTGTTTGGAACACCAGGACTGGAGTTGGGAAACGCTGCCGTAAAGCAGCAGTCAACAGGGCCAGACACACCCACACCCACAGGCCCCATTGGCCAATGCCTCCTGGAGAGGCAGGACATTGGGCCCTGCCTGTATCTCCCAATACTAGCAGTTGCATACCTTAGCAATGCCACCCTACACCTGGGTATATGGTACACAGCTATGAAACGTTTCCTCTGATAACTGGCAGATATAAATTCCTACGTTAAGCACATTTTGCTCATTGAGCTCCACCATAACAATCATTCTGATGTCTGTGGTGTGTGCTGCAGGTCTGGTCTCTGATAGTGTTTACCACCCTGGGGAGTGATCCCCCAACAGTATTGCGTACCATATCCATGCCTGTACTGTGCCCAGGACTGGTGTGGTGGGTATGGCTGCTGAACACCTCTATAGTAGCACAATGCTAGCATAGGTGTGGGGGTGGCTATCTGTCTATCCAGTGTGTGGTGGCTGCAAACACCTTCCACAGCCCACACTGCCAGCAATGTTGCCAGTATTGGGCTGCCAATGTGCATAATGAGGAGCAAGGTACCATGGGTATAGGCCGGACAGGGTGGCCTGGCCAGGGTGCATCTGCACAGGGCATAGGGCACTGACTGGGACATTTTAGTGCCCGGCCACCACCTACACAGACAGGGTGACCTCAGTATGTCCTGCTGAGAGATCACTCTCACCCTGACTGTGCAGTGACCACAGCATGGCTAGGCACCCCCATAGTGCTATATGTTGTTTTTTCCATGTAATTGATATGGGTTTTCTTTTGGGGCCCAGTCACTGATTTATCTGCTTGCTGTGTATGCTGACATCCCAGTTTTGGGTGCATGCATCTCCACTGGGCACATGCACTATTGACTAACTAGCAGACTGTTTGCAGCTGGTATGTGTCCTGATGGAGTGGCTTGCAGGGTGCAGTGGCTGATGGTTAGCAGCAGGAGAATATCAGATAGTGGTGGGGTGCAGCTTAGCATATCCAGGCCTAATGTCTGCCTGCTATTGTGTTATGGATTGTACAGAGCTGCATTGACTGCCCTGTGGGGGTGTCTGTTTCTCAGCAGGACCGGGGTTACTGTTCCCCTCTACTGCCACCTTTGCAGGGAGGTAGAATGTGGATCTATTGTTAGGAGGCCCTGTTTGCCACCCTCGGCCCTGGGGGAGGGGGGTGGTGGTACATGGGCCACCTAGGGGTCCATGGGGACTACACCTGACTGAAACAGACAGAGATATCCAAGGTGTTTCTGCAGAAGCTACTTATCTCACACATTAACACTGCTTTGGACCTGCGCTATGGACAGTGCTGTGGACCTCGTGCTGGGTGCCTCACTGCACCCTCAGGGTGAGCACAGTACCCATACAATGTGACGGTGTGTAGCTACTCTGTGCCAGTACAACACACGGTCAGTGAATGGCAGAAAATGGATACAGGATAGGAGTCATAGGGGGATAAAGGGCAGATGCTGGACACAATAGAGTGGGTGGAGGAGTAGGGAGCAGATACAGAGTAGGGGACTTAAGGGGATAGAAGGCAGATGTTGGATAGGAGTGTGGGTTAGATGCTGGACATAGGGTGGAGAAGGGGAGAAAAGGCTAAACATGGTATAGGGGTATAAGGTGCTAGAGAGTAGAGAGTGGATATTAGGTGGAGGGTAGATGCTGGACATAAGGTAGGGGCATAGCAGGATGAAGGACAGATACTGGACATGGACTGGGGCATAGAGGGGTGGGTAGCAGATGGTGGACATTCCAACAGGACATCCATCCCCACTATTTGCAGGACAGAATGCCCCCCATAGTGTATCTCAATTTTCAGAAAGCCTTTGACAAGGTTCCTCATGAGCAACTCTTGGCGAAATTAAAAAGTCATGAGATTGGAAGCAGTGTAGTATTGTGGATCAGAAACTGGTTAAAAGATAGAAAGAAGAGAGTAGGGCTACATGGCTAATTTTCTCAATGGAGAGATATGAATAGCTGAGTACCCCAGGGATCTGTGCTGGGCCTGAAGCATTTTAACATATTCATAAATGACCTGGAAATAAGAATAACAAGTGAGGTGATCAAATTTGCAGATGACACACAATTATTCAGAGTTCTTAAAATGCAAGAGGTTTGTGAAAAATTGCAAGAAGACCTTGAAAATTTTGAAGACTGGGTATCCAAATGGCAGATGAAATTTAATGTGGAAAAGTGCAAAGTTATGCAGCTAGGAAAGAACAACGTAAACTATGGTAACACGATGCAAGATACCATCTTAGAAACCACCATCCAGGAAAAAGATTTAGGCGTCATTGTGGGTAATATGTTGAAACCCTCCACCTAGTGTGCAGCCACAGCCAAGAGAGCAAATAGAATGCTAGGACTCAAAAGGAAAGGAATGGAAAATAAAACCAAGAATATTATAATACCTCTGTATTGTTCCATGGTGTGACCACACCTTGAATATCATGTGCAATTCTGATAGCCATATCTTAAAAAGGATATAGCTGAATTAGAAAAGGTACAAAGAAGAGCAAAAAAATGGTAAAGGGAATGGAAGAATATCCCTCTGAGGAGAGGCTTAAAAGGTTGGGGCTCTTCAACTTGGAAAAGAGATGGCTGAAAGGGGATATAATAGAGGTCTATAAATTAATGAATGGAGTAGAAAGGGTAAACATAGATTGTTTGTTTATGCCATCAAAAAGTACAAAGACAAGAGAATACATAATGAAGCTACAATGCAAACCATTTAAGTCTAATAAGAGAAAATAATTTTTTACTCAACGTATAATCAAGCTCTGGAATTCGTTACTGGAGGATGTAGTAAAAGCTGTTAGTGTAGCTGGGTTTAAAACAGGTTTGGACAAGTTCCTGGAGGAAAGGTCCCTGAACCATTATTAAAGAGGACCAGGGAAATCCACTGCTTGCCCCAATATAAGTACTGTGGAACCTGTGGGCTTATTTGGGAACCTGCCAGGGGCTTGTGTCTTGGTTTGGCCACTGTTGGAAACAGGATACTGGGCTTGATGAAACTTGGTCTTACCCAATAAGGCATTTCTTATGTTCTGTTCTTATGTAAAGGAGAGAATAAGTGGCTTGTGAAGGATACAAAGACAGGGAATGAGACAGCCAGAGTAGAGGAGTAGCCTAGTGCTTAGGGCAGCAGCTTATAACCAAAAAAACATGGTTCAAATCCCTCAGGCATTCCTTGTGGATCTGGGTAAGTCACTTAATCCTCCATTGCTTCAAATACAAACTTAGATTGTAATCCTTCCAGGTACAGTAAAATGCTTGTTACAACCCACTAGAAGAAAGATGAAAGGAAAAAGGTCAATGTCAGAGATGAAATGAAGATAGGATGGAACAGAAGTGGCCAATAGATCAGAGACCCTGGAGAAAGGGAATTAAGTGAAGATGAGAAAAGAAGAAACCAGAGACTGGGATCAACATAATTACAGAATAAAAGGACCAGACAGCAAAAGCTGGAAAATATAACTTTATTTTCAGTTTTGTGATTGGAATATGTCTGTCTTTGGACTTCACAGATCTGCTATTCAACCTGAGGGAGTCAGCTTTTTCTTAAAGTGTCTGACCACCATGGGCTAAAGTAAAACAAGAATTTCAGCAGCAGAATCTGTATATCCTATGGGGCTGCATATCCAGTTTCAAGGCAGACCGGCACACTATCCAGATAGTGGACCACCCTGGAACTATTCACAGTGCTGTGGTGTTTGGAGGGGACATGCAGCGGCGCTGACTGATTAGTGCAACTGAATATCCCTTTTATCAGGTTAGCAGATCCTTCTAAGTGGATAAACCCCTTTGAATATTGGGCTGCACGTGCATGTTTTATTTTTATTTGCTGCATATTACAGGGACATTTGCAGTTTCTCTGGTTTTGTATTGAATGCAGAGTCTGGATTTTTAGGGTATCAATTAAATTTTGTCTACATAATTTTATTTTTACATTGTAATTTATTCTATACTTGGTGAGGCTATATCGTTAGCCTGGGAGTGACCAAGGCCAGGTATTCTGTAGTCATGGAGTTTCTATGTAAAGATTTGTAGTAATCTGACTTATTCAGTTTTTCAAATAGGTTTATTAATGTTCTAAAGCGCATTGCAATATTTACCATGCTGCTTTTTTCTGGGTAAGCTTCTTGTGTGAGTTTTGGAAATTGATGCTGTTATGATATGGTGGATTTTCTCTATAGTTCTTGAGTAATTTTGGTAAGGTTTTGCATTACCTCACAATATGTCCATGATTGGTGAGGGTTTATATTGAGTGTTCTCCCCAGGTACCACCTGGCTGATTTTATAGACTGCCTCACTAACTTAATCTAATGAACTGACATGGAAAAATAATAAGCAGGAATGGAAAAATGAAAGACAACTAGTTACACTGTCTGCTGTCAACTGGCTTATAGTGCTGCCTACCTGGCTACTCTTCCATGCCACACAGCTGGCAAAAATTGCTGCAGAAAACTCTGATTGTGTTCTCAGAGAAATGTCCTCTGCAATCATTGTTGGGAGAAGGTTTCTTTGGATTTAACACCAAAATTAAATTAGCTGTGGTTCTTGCTTTTTCATTTCGTTCCTTGGTATGTGATCACCTGGCATCTTCTTAGTTTTGCAGAATATATGTTTACTTTAATAGCATGTCAATCCAGTGTGCAATGTCTGGGGTCTGTATGTTTTACATTAGATTCCCAGGCGACGTAATTAAGCTGCTACAATTTTTGCAGCATAAAAACAGAATTGCAAGGGGGGGGGGGGGGATAGCCTGGGAATATATTGCTTTCTTTATCTTGAAGCAGCCACCTGACTAGAAGGGTACTTGACTAGAACTCATGGGAGGCCCCTGCATTTTGGCTGCTAGGGGACACCAGCTCATATCTTACCTTAGACAGCAGATTGTCTTGAACTGCCCCTGGGTGGGGTTTTATGAGCATGGCTTTTTCATGCAGCCCTGATGGCAGAAAGATCACACATTTAGAGATACCAGCCCCAGCTTCATTTCTTCTCTGAGTCAGCAGCAGCAGCAGTCACTGCTGCATGTAGCATTAACATTAGGTTTGTAGGCCATTGAACTGAGTACCAGAAGTGAATGCTAGAGGCAGCACTGGCTGCTGCTACTTACTCAAGAACAAATGATGTAAAGGAAGAAATTGCAAGTTGATAGGTGAAAAGTTAAAAGGGGACTGAGGACAATAGGATGACATTTGAGTGAATGGAGAGGGAGAAAAGAGCAAAAATGGAAAGATCAATATGTTGGAGGCAGATGTAGGGGGAGAATAAAAAAGACAGGAGAAGATAGAAGAAGGAACAAATGGACAGCAGACACTGGAAAGAATGTTAGCAGAAGATAGACGAGGAAAGCAGAAGAGAGTGACTAAAAAATAAAATGACCAAACAACAAAAGGTAGAAAAAAGTATTTTATTTTGAATAGTAAATTTGTGGTACATTCCAAATTTGGCTTTTTGGGGTTGCCAGCTCAATTATTGTTTTTATATTTCTAAGTTATGATCCCTTGTACTATATTTGATGGTCTGTCTATAGTTTGCTTGTGTGACTAAGCTGCTTTATTCTGTTCATGTAGTTTCTGTGTAGCAGTTCCACTTGTTTTCTTTTCCCAGTAGGAAATGTATAGGTATTCTATGAGATATACTGGTTTAATATTTGTAGTGCTGCCTTTTAATAGGTAGAGTTTGGTGCGGTTATGATTTGTCAGGTTTGCTATGGGTTCTAAATGAGTAGAGCTTTTTGTTGTTAAGTGCCATCGAGTCGGTGTTGACTCATGGTGACCTTCCGGATAGTTGTCCTAAATTGTATTCAGTCTTCAATCATGTGGCTCATTGTTGACAGACTGACATCCATACCTGCTGTTACTGTATCAATCCATCTTCTTGCTGGCCTTCCTCTTTTGCATTGATCTTCTATCTTGCCAAGCATAATGTCTTTCTCTAACGATCTCTCTCTGTGCATGATGTGTCCAAAGTATGAAAGTCAAAGCCTTGTCATCTGAGCTTCTAAAGAAAGCTTAGGTTTGATCTCCTCTAGTACTGACTGGTTTGTTCTTTGGGCAGTCCATGATGTATGCAGTATTCGCCGCCAACACCATAATTCAAAGGCATCGATTTTCTTCCTGTCTATCTTTTTCACTGTCCAACTTTTGAATCCATATGATGTAATTGAAAATACCATGGCTTGAACGAGTCAAATCTTTGTATGGAGAGAGATACCTTTGCTCTTCGGAATCATGTCTGGGTCCTTCATAGCCATTCGGCCAAGAGCAATGCTTCGTCGGATTTATTGACTGCTTTTTGCTTCTTTATTGATAGTTGATCCAAGTAGGTTAAAGTTGTCCACTATTTTAATTTCTTCTCTGTCAACAATGAACTTATTGATTTTGCTAGTTGTCATGATCTTTGTCTTCTTTACATTAAAGTGCAGGCCCATTTTAAGATTATGTCCCTTGATCATGAAAAGCAAATGTTTCAGATCAGCTTCACTTCCATCCAGTAATGTGGTATCATCAGCATAGCGAAGGTTGTTGATGAGTCTTCCACCAATCTTCACACCTCTGTTGTCCTCATACAATCTTTCTCTGATGAATTATTCTGCATATAAATTAAAAAGGTAGGGGGAAATTATTCAGTATGCTGAGTTTAAACCATTCTGTTTCTCCTTGTTCAATTCAAACTGTTGCTTCTTGATCAATGTGCAGATTGTACAAGAGAACGATCGGGTTTTCTGGTATACCCATGCTTCTTAATGTGTCCTAGAGTTTCTCATGGTTTACACAGTCAAAATCCTTGCTATAGTCAATAAAGCACAAATAGATATCCTTTTGGTATTCTTTAGTCTTTTCAAGGATCCATCTCACATCCGCAATGATGTCTCTCGCTCCTCACCCTTTCCTAAACCTTGCTTGCACTTCAGGTAGTTCTTGTTCCAGGTATGGTTGTAGTCTCTGTTGAATAATCTTCAGTAGGATCTTTCTGGCATATGGGATCAGAGCAATTGTGTGATAATTTCCAAAGTCAGTTGGATCATTTTTCTTTAGTATTTGTATAAACACAGATCTTTTTCAATCAATTGGCTATGATGTTGTCTTCCAAATTTCCTGGCAAAGCCTTGTAAGTATAGTAACAGCTGCATCAGATTGCTGTAATACTTCTATAGGAATGCCATCAATGCCTGGTGCTTTGTTCTTTGATAAGGCTTTCAATGCTGCTTCGACTTCTTCCTTCATCAACAATGGTTCTGGATCATAAAGTACAGGTTGAAATGGCTGTTGGTCCGCTTGATCTTTATCATATATATATATATCTATTGAGCATTTATATAGCGCTACTAGTCATATGCAGCACTGTACAGACATGTAAGAGACAGTCCCTGCTCGTCAGAGCTTACAAGCTAGTCAAGACGAAACAAAGATCTAACAGTCTAGTCAGAGCAAAACACTAAAACACGACACTTACAATCTAGTCAAGACAAAACACAGAAGTCAGGATCTGAATGCAACAGTGAAGAGGTGGGTTTTCAACCTGGATTTGAAGAGGGCCAGGGAGGGTGCCTGGCGTACAGACAAAGGTAGCCTGTTCCAGGCTTAAGTTGCAGCAAGGTGAAAGGAGCGAAGTCTAGAGTTAGCAGTATGAGTGGAGGGCGTAGATAGAAGTAGTGTTAGAAGAGCGAAGTTCCCGAGAGGGGTTGTAAGGAGAGATATGCAATGAAAGATATTGAGGAGCCGCAGAGTGAATGCATTTATAGGTCAGGAAGAGTAGTTTGAACTGGATGTGGAAACAGATAGGGAGCCAGTGAAGTGACTTGACTTGTAAATAGTTATCTTTGGTTATCCAAGTTGGTTCTCCTGTTAATTGTAAACTCAGACTTATGTACCCTGTCTGATTGTTATGTTCCATGTAAACCGCACTGATGCTGAATAGTGCGGTATAGAAGAAATTGTAAATAAATAAATAAGAGAAGTAATGTGGGTATGGTGAGGTTGGCAGAAAATTAGTCACGCAGCAGAACATTTAATAGATTGAAGGGGAAAGAGATGATTCAGAGGGAGACTAGCAAGGAGTAGGTTGCAGTAGTCAAGATGAGAGGTGATTAAAGAGTGGATAAGCGTTTTAGTAGTGTGTTCAGAAAGGAAGGGTCGGATTTTACTAATGTAGAGAAAGAAACGGCAGGTCTTGGCTACGAGATGGATATCAGTGGCGAAGGAGAAAGAGGAATCAAAGATAACCCCCAGATTGTGGGCCGATGAAACAGGGAGGATAACAGCGTTATCCACAGAGAGAGAGAGGGGAGGTTTTGGGGGAGGTTATGGGTGGAAAGATAAGGAGTTCGGTCTTGGACATGTTCAGTTTCAGGCGGCGGTGAGACATCCAGGCAGCGATGTCAGAAAGGCAGGCGGAGATCCTAGTCTGGACTGCTGGAGAGATTACAGGCGTAGAGAGGTAGATTTGGGAATCATCGGCATAGAGGTGGTATTGAAATCCATGGGAGGAGATAAGCACACCAAGGGACTGGGTATAGAGGGAGAAAAGGAGCGGTCCCAGGACGGAACCCTGGGGTACACCAACTGGGAGCAGGGTGGCAGAGGAGGAGGAGCCACCAGAACACACACTGAAAGAACGATGGGAGAGGTAGGAGGAGAACCAGGATAATACAGAGCCCCTAAAACCAAGTGAGGACAAGGTATCAAGGAGAAGGTTGTGGTCAACAGTGTCAAAAGCAGCAGAGAGGTCAAGAAGGATGAGGATAGAGTAGAGGCCCTTGGATTTTGCCAGGAATAAGTCACTGGAGACTTTGGTAAGAGCCGTTTCAGTAGAATGTAAGGAACGAAAGCCGGACTGTAAAGGATCTAGGAGGGCATGAGAGGAGAGGAATTCGAGGCAGTGGCGGTGGACCACATGCTTAAGTAGTTTAGAGATGAAGGGAAGGAGAGAGATGACATGATAGTTAGAAGGACAGGTAGGATCAAGTGAGGGTTTCTTGAGGAGGGGTGTGACCACAGCATGCTTGAAGTCAGCAGGGAAGGTTGCGGTGGAGAGCGATAGGTTGAGAATATGAGAGATGGAAGGGACAACCGTGAAGGAGATGGGGCTTAGGAGACAGGTGGGGATAGGATCAGAGGAGCAGGTAGTGGGTTTGGAGGAAGTGCAGTTTCCTGCTCAGAGACCACAGGGAAGGAAGAGAGGGTAGCAGAGGTGGGGGGGGGGAGTTGGGAGTGAGCAGGGGTAGTAGGGGTATTGGGGAATTGGAGGGTGATCTTATGGATTTTGTCATGGAAGTAGTCAGCCAGGGTTTGGGCAGGAAGGGAGGGATCAGAGGCAGAGGCACCTTGAGGAGAGAACTGAGAGTATTAAAGAGACATCAAGGATTGGAGGCAAGAGAGTTAGTCAGATGGACGTAATAGTCTTGCTTGGCAAGAGCTATGGCTGATTGGAAGGAAACAAGCATGAATTTGAAGTGAAGAAGGTCAACACGCTCGGCAGTGCGGACACAGGAGCGTAGATAGCAGGCAGTGGGTGTGAGCCAGGGCTGGGGTGTAGAATGCCTCACAGGATATGGGGTGGGTGGAGCAAGAGCATCCAGGGCCGAGGAGAGTGCAGCATTATAGGAGGTCACTGCCTCATCAACAGATTTGGGTGACAAAGTGTGAGAAAGAGGTGAAGAAATGGCGGAAGAGAGAGCTGAGGGATCAATGGCATGAAGGTTTCTAAATAGATTGGTGGAGACAGGATGAGGCTGAAGCGGAGGATGATGAATATTAAGACTTAATTTATTTATTTATTTATCTTTCTTATATACCGCGCTCTAAGAGGTGGTAGTCAGATAAGGGAAGGACTGAATTACAGAAGTTCGAGGGTAAACAGTTAGAGAAGAATATCAGGTCTAGGCAGTGGCCATGCTGGTGAGTGGGGGCAGTGGAGCAGAGTTGGAGGTCGAACGAGGAGGTAAGGGAGAGGAGCTTTAAAGCATGAGGATCGGAGGGATTATCAACATGAATGTTAAAGTCCCCAAAAATAAGAGTGGGGGAGGAGGGGTCTAGAAAGATAGATAGCCAAGAGTCAAAGTCAGAGAGAAAGGTAGAAGCCGACTTGTCAGGAGGCCAATAGATAACAGCTATCCGGAGAGGAAGTGGGGTGAATAGGCAGATAGAATGGACTTCAATGGAGAGAGAGAAGTGAGACTGAGGTAAGATGAGGGGTTGGAATTGGCAGAGGGAGAAAGTAGAAGCCCAACACCACCGCTACGGCCAGCGGGATGAGGTGTGTGGGAGAACTGATAGCCCCCATGACAGAGAGCGGCAGTAGATGCGGTGTCATCAGGGAGTAGCCAGGTCTCAGTTAGAGCAAGGAGGTGTAGGGCATTAGAGATAAAAAGGTCATGAGTAAAAGCAAGTTTGTTAGAGATAGTGTGCGTTCCACAAGGCACATCAGAAGGGGAGAGGAGAGGGATATGGATAAGGTTAGACAAGTTCTGTATATTCTTTCCACCTTTTCTTGATCTTCCCAGCATCATTCAACATAGATTCTTGAGCATCTTACAACATTTCAATTCGAGGCTGGAATTTTTTCTTTAACTCTCGTAGTTTTAGGAAAGCCGATCTTGCTCAGTAGTTTCTTCTTCTATTTCCTTGAATGTGTCAATGTAGTACTTTTCTTTGTCCTGGCTTGCTGCATGTTGGAAATCTCTGTTGTGTTCTTCGACTGCCTCTCTTTCTCATTTGGCTTTAGCTTCTCTGCATTTCTGGGCAATTTTCAGAGTTTCTTCCTTCATCCATTTTGGCCATTTTTGCTTTTTCACCTTTTGTAGAGACTTCTCACTTTCTTCCAACACAGCCTTCTTGATGTCATTCCATAACTTTTCTGGAGCTCAGTCATTTGTATCTAAAGCAGCAAATCGATTTTGCAGGCAGTCTCTAAATTCCAGTGGTATATTCTCAAGATCATATTTTGCTACATTCATGAGTGGCTTGCTTTTTTTCAACTTTAGCTTGAGTTTGCATACTAGTAGATGGTGATCTGTACCACAGTCAGCTCCAGGTTTTGTCTTTGTTGATGTTATAGAGCTTTTCCATCATTAACTTCCACAGATGTTGTCAATTAGATTTTTGTACAATCCATTGGGTGAAGTCCATGTGCACAGTCGCCACTTGAGTTGCCGGAAGGAACTGTTTTAGATGAATAGATCATTGTTCTTACTGAATTCTATCAGTCTTTCTCCTGTTTCATTTCTGTTGCCAAGTCCATATATTCCAACCATTTTGCCTTCTTCTTTGTTGCCAACCTTTGCATTCCAGTCACCTGTGACTATCAGGATATCATGTCTGTATGTTCTGTCATTTTCAGCTTGTACTTGTTCATAGAATTCATCAATTTCATCCTCTTTTACAGCTGTTGTTAGGGCATATACTTGAATTATAGTTGTGTTGATAGGCATTCTTCATAGACAAATAGAGATTAAACATTCACTGACTGCATTGTATTTCATTACAGTTCTTGCAAGTTTCTTCTTTATTATAAATGCAACACCATTTCTTCTTTGTCTTTCATTTCCAGTATAGTAGACCATGTGACCATCTAATGCAGAGTGCCTGATGTCAGTCCATTTCAGTTCACTGATACCCAACAGATCAAGTTGTACACATTCTATTTCATTCTTGACCACCTCCAACTTTCCTTGGTTCATGCTTTGTTTGTTCCATGTCCCAATATGTAGGACATCTTTGCAGCTTCTGACTCTCATTTCATGCACAGCTACATCAGTAGTCAGATGTCCTGAAATCTCTGATCCAACCACATCATACATGCTGGCTTTACTCTGAAAAGTCATCAGCTCCTCCCCAGTAGCTAGTTGAGTGCCTTCCGACCTAGGGGTCTCGTCTTCCAGTACTATAGTGCAATGTGTTTTGTTGTAACTATTGTGATGAGGAGAGTATGGTTGAGTCTATGGAAGTGGAAGAAAATCAGACATTTATCTTTAAAGAAAGAGACAGGCAAGGAATCAGTAGCTCTCAAAGTGCAGGCAAGAAAAAAAAACATGCAGCTACTGAGGACAGAACACACCCAAGCTCTGCTAATTTAAGGGCAGGCTTGGAAATTAATGAGAGACACCTGGGGGAAAGGCAGTGCACGGTAGTTCAGAGACACTCTTATAAACCCAGGGAAACAGAAGGAAATCAGACTCAGCTTGAGAAGGGCAGCACCACGGGAAGAGAGTCTCAGCCTGAGAGAAGGCAGCACACGAAGCGACACCCTGGAAAGGGAGAGACAGAGAAGCAGCACGCTGGAGAATTCAGTGGTGAGAGATGCACCAGAGAAAGGCCCAGAGAGTTCACTGTGGAGGAGAATGGTGGAGACTTCCGTGGTATTCTCAGAGGTGAAAGCCCTAGTCAGAAAGAAAGCCAGGATTGCAAGGAAACTGCAATTGGTTTTAAAACTAGGAGAGCTGTGTCAGAGAGAAGTGCTGAAAAGGTCAGGCTACAGTGACAACTGTTCCTGAAACAGCTAAAGAGCTGCAACTTCCAAAAAGGTGCGTGAATAAAAGGGTAGCCAAAAGTGCCGTAAGCCAGTTAGAGGCATTGTGTCATTTGATGCAAGAAAATAATCTCCACGTTCCTGGTGGAAACCCTGTGCATAGGGAAAAGCCTCAGTGGAGAAAGTTTCTGGAACTTTTAGAGAATATTAAGCCTGAAGTTTTTCATGTTGGCTTAAAGCCAGATTTACCGGACACAGGTCCTGAGGAAATGCAGATAGACTATTATGAATCTGATGAGGGGTCTGAAGATTCAGTAATGGATTGTTCTCTGTGCCAGAAGGCAGAATAAAAAGTTCTTGGATAAAAGAAGGGAAAAGCCTATAACCTGAATGTCCTAGAAGGCAGTGTGTAAACAGGGAGAAATGTGTTTAGCCAGGAATGCTAAAGAACCCTGTTGCTGATGAAAGGATATTTCTTTTGGGTTTGAAGAGAAGAGAAGCCTTGCTTGATTGCTGAATGATTTTAAACAACAGCGAAACATGTTAAAAAGCTACATAAAGCAGTTTCATTGTTTGGTTTGATATAAACGCCTATGAATTATTGTTTGGAGAAAAGAATCCTGTTTGTTTTACGTTGAGCCTTAATGCTCTTTAGAAAAAGAAATAAATTCCTGTGTTTTGCCTTGTAAACCCTCGGTCACCACACTACTTGTTTTTTTCTAAACAACACAACTACAAATCCCAGCAGCCCCGGCGCTGGATGAGGAAGAAAACTCTTTAATTAGAAGGACTAACAAGTGCAGCCCTAGGCTTATAGGCTGTTGCCTGGGCGAGGGGCCTCCACACTATCCATTGGGTTTTCATGGCAAGATACAGACGTAGATTGCCAAGCCTTTCCTCCGTGCAGTTTAAGTTTAGTGTTGTTGCTGTTGTCACAGAAATGTGATCTTCTGCTGCCAACACTGTCCCATTCTGCTGCTGCCCAGATGGGCGGTTTGTCTTGGTCTGGCATTTCAGCTTGGACCTGTCCATCTTAGCAGTCCCTGCCAGTAGTTAAGCTACCGATAGCTTAGCCCTCAGCTTCACCGATGCACACAAGCCCTCACAGCACAACAAGCTGCACATCAAGTGAGGGATGGCTTTTTACTACTTCCTAATGTAACTGGCAGTTGACACTGGAGCATATTAGAAACATAGAAACATAGAAATATGACGACAGAAAAAGACCACATGGCCTATCTAGTCTGTCCTTCCATAACAACTACAGCAGTCCCCTTTTTACCTTTAGAGATCCTCTGTGTTTGTCCCATGCTTTTTTGAATTCAGTTACTGTCCTCATCTCTACCACCTCCACTGGGAGACTATTCCACGGATCCACTACTCTTTCCGTAAAGAAATATTTCCGCATATCACTCCTGAATCTATCTCCCTTCACCCTCATCCCATGTCCCCTCATAGCAGAACTTGCTTTCAATTGAAAGAGGCTCTCTCCCTGAACATTTATGCCACGGAGGTATTTAAGCATCTCAATCATATCACCTCTATCCAGCCTTTCCTCTAAGGTGTACATATTGAGATCCTTCAGTCTGTCCTCATATGCTTTATAATGAAGACGACTAATCATTTTAGTAGCCACCCTCTGCACCGACTCCATCCTGTTCACATCCTTTTGAAGGTGCGGTCTCCAGAATTGCACACTATACTCCAAATGAGGTCGCACCAAAGACTTATACAGAGGCATTATCACCTCCTTTTTTCTGCTAGCCATTCCTCTCCGTATGCACCCAAGCATCCTTCTAGCTTTTGCCGTCGCCTTTTCTACCTGTTTAGCTACTTTAAGATCATCAGACACAACCACGCCTAGGTCCCGCTCTTCTTTAGTGGACAAAAGTACTTCACCCCCTATACTATATTGCTCCCTTGGATTGCTGCAGCCCAAATGCATGACCTTACATTTTTTTAACATTAAATCCCAGCTGCCAAATTCTAGACCATTCTTCAAGCTTAGCTAGATCCCTCCTCATGTTATCTACCCCTTCCTGGGTGTCTACTCTATTGCAGATTTTGGTATCATCCGCAAAGAGGCAAATCTTACCTGAAAGCCCTACCGCTATATCACTAACAAAGATGTTCAAAAGAATCGGACCAAGGACAGATCCCTGGGGCACACCACTGATAACATCCTTCTCATCAGAGTGAGCTCCATTTACTTGTACTTTTTGTCGCCTCCCACCCAACCAATTTCTAAACCAAGCAGTAACTTTAGGGTCCATCCCTAGGATGCTCAGTTTGTTTATAAGTCGCCTGTGAGGAACAATGTCAAAGGCTTTACTGAAATCTAAATACACCACATCTAGGGCTCTCCCTCGGTCCAACTCCCTGGTCACCCAGTCAAAGAAATCAATCAGATTTGTCTGACAAGACCTGCCTCTGGTGAATCCATGCTGCCTCGGATCCTGTAATCCGCTGGACTCCAGAAACCTCACTATTTTCTCTTTCAGCAGTGTTTCCAATAATTTACTCACCACTGAAGTTAAACTAACCGGCCTGTAGTTTTCAACCACATCCTTACTTCCACTTTTGTGTAAAGGCACCACATGAGCCTCTCTCCAGTCCTTTGGCACCACTCCCGACTCCAACGAGGTATTGAAAAGGTCCGTCAGTGGAGCTGCTAGAACGTCCCCAGGTTCCCTCAGTGTTCTCGGGTGTATCCCATCCGGTCCCATCGCTTTGTCTACTTTAAGTTGAGATAGTTTCTCATCTTTTGAAAATTGTTCAAGATGTCCTTTGCTTCTGTTCCTATTTGTGGGTGTTTTCTGAGGTCCTGCTCCTGTAATATGTAAACATGCTAGCTTTTCTTTATCCTCACTGACATGCAAATAGTACTCAGACACTCATACACTCATTAAGGGGGATGGTTACTAAAGATTAAAGCACATTAAGAAATATTGAGCATAGCATCTTCCATTTATTTTTATGGGCGCAGTGGCAAATAAAACATATTAATATTTAGTAAGCATGTGCCTAAGTCATTGCTGGGACAAAATATGAGGCTTGTGAAGGGCTTCTTTGGACTCAACTGGGAGGGCATGGGGCGCAACACAGTAATTTCTCGCTCAGGGCAGCAAAAAGGTAGCACCCGCCTTGTGAATAGGACCAAAGATGGAGCCTGATGTACTGACTCAAGTAGCCTGTTCCAGGCATATCTAAGCACCTCTCTTCTCGACAGCCTTGGCTTCATGCTAGCCTTCAGCTCCTTTGTACTCACCTTCGTCGAGCGGAACGTACCTGGTGTAAGCACTGCACTGCACATGCCCTGTCCAAATTTTGTGAACACCACAGGCACTACCGTTCCTTTGTCAATCAGGCTAAGCTATCCTTCTTCTCTGACCATATCACCACTGCTTCAAATTCCTCCAGACAGCTTTTTTATGTGCTCAGGAACCTCACGTCCCTTCATTCTGGCCTGCCCCCTGCACTTCCTTATGCCATGCCTTCTCCCTCTCAACTGGCCTCACATTTTGCAGCCAAAGTCCTGGACCTATGTGCTACCCTTCCTTCCTGTCCCCATCCTTTGTCATCTACCCCTTCTCCATCTCCCTCTCCACCCCCTATGCCTTCCCTTTCTCACTGCTGGTCCACCTTCCATCCAATCACCACCTCTGAACTCATGACTTCCATTTGCACAGCGCGCAAATCTACCTGCCCTCTCGATCCCATCCCTTCTGACTGGCTCCTCGAACCCTCCCTTACCCTCATCCCCTACATTCTCATTATGGTCAACTCCTGTCTCTCTTCCGGACTCTTCCCTTCCCTCTGGAAACACGCCTGGGTGCGTCCAATCCTCAAAAAACCCTCCCTTGATATTTTAATCCTAGCCAATTACCGCCCAGTCTCCAACCTTCCCTTTCTCGCCAAGATTGTAGAAAATGTTGTCTTTGCCCAACTCTCTCATCACCTCCACTCAGTAAACTTCCTGCACTCTCGCCAATTGGGCTTCCGTCAGGGCCACAGCGTTGAGACAGTCCTGGTAGCACTCTTCAACAAACCTCACTCTTCACATGACAGGGGTGATATTTCGGTGGTGGTTTCTCTTGATCTCTCCGCTGCCTTCGATCTGGTCGACCATTCACTCCTCCTTTCACGCCTTCGGGATGCTGGCCTCTGGGGCACTGTGTATCATTGGTTCTATTCTTTTCTCTCCTTTCGTTCTTTCTCCATGGCCCCCTCTACCAGATCATCTTCAGTATCCCCTTCTGATGCCACTCCTCTCCCCTGCGGTGTTCCTCAAGGCTCTGTATTCAACAATCTGGTCTGTCAGCCTTCTACTATGCAGATGACATTATCATTTTACACCACACCAACCCCCTTCACCTGGATCTTGGTCCCCTTAACTCCTGTCTTACTCTTGTAGCGGATTGGTTGTCTTTGAACTGTCTACAGCTTAACTTGACAAAAACCTCCTGCACATGGTTCATCTTTGGTAGTCCCTGTCCTTCACTTGCTCCCTCCATTGGAAACTCCACAATCCCCATTGTCCCCTCTTTCCAATATCTAGGTGTTTTTCTCGATTCTAATCTCACGCTTAAGGACCATATCTCTCAACTTGCCAAAACCTCCTACTTTTTTCTTTGCCAAATAAGGTCTATTCGTCCTTTTCTCTCCCCCTCTGCTTTGACTACCCTCTTCCTATCCACGGTAATATCTCAGCTTGATGTCTGTAACTCTGTCTTCTCCGGTATCACTCACACCCAGTTGCATCGCCTACAGCTCATACAGAACATTGCAACCAGACTTATCACTCGCTCCTCCCGTAGAGACCACATCACTCCCTTATTATTTCATTTACAATGGCTTCCGGTAGAATTTCGCATCCACTTTAAAATACTCACCCTGGTACATCGAGTTATCTACACCCACACACCACAGTACCTCACTGATCTTCTCCAGTTTCACATCCCCACGCGCAACCTCCGCTTCCTTCATGTCAGTTGTCTCCCTCTTCCTCCCCCTCACATGCACATCTCCAGTCTACTCGTCACTCTGCCTTTTTCTTTCACGGTCCTGCTCTTTGGAATTCCCTGCCCACTCCTCTCCGCCTGGAACAGAACTATCTCACCTTCAAATCCCTATTGAAAACTCATCTGTTCACCACTGCCTATAACCTCTCAGAAACACACAGTTGACCTGGTTTATCTCTGTCTGTCTGACCTCCTCTTTTATGTCTTGCCTCTGCATTTCTTGCCATTTCCTCTTTCCTGTCACAATTGAAGTTTTTTTCCTTTTTCTCTGGCTTTAGGCCATCCTGTAAATGTTTCTAGCAAATATAAACTGCCCTGATGTTATAAAGGGCGGTATATCAAATGTAAATAAACATAAACATATAATAAAGAGGGTGGCATGAACATGGGCTGCAAAAATAATATTGGTAATGGCAATATTCCACCACTATCTGACAAGGGCAGGGGCATCAAACACTAGTCCTGGAAGGTGCAAATAGGGTTGCCAACTTTTTGAATGTGAAAACCCGCCACCTGTGGCTAGTCATGCTCCACCCTGCTCCACCTCCTGTCCTGCCCATAAAAAATAATTCTAGAGAGGGTAATGGTGCAAGCGTTAGCATCTGCAGGCTATATCAAGGAGGTGGGGTGGGGGGGTGGGGGGGGTGGGGGGGGAGTGTTTACATGAGGTTGGACTCTTCAGTGTCTATTCAGCCACACAGTCCCCTCCACAGGCTCTTCCAACACACATATGCTCTCCCATATGGCTTTAAATTTAAAAATATGTATTCTGCATCCACTGCATTTCACCTTCCGGCCCCTTCCCCAACAATCTGTATAGAACAGAGCTAGAATCTTTCCCATAATACTTACCATATGAGAATAAATCCCTCTCAATACCAGGCATAACGTGAATTAATCAGGACCAGACCCAAAGTTGATTCATGCACCCTAAGCAATTTTAACCTTTAAGTCCCCCCTGGCTGTTGGAATTTATTGTTTAGCTTTGAATGCCCTACTTTCTGTTGGCACCCAGAAGCAATCATCTAGGTTGCCAGATGGTTGGGCTGACCCTTAAATTAATACAAAAAAGTCATTTGGGACCAAGAGCAAATCTACTATGCCAGTACTAACTTCCAAAACTCACACAAAGACCCTACCTAGAAAGAGGTAGCACAGTAAATGTTACAGTGGGCCCTAAAACATCAATAAACCTATTAGGAACGTTGAACAAGCCAGATTACTGCACATTCTTAAACAGAAATTCCATGCTAACAGAATACCCAGTCTTGGTCACACACATACACAAATTACAGTCAGAACTTTGCCAATAACTGACAAAAACTGAACTAAAATCTCAGAAATCCAAACACTGCATGCAGTGCAACACCAGAGAAAGAGAAGGAAATGCATTTCCCCCTACTTTGTACAAAAAACAGCAGATGTCAGGATTGGCATTAAGAGGGAAGCAACCATGATGGAACCAGGAAAATTGAATTAGGCCCCCAAGCCAGAGAGGACCTTAGATCTGTCTGAAAAAGGCACAGCTTGCTAGTGGGCTTTAGTGTGCCTTCTCAGATGTTTGCCTTGGGCTAGGTCCCAACCATGTCCGACACCAATCCTGACTCCTGCCAGAAGTACTTTCCAAATATTGACATTTTCCAGTTACAAAATAGAAAATAAAAGTCTTTTTTGCTACTTTGGTTGTTGGATCGTTTTATTTTTCTAATGGTGTTGGTCCCAGTCTCTGTTTTCTATTTTCCTCTGTCTTCTCTTAGCTCTCTTTTCATGGTCTCCTCTCCATTTGCCATTTCTTCTCTCTCCTCCTGTCTTCATTTCCTCCCTTATATCAGTTTTTAACACTGATCGCTTTTTTCAGTTTTCTTCCATTCATTTTTTCTTCTTCTCAATCCAACCACTCCTCAATTTCACCCTTTTTAATATATCTAGCTATAGCTTTCCATCTCCTTCCCTCATCTCAACCCTCCCATTTCCCTGATCTCTTTCCTTCCCCAGCCTCTTATTAACTAGTCTTTCACTAACTTTCCCCCTCTCTCCCCATGTCCAGTATCAATCCCTCTCCCTGCCTGCTTCCCTTCCTCCATCTAGTATTTTTCTATTCCTTCCTCCATATCCACCATCTTTTCTCTATGTCCCATTGTCCATGTCCAACATCTCCCCTCTTTGCCCCTTCTTCCTCTCCCTATGTCCAGCATTCTCCCTCTGCACCTATCCCCCCATGTCCAACATTGTCTCATTTGTATTCATGTCCTGCATACCCCCTCTGTCCCTATCCCTCCATGTCCAGCATAACCCTTCTGCCCCTAAACCCCTATGCCAAGCATCCCCTTTTGCCCCATCCCCTTTGCCCAGCATAGTCCTGCTGCCCCTATCCTTCCATGTCTAGTATCTCTCTTCATTCCTAACATACCCCTTCTGCCCTTATCCCCCAAGTCCAGCATAGCCCTTTTGCCGCTATTCCCCCTTGTCTAGCATCTCCCTATCTTCACTCTGCCTTTTCATTTCCAGCTTTACCCCCCTCCTTCCTCCCCACACACACATAGCCTGCCTTTGCCCACTGCCAATTTTTCTGTTCTCTTGATGGTGGCACACCTCTAATTAAAAAAAAAAAAAAAAGTGGGTCTTTGCGACTCCATGCTTGCATGACTGAGGAGGGAGGGACCAGACCATCCATGCAAGCATGCAGTCGAGAAGACCCGCTTTTTTTTTTTTTTTAAATTAGAGGTCCATCACCACCAAGGGAACAAGAAAAGCCGTGCCGGTGGGGCAAAGGCAGGCTGGGCAGGCAGCGCGGGGTGCAGCTAGGCCAGCAGTTGGCAGAAAACTGGCCCTTCATTGACCGGTTTTACCATTCTGCCAGCTGCCAGCCTGTAGATCATAAACCAGCCAGGCCATCTTAAAACTGGTCGGTTGGCAGCCCCACCCGCAAATCTGTCAAGTTTTCAGGATATACTTAATGAATATGCACAAGATATATTTGCAGGCACCGATCCCATTGTATGCAAATATATCTCATGAATATTCATTAGGGACATTTTGAAAACCAGGCTAGTTTGTGGCCCTCCAAGACTGGAGTTTGACACCCCCGGACTAGGATATGTGGTTAGTTTAGGTCTGATATTAATCAAATAGATAGTGGCATTGATAGTGACCACAATGCATGTACATTCAGTGCCACTGACCATACATATGGCGATATTGAATATATAGATTAATTTAAATGTGATTTTTAGGGCAGATGGGAAGTAGCTCAGCTGTAGGTGATTTAGAGGGGTTTCTTTTTAAAGTTTTTTTTTATACAGGAGATGTTTAAATTGTTTATTGGTAAAGGTAGTAAGAAAAATCTAAAATGTGGCATTAAACTTCTTTAACAAAGCCAATACATGACACAAATGTGAAATAGAAAAGAATAATAGCATAATATTGTGATATCTTAATTTTTTGCTTATGGCATACCTTGTTCTACAAAACTACTGTAAATTTTACAGTATCATGAATATAAACCTATGGGGGCCTTTTACTAAAGGGCACTAAGGTGTTGCACCTAATGTACCAAAACATTAAAACTATGGCACATTAGGTGCAACTGGGCAACCTTGCAGAGAAAGGGATCCAGGACACAGCCTTGAGTTGGTGCAAATCAATACCTCTCAGACAGATGGCAACATGTATGGACCGTCCCTACGACTTCCAAACCGTTCCAACAAAAACAGAGAATACCACAGGGCTCCTCTCTCTCGGCACTGTTTTTAACATATATATGCAACCCATCTGTGCACTCACCCGCTCCTTCGGCATCTCATGCCTCGTATACGCCGATGACGTGCTACTCTACATGCCATTCTCAACCGACCAGCTGGATTTCTCACCACTAACTACCTGCTTCGATGCTGTCACCGACTGGCTCCACACTCAGAACCTCAGAATAAACTTCAAGAAAACTGAGGCACTATTCATCACCAGGAACCAAGCTTTCACCCCTCCAGCAGCACTAAAAGTAAGATGCGCTGAACTCCAAAGCAAGCCCCACAATCCGCTACCTAGGGGTTACACTAGACCAACAGTTGGATACGAAAGCCCACATAAGCAACACCGTCAAGTCAGTATATCACAAAATACGGACAATCCGGCATCTATGACCTCTGCTGGAGCCAGACGACTTCCGGACAATCTACCAAGCATTGGTAATCCCCCACTTTGACTATGCCAACTCAATCCTCCATGGACTCCCAAAAAATACTTGAACCCACTTCAGCTTGCAATGAACGCAGCCACCAGAATACTACATGGAGCCGCCAGGAGGGACCATATAACCCCAATCCTGAAACACCTCCACTGGCTGCCGGTCCACTGCAGACTCTCCTTCAAAATTCTACTGTTGACTTTCAAGGCCATCAACGACCTCAGCTCCTTCTCCATCACAGGCCTCATCCTACCCGCTCCCCCAAACAGATTCAAAAGGTCAGTCACTGCCAACACTCTGAGTATCCCTAGCAAGATCACAAAGTGTTCTCAAGCAACAAGAAACAGAGTCTTCGTGTACTACGCACTGACATGTTGGAATGCCCTCCCGCCCTGCCTCAGGGCCTTGACTGACCTTACCCAGTTCAGGAAGGCGCTGAAATGCCACCTTTTCCTCCAGCACTACTCTCATGAGGACACACAACACCCACCCATTCGCAACCACCAAGACAGCCTCCCCAAAACACTTACAATACACAGTCTCAGCCCTGCACATTAGCACAACCAGACACCCTGTCATGCACATGTATATAGTCACCGAATCTTGTATATAGTAGCCAGTCAGCCCGGTCTTCACTTCACGTCTATTGACCCGACTCTTTAGCCTGTATTATAGTTACTTAAATGAGTAGCCAGGCTATTGCATAGCCTGTACATAGTTACCCCAGTTATCCCAAGTTGCGAAACCTGTTCTTTGTAAGTTCAGTACGGTCGCCGCCTGCACTGTACAAATTTGCTGTTAAATGAAAACCGAGTTGATTTTAAAGAGTGCGGTATAGAAAAGACTTTAAATAAATAAATAAATAAAACTGTCGGGGGTGTTGAAAGCATTTTCCCAGCAGTTAACGTGGATCACTTTCTCCTAATCTGGGCCACTTTATATAGTAACATAGTAGATGACGGCAGATAAAGACCAGCATGGTCCATCAAGTCTGCCCAGCAAGATGGCAAGAGTAGGTGCAGGCCACCCCTCTCCATGTCTTTGTTTAGGGGTGAACCCACCACTCCATGTAGGACACCCCTATTTGTTGAGACATTAGATAGTTCAGAAGTTATATGTTTCAGTTTATTTTGTTTTTATCCTGTTGCTGTAACGGGATCCACTGTGTTTGTCCCATGTCATTTTTTTTTTTTGAAACTTTTATTTTCATTTTACAACAAGCAAACGAAACAACAAACCAAAGGAGACAAATACAAATATACACATAAGGAAAGCAACCCCAATTACCCCCCACCCCTAAGCTTCTTCTCTGGAACTGAGGAGTATCATCAAAAGAGGCGTATACATATGTACATCCAAACAAACAAAAGAGTATGAGCAATAGAGACTGATCAGGTGAAATAGATTTAAACAGTCAGATGGGAGCATTTAGCATTTTAGCATTTCAAACATAATCGTGGAGTATCCTCCATTCAGACAAATGATAGAGGGTCTGAACGGAGAAACCAACAGATGAGGTATTTGTTCATATTTACTGTATAAACTGACAGGATGCCACCATTCATGGAAATTAAGAGGGGACCTATTTTTCCCCCAGTAGTTTCCAGTAATATTGTAATACCGGGCATTCAAACATAATATAAGTTAGTATGTGAATGGCCGTGTGGCATATCCAAAATCTGATGCTCTGGGTAGCGGTCATTTGACTAACCTATCAGGAGTATAGAAACTTCGGTGGATTAAAAGAAAAAAGTGTCTGAGTAAGTGAGGGAGATAAAAAGATCCATGTCAACCTGCTCCAGGCTGGGCTCCCATGCTCTGGGGTCAAAGCTACATACAACTCCCGCTCCCAAAATTTCTGTGCTGTCTGAGCGCATTGGTGAATAATGGGAGTGAGGGGAGAAGCAGCCTCCATATATCTTCTAGCGCAAAAGCTGTTATCAAAGCAGTAAAAGAATCAAGACTCTTGGGTAGACCACTCGTTCTGGGCGGCAGCCAAGCTGTCAAGGGCTCAAGTACTTGGTTGAAATCGCCGCCGAGCATTAATGGAGGGCTTGCAAATGCCTGTGCTAACTGCATAATACTTGCATAATAAACAGGATTATCCACATTCGGAGCATAAATACCAATACACGTAAATTACAGTCTCAACCTGAAGATGTGCACGGGCCCATCCACCCTCCTTATCAAAGCTAACATCCATTACAATAGCTTGAAGAAACTTCTTAACCAAAATGGCTACCCCACACCGCTTGGAAACAGCGGAAGAGAAGGCAGTCGCCATATTAGGCGTGGTATTAAGTTTCAATGCCGCAGCGGAATTTAAATGCATTTCCTGAAAAAACATTAAATTAACATGCTCATGATTAAGATAGCTAAGGATTTTCTTTCTTTTGATTGGACTATTAATGCCATTTACGTTTTATGAGAAGAACTAACACAAGGCCATCAAGAAAGATTATAAATTCTGAGAAAGAACACAATAATGCACACAGTTTCCCAATGTCCCTCATCTTAACTATGTATGACTGTGCACATAACCTAATAATCAATGGGTTAATGAAAATCATGGAAACGCCCCATATAAACAAATAAGCACCGAGGTGCACTAGAGAAGAAGCAAAACCCCAGAAATTACTGGCGACCTAATGTCTGCGGGGAGAAACTCCAGAGAGGGCCCAAGCTAAAACATATAACCTGTAAAACTATGCATGTTTCGAATCCCACCGAGGTGCACATCATGGAGGGAGAGAAGGCCTAATAAATTATAGATAGAAAGAAAAGTCCAGGCAGTCTCTATTCCAGGCTGGGATCACCGCGTCGGGCCGTTCAAGATGGCGGGCAAATCCGGCGAATTACAGATCAAAATTGTTGAATCATAGTGGTTGGAATAGCGCATCTGATCTGCGTTATTTGGAGTCCGAAAACATTGCTAGTAGATCGGGATCTTCGAATGTTATGGCTGGGTTATGGAGAGTCACTCTGAGCTTCACTGGATATATTAGACCAAAGTGAGCCTGTAGTTATTGAAGTCCAGGGCGAAAAGCAAGGAGTCTCCTCCGCCGGTCAACTGTGGACTTTGCCACGTCAGGGGAAAAGAAACTTTATGACTTTCAAATTCAAGATGATAGTTCGCCCGGGCAGCAATGCGAATTTGCTCTACTCACTGATATCGCAATAATCGAAAATTGAGAGCCCGGGGGGTCGTCCGATTGAGCGCCATATTAGCAGGAACACGAACACGATGCGCTCGGTCAGTCTCCAGATCTCTGTAAATAATAATCTTTAGCAAGGGGGGAGAGGTTTGACCAAGAATTCTCGCATGTCTCCTGCTCTCACATCCTCCGGTACTCCAATGAGCCCCATATGGTTGCAACCAGCTCGATCATTGCTATCCTCCAGCTCTTTTTGAAAATTCGGTATCATACGCTCAGCCTTGCCCAATTTCACCAAGTGCACCGCGTGCGAGTCAAGGACCTCCGCCATGTTGTCCTGTCATAGTGGGAGACTTTCAAGCCGGTTCTGAAGTGTGCCAAAGTCTTCACGCATGGTTCGGAGCGCCGCTCCGTTGGATTGTACCAGCTCCTTCACACCGCGTATCTCCTCCAAGATCCCCTGTGGCGTTGCGGGGTTTTCCCAAAGTGGGGCCATCTTTTGTGGGGAAGAACTCTGTTTTGGAGCGTTTTCCGTGTGAAGAAGAGGGAGACCCGAGGTCCAGTCGCACTGGTTTGTGGCCCGCCGTTCCCCCCGAGGCACCCCGGTAAGTTCAGAGCAAAAAAATGAGATTTATGCAGGTATTAATTCAGGATTCTGAGTAGGCCTCTCGGGAGCTTCAACGCAAAGCGTCTATCCCGCTGGACATCAGGCTCCGCCCCGTCCCATGTCATTTTGAATTCCGTCACCGTGTTTGCCCCCACCACTTCCATCGAGAGGGCATTCCAAGCATCTACCACACTTTCAGTGAAAAAAATATTTCCTGACATTGCCTTTCAATTTACCACCTTGCAGCTTCATGTTATGCCCTCTATTTTACAGCTTCCCCGTCTTTGGAAGAGGTCTGTTTGTTCATCATTTCTCTTTAAGTATTTAAAGGTCTGAATCATATCTCCCCTGTCCCTCCTCTCCTCCAAAGTGTACATATTTAGGTCTTCAAGTCTCTTCTCGTAAGGCTTCTGACGTAGGCTCCAAATCATTTTGGTCACCTTCCTCTGAACAGTTTCCAGCCTTTTTACATCTTTTGCAAGATATGGTCTCCAAAACTGAACACAGTATTCCAAGTGAGGCCTCACCAGTGACTTGTACAGTGGCATAAGTACCTCTTCCTTTCTGCTGATAATCCCTCTTTGTATGCAGCCCAACATTCTCCTGGCTTTTGCCACCGCCTAGTCGCACTGTTTTGCCACCTTGAGATCATCAGAGATAATCACACCAAGGTCTTTCTCCTGAACCGTGCACACCAACCTCTCGCCCCCTATCACATACATTTCCCCTGGATTTCTGCTACCCAAGTGCATGACACTGCACTTTTTCGCATTAAATCATAGCTGCCAAGCATTAGACCATTCTTCCAGCTTTTGTAGCTCTTTCCTGAGGAAAATAGTTAAGAAAAAACTAAAAGGAGCAGTTGCAAAGGTTAAAGACTTGCATCAAGCTTGGGTGCTGTTGAAAAATACTATCTTGGCAGCCCAGACCAGCTGTATTCCACGCTT
This sequence comes from Ichthyophis bannanicus, assembly GCA_033557465.1. NCBI lineage: Eukaryota > Metazoa > Chordata > Amphibia > Gymnophiona > Ichthyophiidae > Ichthyophis > Ichthyophis bannanicus. The sequence continues at coordinate 1,312,803,104 of CM066032.1, forward strand.
TAAGAAAAGTGGAAGGAAATCCAAAAAACTGCCAGCATGGTTTAAAGGTGAGGTCAGAGAGGCTGTTGCTGCCAAAAAAGCATCTTTCTTGAAATGAAAAAAAGAGCCAAACGACGAAACCTGGAAACAGCACAAGCACTGGCAAGTCAAATGCAAGGCATTGATAAGGCAGGCAAAGGGAGAATTTGAGAAGAAGCTTGCTGTGGAAGCAAAAACACGAAATAAAGATTTTTTCAAGTACATTCGTAGCATAAAACCTGTGAGAGAGTCAGTTGGTCCATTAGATGATAGAGGAGTTAAAGGGGCACTAAGAGGCGACAAGGTGATAGCGGAGAGACTGAATGAATTCTTTGCTTCGGTCTTTACTGAGGAAGATGTAGGGATGTTACCCATGACTGAAGTGGTATTTAAAGGTGCGGAAGAATTGAAGGAAATATCGATACATCGGGAAGATGTATTACAACTATTAGATAAACTGAAGAGTAGCAAATCACCTGGGCTGGATGGTATACATCCAAGGGTGTTGAAGGAACTGAAATATGAGATTGTAGACCTGCTATTAGTAATCTGTGAACTATCATTAAAATCATCTGTAATACTTGAAGATTGGAGGATCGCCAATGTAACACCAATTTTTAAAAAGGGTTCCAGGGGTGATCCGGGAAGCTACAGCATGTAGATAGTCATGGCCTAATAGGAGACAGCCAACATGGCTTTAGACAAGGAAGATCTTGTCTTACTAATCTGTTGTGTTTTTTTGAAAGTGTGAATAAACAGGTGGACAAAGGTGAGTCAGTTGATATAGTGTATCTGAACTTTCAGAAAGCCTTTGACAAGGTCCCTCATCAGAGACTTTTGGCAAAACTAAAGAGGCAGTATACTACTGTGGATCAAGAACTGGTTAAAAGCTAGAAAGCAGAGGGTTGGGCTAAATGGCCAATTTTCCCAATGGAGAAAGGTGAATAGTGGTGTACCCCAGGGATCTTGTGCTGGGTCCGCTGCTTTTTGACATATTCATAAATGACCCTGGAAAGTGGAATAACGAGTGAGGTTATCAAATTTGCAGATGACACAAAACCATTTAAAGTTGTTAAAACCCAAGAGGATTGTGGAAAATTGCAAGAGGATCTTGATAAATTAGAAGACTGGGCATCAAAATGGCAGATGAAATTTAATGTGGACAAGAGCAAAGTTATGCACCTAGGGAAGAACAACCCAAACTATGGTTACACAATGCAAGGTTCCACATTAGGAACCACCACCAAGGAAAAAGATTTAGGCGTCATTGTGGATAACATGTTAAAACCCTCGGCCCAATGTGCAGCGGAAGCCAAGAGAGCAAATAGAATGCTAGGTATCATAAGGAAAGGAATGGAAAATAAAACAAAAGATATTATAATGCCTCTATATCGCTCCATGGTGAGACTGCACCTTGAATATTGTGTGCAATTCTGGTCGCCGTATCTTAAAAAGGATATAGAGTTATTAGAAAAGGTTCAGAGAAGAGCCACCAAAATGGTAAAGGGGATGGAAGGATACTCCTATGAAGAAAGGCTAAAAAGGTTAGGGCTCTTTAACCTGGAGAAGAGATGACTGAGGGGAGATATGATAGAAGTCTATAAATTAATGAAGAGTGGAACGGGTAAACGTAGATCGATTGTTTACGTTATCAGAATATAGAAAGACTAGGGGACATGCAATGAAGCTACAGGGTAAACTATTTAAGACTAATAAAAGAAAATATTTTTTCACTCAACGTGTAATCAAACTCTGGAATTTGTTACCGGAGGATGTAGTAAAGGCTGTTAGTGTAGCTGGGTTTAAAAAAGGTTTGGACAAGTTCCTGGAGGAAAGGTCCATAAACCATTATTAAGAAGGGACCCAGGATATCAGTGCTTGACCCAGTACAACATTGCAGAACCTATGTCTTTTGCGGGAACTGCTAGGTATGTATGACCTAGATTGGCCACTGCTGGAAACAGGATACTGGTCTTGATGGACCTTGGTCTGACCCAGTATGGCATATCTTATTTTCTTATGTTCCTCATGTTAACCACTCCCTCGGGGGAGTCCACTCTGTTGCAAATTTTTATGTCATCTGCAAAAAGATAGACTTTTCCATTCAGTCCTTCAGCAATATCACTCACAAATACATTGAACAGTGCCGGGCCCAGGACCAAACCCTGGGGCAACCCGCTAATCACCTTCCTTTCATCCGAGTGAGCTCCATGTACCATCACCTTCTGTTGTCTGTCAGTCAACCAATTTCTAATCCAGCTTACTATCTTGGGACCCATCCCCAAGCTACTGAGTTTATTGACAAGCATCCTATGAGGAACAGTATCAAAGGCTTTGCTTAAATCCAGGTAGATGACATCCATTGCATGCCCCTGATCTAGTTCCTTGGTCACCCAGTCAAAGAACTCAATCAGATTTGTTTGGCAAGACCATCCTTCGGTAAAACCATGTTGCCTCGGATCTTGCAACCTGTTGGTTTTGAGAAAGTTCACTATTCGCTCTTTCAGGAGTGCCTTCATAACTTTTCCTGCCACTGAGGTAAGCTCACGGGCTTGTAGTTTGACACGTCTTCCCTGTCACCACTTTTTTGTATAGGTACGACATCAGCCATTCTCCAGTCCTGAGGAACCTCTCCTGTTTCCAACGATCTGTTGAAGACATCCTTTAACGGTCCCACAAGAACCTCTCTGAGCTCTTTCAGTATCCTGGGATGTATCCCATCCGGTCCCATGGCTTTGTCCACTTTCAGTTTAGCAAGTTTTTCTAACACCTCATCTTCTGTGAATGGTGTGGTATCTACTTTATTCCCATTTTCATATTTTGGGAGTCCATCTCCAGGATTTTCTTTAGTAAAAGCAGAGCAGAAGTATTTGTTTAGCAATTTTGCTTTTTCAATGTCACTTTCCACGAGTCCTTTCCCAGCACTTCTGAGTCCTGCAATTCCAACTCTGATCGTCTTCCTTTCCCGAATATACCTGAAGAAAGTTTTGTCGCCACCCTTAACATCTTTAGCCATCTTTTCCTCTGCCTTTGATTTTGCTTTCCTTATTTCTCTTTTTGACTCTTTGAGTTTGATCCTGTATTCATTTCTGTGTTCTTCTGTTTGCAAGCTTTTGAATTTTGCGAAAGCTGTGGTTTTTGCCTTTATTTGAGCAGCCACTTCTTTGGAAAACCAAATAGGTTTCCTTCTCCTCTTGTTTTTATCTACTTTTCTTACATATTTATCTGCTGCCCCTTTTATTGCCACCTTTAGTTTAGCCCATTGCAATTCCACTTCCCTTATCTCCTTCCATCCCGTCATCTCCTCCTTTAGGTACTCGGCCATTTTATTGAAGTCAGTGTTTTTGAAGTTTAGGACTTTGAGCTTGCTATTATTGGCCTGTACCATGGCTTTTATCTCAAACCACACCGTGTGATAATCACTGTTGCTCACAGGGGCACTCACGCAGACAGTTGACATGCTATCACTGTTGGTGAGCACTAAATCCAGCATTGAACGTTCCCTGGTTGGTTCCATCGTCATTTCCAAGTAGTGCATCTTGGAGAGCATCCACAATTTTTTTGCTTCTTTCCAGGTGTGCAGAAGGAGTAATCCAAACCACATCAGGTATAATAAAGTCACCCAATATGATCACTTCCCCCTTTGTGGCTATCTTGACAATATCTATAATCAATTTGTTATCTCTCTCTTCAGTTTGAGTCAGAGGTCTGTAGACTACAGCAGTATGTATGACAGTGCCATCTCCTCTTTCCAACGCAATCCAGAGCACTTCTTCTTTTGCCCATGTCCCCTGCATTTCAGTAGCTTTAATATTGCTTTTGACATACAAGGCTACTCCTCCTCCTCCTTTTCCATTTTCTCTGTCTCTTCTGAATAGATTATAGCCAGCTATGGCTATATCCCAATCATGTGATTCATTAATCATGTGTTTCATTAATCATTCATTAATCATGCATTTCTGTAGTGGCTACAATATCCAAATCCATTTCCACCATTAGGGTTTCCAGGTCTGGAACCTTGTTGGCTAAGCTTCGAGCATTTGTGTTCATTGCTTTCCAGCATTTACCTGGCTTGTTTGTATTTTGCATTGATTTTGTTCTGCCCACTTCTTCCCACTTGTTTTTGATGTGTGGTTTAAAAGTGTGGCTGTTTCTGATGTTATTTTGTTTTTGCAGGGGGTGGCATGCAGATCTTGAGCTTCCACATCTGTCACCCCCTTTTCCTAGCTTAAAGTCATATCCACATACTGCCTGAATTTTTCACTTAGGATTCTTTTCCCTGTGACAGAGAGATGTAGTCCATCAGCACAGTATAGTCTCTTGTTGGTCCATCTGTTTCCCCAGTCGCCAATAAATCTGAATCCTTTTTGTTTGCACCCAGTCTGGAGCCATGTATTAAAGCTGTTAATGCGATGCAGCCTTTTTGTCTCCTTACCAAGAACAGGTAGAATTTTTGAGAATGCAACAGTGTTAACAATGGGCTTGAGTTTCTCTCCCAGAGATTGGAAGTCCTTTTGGACTGTAGAGGTACTGTTTCCAGCCAGGTCATTTGTGCCCAAGTGGATAACAACATCAAGTTTGGAGTGTTCACTTTTTTCGCTAAGTACTTCAACAACTTGGTTTGTATTCCTGCTGGCTGAAGAGCCAGGTAGGCATATGACTATCTTCTCTCCTTTGAACTGTGTTCCCAAGTTGGTGCCTCTAATGATGGAATCTCCAAGTAGTATTAGTTTTCTGTTTGGTGAGGTTTTCTTCATATTTGATGCTTTAGAAGGAGATTGGGCATTGTCTGACTCATTTAAGGGCCCTTCAGTTTCTTTGGATTGGGCATCCTCATTAGCCAAGGCAGAGAAGACATTGTGCAGGGATATCTCTTGATGTGTAGGATGTCTCTGCATTACAGGTCGCAATCTTCCAGAACCCACTGTGATCCATTTGTTCCTGGGGTGTTTGATTCTTTGTGGGAGCGGTGGTGGACTTGTTCAGTTTGTATCCTAGAAGAGGTGTGCTTCATTGCAGCCAGTTTCTCCCTCGGTAGAGTCACTTCTTTATGCATGGCAGCTAGGTCTTTCCTTAGTAGAGTCAGTTCTTCATGCATGGCAGCTGACTTGAGGCACATAGGACAAGCTCTTAGGCTCCAAATGATTCATCTTGGAATGAAACTACCACAGTTATTACACTGAATACACGACATGTTGATTAAGCAGTCCAAGAAGAGGAAGAAGAAGAAGAAAAGATGAAGAAGATGTGGGCTTTAACCCAAGTTAGGAAGGACAGATGGCACATACGTGACCTCTATATAGGCAATGTAGCCCCTGGGGTGGGTGGGGGTGAGGGGTAGGGTGGGCGGGAACCTAAGTGTTTCTGGCAAGTAGGCTGTTCCTGAACCATAGGCACACACAGATATCTGATTTAAGTCTATACAAGGAAAGCAGTCTAAATGTCCCCAAACTTAATCTAAAACCACAGTTAAAAGCTATATTAGTAATCTCCCCAAAAATCAACTGTTAGAATTTATATTTTTAAACCAGCAGAGAAGATAGAAAGGTTTGTTCTTAGCTTAATGGATGCTTCTCAGCTACTGCAAACTGGCTCAGAGCGGTGTCAGGCCAGGTGTAAGACGGACTAAATCAGCCCCTCCATAGGAACAAGTTTCCACCAACCAGTTCAGCAGAAGTAAAAAAAACTTAGTTTGCTATATCTCTCTATCTGCCACACACACACAGATATCTGATTTAAGTCTATACAAGGAAAGCAGTCTAAATGTCCCCAAGCTTAATCTTTAGCGCGGGTGCAGTTAACTCCACCTATTGAGATGGTGTTAGGTGAACCCGTACTAATGCATTTAGCACACGGAGTAAACCCACAGCTTGCTTACTGCTCTGAGCTTATCATGCCCACCCTCTGCCCCTAACCCACCCACTCACAACCCTGATGTGGGCCACACAATTGGCACAGGAATTGTCCTGCACTAACTGTCATGGCCCCAATCTAGTTGGTAATATGTATCTCTGTGCACCTTCGGCGTGCGGCAGAACAGGATCTGCCAGTGAGTGCCGTTTAGTGAAAGACCTCCCTATATTTACTCATTCAAAACTGCGCGTTTTCTGCTGTGAAAGCAGAAACTGATAAACCTGAGCTGATATGCAAACTCTCTAACAAACAGCATGTACAATTCACTTAAGCTGAGATGTTACTTTTCTATTCTACATCAGCTCTAGATGGAGGTATTTTTCTGATACTTCTGTAATGAAAAAAATGGATGAAAACCAGGTGATACATTTGTAGGAATAATGGTTTTAACATCATACTGGAATTTTGAATTATAAAAATGCCGAAAGCATGTGTGAAAAGCACCATGTTAAAAAGTAGTGAGGAGCCCCAGCACTAAAAATCCCATGTTAACTGTGTAATGCACAATGGGGTAGGGATTGGGTAGGCCAAGGCAAAACAAAAGTGTTGATGTCAATTCGTACGCAGTGTGGGCATTATTACATATGCTCGCTGCCCTTAGCATTGCTGCACTTTAACACCACCTCAATAGGTGGCGTTAGGTGCACCCTCATACCAGCTTACATGGTGCTGCGTCTTTGCGCCAAGCTAACTGCAGGGAGACAGATGCACATGCCCCCTGAAAGCATAAACCCCACATGCTAGCAACGTGGTCCACGTGTGCGTTACCAGTGCGGGCTTTAGAAACCATGCCCCAAAATAATTTTGAAGGTGGGATTAACTAGCACATTTTACCAAGCAAAAAGCCTTGGAACTTCTAAATCTGTGGAGGAAGCAAAAATATTTTATTAGTATGTTTAAATATGAACCCCTTAAAGATGAGTCCAATTAACCTACATCTAAAACATCAGCCAACTTGTTATTAACAGGTAGCATTACATGAATATTACATCAGGGAAATAATATATAATGAGATGACTAGAGCACCGTCATAAATATACTTAATTCACTTTTATTACATTTATGGTGATGGGAATAAAATGGTTCCACTTCTTAAGTAGCATTTCAGCACGGTCAACCATAAAGTTATCGCAATGTGTTGGAGCGTTTTTGCATAAATGTAAGTGTTCCATATACCCGCAGGATGCTAAAATGACTTCTTATTTAAAATGTAATTATCTTTGCTGCTTTCGATTTACTATGCCACAAAAAGTATCATTTTTCCCAAGATCCAGCTGTGTGATCCCAGGGAAGCCTGGCTCCGAAGGTAGCATAGAATGGTAGATGAGTGGAATAAAAATGGTTTAAATAAATAAACAGAGCACAAGGGACAACTTGGAGCCTTAGAACCGTAACTTCAATTTAAGGAGGCCATTTTAGAAGCCTTGTGTAGCACTTCTACATGCAAATAGCAGTGTTTACACATAAAAGACTGCAAAGACATGAAAATATTGATCTTCCGATGTGGACATGCCCTCATAGTATTGCTGCAGGGTGCGTAGTTTGAAAGGGGGTGTCTTCTGGGTGCACATGGGACTACAAATATATTTTTTAAAATGTTACTGCCGACATTTACATCTGCTGTGAGGTAGGAGAAAGCATAAGCTGCCTGTTTATTCAGACCTGGGGGTCTCTACCAGCGATTGCCTCAATGCCTGCACTAACCATGCTGTGCAGACATGCCTGGGCTCTGTCCCTACCCTGCCCATTTCACCCTACGTCATGTGCTACACAAATAGAATGAATTAACTGTTAGTGTGGTCCATTAACGAGCACTCAAGTGTAAGGTAACAGCTAGTGCAGTTTGGTAAACATGCCCCTGAAAGTCACCTGCCTTATTATTACCATGCTGTAATTTGCAGAATGACTCTTGTAAATCTGAGTTGTCTGTAGTCCTTTTCTCAGATAACTCAGTGCTCTTTAGGAATTTATAACTAAACATAAGAACATAAGAAATGCCTTACTGGGTCAGACTAAGGTCCATCAAGCCCAGTATCCTGTTTCCAACAGTGGCCAATCCAGGCAATAAATCTCTGACAGGTTCCCAAAGAGGCACGTAGGTTCCGCAATGCTTGTCCCAGGGCAAGCAGTGGATTTTCCAGGTGCTCTTTAATAATGGTTTATGTACCTTTCCTCCAGGAACTTGTCTAAACCTTTTTAAACCCAGCTACACTAACAGCTTTTACTACATCCTCCGGTAACGAATTCCAGATTTTGATTACACATTGAGGAAAAAAATATTTTCTCTTATTAGATTTAAACGGGTTACATTGTACTTCATTGTGTGTTCCCTTGTCTTTCTACTTTTTTGATGACGTAAACAACTGATCTACATTTACCCTTTCTACTCCATTCATTAATTTATAGACCTCTATCATATCCCCCCTCAGCCGTCTCTTTTCCAAGTTGAAGAGCCCTAACCTTTTTAGCCTCTCCTCATAAGGATATCCTTCCATTCCCTTTGCCATTCTTCATTGTACAATTTCTAATTCAGCTATATCCTTTTTAAAATATGGTGACCAGAATTGCACACAATATTCAAGGTGCAGTTCAACCATGGATTGATAGAATGGCAATGTAATATCCTTGGTTTTATTCTTCATTTTTTTTCCTTTTGATTCTTAGCATTCTATTTGCCTTCTTGGCCAATGCTGCACACTGGGTGGAGAGTTTCAACATATAATCCACGATGATGCCTAAATCTTTTTCCTGGGTGGTGGTTTCTAAGGTGGTACCTTGCATCGTGTAACCATAGGTTGGGGGTATAACTTTGCACTTGTCCACATTAAATTTCATCTGCCATGTGGATGTCCAGTCTTCCAATTTTTCAAGGTTTTCTTGCAATTTTTCATAATCCTCTTGGGTTTTAACAATTTTGAATAATTTTGTGTCATCTGCAAATTAGATCACCATGGGCCCAGCATTGATCCCTGACATGAGGGACCTTGTTGAAGACTTTCTGAAAATTCAGATACACTATATCAACCGGCTCACCTTTGTCTACCTGTTTATTCACACCTTCAGAAAAATATAACAGATTAGTAAAACAAGACTTTCCTTGGTTAAATCCATGTTGACTTTCTCTCATAAAACCATGGCTATCTATATGTTCAGTAATTTTATTCTGTATAATGGTTTCTACCATTTTGCCCAGTACTGACATCAGGCTCACCAGTTTGTAGTTTCCCAGATCAACCCTGGAACCCTTTTTAAAAATCTGTGTTACATTGGCCACTCTCCAATCCTCAGGTAGTACAGATGATTTTAATGATAGTTCACAGCTTACCAATAGCAGGTCTACAATCTCATATTTCAGTTCTTTTAACACTCTTGGATGTATACCTTCTGGTCTAGGTGATTTGCTACTCTTTAGTTTATCAAACAGTTGTAATACACTGTCCCGATTTATCAATATTTCTTTCAATTCTTCCACTCCATCACCTTTATATACCATTTCAGGCAGGGGTAACTTCCTTATATCTTCTTCAGTAAAGACTGAAACAAAGAATTCATTCAGTCTTTCTGCTATGGCCTTGTCCTCCTTTAGTGCCCCTTTTACCCCTCTGTCATACAATGGTCCAACGGACTGTCTCACAAGACTTTTGCTACAAATGTACTAAATGGTGCCTTATCATATTATACAACCAAATCCCATTGTCCTTACACACAAAGTAACTGCCTGAACTAAAACTAAGGGGCATGTTTACTAAAGTGTACTATGGCTTTGCAGAAAGAGTGCATTGAGGAGAGAAATCAATGCATGATACGTGCAACAGTCATGCACTGCCTGTTGGGAACATAAACAGAATGGCCCCAGCAGATATACAGTAGCAATGATTTTAACTATAATGTGTGCCTGCAGCATGTTCACATAATACAGATGCACTTAAAGCCACCCACTGAGGTCATGTTCAGTGGACCCATGCTAACTGCAGCATTGATATCCTTCAATATTCACACAAATCATTGCTATATCTGCTGGAGCCATTCTGTACATGCCCCTAACAGGCAGTGTATGACTGTTGCACGTACCATGCATTGATGTCTCTCCTCAATGCACACTACCTTTCAATACTGTAGCACACTTTAGTAAACCTGCCCCTTAGATTTAATTCAGGCAGTTACTTTGTTTACAAATATACTTCTTAGAACAGCAGGATAATAAAGCTCTATGTGCCACCAATATGTCACTTGGTTTGACTTGCACATGGCATAAAATGGTGTGAGAGTAATTTTATAACAGGGTGCCTTGTTTAAATCAGCAGGGAAGTGCCTATTTTATAAAAACACACAGGTGCTTAGCTGCCTTTATAAAATACTAGTGCAAATCTAACAGCAATGGTGCCTAAGTTGAAGGAGTAGAGATTATGCCTGTTCGAGAACAAGTATGACTGTGCACACATAGATTATTGTATTTTGTAATTAAATTTTATGATTTTAGGTTTAACCAATAAACAATAAACATTAATAAAACACCCCAATACAAAAAATAAATAATTAAATAGGTGTTCACTGGATAAACACTCTCTTCTGTGTCAACGACTGATAAGTGACACAAATGTACATGCTTGATTTCACAGGAAAAGGTACACAGAAAGAGCACTACTGGCACAAAACCACCAATAAATACAGATTGTTTTTTACCCTCAATAAGCAGCTAATTATCTAGAAAATATACACCTATATTTGCAATGTATAAACAGTTAGGAATAGAAGCCCTACTTAATCAATGTGCATGCTTCCTGACTCTACCAGACTCTTACTGACTGTGCCCCTGCAGCGCTGAATGTGAAACTATGCACATTCATATGCTAATGAGTAGGGATGCACATTTATTTGAAATGACATGTTTCATGTCAGTTTAAATCTGAAAGGACTGTAAAAAATATATTTTTCTTCATCATCAATAGTGCATATATTGCTCAGTAGGGTGAACCATTCGTTAATAGGTACTTTTTTATAGAAGTTTTTATAAATTTCTAACAACTCACAAGGCAATTTAACCTTGTTACAGAAACATGAGGTAACCCATCAAACAATGTAGAACAGAGAAGATTGCAAAGGTAATAAACAGGTAACCCCCTATATCCATAGGGCCTCATTCCATTGTGTATGTCCTGGCCTGCTGTGTGCCCGACCGTAACCGGTCACACAGAGGTGGAACTGATTCTGATCCTGCAGGGCATGATTCTGGATGGCTGCACTACAGACCTGTGCCTGCTAACTCAGTTAAGGCTCCTGAATGGAGCCGCAGTGCCATGGTATCCGATTGCCATGGCACCATGGCTCCATTCAGGAACTGCGATCCCCAGCCACTGACCTGTTCTTTCATTCTGTATAGTCTGACCCCCGATCTGGCCTCCCAAGGCCAGGGTCAGGCTGCGGGGAATCCCCTGCACCCCCTACCACCACCTCTGCTGCCTAAGTGGAATAAGTTCTCCGTTCAATCTGCCAGCCCCAGGCATACAGGGCTGACATCAGAATCAGCCCTATACATCTGTGGCGCAGACCGCCCATTGCCTGCCCTAACTCCGTCTCCTCAATGCCCCCTTCTCGCCCCCATCTAACCTCCCTGTACATGTTCGTAAAGGGAGCTTAGATGGGGACAGCAGAGGAAACTGAATAGTGGGAATGGACTTCCCAACAGGACATCCATACCCGCTATTCGCGGCTCAGAATGACCCCGATAGTCTATATATGTGGGAAGAAACATCAAGAGAAAATAGAAAGAGAAAAGAAAATCAGGGCTGACCACCAAGCCCCCTATTACTCCAAATCCATTCAAAAGCAAGGGTCTTAGACTTTAGGAAAACTCATTTTGCCAAGAAGGGCCAATACCTCTGGGAGACGTTAGTGGGATGGGAACAGCTGGGTGATGTAGAAAAATAGTGGGCAAAACTGAAAGGGGATATTTTAAGGGCAACCAACCTTTTTGTTAAAATGGCAAATAAAGGTAAAAGGAAAAGGAGACTGCAATGGTTTTTGAAAGATGTAGCTGAAAAAGTAAAAAAAAAGAAAAGAGGGAGGCCTTCAAAAAATACAAGAGATCCCGGAGAGAGGAAGACAGGCATCTATATTTGGAAAAACTTAAAGAAGCATGCAAAGTAGTCAGGAAAGCAAAGATTCAAAAAGATGAGGAAATAGCCTATGCAGTTAAATGGGGGGATAAGACATTTTTCAGATATGTTAGTGAGGCCAAAAGTGGTTATGTCAGACTCAAGAGTGAAGGGGATGAATATGTAGAAGCTCATGAAGATAAAGCGGAATTGCTTAAGAAATATTTCTGTTCTGTGTTCTCAGATGAAGAACCAGGAGCAGAACCTCAGAAAACACCCAAAAACAGGAACAGAAGTGAGGGGCATCTTGAACAATTTTCAGAAGACTGTGTTCATGAGAAACTAGCTCAACTTAAAGTAGACAAAGCAATGGGACTGGATGGGAATACACCCTAGAATACTGAGGGAACTTGGAGACATTCTAGCAGCTCCACTGACTGACCTTTTGAATGCCTCGTTGGTGTCGGGAGAGCTGCCAAAGACTGGAGAGAGGCACATGTGGTCCCTTTACACACAACCAAAAGTAAGGATGTGGTTGAAAACTACAGGCCAGTTAGTGTAACTTTGGTGGTGAGTAAATTATTGAAAGTGCTGCTGAAAGAGAAAATAGTGAGGTTTCTGGAGAACATAAGAACATAAGATAAGAACATAAGATATGCCATACTGGGTCAGACCAAGGTCCATCAAGCCCAGTATCCTGTTTCCAGCAGTGGCCAATCTAGGTCATACGTAACTAGCAGTTTCCCCAAAAGGCACAGGTTCCACAATGCTTGTACGGGGTCAAGCATTGATATCCTGGGTCCCTTCTTAATAATGGTTTATGAACCTTTCCTCCAGGAACTTGTCCAAACCTTTTTTAAACCCAGCTACACTAACAGCCTTTACTACATCCTCGGTAACAAATTCCAGAGTTTGATTACACATTGAGTGAAAAAATATTTTCTTTAATTAGTCTTAAATAGTTTATTAGTCTTAAAGGGAGGAGTAGCCTAGTGGTTGGGGCAAGGTACTTCAGGCCGGAAGGTCAGGGGTTCAAATCCCACTAGAGGACAGCAACCTTGGGCCGGAAGGACTGGGGTTTCTAGTCCCACAGATGCTCCTTGTGGTCTTGGGCAAGCCACTTAACCCTCCATTGCCCATATTCCCTGTAAGTATTAGTGTATGTGTCTCATATCTCCGCATGTTAAATGTATCCCCCAATTGTGTTGTGACCGCTTTGATTGAAGGATAAGGCGGTATACAAAACTGTCTAAATAAATAAATAAATCCTGGAGTCCAGCAGATTACAGGATCTGAGGCAGCATGGATTCACGAGAGTCAGGTCTTGTCAGAGTCAGACAAATCTGATCGATTTCTTTGACTGGGTGACCAGGGAGTTGAACCAAGGGAGTGCCCTAGATGTTGGGTATTTTGATTTCAGTAAAGCCTTTGACACCGTTCCTCACAGGTGACTTATAAACAAACTGAGCACCCTAGGGATGGACGCTAAAGTTACTGCCTGGGTTAGAAATTGGTTGAGTGGGAGGCAACAAAGGCTCCAGGTAAATGGAGCTCACTCTGAGGAGAAGGAGGTTACCAGTGGTGTGCCCCAGGGATCTGTCCTTGGTCCAATTCTTTTTAACATCTTTGTTAGTGATATAGCAGAAGGGCTGTCGGTAAGGTTTGTCTCTTTGCGGGTGATACCAAAATCTGCAATAGAGTAGACACCCAGGAAGATATAGATAACATGAGGAGGGATCTTGCTAAGCTTGAAGAATGGATAAGAATTTGGCAGCTGAAATTTAATTTTAAAAAATGCAAGGTCATGAATTTGAGCTGCAGCAATCCAAGGGAGCAATATAGTATAGGGAGTGAAGTACTTTTGCCCACCTAAAGTGACCTAGGCGTGGTTGTGTCTGATGATCTTAAAGTAGATAAACAGGTAGAAAAGGTGACGGCAAAAGCTAGAAGAATGCTTGGGTGCATACAGAGAGGAATGGCTAGCAGAAAAAAGGAGGTGATAGTGCCTCTGTATAAGTCTTTGGTGCGACCTCATTTGGAGTATAGTGTGCAATTCTGGAGACCGCACCTTCAAAAGGATGTGAACAGGATGGAGTCAGTGCAGAGGGTGGCTACTAAAATGATTAGTGGTCTTCATTATAAAGCATATGAGGACAGACTGAAGGATCTTAATATGTACACCTTAGAGGAAAGGCGGGATAGAGGTGATATGATTGAGATGTTTAAATACCTCCGTGGCATAAATGTTCAGGGAGAGAGCCTCTTTCAATTGAAAGCAAGTTCTGCTATGAGGGGACATGGGATGAGGATGAGGGGAGGTAGATTCAGGAGTGATATGCAGAAATATTTCCTTGCAGAAAGAGTAGTGAATCTATGGAATAGTCTCCCAGTGGAGGTGGTAGAGATGAGGACAGTAACTGAATTCAAAAAAGCATGGGACAAACACAGAGGATCTCTAAAGGTAAAAAGGGGACTGTTGTAGTTTTTATGGAAGGACAGACTAGATAGGCCATGTGGTCTTTTTCTGTCGTCATATTTCTATGTTTCTATGTTTCTATGCATAGGGAGAGGAATGGCCACAGAAGAAAGAAGGTGATAGTGCCTCTGTATAAGTCTTTGGTGCGGCCTCATTTGGAGTATTGTGTGCAATTCTGGAGAACGCACCTTCAAAAGGATATAAACAGGTTGGAGTCGGTGCAGAGGGTGGCTACTAAAATGGTTAGTGTTTAGTGGTCTTCATTATAAAACATATGAGGACAGACTTGAGTATCTTAATATGTAGAGGAAAGTAGCCTGAGTAGCAGTACATAGTTACCCCGGTTAGCCAAGTTGTAAACCCTGTTCCTTGTAAGTACAGTGCGGACGCCGCCTGCACTGTACACATTTGTTCTAATTGTAAACTGAGTTGATTTTAAAGAACACGGTATAGAAAAACCTAAAATAAATAAATGAAAATAAATAAGGTGGGATAGAGGTGATATGATTGAGACGTTTAAATACCTTTGTGGCATAAATGCACAGGAGGAGAGCTTCTTTCGATTGAAAGCGAGCTATGCTACGAGGGGACATGGGATGATGGTGAAAGGGGATAGATTCAGGAGTGATATCCAGAAATATTTCTTTACGGAAAGAGTGGCGGATCCATGGAATAGTCTCCCAGTGGAGGTGGTAGAGATGAGGACAATATCTGAATTCAAAGAAGCATGGGACACACACAGAGAATCTCTAAAGGAAAAAAGAGGAATGTTGTAGTGGTTGATATGGAAGGCCATGTGGTCTTTTTCTGTCGTCATGTTTCTATATTTATAAGTTAAATAACTGCATGTGTAATGCTTGTGCCTGTGTTAAAGACCTTCTCCAGTATCCCTAGAGTCTTGTTTGAGGACAGGTTTATCACACAATAACACAAATTGATATGGATCCATAAATACATATTTGGCTTTATAAAAAAAATATTTCCAGGGGTATTTCAACAGAAACTTAGCACCAATCTGCAGAACATGGAAATGAGGCACTAAAAATTGCTTCTGTCTCTTCTGTGTTACTCATGAAACATCAGAAAAAAAAATATATATATTTAAATTTAAGGTTTCTTTATACCGCCTTCTCAAGAATTCAAAGTGGTTCACAGAGTAACATCAACATTACATTATATCATAAGAACTAATTACATTCAACATAAGAACAGTAACATTGTAAGTATGTACACTAAATATGTACACTCTGGAGGAGAGGAGGGATAGGGGAGATATGATTCAGACCTTTAAATATTTAAAGAGAAATAATGAACAAACAAACCTCTTCCAAAGACGGGGAAGCTGTAAAACTAGAGGGCATAACATGAAGCTGCAAGGGGGTAAATTGAAAGGCAATGTCAGGAAATACTTTTTCACTGAAAGGGTGGTGGATGCTTGGAATGCCCTCCCGATGGAAGTGGTTGGGGCAAATACAGTGACAGAATTCAAAACGGCATGGGACAGACACAGTGGATCCCTTTACAGTAACAAGATAAAATCAAAATAAACATAACTATCTAATTTCTCAACAAATAGGGGTGGTCTTTATCTGCAGCCATGTACTATGTGACTATGTAACTATATAAGAACTGGTAGAAAGGTATGAGCTTATACATAGCAACTGATACACAAAGTAAAAGTGTATTAAGTGATTCATCTGATAAATTATGGTGCATATAGGGGGATGTTTGTAAGGGTCCAGTTAATGATTTGAAAAGGAGATGCTAAGTTGAGTAGACGTTTTCATGCACTTTAGGAGTACCAAAATGCTTTATAAAAAGGTGTGTTTTTAAGTCCCTCAGGAATGTGGACAAATCTGTGGTGGCTCTTAGCTTATTA
The DNA here is from genome assembly GCA_033557465.1 of Ichthyophis bannanicus. Taxonomy (NCBI): domain Eukaryota; kingdom Metazoa; phylum Chordata; class Amphibia; order Gymnophiona; family Ichthyophiidae; genus Ichthyophis; species Ichthyophis bannanicus. The sequence continues at coordinate 1,312,819,485 of CM066032.1, forward strand.
GGTAGCATGTTCCATAAAGTAGGGGCAATGTATCAAAAGGCTCTATTACTAGTAGCACGGTTTGTTTTGCGAAATTCTGGAGGTATACTTAATCTATTTTGTGTGCAATCTCTTCTTTGGCAATCAGTTGAGGTTATTTTGATTAGATTGGTTAGGTACGAGGGCATTATGTCTCTGACCAGTTTGAAGGTGGTCATCAGTAATTTATATTTAATTCTGCTCTGGATTGGCAGCCAGTGGAGATTGTATAAGATTGGAGTAGTATGTTCCGATATGTTTGCTTTGTGAGTTTTGAGGGCAGCCATATGCTGGGTAATCTGAAGACTGTATGTTGTTTGTTTGGGAAGACCCTGGAGTAAGCTATTGCAATAATCAATGTGCAGAAAAATCATAGCTTGCAGCATCGTTCTGAAGTCATTATTTGACAGCAGTGGGCTCAAATGTTGGATCATTCTCAATTTGTTGTAAATAGATCTGTTGGGAAGTTTGATCAATGATGACTCCTAAGTATTTTATCTCATTTTTTACATTAAGGATGGCCTCTTTAGCATAAACAGTAGGTGGAGGAGTAAAACATTGGTTTCTGGTTATGAATAATACCTCAGTTTTGTTATAGTTTATTTTTAGATTGTGGACTTTCAATCATTGAGATATTTTATTAAAGTGTGATATTATTGGTTCTAAGTTGGGATTCATGCCATCAAAGGGAAAATGTAACATGAAGTTATCCACTTAAATAAAGTATCTTACTTGAAATTTTTTGATAACCTGGCATAGAGGCTGTAAGTAGATATTGAATAAGGCAGAAAGGGCAGACCATTGGGATGGTCCTTGTTTCTGTTTGTAGATATCAGATAATTGTTGGTCAAGTTTAACTTGTTGTGTGCAGTCAGGTAAGTAGAATTTGAACCACTGAAGTGCATTACCATATATCCCATTTTGTCATAGCCTATCAAGAAGTATAATATGAGTGATAGAGTCAAAGGCTGCAGCTAAATCTAAAAAGATGAGGTTGAATGCTTGTCTGGAGTTGTCAATTCCTTTTTAACAAAAAGGGCTAGTAACAAGGTTACTATTGATTTTAAATATTGATTTTAAATCCCAGAAAATTCTCCAAGCCCCTATATTGTTCAAATAACAATGCCACAATCATAGTGGCCAGAGAAACTTCACCCATATCAGATTCCAGGAATGCAGTTATATCCTGGGGATTTACAGAATATGGCAGAATTAAATCCTCACTTGAAGAAGGTCTTTTGGGAGCATAATAAACCTTAGATATAGGAAGAAGCAAGGTCTGAGGTAATTTAAAAACTTCAACAAGATATCTTAAACATTTCAACAGGAGAGATCCTATCAGACTTAAGAACATTAATAAGACTCAAATTTCAACTCCTGTTACAGTTTTCCAATGCTTCAAGCTTTGCATTAATAAAATTATTATCCACTATTATATCCTCAATATTGGCCCTCAGCGTGCCAAAATAGACGTCTGAGGGCGTTCCAGGGTGTGGCCAAGGAAGAACCAGAAGGCAGATGCCTAAAGCACATTTCGCATACCATCCCAGGAGTGTCATGCAGGGCAGCTAGATTTCCAAGACCTACTATAAAGCAGCACAGGTAAGGGACTTTGCTGTCCATGCTGACTGTGGATGTGATGTTCTAGGAGGCAAGCAAAGGAGAGAGAGGAGGAGAATATGAAGGAGAGAGAGAGGAGCCTGCCTACTGTTGCCTTCTGCTGCATGCCGTGCCCTGTGAATCACTGTGTCACAAACCTATACTCAGTCCAACCCTCCCTGTTCACTCAACCTCAATAGACACCCCTGTGCCCCCACTACCTAACCCAGTCACAGGCACTCATCCCATCCCCAATCTCCAAGGTAACCCTGGGGCTCCCTGACCCCAGTGTCTCCACAAAGTAAAGATGTCAGTGGAAGTACATATGGAGTGTGTGTAGGAGTGGAAGAGGATGCCTGAATATCTATTTGCTGTTCCTCCCTGTATGTGTGTCCATATTCATTGCTATCATTGTTGAACACAACACACATCACGGCATGTTTGTGATGGTAGCACCGGGTGGTGGCAATGGGTGAGAGGGGCTAGTGGTGCTGGGTTCCCATGTCTGTAGGTGGAGGAAGCAGACATGCAGTGAGTGAACTGGTGGTTTGCTTAAGCAATCAAGGAGGAGCTGTGAAGAGAGGTTGGGCTTGTTAGGTAAGGTACTTCAGGCCAGAAGGTCGGGGGTTCAAATCCCACTAGAGGACAGCAACCTTGGGCCGGAAGGACTGGGGTTTCTAGTCCCACAGGTGCTCCTTGTGGTCTTGGGCAAGCCACTTAACCCTCCATAGCCCATGTCCCCTGTAAAATAGTTATCTCCAAGTTATAATGCCCTGTTCAATGTAATTTCAGTTTGTTCAATGTAAACTGCACTGATGCAGAATAGCACAGTATATAAGAGAATGTAAATAAATAAATAAATAAATTAGGTATCGTGGGAGCCAGATGTTCCCACCGGTGCACGATCGGGTCCTGAGATGGCCCAGTGTGCCCCTACATAACATGGGGATGTCCTCGTTGCCTGACCCTCTGACTTCCGCAGCACCGATTCCCTGCCGCCCAACCCAAGACTAGGAAGCCAAGGCCAGGGATCAAGCAATAGAGACCTACCTGTACCTGGCCCCAGCTTTTGGGAGGGGGGATTCCAGCCCCAATCGCCCCAGTTCAAGCAGCTTATTCCACCTCTGAGGTGGAATAAGCAGCATGTTCCCCCTGACCGGCAGGATGTACAGGGCCATGACCTTAATTGGCCCCGTACGTCCTACTGACTTGGCCCACCCCTGCTCCTCCCACACTCCACCCTCTCCTGCCCCCAGCTCTCCCAAAAGTGCAGCTCTGACTGTGTGGGGAGAGTCAGAGGAGGAATAAGGGTAGGATGGATTGCGGGGCTGCATGTCCTGCCAGGATGTGCAGCCCCTCAAGTTGCCTTGCAGAATCAGGGACCATAGTGTTTATAGATTTTCAGAAAGTCTTTGACAAAGGGGTATGTCTACTAAAACCCCGTTAGGTGCGCGCCGCGCTATTGTGTGGAATGCCATATAAGGAGTGGGTGTTTCAGTCAGAAAAAAGCAAAACCGGGATTAATCATGCACTAATGTGCGCCGCGCTCATGTGCGCCACGCACATTAGCGAATGAGAAACTTGCGCGGGAAGCATAAGTGGCACGCTGATGTGCAAGCACAGGAACAGAGCCACAGTACAATGGTTAAGACACTGAGCAATGGTGCAGGGATCATGGGTTCAATCCCCCACTGTGCCAAAAGAAGAAAGCTGGCTGAGGCATTACCTATTAAGGGGAAGATTGTTTTAGGAGGCATTTTATTTATATTTTAATTACTTCTACTAGCAAACGAACTCTCAAAGCGTGTTAACATAAGGCGCCCCATAAGGCACATTTTAAAGTGCACTGTCCGCCAGGCACCCTAGAATGTTGCTTATAGGGCGCTTTATAGGATGCTGTATGAGGTACCGCAAGGTCACAGCACTGTTTTTGATGGCAGCACTGTGCAGTTTAAGGAATGAAAAGCATAAGTAGGTGCGCTGACAAGCAAAGAGGAGCAGCAGTGTAGCACAATGGTTAAGACACTGACCAATGATGTAGGAGTCATGGGTTCAATACCCCATTGTGCATAATGAAGAAGGCTGCCTGAGGCATAGTCTGTTATAGGTAATAGTGCTGTAGGGGGCATTTTATTTTTATTTTAATTAGTGCTGCCAGCAAACACACCCTCAAAGTATTGTAACATAAGGTGCTGCATAAGGCGCCTCATAGGGTACCCCAGAGGGAACATTCTAAAGTGCACCCTACAATGTTTCTGAAAGGGTGGCCTATAGGGCGCCATATAGGGTGCCCTATGAGGCACAGCAAAGTCATAGCACTGTGTTTGATGGCAGCACTGTGCATTTAAACGCATGGAAATCTGAAGTAGGTGCGCTGACATGCAAGAAGGAACAGCAGTGTAGCACAATGGTTAAGGCACTGACTACTGATACAGGGGTCATGAGTTTGCTCCCCAGTGTGCCTAATACGTAAGGCTGGCTGAGGCATCAGCTTTGCAATGTACATATTGTTTCCTGCAGCACTTCATTTGTATTTTATTATTTGCTGCCAGCAAACACGCCCTCATGTGCCGTAACTGAAGGTGCCGCATAAGACACCCTATAAGGCACTCCATAGGGCACCTTATAAAGTGCACTGTCCACCATGGCATCCTAAAATGTCCCCTATAGGGCACCCTATAAGTCGCTCCACAGGATAACGTATAGTGCACCTTATATGGACGGTAACCATAAGGTGCCCTATAGGGCACCCTATAAAGCGCCCTCTGAGGCACCTTATGGGTACAGTACACAGAGAGTGTTTTTGCTGGCAGCAATAATGTACATTAAAAAGAGATAATGCTTTGGGCAGCCCTATCAAATAACCCCACTGTGGGTTTGAACCCATGACCTCTGGTTCCACAGGCAGTGAAGTAACCAGTAGGCTACAGCTCTATAGCTGCCTACACGCACCTGGCTGGCTGTAGAGGGACTGCACGTCACCACACAGACAGTCTGCTGTGGTCACCAGGATAGGGTTAGGCCACCCGTGCCCATGATGCACTGCACATGCAAATCAGCTGTCCACAGATGAACACAAGATGGAGTATGCACCCCCACAGCACCTCGGCCTGGTAGGGGGTACTGACCGTGTGTGTTACTGGCACAGAGTAGCTACACACCGTCACATTGTGCGGGTACTGTGCTCACCCTGAGTGTGCGGTGGGGCGCCCAGCACCAGGTCCACAGCACGTTCCATGGCAGAAATAGTTTATGCTGCAAGTCCTCAGCACTGCTAATGTGTGTGATAGGTAGTTTCTGCAGAAACACCTTGGATATATCTGTTTGTCTCAGTCAGGTATAGTCCCTATGGACTCCTAGGAGGATTATGTACTACCACCCTCCTTCTCCAGGGCTGAGGTTGGTAAACATGATCTCCTATCAACAGAAGCACATTCTACCTCTCTGCAATGGTGGCAGTAGAGGGGACCATCTAACCCCCATCCTGCTGGGAAACAGACACCCTACAGGACAGTCAATGCAGCTCTGTACACATCCATAACACAATAGCAGACAGACATTAGGCCTGGATATGCAAAGCTGCACCCCACCACTATCTGATATTCTCCTGCAGCAAGCCTTCAGCCACTGCACTCTGCAAGGCACTCCATCAAGACACATACCAGCTGCAAACAGTCTGCTAGCTAGTTCATGTTCCTGGTGGAAATGCATGCACCCAGAACTAGGATATCAGCATACACAACAAGGAGATAAATCAGTGACTGGGCTCCAAAAGGAAAACCATAAATATCACATGAAAGAAGCACTATGGGGGTGCCTAGCCATGCTGTGATCACTGCACAGTCAGGGTAAGAGTGATCTCCCAGCAGGACATGCTGAGGCCACCCTGTCTGTGTAGGTGGTGGCCGGGCACTAAAATGTCCCAGCCAGTGCCCTATGCCCTGTGCAGATGCATCCTGGCCAGGCTACCCTGTCCGGGCTATACCCATGGTACCTTGCTCCTCATTATGCACATTGGCAGGCCAATACTGGCAACAGTGCTGGCAGTGTGGGCAGTGGAGGGTGTTTGCAGCCACCACACACTGGATAGACAGACAGACACCCCCACACCTATGCCAGCATTGTGCTACTATAGAGGAGTTTAGCAGCCCTGGCCACCACGCCAGTCCTCGGCACAGTACAGGCATGGATATGGTACGCAATACTGTTGGGGGTCACTCCCCAGGGTGGTAAACACTGTCAGAGACCAGACCTGCAGCACACACCACAGACATCAGAAAGATTGTTATGATGGAGCTCAATGAGCAAACTGTGCTTAACGTAGGAATTGCTATCTGCCAGTAATCATAGGAAACGTTTGATAGCTGTGTACCGTATACCCAGGTGTAGGGTGGCATTGCTAAGGTATGCAAGTGCTAGTATTGGGAGATGCACGCAGGGTCCAATGTCCTGCCTCTCCAGGAGGCATTGGTTAATGGGGCCTGTGGGTGTGGGTGTGGGTGTGTCTGCCCCTGTTGGCTGCTGCTTTACGGCAGAGGTTCCCAACTCTAAACCCTACACCAAGAAGGACAAATGTAGACAAACCCATGCTAGCCCAGAGCATCCACATACATTCACCACAAATGCCTCATGATGCATGTAACATCATCCTCATTAACGCCAGATCTATCAGAAACAAGACCCACCTAATCTACGACATCATCACTGATGAGCAACCTGACATCCTCTGTATAACGGAAACCTGGATCACTGACACTGACTCAGCGATATTAAACCAGATAAATAAACCCGGATACAAAATATACAACTGCCCCCGCACCAACAAAAGAGGAGGAGGAGTTCTCATTATCGCCAAAGCCAACCTGCAATTAACAAGCACATACCAGCTTTCAAATATGGACATTGACTTGCTTAAAGTTGAAAACACAGCTCTATCAATCTGCCTAATATACCGACCACCCTCGCCACACCATGAATCACTTGCCACAGCACTAGAGAGCATCTCCTCCACACAACTCAGGAAATTCCAAATCATCTTGGGAGACCTGAATTTAGCATCAATGCCACCTACTCACGCAAACACCTTCCTGGAAGCCATGAATCAACTAGGATATCAACAACTAATACATGAGGCCACCCACGACAAGGGCCATACCCTAGACATGGTCTTCACACCCACATATCAGCAGCACAATGAAGAGAAGCCTCTAATAAAAATAACTCCAGTACCATGGTCCGACCACCATCAAATTGATCTACGCTTACGCCTGCCATCCTTACCCAAAGACGCAAAGGCTCGGAGAACAGTACACCCACAAAGGGGTTTCAATAAATTCAACTTGGAAGACCTTATAAGTACCATTAATGCCCACATAGATTTGGAATGCATGGACCTCGACCTACTAACAAACAGCTGGGACACTGGAATCCAGGCTGCATCACACCCAACATGGAAGACCCCCCAGAACTCAACTAAACCCAGATCCGAACCCTGGTACACAGAAACACTGACCAGAATGAAGAGGGAACTCCGAAGACTGGAGAGAAAATGGAGACGAATCAAATCCATTGACCACAAGACTGAATACCTCGATTATCTCACAAAATACAAAAGCGAGGTCAACTCTGTGAAAAGGACACATCACACCAACTTATTAAACAAAGCCATCAATAAGCCTCGTGAACTATTCGAACTAGTGAAATCACTGACGAAAGTATCTTTGGAAGACCACCGTGACACCATAATCAAACCCCAAACTCTGGCAGACCATTACGCAAGGAAACTCACTGCAGCCACACCCACTCACTGTTTGAACGCAACCTACCTGGAACATCGCCCCAACGAGATGACCAATAAAGACCAGGAACAAGCATGGAGCAACTTTCACAACATTGATGCTCAGCAAATCATCAACATAATAACAAGCATCCGTACCACCACCTCCCCGCTAGATCCCTGCCCAACTGCTTGGGTTAAGGCGGCAAAACAAGATATTGTGAACCAAGTCTCACATATTGTGAACCAATCGCTGCAACAAGGAGTCATGCCCACACAACTCAAGAAATCTATAATAAGACCAATCCTAAAGAACAATTCACTCAACAAGGATGACCCAGCCTCCTACCGCCCCATTTCCAGCATATCTTTCCTGGCAAAGATCATTGAGAAGGCAGTACTATTACAACTACAAGACCATCTGGATGAACATGAAACCCTAGATGAACAACAACACGGTTTCCGAAAACGTCATGGGGTGGAAACGCTGTTGATAGCACTGTTTAACAACCTCCTCAAGGGCCTCGAAGACAAAAAGAAAATGTTTATACTCATTTTCATTGACATCTCTGCCGCTTTTGATACAGTCCATCATGGAATCCTCCTGCAAAGGATTGAATCAATAGGAATATTGGGAACCCCCCTGAAATGGTTCTCTTCTTACATAACCAACAGAATGCCACAGGTTCACTTCAATGGCGAAGAAGCAGAAGCTTTCCCGCAAACGCAAGGCATACCTCAGGGCTCCGCTCTCTCGGCACTCCTTTTCAACGTCTACATGCGACCCCTCTGTAATATTCTCCAACGACACAATATCAACTACCACATTTATGCGGATGATATAATGCTCTACACACAGTTGGATAACGAGAACCCTAACTATACTCAGCTTGAAACATGCCTAAACGAGATGTTAAAATGGATACAGCAAAACAACATGGAGATCAACCATAAAAAGACTGAGGTGATGTATATCTCCAGAAAACCAAACTTTGACCCTCCTGCATCAGTCACCCTGTGTAACAATATATACAATATGAAGACTGAAATAAAATATCTGGGTGTAACGCTTGACAGCAATCTAAAGATGGAAAAGCACCTCCGCAAAACCAACAAGGCCATTTTCCACAATCTTAGAGTCCTACAACCTCTACGGAACATCCTTGAACTTCACGATGTCAGGTCTGTTGCGCAAGCACTAATCATTCCACACCTCGACTACTGCAACGCCATCTTACAGGGCCTTCCAAAGAAAACCTTCAACATCCTCCAGATGGCCCAAAATGTAGCAGCTAGGGTCATCATGAAAAAAAACCTTACTGATCACATTACACCTGTATTAATCGAGCTACACTGGCTCCCCATTGCAGCCCAGATAAAATATAAAATACTAAGAACCACCTTCAAGCTTATACATAACATTGCGCCATCCTTTCTCTCCACCCTTATCAGCATACAACCACCCAACAGAAGCAGGCGAACATTCCACTCAAACATACTCCACGTTCCCCCCGATATCAGATCTGTAACAACCAGTACTAGCCAACGAGCATACTCCTACTAGGCCCCTGCCCTCTGGAACCAACTACCACCAGAGCTAAGAGCAATCAAAGACCTTATGGATTTCAGAAAGAAACTCAAGACACATCTTTTCCAGTGCCAATACAATCTGATATAGTCCCGGGGTAAAACGTTTCCTCCCAATGAAGCATTGTTGCAGTTATGTAAATATGTAAATATGTGCATATGTATATTCGATTACTCTCTGTAAGTCCTTCACCGTGTGCTGTGCTTCTCCCTTCAAACCAATGTGTGTATACCGCAAAAAGTCCTGTCATGATTGACAAATTCATACATGTAATCAAACCGCTACTGATCGCTGGAAGCAGCGGTATACAAATATATACTAAATAAATAAAAAATAAATAAATAAATAAACTCCAGTCCTGGTGTGCCAAACACTGTTCGGGTTTTCATGCTGTCCCTCATGAATATGCATGAGATACATCTGCATACCATGGGGGTGGTGCATAGATATGCAGCACAGGCATCTTTATTAGAGGCAGCATGGAACCTGAATGGTGTTTGGCCCTCCAGGACTGCATTTGGGAGACTCTGCTCTAGGTAATGCACATGTTTATGGTGTCTGTGCTCTCTAGGGTAAAATATAGGCGTATTAACCATGCGTATGTTCTCTGCAATAAAGGTTTGTCCTTACTATCATGGTTTAGTTGTGGGAAAAATATGTGGACTGGATTGGCAGTAGCCTCAGCTGGGCTTTAAACCTGTGACCTTCTGTTTTTGCACACACTGTCTGTGTGCACTGCACCACCGTGTTTCCATAGATATGCTGCATTCCCTGGGGAGTCCATGACTGTACATCCGACAGGGCCTGTTTGTTGCAGTGCACGGCACCCACCTGGACAGGGCTAGGCCATGGTCTGCTGTGGCCACCAGCTGCTGCCACCTCCACCACCAGTACCGCTCCATCCTTAGATTGGAGACAGCATAAACCCTGAAGGTTTTGTGGCCCTCCAGGACTGCATTTGGGGGAATCTGCTCTAGGTAATGTGCATGTTTCTGGTGTCTGTGCTTTGTAGGGTAAAATAGAGGTATTTGAGCCATGCTTATGTTCTCTGCAATAAAGGTTTGTCTTTACTATCACTAGTTAGTTGTGGGTAAAATATGGAGAATGGATTGGCAGGAGCCCCAGCTGGGGCTTGAACCTGTGACTTTCTGTCTCCAAACACACTGGTTGTGTGCACTGCACCACCATGTTGACACGGAGATAGTGCATTCCCTGATGATACCATGACTGTTTGTCCGGCAGGGCCTGTCTGTTGCAGTGCATTGCACCCACCTACATAGGGCTAGGCCATGGTCTGCTTTGGGCAGCTGCCACTGCCCCCCTCTACCTCCAGTACCCCTGTGCCACCCTGCTGACATGCCCTTCTGCTGGTGGTGCTGGTGGTACGCAGTCTCAGGCCATCCTGTGTGCGGGTAGGCGGCTGCCTATGGTGCGAGTTCTGGGGTAGGGGTGCCTGCAAATTTGTCCGCACGTCCCCCAATCACCGCCTGCCAATGTTCTGTGCCCTTGGGGGTACCTGCTGGGTACTATCCCCTGTGACACTGTGATAAACACTCTCGTGCCCATGTTGGGCCCTCATCGGTTGCTGTCTGGCTGCTGTTCAGTATCAGCATTCCTAGGTGCCATCTAGGCATCTGCCTAGTCCGCACTGTGCCCCAGCTGCACCACAGCATGTGCCACCTGCAGCCCTCTGTATCCCCTTTCCCAGCATCTGTCCAATTGCCCATTCTGACCTGCCCGCCCTGCTGTTGTGGAAATGTGCATGCCATAGGTAACCTGTCCAATGGAGAGGGAAACCCTGATCAGTGCTATTTCACTGTGGGATCATTCACCTTGTATGGGGACGGAGCGTAGACCCTTCTAAAATTCATATTTATTTTTTGCGGCTTTCTTGGGAGTGTTTTTTGATGTTTCCCATTACTATCACTATTGTCCAGCTTGATTATAATTTTTTTAGATTTTGTTGGGGTCATTTTCAATGTTTATTTGCACTTTTGTACCGTGCACAACACATATATCACACTTATCACTGTTTTGTTTGTTTCCCCGGTTTTGCTGTACATTGCTGACAGAAATGGTTTCTCTTCCCTTTAAATCGGCTCTACCGCGAGGTTTTCACTCGCGGTATTTTTTGGCTTGAATTTTAGCCCCGCTCGTGTGCGGGGAGCCTCTCCCCTCCCACTCTCCACCCATTGACCCCTTCTCTCCGCCCCTGGGGAGCCTTCCTCCACCCTCCGGGAGCCTTTCCACACCTCTATCGCACATCAGCGCGCCGCGCACATGAGAGGGCACTTTAGTGTGGCGCACACGTGTGCAGGTCACAAATACGTATCATTAGCGTGCGCTAAGGTACCTTAGCGCACGCTAATGTGCGCCACGCACATGAGCGCAGTTTAGTAAACATACCCCAAAGTCCCTCATGAGAGACTCTTGGGGAAATGAAAAAATCATAGGGTAGGAGGCAATGCAATATTGTGGATCAGGAACATGTTAAAAGATAGAAAACAGAGAGTAGGGCTAACTGGCCAATTTTCTCAATGGACAAAGGTAAATGGTGGAGTACCCGAGGGATCTGTGCTGGGCTGCTGCTTTTTAACATATTCATAAATGACCTGGGAATGGGAATAACGAGTGAGGTGATCAAATATGCAGATGAGACAAAATTATTCAAAGTTGTTAAAACTGCAAGAGGACTTTGAAAAATTTGGAGACTGGGGATCCAAATGGCAAAATAAATTTGATGTGAACAAATAGTTATGCACTTAGGGAAGAACAACCCAAACTACAGTTACACGATGCAAAGTTCCACATTGCGAATTATCCTCCTAAGAAAAGGATCTAACCATCATTGTGGATAATACATTAAAAACCCTCTGCCCAGTGTGCAGCCATGGTCAAGAAAGCAAATAGAATGCCAGGAATTATAAAGAAAGGAATGGAGAATAAAAGAAAAGATATTATACTGCTACTGTATTGCTCCAAGGTGTGACCACACCTTGATTATTGTTTGCACTTCTTGTCACCATATCTTAAAAATGATATGGCAGAATTAGAAAAGGTACAGGGACGAGCAACAAAAATGGTAAAGGGGATGTAAGGATAAGCCTATGAGGAAAGGCTTAAAAGATTAGGGCTCTTCAACTTGGAAAAGAGATGGCTGAGGGGAGATATGATAGAGGTCTATAAGATAATGAATGGAGTAGGACGGGTAAATGTAGTTCAATTGTTTATTCCTTCAAAAAGTAGAGAGACTAGAGGACACACAATGAAGCTACAGTGTAGCACATTTAGGACTAATTAAAGAAAATATTTTTTCACCCAATATGTACTCAAACTCTAGAATTTGTTACTGGAGGATGTAGTAAAAGATGGTAGTGTTAGCTGGATTTAAAGAAGGTTCAGATGAGTTCCTGAAGGAAAAGTCCATGAACCATTATTAAAGAGGATTGGGGAAATCCACTGCTTACCCATGGGACAACAGCATGAAATCTGCATACATTTTGGGAACCTGACAGATATCTATGACCTGGATTGGCCATTGTTGGAAATGTGATACTGGGCTTGATGGACCCTTGGTCTGGCCCAGTATGGAATATCTTGTGTTTTAATGTTCATACCTTATTCAACTATACATATGATTTGCCCTCTAGCTAGCCACTCACTTATTTATCCCAGTGCCTATTTATCTTCTCTGTCTGTAAGTCACAAATTTGCTTGTTCCCTCTACTTCCTATTAAAGTGTTTTATTGTAATGTGCTAAGAATGTGAGCATCATATATTGTCTATGCTATATGAATTTGCTAGGTGCTATTAAAGTGTTATATTTGTATTGTGCTGATACTAAACAGTTGTGGTCAACATTATTGGCACTCTTGCATTTTAGGTATGTTGCATTTTAGGTATGTTTAATAGTATGTTCAAAAGCATACAGCAAAAAAAAAAAGATGTGCAACGTAGATCTAGTAATTTCTGAGAAAAAAAAACTAAGTATGACCTGGGCTAGATTAATGGCACCCTTCACTAATATTTGGTTGTGCAACTATTACCAGTGATGACATCCTCCAAATGTTTCTTGTAGCCATCTATAAGTAACCGTGGCAGGTTGCATCCGGTGCCCTATGCCCGTCCTTACTCACCCCCCACCTCCTTCATTCTTCTCAACCCCTCCCACACCCTTTTCCCAGACTTACAAATTCCACAGACACAATTTTCTTATTGGAAGTACCAACCGGTCGCAGCTTTATTATAATTCAAACAATTAACTTTACAATATCAAACAGTTCTATAAACAATCTCCCACCAGCGGAGTGATACCCCCCCAGCCATAATTAGCAAAGTGGGGTCGCATCCGCTCCGGCCGTGTCCGACCACCGGCCAATTTCCTACCGCCCTTTCCCCGACCTCGCCATATGACTAGCAAAGGCCAGCAGGGCTTATCCGGGTCGGGGCACCCCGCCCCCGCCCAAGTATGACCAAACGGCTCCGGGCCCCGGAAACCTCCGGGATCCCGCCTTGTCAACCCCACCCCACTGCGACACCCCAAAAAACACCACCCCTTACATACCAAAATTGGAGGGAGGGAGGGCGGGAAGGCTTACCGTCTCCGGAATCGCTGCCGACGAAAGGGGGGGAGCATCAGTGGCTCCTTCTTTAAAAATCCTCGTCTAACGCCGGCAGCTCTGATTGGCTCCGCTCTCCCCATCTGCGGAGCCAATCCATTCAAACGTTGCTGCCGGCGTCAGCAGCCTCCACGCTCCTTCCTCATCCCTCCCCCCCCCCCCTCTTCCTTCTTCGAAGCCGGAGGACGGACCGGGACCGGGCCGACCGCCCGGTTACCGGCGTCCTTCGCGACTCCGCGCTCGGACTTAAATTTTTGTACATGCGTCTGCTGGCAGTTTCACCCACTCTTCAACTGTGATTTGTTCCATCTCATGAATGTTTTCAGGATTCCTTTTACCACTTGTAGATTTCAGCTTTTTCCAAAAGTTCCCGATTGGATTGAGATCAGGGCTCATTGCTAGCCAGTTTAAAACAGTCCATGTGTTCCTTTTTAACCATTCTTTTGTACTTTTTCCTTTTTAACCATTCTTTTGTATTTTTGGATGTATGTTTTCAGTCATTGTCCTGCTGGAGGACCTATGACCTTCAACCCAGCCCTAGCTTTTTTGACACTAGGTAGTGCATTACACTCCAAACTACTTTGGTAGTCCTCTTATTTCATGATTCCTTTAATATGTTCCAGACCTCCAGTTCTTGAGGCAGCAAAACAACCCCACAACATTATGGAACCTCCACCATATAGTATGTAACTGTAGAAAGAGTGTTTTTTTTTCCTTATAAGATTTATTTCTTCACTTGTAAATGTATCATTGGTTTGCATTGCGAAAGAGCTCAAGTTTGATTTATCTGTCCACAGAACATTTTCCCAGAAGGATTGTGATTTCTTAAAGTGGATTTGGGAAAAGATCAAGGGTGCCCTTTTATGTCTGTCTGAGCAGTGGGGTCCTCCTTGGCCTTCGCCCATGAAGTCCTTTGTTTAGTGCACGGTGTATGGTGTGGGTTGAAACCACCATTCCAGATTGCTCCAGGTCAGCCTTAAGCTCTTTTGATGTTGTATATGGTGTTTTTCCAACAGTTCTCACTAACCATCAAAGACTTCTTGGATTAATTTTCCTTGTCGCACCACATCCTTGGAGATTCTCGAGAGTTCCATGAGCAGAAAATGTCTTAATAACATTGTGAACTGTAGACACAGGAATCCCAAGGTCTTTCTAGATGGCCTTGTACCCCTTTGAAGTTTGATGTTTGGTGATAATGGTTTTTCTGACAGTCGCAGGCAGCTCTCTTGTTTTCATCACAGTGAAAATGAAACAGGAAGTTAATGTGGCCATTTTAAACATTAGAGCCATCTTTCATTGATTGATTCAAGTCATGTGTGTTCTGACAATTGATCACAGGTGAGTCTAATTTTATTGCAATAGGAAAGTGGTTCTTCTGTTCAAACTGATTTTAATTGTTTATAAGGGTGCCAATAACAATGTTCTAATTCAGTATTAGCCCCCTAACCCAAAAAGGTATCTCCCACTAAATCACTAATACATGAAAGAAATCTTTTGTCGGACAATGACTGCATGTGGGGTTAGCCACTACAGCAAGTCAGTCCTTTTTAATCATACTTGCAGTAAAACCACAGCACTTCAGCCTATATTGTGTAAAATTCACTTATCTGAATGCAAAATGCAATACAGAACATAGCCAAACATTTGGGTAGATCAGCAACATACCACCATGTTTCAGGTTATAAATTTCACACAAATCCTGCTTCAGGCTGGAATTCCCCACAAAAAAACCTCTGTTATATCCTGGCAATGTCCCAGTTTTTATACTATTTCCTACTATTTCCTTTTTTAATTAGTCTTGTTTTATTTGATACTTTTATGTGTGAAATATGTGTGCATCTATAGTCTAAAGCCATTTCACTGGTCACTTTTTTTTTTAGGAGATATTGGACATTAAGGGATTGAACTGCAAGGATGCAATAATAGAAACATAGAAATATGACGACAGAAAAAGACCACATGGCCTATCTAGTCTGTCCTTCCATATCAACAATTATAACAGTCCCTTTTTTTCCTTTAGAGATCCTCTGTGTTTGTCCCATACTTTTTTGAATTCAGTTACTGTCCTCATCTCTACCACCTCCACTGGGAGACTATTCCACCACTCTTTCCGTAAAGAA
The DNA here is from genome assembly GCA_033557465.1 of Ichthyophis bannanicus. Taxonomy (NCBI): domain Eukaryota; kingdom Metazoa; phylum Chordata; class Amphibia; order Gymnophiona; family Ichthyophiidae; genus Ichthyophis; species Ichthyophis bannanicus. Next base: position 1,312,835,205 of record CM066032.1, read on the forward strand.
ATATTTCCGCAAATCACTCCTGAATCTATCCCCCTTCACCCTCATCCCATGTCCCCTCGTAGCAGCACTTGCTTTCAATTGAAAGAGGATCTCCCACTGAACATTTATGCCACGGAGGTATTTAAACATCTCAATCATATGACCTCTATCCCGCCTTTCCTCTAAGGTGCACATACAGTATTGAGATCCTAAAGTCTGTCCTCATATGCTTTATAATGAAGACCACTAACCATTTTAGTAGCCACCCTCTGCACTGACTCCATCCTGTTCACATCCTTTTGAAGGTGCGGTCTCCAGAATTGAACACTATACTCCAAATGAGGTCGCACCAAAGGCTTATACAGAGGCACTATCACCTCATTTTCTCTGCTAGCCATTCCTCTCCGTATGCACCCAAGCATCCTTCTAGCTTTTGTCATTGCCTTTTCTACCTGTTTAGCTACTTTAAGATCATCAGACAAAACCACTATTTTCTCTTTCAGCAGCATTTCCAATAATTTACTCACCACTGAAGTTAAACTAACCGGCCTGTAGTTTTCAAACACATCCTTACTTCCACTTTTGTGTAAAGGCACCACATGAGCCTCTCTCCAGTCCTTTGGCACCACTCCCGACTCCAATGAGGCATTGAAAAGGTCAGTCAGTGGAGCTGCTAGAATGTCCCCAAGTTCCCTCGGTATTCTAGGGTGTATCCCATCCGGTCTCACCACTTTGTCTACTTTAAGTTGAGCTAGTTTCTCATGAACACAGTCTTCTGAAAATTGTTCAAGATGTCCCTCGCTTCAGTTCCTGTTTGTGGGTGTTTTCTGAGGTCCTGCTCCTGGTTCTTTATCTGTGAACAAAGAACAGAAATATTTGTTAAGCAATTCCACTTTATCCTCATCAGCTTCTACATATTCCTCCCCTGCACCCTTGAGTCTGACAATACCACTTTTGGCCTTCCTCTTCTCATTAACATATCTGAAAAATTTCTTATCCCCCCCCCCCCCAATTTATTGCATTGGCTATTTCCTCCTCTTTTTGAATATTTGCCTTCCTGACTACTTTGCTAGCTTCTCTAAGTTTTTCCAAATATAGATGCCTGTCTTCCTCTCTCTGTGATCTCTTATATTTCATGAAGGCCTCCCTTCTTTTTTTTCACTTTTTCAGCTACCTCTTTCGAAAGCCATAGTGGTCTCCTTTTCCTTTTACCTTTTACCTTTATTTACCATTTTAATAACAGGTTGGTTGCCCTTAAAATATCTCCTTTCTGTTTTGCCCACTGTTTTTCTACATCCCCCAGCTGTTCCTATCCCGCTAACGACTCCCTGAGGCTCATCTTGGCAAATTTAGTCTTCCTAAAGTCTAAGACCCTCACCTTTGAATGGATTCTAACAGCCCTAGTCCTAATACTGAACCACACCATCTGGTGATCACTGGATACAAAATGATCTCCTACTATAACATCAGAAACACTTTCACCGTTGGTAAGCACCAAGTCCAGTATGGCCCCTTCACGTGTGGGATCTTTTACCAATTGCTTGAATAGTTCTCCCTGTAGAGAATCCAGAATCTCTTTACTTCTAGATGATACTGCAGCAGGAATATGCCAATCAACATCTGGCATATTGAAATTCCCTATCAGTAGCACTTCCCCTTTCCTAGCAATGCTGTGGATGTCTTCAATTAACTCTCTGTCCACCTCGTCCTCTTGTGAGGGAGGTCTGTATATCATGCCAATGCAAATAGATTTCTCTTTCCCTCTTTCTAGTTTAACCCAGAATGCCTCCTCTCTCCCTTTTAAGCTCTGTAATTCCAAAGCCTTAATAGTATTTTTTACATATAGTGCCACTCCTCCTCCCCGTCTTCCTACCCTGTCCTTTCTGAATAAAGTATAGCCAGGTATAGTTTCATCCCAGTCATGGTTTTCTGTGAACCATGTTTCTGTAACTACCACTAAATCCAAGTCGTCCACTCCCACGAAAGCTTCAACCACAGGGATCTTATTCCCCATGCTATGGGCATTTATACACACTGCTTTCCATATGTTACCCCTGTTACCCATTTCCATAAAGGTATTTAATGCATCACTTACCTGGGGGCTTTCACTTACCTGGGAACTTTTTTCACCCATCCCCAACAAATCTAGTTTAAAGCCCTCTTCAGTAGATTAGCCAGTCTACTCCTGAAGACGCGTTGACCTTTCTTGGACAGATGGATGCCATCTCTGCTCTGCAGCCCTTGGAACAGCATACCATGGTCTAGGAAACCAAAATGCTCTCGATGACACCATCCACGCATCCATGCATTCATCTCCAGGATGCGAGCCTCTCTGCCTTGGCCTTTACCCTCAACAGGGAGGATTGAAAAGAACACTACCTGTGCACCTAACTGCTTCACCCTCTGTCCCAGAGCCATGAAGTTACTTTTGATACACTCAGAGTGATACCTGGCAGTATCATTTGTTCCAACATGGATTAGCAACATTGGGTAATAGTCAGTGGGCTTGATGAGTCTCGGCAATCTCTCCATAACATCTTGGATTTTGGCACCAGGCAGACAGCATATCTCTCTGGACATCAAGTCTGATCAGCAGATGAATGCCTCAGTACCCCTCAGAAGAGAGTCACCAACCACCACTACCCTTTGCTTCCTTGTGGTCACTGATTCTGCAACTTTGGGGTGCTTGAGCTCTGGTTCTTTCCTTTCCATTGATACTTTCACCTCTTCCACTTCCAGGGCTGCATAATGGTTCTCCAATTCAACTATAAGCATTACATTCATGTTATATTAATGTACTACTGTGCTGCCTGTTTATATCAATGTTCTACTGTGCTTCCTATTAAGATTTCACTGTATTGTGCTGACATCTTTTCCTAGCTCTTTTTATTTGAGAAGTCTATATACTGCATTTCCAATGTTTTGAATGGTTTACATATAACAGAACATAACAGAACATTACATGGAACATGTTAATATTATGAAGAACATTTAAGTACATACGGATCGGCAGGAACACCTACTCTTGCCACTTTGCTGGGCAGACTAGATGGACCATGTTGGTCTTTATCTGTCGTCATATACTATGTTACTATAAGAAACCCATATAACTTTGCATTAGAACCCAAAACATTAACATTAATGACAAAATATAAATACCAGTAAATAAGCCAAGGCATAAATAACATATATGCAAATACCAAGCAGGAGTTTTGGTGTGGTGTAATTGTTTTTATTGTTGAGGGGTGAAGGTGGGCTATATCTTAGCAGTGCCTTTGTATATAATTTAGTGGTGTTGTTTGCTTGCTTATGTTATGCCCTGCAAGTACATTTGGAACAGGTGCCTTTTCAGGAGTTTCCTGAAATCCTTAGAGTCAGTGGTTGTACGGATTGTCACAGGGAGGGAGTTCCATACCGTTGGAGCTTACATTGAGAATGCTCTTTTGCATACTGATTGGTTGCATTTCACAAAGTTTGGGTAAGACTAGGATTGGCCTAGTGGTTAGGACAAAGTACTTCGGACCAGGGGTTCAAGTCCCACCTGGGGACAGCAATCTCAGGCCGGAGGGACTGGGATTTCTAGTCCTATAGGCACTCCTTGTGGTCTTGGGCAAGCCACTTAACCCTCCATTGCCCATGTTCCCTGTAAGTATTAGCGTATATGTGTCATATCCCCTTGTGTTAAATGTATCTCCCAATTGACTGCTTTGACCCGGTGAAAAGTGGGATATAAATACAGCTAAATAAATAAATAAGACTCAAGGAGGTGTTCTGTGGTACTTCTATGATATTGGGGAGTACTCAGAGGACATAGTCTGTAAGTACTCAGAGGACTGTTCATGGATGATTTTAAATATAGTTATGATGTTCTTGTATTTGGTTCTGTCTATTAGAGGTAGCCAGTTGCCTAGTGTAGTGGTATCATTGATATTCTGCTGACATCTATTATATTTCTGTTATATTTATCAGTATAATACTGTGCTATTAATGTGTACATTACTGACAGTGTAACATATTACTGATTTTTTTGCTGGGATTTAATTTGACTATCTCCATTACCTCATTGTTACAAGAGTAGATTACCCTGACATTTGGTCATTTTACTGTTGTGCTGTTAATGCAATGTAAATTGTGTATTTCAAGTTAAATATGTTATATACTGCCGTGGGTGAATCTTCATAAAGGTAGTTAATAAATCCTGATAAGTAAACAAATAGACAATTGAATAAATGCCCTGAGTCGTCCTGATCATAATTTTACAATATCTCACTTTTTGTTTAGCTAGTATTTTTCATGTTCTGCCACTCACACTCAACATGCAGAATGTAGGTAAGCCTCAGTGAAATGAAGACTGTCATAAAGGAACAAATATGTATAATTTTAGATAACTCACTTTATTTTATTATTTAGATTAATCTTGTATTACGTTTTTCTATTTTGTGGATTCGCACAGGTATAGTTGACATTTTTTATTTCTTATATATATTTCATTTTAAGATACATGCATGAAGGTCAGATATGAGATGTTGAGGTTTGGACATATTCCATTACGGTGGTAGTTTAGAAACGTGGAGCTGTTGCTGAAATATACAGAAGGAAATGCAGGAACATGGAGGGATTAATATCCACATGCAGAGGGAAGAGCCATTTCATAGATAGATTATAGTGGACAAGGGAACTCCATTGCTTACCCCTGTGATAGTCAACATGGAAACTGTCTACTCTTTGAGGACTTGACAGGTACATGGGATGAATCCAGGGAGGAAACACAATGTAAATGCGGAAGTGGCGGCATTTCACAATACACACATGCAAATGCTGGCATTTACACGTGTATCCGAGCCATTCTGCAAACAGATGCTGCAGAGGACTCTATATTTTCCTTGTTTCAATTTTGAGGGAGAAATAAACATTGGTGGATTAAGAGGGATATCCCCCTTAATCCCTAATATAAAGGGATGGCCAAAAGGAACACTTTTTAAAATACCTCTCTGTATCAGGCAACAGGTGCAATTCCGGGCAAGGGCAATTTTAGGCTGACACGTATAGTCAATCACATGAAATGGGAAATACGAGTGTAGATTTTTGTCCTGGTCAGACCACACCCCAACACGTTCCTATGCAATTTCAACATGGGATGGACATCCACCTGTAAAATAAGTCTTTTCAAAATTGGATGTTGCACTTGAATGCAATTTATAAATGTAAGTGGTCATATTTACTTCTGCAAATCACAAATAAGACTTCTAAAATAACCCCCTTGTTCTGTTATAAGTATATCAGAATGGGGGGTTTTTTGTGTCTACAGCACATTTTATTCTTCACATCGTTAATTATTTACTACCAGTACTTATGTGGCACAACGTTTTCCAATCAATTGTTTTCAGTTTCATTGTTTTGTTAAATTTGTACTCCATGTCCTGATGAGACACTGGTGTTCCAATCTGGGTTGCCTTTATTCAAATGAAGACCCTAGTGCTGAATGTCATAGTTTCCATGGCAACTCATCAGTATCCATGAACTGATTGATTTGACTTGCTTTATCCAACAACATATATTTTATTTTAGATCATAACAATTTCAAATTACTTCTAAAAGAAAGTTTGAACATGATTGGACTTAACTGACATTTCAAAACTGTGTTTTTAAGTTAGGAAAACATTGTGACAGTTCTATAAAATGTGCATCCATTTTGCCAGAGACATTCTCATAAACAGATTGCTCAATAATTTATGAAATAGTGTTTACAACTAACATTTTCAAAAATACTCAGTTACAGGTAAGATTTTATGAATCTATATTTGGAGTCGTAGGATTATTTAATTTTCAGAATCCACAACAAGTCTGAAAAAAATACATATCCTGATTTTCATTGACAGATAAAATCTTTTAAGAAATTACTAAGTTAATAAGGGCTATTTCATCTTCTGTCGGATGAAAGGGGGATGAAACTGCCCACTAAGATCAACAGGCAACATTTTTAAAGGCATTTATACAGTTTGCAAAAATGCTATGTGTGCCTTTGAGTCAGTCCTGGCTCTTGGCAACCCAGAAGCTCCTGGGTTTTCTTGGCAGTGTCACTGGAAGTAGATTGCCAGGCCTTTCTTCTCAGGCAATGGAAGCTTAAGTGATTTGACCAAGGCCACAAGGAGTACTAGTGGGAATTGAACCATGGTTGCTTGGTTACCAAACCAGTGCTCTAACCACTAGGCTACTCCTCCACTCCTTATGTGGTTTACAGCCCTGGAAACCATGTAAATGCTGCTTAGCAGGATATTCAATGCTGAATATCCCTGATTATCTCCACTACACACTGATATTAACTGCTTTGGGGGCATTCTGGGGGCACTGACAGTCGCTAACTGGGCAGTGGCGATATTGCATGCTGACTGGTTAGTGACCCATGGCTAAAAAATAGGCAAAGCAAAAGCTGTCTTTTTAGCCACTGGAGCGAACCCTACAGCATGCAATATCGCCACTGCCTGGTTAGCTTCTGCAGCTGTGGCAGCTGTGCAACAAACCCGGATATTCAATGGCAGGGCAGCATATGACCCCAGCATTGAATATCTATGGTTAAGGGTCAGTGGCAGCAGCTATGTGCCGGAACGGCGCATAGCCATCCTAAATCAATATCAGGCTCAATGTGTATCAAGCAGTCCAACCCAAACTGCTGTAAGGAAGTCAGTAGGTGTGTGCATTTTGGGCTCCTTTGCATGCATAAAAATTTGGCATGTGTGCAAATTGCTTGTGCACGTGTATATCTACAAATGTATGCATGCACAATAGGGTGGTCCACTGCCATAGGGGAAAAACTAAAAGTAGCAATTTATTTGCTCCCTGGCCTGATTCTGGTTTCATTTATGTAGAAAACAATGTGTGCAAAGTTTGAAGCCAATCAAATAATATTTAGGGGGGGCTCAAGGTCCCTATCTATCAGGCCGCTGGATCCCCCCCAGGGTTCGTCAGACCACTGGGTATTATCCGCTCATAGACGGGGGTATCATGCTTGCCAAGCACTCAATGTGGTCCAGATGCTAGTAAGGACTTTGACGATGTGGGGAACATCTTACGGTGTTGCGAGACAACACCCAGAAGGAACTGGAGTTGCTCTTCTTTTGTAGTGTGTCAGCCGTTGAACTCCTCAATGAGTTTGACCCCTCGCTCAGCCACATCGTTGATCACTGGAAGATTTTTTACTTTCTTCAGACCGTCTTTGAATGATGCATTCTCTTCCCAGTCTTCTGGGTCTGCATTAAGAAAATCACTGTTGATGTCAAGGTGTTTCAGGAAACGGATTGACTTGCGAGTTGCAAAAGATTCAAGTGGTAGAATCATGGAACTTTTCAATTCGACCCGCTTTGGGGGATCTTCGTCTTCGTCTTCGTCATCATCCTCATCGCTTTCATCTGATTCTGCCAGGATCATGGCCGACACTATGGCCCACTTTATCAGTGCTGAAACAGCTTCATCGAACAGTGACAGTGCCACAAGCTCCTCTGACACATACCACAGATGCTGTTGCAGTTTGTCTCTGGCCGCTCTTCCAACACGGTCACTGTGGTAAGAGTGTAGTTTCTTCAGCATCTCCAAATCTGTTCGAGGAGCAACTGCGGCATCAGGGGCAGAAAACCAGGCTTCCACATGAATCAGGATGGAGAAAATGCTCACATCATGAACACAGGACTCCTCCCGTTGGGTAAGATCTTTGAGTTGTCCTCGGAACATCCAAATCTTGAGACAGTACAAGACTTTTGCCATCCATCTGGCATGATGGAAAGCTCCGGGTTTCTTGAAATTGAAACTAGGAAGATTCCCTCCAAGGCAGACAATCGTTAACTCCAAGAATTCCAGGTAATCATCTCTGTGATTACCCTGTGCCAACTTGGATTCCACAAACTTCATGATGCGATCCCTGTCAGGTTGCAGCACCTCCAAGTCTTTTCCAGTTTGATAGTTGGACTTGTCAAGGGAGCCCCAATTCTTTTGGAACCGGCGAAAGAGTTGGACATCGGGACCCAATGAAGCTCCAGGGCATGTAGAGAATACTGCACCAAGAATTATTTTGTAAATGTGATGGCGGCATGCCAAATGAAGGACTGTGCGACGGAGTCTCTGTTCTAGAAGAATGCACGCTCCTGATCGACGTCCCATGTTCGATGCAGTTGTATCAAAGCAGAAGCCTGCAACCTTTTCATCCAAACACCATTCCTGTAACAGTTCATAAACTGCTGGAGCTTGATTCTCGCCCGTCACAGATGTCGACGAGTCTTCACCTGACTCTGCTGAGGAAGAAGATCCTTCCAGCTGAACTTGGCTTGTAGTTGCCTTGGCTTCGGCAACATGTTTTTGTCTGCGCCTTTTCAGTTCTTCTTCTCGCTGTTGCGATCTTGCTTCCATGTTGGCCAGTTTCTTGTCCATCGCTCACATTGAGCCGCGGCGCCCTGGTTCTCGTTGCGCTATTAAGAATTCTTTGTCTTCTTGAATATGAATTAAAGACATTGCATTGGCATGCGCCACATCAAATAGGTTTTTCATTGCAACCTGGAATTCTTTTTCATTTGCCTCTTGTTTCCCTCCTCTCCCTTTGTTTTTCTTCAAAAGTTTCCACTGATTGAACAATTTCTTTACTTTTTCTTGAATTTTGTCATTTCTTTGAACAGGAAGCCTGGCCTTTTCCCAGTAAGCTTCTACTTCACTTGTTACAATAGATGCACTTTCACTAACGCCTTTGTTTAATGTCATATGGTGATGTAAAAATACCCTTAACACTTGCTCCTTGCTGGGGAGCTTGGCCCCCAGAATTGTGGTGGACATTTCTTCAATGAGATAAAAACCACGTTTTTTCGCCATCTGAAAAGAATAAAGATACAAAGATAATAGTACAATGTCTTTGCCACCTCTCAGAGACAAGATTAGTTCAAATATGACGCAATCAAATGTAATCAGGGTGGAACTGAGTGGATGATACAAGATGATGCAACATTTCGTCATCTGCTCCCAGGGGGAAATCTCAAGACTTGTTGAGCCACCCCTAAATATTATTTGATTGGCTTCAAACTTTGTACACAATGTTTTCTACCTAAATGGAACCAGAATCAGGTCAGGGAGCAAAGGAATTCAGGAATTCATTTTTATGGACCACCCTATCAATTTGCACATGGAAATAAGCTGCAAAGGATTACTTTAACAAAGAACATAAGATATGCTATACTGGATCAGACCAAAGGTTCATCAACCCCTGTATCCTGTTTTCAACAGTGGCCAATCCAGGTCAGAAGTACCTGTCAAGTCCTCAAAAAGTAGACATTTTCGATGTTGACTATCACAGGGGTAAGCAATGGGGTTCCCTAGTCCACTATAACAATGGTTTATGGGCTTTTCCTCCAGGAAGTTGTCCAGATCTCTTAAATCCAGCTACACTAACAGTTTTTACTACATCTTCTGATGATGAATTTCAGAGTTTGATTATGCGTTAAGTGAAAAAAATATTTTCTCTGATTAGTTTTACATTTGATATATTCTAACTTCATTGCATGCCCCCTAGTGTTTCTACTTCTTGAAGGAGTAAACAACTGACCTGTTCCTCTCCACTCATTATTTTATAGACCTCTATCATATCTCCCCTCAGCCATCACTTTTCCAAGCTGAAGAGCACTAACCTGTTAAGCCTTCCCTCATAGGAGTATCCTTGCATCCTTTTATCATTTTGGCCACTCTTCTCTGTACTTTTTCTAATTCCATTATATCTTTTTTTAGGATATGGCGACCAGAATTGCACACAATTTTCAAGGTGCAATTGCACCATGGAGCAATATAAATGCACTATAATATCCTTGGTTTAATTTTCCATTCCTTTCCTTATGATTCCTTGCATTCTGTTTTCTTTATTGGTCACTTCTGCACATTGGACAGAGGGTTTCAGCATTATCCATGATGATGCCCAGATCCTTTTCCTGGGTGGTGGTTCCTAACATAGAACATTGCATCTTATAACTGTAGTTTGGGTTGTTCTTCCCTTAGATTGTGATTCTATAACATGCACATCTGGCCCGCAGACACATCTAAAACAAAAACAGGCCCCCTTTGAACCTAATTCCGCATCCACAGGTCTGGACGTGCCCACGAGTCCAGAAATGTGAAGATAAACATGTTCCGCGGGCATGTGCAAGTGCTATTCAGCCAGCCCCGTGCCTCGGATGCAGGGAAATGTTGTGGACATCCCTGTGCCCACTGTATTCTGAAATGTTACATGTTTCAGATCCTGCCCATCCCCACGATGCACCCATGACACCACGCTCCTCAGGAAAAATGTGTATCTCCTAAGCTTCTAATCACAGCTGATGCACACTAGACCTAAATACCAATGAGAAATGCCAGCTGCTGCAACCTAGATCATATACCAGTTCCCCTCATGCCCCGAAACATGATAGGTAAGCCCAGTGTACCTCATAATGGTATATGAGAATGTAAGTATGAATATGTATGTGATTCCTGCCCTGGTTATGTCTACAAAGATGCCTTAAACTACTAGGGATGGACCCTCACCAAGTGCACAAAACCCCAAACTAACATTGCATGTTCACAAAGGATACGTAATATTACTCAGCAGCAAATGTATGCCTATGGCCTGTAAGTGCACTCATTCTGCTGCTCTGTACTACCATTCCCCTCTTATCTCTCCCTACACCCCTCCCATGAACTGCTCTTCTGTCAGACTGCTTCTATCTGTGCCCTTCTCTTCTACTGCCAAATCCAGATGTCGCTCCTTTCACCTTGCTGCTCCTTATGCCTTGAAGAAACTACCTGAATCTGTACGTCAGGCTTCATCTCTGGCCCCTCTCAAATCCAGGCTGAGCGCTCACTGCATCATTGTCGCTGTTGGATCTGATCCCTCTAAGCTCCCTTGTGTTTCCCCCTGGATGTATCTTGTCCACAGCTGTTGTGTTGTCTGTCTCAACTAGATTGTAACCTCCACTGAGCAGGGACCATTTGTTACATGTGTCTGTGTAGTGCTGTATATGCCTTGTAGTGCTATACAAATGATCATTAGTAGTTGCAGTAATTTTAGTAGGATCTTCTGGTTATGGCATCTGACGCAAACCTATCTGGATACTGGAATTTCTCACAGTAGCTACAACTGTCTCATCGTGGCCTATGTTGGTCTGTAGAACAGGTTTTAGTTGTGCTCAGCGGCACAACGATTATAATCTGGATACTTCATTTGGATACGCAGCAATACAGATGCACTTGAGAAGTTTATAAGACCATAGAGCCCAGCCAAATAAGCCCCTGATGAAGGGATAATGAAACACGGCCTGTGTCGGGCCATTGGCTATCGTCTGGTTTAATAAAATAAAATAAATCATCCTTCTGTTCTCCACGTCTTGGACTGGTTCTTTTTGCTTTACGTGGATTCGTGCTTTTGTGTTGGATTTATGTTGGTCTGTATACATCCGCTAGTCATGACTGTGTGGTATGGAAGGGAGGATCCCTGTGTCATTACACCAAGTAGCTAGACTGCAGATATAGCACTACTCGTGCAGCTTTCATTGATCCTGGCCTGGATAGGGATGTGCGCTGCCTGAGACAATTCGGAGAATTTTGGCACTACATCACACTGTCAGCAATATCTGGTCTTATTAGAGTACCCTATGCAAAATGATCCAGAAACAATCAGCATAGGTTCCCTATGTCTCAATGTCAAAACACATCCCTGTCAATAATAGGGACCCCGAGAATATGGGCATTCAGCAGCGCAAAAGCACTAAGACATGTTCAACAGCAACACCATTGGTCCCACAGAATGTGCATTATGGGCATGCATTAGTGCTGCTTTCACTACTGAGTGCCCTTATTATGAGGGTCCCTTAGCATTGACAGGGATATGTTTTGACAGTTAGCTATGATGAACCCTCTCTGAGTTTGACTGTCCAATCACACTGGCAACCGGTGATGCTGCGGTCATCCATACAGTCCAGGTACTGGCCAGGCTTTCATGCCCCACCCCCCCTGAATTGCAGATGAGCATACCAGATCCCCCCCATGCACACTTTAAACAACACACACACACCTTCCCTTTCTGTCACAAAAACATAATTCTGCCAGAAAGATGCCCTGAACCTATATATAACAGCTATGACATAATATAATTGTAGGGGATACCAGAGCTTCAAATAAGATCTCCAATTCCTACCCAAACAGGAATCCTTTCCCTGCTCATTCCCGTACTATCCCTGTATCAGCAGTCCCATTTTTCTGAACATGGGAATTGTTATGGTCCCATAGATTGGCTCCTTTAGAACAAACAGCACATTAGTGCATAGCCTGAATAACCACTATTGCTCTTCTTAATATTTTGTAAGGGTTTTTATTAATGTGTCTCTATCTTACAACATTCCCTCACCTTTGCTCCCTGTACCTTAAAACTGCATCTTATGTTTTACCCAGACTGCAGTCACACAAATTCATGACATACTTGCCACAACCATTCCTCAATATGGGCCGCATTGCAGAGAAGAGTCCTAGCCTTACACCACTTCTCAGCAGGAATATCATGGATGTTTCCGGGAAACACTTAATACCTACATGGGCCTTTCCTGAATATGCTTTCTATGTCTCCGCAGCTGACCACACCCTTGTTCTGCCCTCTCCTATCCATGTTCTGAAAAGGGCCGGCCCGTCCATTGAGCAAGAATGTTTTTTGCACAGGGCCTCGTGTTTCAGGGGGTCCTGCGCAAAAAACATCTTGCATCAGCGGTCAACCCAACTAGATTTTTAAAAAACCACAAACCGACTGCTGCTGCCGCTGCCGCCATGGCAACAGCAGAATTGAGTACCCCGCGGGGCCCCCCCTGCCCTGCAGAATCCTCGTTTCAGAATCAACTCCCTCAGCGTCAGCTGCCAGAGCCGCGAAGGGAGAGCTTCTCCTCTCACGGCTCTGTTAATCCCGCCGCGGGGATGAAGCTCTCCCTTCACGGCTCTGAAAGCCCACGCTTTGGGAGCTGATGCTGAAACGAGGATTCTGCAGGACAGGGGGGGCCCTGCGGGGTGCTCGATTCTGCCACTGCCACTGTGACAGCGGCAACAACAGCCGTTTTTTTTTTTTAATCTAGCTGGGCCGATGGGGGGGAGGGGGGTTAGGACTGGTAATGGGCTATGGGGGGGCTAAGACTGTAAGTGGGCTGATAGGGGGGTTAGGACTGGTAATAGGCTATGGGGGGTTAGGACAGATAATGGGCTATATGGGTGGGCTAAGACTGGAAGTGCGCTGATGGGGGGGTTTAGGACTGGTAATGGGCTATGGGGGAGTTAGGACTGGAAGTGGGCTGATGGGGGGATTTGGACTGGTAATGGGCTATGGGGGGGCTAGTACTGGAAATGGGCTGATGGGGTGTTAGGACTGGTAATGGGCTATGTGGGGGGCTAGGACTGGAAATGGGCTGATGGGGGGTTAGGACTGGTAATGGGCTATGGGGGGGGCTAAGACTGGAAATGGGCTGATGGGGGGGTTTGGACTGGAAGTGGGCTGATGGGGGTAGGACTAGTAATGGGCTGTAAGGGGGGGTAAGACTGAAAATGGGGTGATGGGGGTTAGGACTGGAAGTGGGCTGATGGTGGGCTTAGGACTGGTAATAGGTTGTGGGGGGGCTTAGGACTGGTAATGGGCTATGGGAGGTCTAGGACTGGTAATGGGCTGTAGGGGTTGCTAGGACTGGAAATGGGCTGAGTGGAAGGGGGGTTTGAACTGCAAATAGTTGATGGGACGGGGGCTTGGAATGGAAATGGGCTGTGAGGGGAGGGAGCTAGGACTGGAAATGGGCTTAGTGGGGGGGCTAGGACAGGAAATGGGCTGATGGAGGGGCTAGGATAGGTTTGGAAATGGGCTGTTGGGGGTGATAAGATTGGAAATGGGCTATAGTGGGGGCTTGAATTGAAATGGACTCATGGAGGGGCTAGAACTGGAAGTAGGTTCATGGGGAGGCTTGGATTGGAAATGGGCTGAGTGGAGGGGAGCGAGGATTTGACATAGGCTGATGGTGGGGCTAGGAAAGGACTAGAAATGGGCTGATGGGGGCTGGGATTGGAAATGAGCTGATGGAGGGACTCGGATAGGACTGGAAATGGATGGGGGAGCTAGGACTGGAAATGGGCTGATGGTGGGGCTAGGATAGGATTGGAAGTGGGCTGATGGGGGGCTAGGACTGGAAATGGGCTGATGCAGGGACTAGAAGGGAGCTGATGTTGGGGGAGGATTAGAATGGGATGGAGCTGGGAGAGTGAAATGGAGAGGGAAAAATATTTTGTGTGGGAGGGAAGACAAATCTACAATTGGCCGGATATTGGGAGAATAAGTTGGGATTGAGGATGGAGGGGTAAAATTTGAGTGGATGAAATAGGAATGAGGAAAGAGCAAAAGGAGAAAGATTAGTATGTTAAAGCAGATGTAGAGAGAGGATGGAAAAAAACTAGAAGAGAGAAGAAAGGACAAATGGACAGCAGACGATGGAGAGTTAGCAGAAGACACGAAGAAACCAGAATTAAGTAGCTGGAGAAATTGCAACTGAAAAAAAATGCACAAAAGGTAGAAAAATATCTCTTTATTTTGAATTTATTAACTGAAATATGTCAGCTCTAGGAAATGTGCATCATTAACGTCTGTGCTTTGTTTAGTACAAGAGGAAATTAATTTATAGTTTTATTTCTACAGTGTTGTACATTCCAAGTTTGGCTTTTGGGGTTTCCAGTTTAATTATTGTCTTCCTGTTTCTAAATTGTGATTCCTTGTTTGGTGATGTTCTGCATGTGTAACTGAGCTGAGATATTCTGTTTATGTAATTTCTATTTGACATTGCCACTTATTCTCTTTCCCCAGTAGGTCATGTATTGTTATCCTCTGAAATGTATTGGTTTAATATTTGCAGTGTTGCCTTTTGATAAGTAGGGTCTGGTGCTTGGTCCTGGTAGTGCTGCTAGGATACGGCGGGTTTGCTATGGGTTTTAAATGGGCAGTGTTTGTAGCAGTTCCTAATGTGCCTGGCGGTTGGCACTGGATTATAGTAATGTAGAAATCTTTTAGTCTTTCTTTATCCATACACTCATTAAGAGGCATGTTTACTAAAAGCTAGTGTATGGTAACATAATGCAAATATTTATGCAAATGAGGCACCTTATGCAAATGAATCCCCACACTGAGTCTCCGCACATGGCCCCGCACCCCCTTTGGGCCGCCCCTGGTTCTGAAATCCCCGTGCTAGCACCATAGACATTCATTTCAGTAGTGTTTCAGAATACGATCTGGGATGTTTTCGGCACAGAAATGTCCCTCCCTCACATACAAACCTCTTATTTGTGTTCTGGAATGACCTCCTAAATGCATAACTTTGCATTTGTGTACATTAAATTTCATCTGCCATTTGTATGCCCAGTCTCCCAATTTTTCAAGGTCCTCTTGCAATTTTTCACAGTTCTCTTTTGTTTTAGCAACTTTGAATAATGTGTCATCTGCAAATATGATCACCTCGCTCATTGTTCCCACTTCCAGGTCATTTATTATATTAAAAAGCAGTGAGCTCAGCACAGATCCATGGGGTACTCCAATAAGAACATTTGGAAGACCTATTTGTGCTTTGGACATCTGGAAATGGGCACAGAGTCATCCAAAGCATGGAGATGTCTCCAGAGCCATTTTAAAAGCCAGATCTGTGTATGTCCCCAGCGTGAGGACATCCAAGTTTGAATGGAGGCATGATAGAGGTGACTGGGGAATTATCAAGGGCTTGGATGTCCCTGACTGTTCTCAGAAACATCCTGGATGTCTGACATCATGTCTAAGGTTATACCTGCTCCAAGCAAAAACAGGCATCTGAAAAGTGATCATTTTGTCAGGCAAATGTCTGGAGGGTATGGAAAAGGAGCTACACTAATACCTCCTTTATTTTATAGTAGGACAATGGACACTGACAGGGTATGGAGGGGCTCAGGTTTCCATTTTGTTTTGCTTCTGGATGTCCTATTATCCTAGCTTGCATGAGATCGACATCCCTATCCTATGCTTTCCTAAGGGGAGGTCAACTATGTGGTCACCGGTGTGGATGAACACATTATGAAAATTGGCCAGCAACTTTGATGCCCCTGATGTTTTTCTGCATGTTCCACCCTGGACATCCCAGATTTGACTCGGACATCCTTTCCAAAATGCCATATATAGCGTGCATAGTAGGCGTGCAATTACAAAAAATACAAAAACTCTCTTTTGGCTCATTTTCTCATTTGATTTTTTTTTTTTTTTGTGCTGCAGATGCCTAGAAGTCAGTTCTGGGTGCTCTATCTTAGATACCTCAAGTAACTTAAACTATTTTATCAGTGGTCAATTTGAACTATCTGCAATAGAATGTGACGAGACAAGATCTTCATCAGAGAAGTTCTTGAAAGTTACCAAATTTCTAGTGGGGAAGCAATGGCGGTGTAAGCTCAACTATAGTTAACCCAGTTATCCAAGTTTGTACTCCTGTTCAATGTAAAACCTGACAGTTTGTCGTTATGGTCGTTGTTATGATGTAAACCGCGCTGATTCTAAATAGCGCGGTATATAAGAAACTGTAATAAATAAAATAAATAAATAAATAAATAAATAAATAAAATAAACTTCAGTGATCAGGACATTTTATAAGAAGAGGATGCCAGAATTCCCATATTTTTAATCTGTGACCAACTGAAAATTAGATACAAAGGACAAGGAATACCAAGATATGAGATTCAAGGACATCCTCAAATACAACCTTAAGATCTGCTGAGTAAACATCAATAGTTGGAAGGACACAGGACTTAATTTGTAGATAAAAAGGAAGTGGAACTGTGGAGATGGGGCTGTGGGTGAGGTTGTGGGTGCAGCCAGGACTGGAAATGACATCACACCCAAAACACACACAGACATTCCCCGCCCTGCTCCCTGGCATAATCATTTTTGAGACATGGTGATGGTGGTGAATGAAGACACATTCAAATACCTCAAAAATATAAATAATGAACAAGAAACAACATACATACTTCCACAGAAATCCCCATGGACTCTTGCCAACAATGGATACAGAGCAGAACTAGGATAAAGTAGCATAATCATGTTAGTCCACTGTAATGGTACCTGAATAAAAAATAAAACACAAAGCAAAGTGATAGTAACATAATAACATATAGTAACACAGTATATGATGGCAGATAAAGACCAGCATGGCCAATCTAGTCTGCCTAGCAAGGTGGCAAGAGTAGGTATGCCTGCCACTCCATGCAGGTCACCCCTCCCCATGTCTTTGTTTAGGGGTGTACCCACCGCTCTGTGCAGGCCACCTCTACTTGTTGAGATATAAGAGACAGTTACGTTTATTTTGATTTTATCCTGTTTCTATGAAGGGATCCACTGTATCTGTCCCATGCCATTTTGAATTCTGTCACTGTATTTGCCCCCACCACTTCCATCAAGAGGGCATTCCAAGCATCCACCACCCTTTCAGTGAAAAGGTATTTCATGACGTTGCCTTTCAGTTCATGTTATGCCCTCTAGTATTACAGCTCCACGTCTTTGAAAAAGGTTTGTTTGTTCATTAATACTCCTTAAGTATTTAAAGGTCTGTATCATATCTCCCCTGTCCCTCCTCTCCTCTAGAATATGTCTTGGAGTCTCTTTTCAAATGTCTTCTGGCGCAGGCTCCACATTATTTTGGTCACCTTCTTCTAAACTGTTTCCAGTCTTTTTATATCCTTTGTGAGATATGGTCTCCAAAACCGAACTCAATATTTCAAGTGAAGCCTCACCAGCTATTTGTACAGTGGCATTAGTACCTCCTCCTTTCTGCTGGTAATTCCTCTCTGTATGCAACCCAGCATTCTTCAGGCTTTGGCCACTGCCTTGTCACACTGTTTAGCACATTGAGATCCTCAGAAACAATCACACTGAGGTCCCTCTCTTGGTCCATGCACACCAATCTCTTGTCCCCTATCGCATACAATTCCCTTGGATTTATGCATCCCAAGTGCATAACACTGCACTTCTTCACATTAAATCTTAACTGCTAAGCATTAGACCATTCTTACAGATTTTGCAGATCTTTCCTCATGTTATTCACTCTCTCAGGGGAGTCCACGCTGTTGAAAATTTCAATGTCATCTGCAACAAGACAGACTTTTCCATTCAGTCCTTCAGCAATATTACTCACAAATATATTGAACAGCACCAGCCACAGAACTGATCCCTTAGGGCATGCCACTAATCGCATTCCTTTCATCCGAGTGAGTTCTGTTTATCATCACCTTCTGCCATCTGTCAGTCAACCAATTTCTGATTCAGTTCACCATCTTTGGACCCGTCCACAGGCTGGGAAACAGTATAAAAAGTTTTACTGAAATCTAGGTAGATCACATCCATTGCATTCCCTTGATCTAGTTCTCTGGTCACCCTGCCAAAGACCTCAATCAGATTTGTTTGGCATGTTCATCCTTTGGTAAAATCTTGTTGCCTTGGATCATGCAACCTATTGGTTTCGAGAAAGTTCGCCATTCTCTCTTTCAGGAGTGCCTCCATTACTTTTCCCACCACTGGGGTAAGGCTTACTGGCCTGTAGTTTGCCACTTCTTCCCTATTACCATTTTGTAAAGAGGTATCATATTGGCCCTTTTCCAGTCCTGCGGAACTTCTCCTGTCACCAAGGATCTATTAAAAACATCCTTTAAAGGCCCTGCAAGAACCTCTCTGAGCTCCTTCAGTATCCCATGATTTATCCTATCTGGTCCCATAGCTTTGTCCACTTTCAGTTTTGCAAGCTGTTCAAATACATTTGGCCCAATATTCAACTAGGCAGGGCTAAGCGCAAAGCCGCTTTGCCCTGATTGCCCACCCTGAAACCCAGGATATTCACTTCTGCAGCAACAGAAGTGAATATCCAAATCTGGCTGTGCTGCCTAGAAGCTGACGAGGCTAACTGTGTAGCATTGATACTGGACTGGGCACGGTTAGCCTCAGTGCCGAGTGCTAATAGTGTAACTTCCAATATTGGTGCTGCTTGGTTAGCACCGGTCCCTGCCTTCGCTCCACTCCAGAATGCCCTTGGCACACCCCGATGCTAGTATCGGGGCACATAGGGAACTTAGTTGGGGATATTCGATGGCACTACCCATGTATGTGCCATCGAATATCTGATTAGCAGGCATTTACATGGTCAACTGGCTGTTAACCATGTGAATGCCTTTTGAATATGAGACCCATCATCTTCTGTGAATAGTGCAGTATCTACTCCATTTCCATTTGTATATTTGTCAATCACAGATGATCCTTCTCCAGGATTTTCAAAAATAGAACAGAAATATTTGTTAGCATTTTCACCTTTTCAACATCACTTTCCATGAATTCATTCTCAGCACTTTTGATTCTTGCATTTTCAACTCAGATCTTCCTCTTCTCCCGAATATATCTGAAAATGTTTTATCACCACGCTTTAGATCTTTAGAGATCTTTTCTTCTGCCTTAGATTTTGCTATCCTTATTTCTCTTTATGTCTCTTTTAGCTTTATTCTGTATTCTTTTCAGTGTTCCTCTGTTTGCGAACTTCTGAATTTTGTGAAAGCTGAGGTTTTTGCTTTTATTTGTGCAGCCACTTCCTTAGAAAATCATAGGTTTCCTTTTCCTTTTGTTTTTATTTACTTTTCTTACATATGTATCTATTGCCCCTTTTATTGCCCCCTTTAGTTTAGCCCACTGCAATTCCACTTCTCTTACCTTCTCTCACCCTGCCAACTCCTCCTTCAGGCATTTGACCATCTTCCTGAAGTCAGCGTTTTTGAAATGTAGGACTTTGAGCTTGCTGTGAGGGGGCTGTGCCTTGACTTTTATCTCAAATCACACCATGTGATGATCGCTGCTGCTCACATGGGCACTCACCAAGGCATTTGACACACTTTCTCTGTTGGTGAGTACTAAATCCAGCATCGAACTTTCCCTGGTTGGTTCCATCACCTTTTGTCTAAGCAATGCATCTTGGAAGGCATTCACAATTTTTTTTACTTCTTTCCAGATTTGCCGAAGGAATACTCCAATCCACATCGGGTAGATTAAAGACACCCAATATCATCTCTTCCCCCTTCATGACTACCTTTGCAATATCAATAATCAAGTCTCTGTCCATTTTTTCAGTTTGAGTTAGAGGCCTGTAGATTACACCAGCATGGATGACAGTGCCATCTCCTTTTTCCAACACAATCCACAGCGTTTCTTCTTTTCCCCATGTCCCCTGCATTTCAGCAGCTTTAATATTGCTTTTGACATATAGGGCTACTCCTCCTCCCTTTCTGTCTTCTCTATCTCTCCTAAATAAATTATTGCCAGCTATGGCTATATTCCATTCATGTGACTCATTAAACCATGTTTCTGTAATGGCCACAATGTTGAAGTCCATTTCCACCATTAGGGCTTCCAGATTAGGAACTTTATTGGCTGGGCTTCAAGCATTTGTGCTCATTGCTTTCCAGCATTTGTTGACTGGCCTGCCTGCATTTTGCATGGATTTGTTCTACACGCCTCTTCCCACTTGCCATTGATGTATGGTTGAACAGTGTGGCTGTTTTGAATATTATTATATTTTTGCTAGGAGTGATGTCCTGATCTTGTTCTTCTCCATCCATCATCTCCTTTCCCTAGTTTAAATGCCTGTCCATATACTGCCTGGATTTTTCACTTAGGATCCTTTTTCCTGTGACAGAGAGATGTAGCCCTTCAGCACTGTATAGTCTCTTGTTGATCCATCTGTTTCCCTAGTTGCCTATATATCTAAACCCTTCTTGTCTGCACCATGTTTGGAGCCATGTATTAAAGTTGTTTATGCAATGCAGCCTTCCTGCTCCCTTACCAAGAACAGGTAGAACTTCTGAGAATGCTGTAGTGTTAGCAATGGGCTTTAGTTTTTCTCCCTGGTTCTGGAAGTACCTTTGAACTGCAGAGGCACTGCTTCTAGCCATTTGTACCCAAGTGGATGGCAGTGTCAATTTTGGAATGTTCACTTTCTGCACTAACCATACCAACAATTTGGTTTGTATACCTGCTAGCTGAAGAGCCTGGAAGGCATTTGACCATCTTCTCTCCCTTGAACTGTGTTCCCAAGTTGGTGCCGCTGATGATGGAATCTCCAAGTAGTAGTAATTTTCTGTTTTGTGATTTTTTTCTTCATATTTGGTGTATCATCAGTAGATTGGGTGTTGACTTTCTCATTTAAGGGCACTTCATTTTCCATGGAATGGGCAACCTCATTATCCAAGGCAGAGAAGTTATTATGCAGGGATATCTCTTGATGTAGAGGGTGTCTCCATGTTACAGGTCACAACCTAACAGAGCCCACTGTGATCCATTTGTTCCTGGGCTGTTTGATTCTTTATGGGAGCAGTGGTGGATATTGTTCAGTTTGTACTCTAGAAGAGGTGTGCTTAATTGCAGTTAATTCTTCCCTTAGTAGAGTCAATTCTTTATACATAGCAGATAACTTGAGGCATATAGAGTGAACTCTTAGGCTCCAAAAGATTCTTCTTAGAATGAAAGCACCACAGTTATTGCATTGAATACACGACATGCTGATTAAGACTGTTATAAAGTGGTCCTAGAAGAAGGAAAAAAGGTGGGTATAACACCTAATCAAAGGACAGATGTCAATTGTATATGATGACAATATAGGCAATGGTGGGGTGAGGGGTAGGATTGATTGGAAGTTATGTGTCCCTAGCTAGTAGACCTTATATGAACTGAGGGCACACTCAGATAGCTGATTTAAAGGCTATGCAAGGATAGTAGGCAATCTAAATATTCCTAAACCTATAGCCAAATGTTAGGCTGTTTACCACTAGACTGGTGGCTGTGAACAGATAGAAATGGGATGGAGACAGAAAGGTAGAAGAGCAAGGTCTTTTTTGTGTTTTTCTTTTTGGTGTTTGTCCCACTCCCTTGGTGCAGTTACCCTAACACACCACAGTGCCTAAGTAGTTTTCTAGGAGGATAAAGCAGGAAATAAATTGACAAGGAAAATTTATATTAAAAAAACAGACAATTGTAAAATCTGAAAGCTTAGCTTTGTGTACAGTCTCTTGGAGTTGTGATAACCAGATACCTTTTTATTGGACCAACTTCATACATTTGTAGACTAGCTTTCAAAAGTTAAAACCTTCTTCCTGAGGTCAGGGCATTATGAGCAACAGATATGTTATCAGTATCCGCTGCTCATACTGACCTGACCTGAGGAAGAAGGTTTAACTTTTGAAAGCTAGTCTACAAATGTATGAAGTTGGTCCATTTTGCTTTTTGTTTTTCTTTTTATTTAATGAGCAGAAATAGGACATTTCCTAAGAGATCACCATACAAAAAAAATCTGATATTGGTGTAACCTCAGAGGAACATAAACCTTCTCCACTACCAGGGTATATTGTGAAGTAATATAAAAACCTAAAAGTCACTCAGGACCTTTACAGTAAGGGGCTTGTTTACAAAGCCGCGGTAGCGGTTTCCGATCGTTATCGGAGCCGCGGCCTCATTGAAATCAATGGGGCCACGGCTCCGATAACAATTGGAAATCGCTACCGCGGCTTTGTAAACAAGCCCCTAAATCTACCATACTATAACAGCACTAACGTACCTGTCACATAACAAGGCCCTATTTAGGAAAAGGTAGCACTATCAATATTGCAGTGGGCCCTATTACATCAATACACCTAACTGGAAATTGCACAAGCCAAATTACTACAGATCCCTAGATAAAAATGTCATGTAACAGAACACCAGGCCTTGGTCACACAAATAGATAGACCTTCACCAAGTACAGAATAAGTAACCACAAACTTAAAATAGAAATAGGTAGCCAAAAACTAAATTGAAATCCCAAGGAGTTACACTCTATATGCAGTGGAACAACAGAGAAATAGAGAACAATAAAGCATATCTCCCTACACACTATCAACTATAAAGACAGGAGACATGAATTCTCAAAATTCACGGAAGACCATGAAACCATATACTCCACCTAACACCCCAATACAAATAAATAATAAGAAACACTTTCAACATTATTAAACTTTTTACGCATTGTAATTTACCAAATGTTTCACCACTCAGCCTCATATTGTATATAAAAGTTGATATTGTATATAGACACCCATGTATATAAACAAATACCTCACTAGGTATGTATAGGCCCTCCTATACATCTGCATATATCTATATAGATGTATATGTCAGCACATAAGATGATGTATATAAGCGCATACCTTCCTTTGGTTAATATAATGTTAATGTTAAAATGTTTGATGTAACGACTATTGTCAAACTGTTTACTGTAATTAGTTCCCATGTTACAATGTAATATTGTTATTCTGTAAATCGTTTTGATTGCTTGAAAAGGCGGTATAAAAAAAAACATCAAATAAATAAATTAAATAAATACATTTCCATTCCCTATATTAAAAATACAATTAGTTTTTCTACCTTTGTTGTCTGGACATTTTATTTTTCTATTTGTGTTGCTACCAGCCTCTTCTTTCTGCTTTCTTCTGTCTTCTGTCTTTCCAATGTCTCCAGTCTATCTGCTACTACTTCTCTTATCTTCTATCTTCCTCATTTCTTCACGTACACCTATCTTTGATATTGATCTTTTCTGTTCAGTTTTCTTCCAATTATTTTTCTGCCTTGATCCTTTCAGATATCACTTCTCAAATGTCCCTCTATTTATTGCATCTACCTACAGCTTTTCAGCTTTCCCTTACCTCAGCCATCCTATTCTCCTGCTTCTTCCCCAGTCCTTTGCTAACTCTTTCCTCTCTCCCATCCTTCAAGCAGTTTCTTCTCTCTTCCTTTCCCACCTTTTGTCCAGCATCTTCTTTCTCTATGCCCCATCCTACATCCAGCATCTTCTCTCTCTCCCACAATTTGCCCAGCATCTTTTCTCTCTCCCCCTTCATCCAGCATATCTCCTTTGTGTCTCTACATCCCATGTCCAGTATCCTCCTTCTGTGTCCCTATTGCCACTATTTCCTTATTTTGCTTCATATCTAGCATCCTTCCTCTCTGTCTGTATCCCCCTCCTATGTCCAGCATCTCTATCCTGCCCCCACCCCTGTGTCAGCATTTCCAACAGTCTACTCTCCCGGTATCCAGCATCCCCTCTTTTTATCAATAACCCCCCCCCCCCCCCCCCCCCCGGTTGTCCAGCAATCATTCCCACTATCTTCATACTCCTTTCCCAATGTTCAGCATCTGCCCTATTTCACTGGGGACAGCAACTTCAGGCTGGAGGGACTGGGGTTTCTAGTCCTATAGGCACTGTTTGTGGCCTTGGGCAAGCCACTTAACCCTCCCTTGCCTCAGTTACACATAGATTGTGAGCCCTTTTGGGATGAGGGAATGTATCCAGTACCTGATTGTAATAATTGTAAACTGCTCGGATGCCAGTAGTATAATGGGTACACACACAAAACGTGATAAGGTGGAAAAACAATTTATTGGATTCTCAGACCTAGCAACCCGACACAGGCCGTGTTTCGGAGACCTTCATCAGGGGTTGTCTAAATAGCTACTACAAACATAAAGACAAACATTATTAAAAAACAATTTAAAAGTGAAAGAACAAATAGGCATGGACATACATTTAGCTCTAACCATAAAAATAAAAATGATAATTATTACAATAATAGTAATAATAATAATAATAGATATCTCATAATAAATAATTAAAATAATAATTAAAATAATAATAATAATAATAATAATATAATAATAATGATAATAAAACTATAATGCTCGAAATGCGATACTCAAATACAATTAAACCATAAGAAATAATATAATAAATAGACCACAAATAAGATCTATAGAAACACAATCAAATACAATCCTTATGGGAGGTGACAAGCATATAATTGTAATGTTAATACCTTCTTTGTAGAGACGATGATATACAAACCTCACAAGGAGGCACACAAACTTATTCGTAGAGGTGATGACTTAAACACTTGCATTGAGATAAAAAAACTAAAATGAAGAAGACACAGGGTAAAGCATATGTATACCATTGGAGATAATTTAATCAGAACCTAAATCAAAATTGAATTTAGGAGACTGGAATATGACTGAAACGCAGTAGGCATGGATGGGGAAGGAGGGCATGGCCAAGAAAGGACACAGATAATGATTGCTCATCTACTATGGCTAAAAATGAAATAATATAGCCTATTATTTAACTTTTGTCAAAAAATAGCAGTAAAAAACAAAATTATAATATGGAAATAGCAGGAAGATTTTTAATAGGGCCAAAGTTTCATCGTAGGGCCAACTAAACCAAATCTATTCACATTAAATCCAGAATGTGTACGGGGAGAAAATAAATAAAACATCAAATGGCTAAGGGATTCTTAAAAAACATGGAGAAGCAAACATCAAACATCAATAAAACGTCAAATTGCTAGGGGATTCTTAAAAATGGGAAAGCAGAGAGATTCACTAGAGATTAGTGCAAAATGAAAGGAGACTGAAAATCGTCCTTCAGACTGTCAGCTCAATTGACTATTGAAAAAACGCCGACACATGCGCGGGCCTCATGTTGATCCCGAGGCGGGAAACGAAGGGGGCGTGGCTAACCCGAGACAAATCTGAGGAACCAATCATACAAGCTTAAAAACTGCAGCGCATGTGTCGGCGTTTTTTCAATAGTCAATTGAGCTGACAGTCTGAAGGACGATTTTCAGTCTCCTGCATCCGTGAGATTGTTTCCTGTCAGCGATTCAGAACGGTAAGAGAGACAATCCACATTCCAAAAACTCCCGAATCAATATGAGTTTTAAGCGGCGATTTTACATAATATCGGTAAAATCGGCAAGAGATATTTGTTATGCTAGCGGTGTGCAAATTCCTATATTTCTAAGGATCCTCGATGTAATATGGACAAGGAGTTAGAAAACAGTGTTCCACAAGGAGTTAGAATACAGCGTTCCACATAAACACTCGTTTTTATTGTCTTTTAGATTATCCTACATTGCTATTAGCCTATGAGAATTTTGAGCAAGATATAACAGTGGAGCACCCTTTCATTTTGCACTAATCTCTAGTGAATCTCTCTGCTTGGTTCTGATTAAATTATCTCCAGTGGTATACATATGCTTTACCCTGTGTCTTCTTCATTTTAGTTTTTTATCTCAATGCAAGTGTTTAAGTCATCACCTCTACGAATAAGTTTGTGTGCCTCCTTGTGAGGTTTGTATATCATCGTCTCTACAAAGAAGGTATTAACATTACAATTATATGCTTGTCACCTCCCATAAGGATTGTATTTGATTGTGTTTCTATAGATCTTATTTGTGGTCTATTTATTATATTATTTCTTATGGTTTAATTTTATTTGAGTATCGCATTTTGAGCATTAGAGTTTTATTATCATTATTATTATATTATTATTATTATTATTATTTTAATTATTTTTTAATTATTTATTATGAGATATCTATTATTATTATTATTACTATTATTGTAATAATTATCATTTTTATTTTTATGGTTAGAGCTAAATGTATGTCCATGCCTATTTGTTCTTTCACTTTTAAATTGTTTTTTAATATTGTTTGTCTTTATGTTTGTAGTACCTATTTAGACAACCCCTGATGAAGGTCTCCGAAACACGGCCTGTGTCGGGTTGCTAGGTCTGAGAATCCAATAAATTGTTTTTCCACCTTATCACGTTTTGTACTGTGTGCCTGTTTCACGTGATAATTTGCCCTGTGTTGGACAGTATAAAGGGTACACTACTCGTCAAACTGATTGACAGGTGAGATAAGGATGACAGGAGTCAATCAGTGTTCACTTCCAGTGTATGCCCTGCCTTAGGCCATGCCCCCTCCCATAGAAGTGAATGGTGAGTTAGCCCTGCCCACTCCCGTCCCCAAACTGTTGAAGGTACCAATCAGCATCCACTTCCGGTGTATGTCCTGTCTTAGGCCACTCCCCCTCCCATAGAAGTGAAAGGTGAGTTAGCTCCGCCCACTCCCATCCCCAGGCATGGCCACTGCCCCACTTGACATGCCTCCACCCCACCCCAAGGATGACATCATCCAATCAGCGTCCACTTCCGGGTTTGTGCCACACCCACACCCCGCCCCACAATACGGCATTAGCCAATCAGCACCCACTTCCGGGTTTGTGCCCCACCCACAGCCTCCCACCCTCAACCATGCCCCTGCCTACATCATCGGAAATGACATCACCAGAAACAGGGTGTCATCAGAAATGGACTGTCCCTTTTTGCTGACATCATCGGAAACAGGTTGTCATCAGAAAAGGGCCGTGTCCTTTTCCGATGACCTCAGCGGAAGCAGAGTAACTGACTCCGGAAATGTGTTTTGCTTCTGGTTAATGTTAACATCTGCAAAAAGCAGGAACCCTGGAAAACAAAAAAAAAAATGTTTTTCTCTCTCTCCCACTGCCCCAGTTCTTTTTTCTCACAAAAGATTCTTAGCATAGCACAGGGCAGTAGTATAATGGGTACACTACTCATCAAACTGATTGACAGGTGAGATAAGGATGACAGGAGCCAATCAGTGTTCACTTCCGGTGTATGTCCCGCCTTAGGCCATGCCCCTCCCATAGAAGTGAATGGTGAGTTAGACCCGCCCACTCCCGCCCCCAAATTGTTGACAGGTACCAATCAGCATCCACTTCCGGTGTATGTCCCGCCTTAGGCCATGCCCCCTCCCATAGAAGTGAATGGTGAGTTAGCCCCGCCCGCTCCCGACCCCAGGCATGACTACCGCCCCCACTTGACATGCCTCCACCCCGCCCCAAGGATGACATCATACAATCAGCATCCACTTCCGGTTTTGTGCCACACCCAGGCCCCACCCCACAATATGGCATTAGCCAATCAGCACCCACTTCCGGGTTTGTGCCCCACGTATAGCCTCCCACCCTCAACCACACCCCTGCCTACATCTTGGAAATGACAGCACTGGAAACAGGGTGTCATCAGAAATGGACTGTCCCTTTTTGCTGACATCACTGGAAACAGGGTGCCATCAGAAAAGGGCCGTGTCCTTTTCCGATGACCTCAGCGGAAGCAGAGTGACTGACTCCGGAAATGTGTTTTGCTTCTGGTTAATGTTTACATCTGCAAAAAGCAGGAACCCTGGAAAAAAAAATGCTTTTCTCTCTCTCCCACTGCCCCAGTTCTTTTTTCTCACAAAAGATTCTTAACACAGCACAGGGCTTTTCACAGAGGCACAGACAGGGTAGAAGCTTTTCTTTACAAATGTTAAACCTCAATTAACACATCTTTTGTTAGAGAAACCACTGCTGTCCATGTGATAGAATTTTGCTTTTAAGACCTCATGGTTAGAGAAAGGTATTCTGGCAAACACAGTGTAAGTTCAGACTGAAATACAGAGAGAGAGAGAGAGACCTGAGTTCAAATCCCCCTAATACAGCTATTTTTTTGAGAGAGAGAGCTGAGTTCAAACACAGCCACAGCTATTTTTTAATGGCTTTGAAAAAAACAATACCGAGAGACAAGTCTGAACATGCCTCTCTAGGGTGTGGTAACACGTGATTGGTTGAAACAAGAGGTCTATTCTGAGCATGCTCCAGGTATTCTGAGCATGCTCCTGGTTTAAGGCTGTGTGTCCTGTGTAAGGAGGAACATTTTAACACAGAGATTCAAAAAGAAAAAATGGTTCTTTTTGGAACACCAAGCAGAATTTCCAGCAGGGCACACAACATTAATTACTAAAACCACTCTAAAGATGTTGGCAAAATAAAAAGAATAGTCAAAGCACGGCAATCATGAAGGAAACCTTATTGAAGAGCATTTACTATGACCCCAAAGCAACAGGGAGCTTTGGGGGCATAAATCCTCTACTTCAAGCTGCTAAAAAGCAGGATAAAACAGCGAGATACGTATATTCTAAAAAGCACCATCTTTATAAAACAGCCCACTTGTAAACTGTGATTTGAGGGATCCTTCACCATAATTTGATAAGCAGCTCTATGAGGGCTCTGTAGGGGTAGCAGTTGTTGCTCTGGCTAATGAGTAGGTCACCCAGGGTAACATCCAGCTGGCTAAACAGAGCTGCGATTGGGTAGTTCGCCAGCGCTACTTTGGCTGCCGGGTCGATGTTCGAGCCATCTTCTGCCACAATTTTACAGGTCAGGTGCAAAAGTGTACTATTTAAATCAATGTAGTCTTCTCCATGGCCTGCGATATAGAAGTCCAAAGGGGCTGCTCCGACAAAGCCGATAATGGCGGAATTTCCAAATAAATACTTTTTTCGATACTTGTTTGGGTCGATGCTAGTTGAAACAGGTCCAGTTCCGATTTAACACACTCTTCAGAGCCGTGGTGTACAAAAGCCATGGTGCTTTTTAGAATATATCTCACTGCCTAGAGCTAGCGCTTCTCTTCTTAGACCGGCGGTTAAGCTTCTGAGACCTGGGTTTCTTTCTTTTAAAAGGCTTGGGCGGTCCTTGTGGTAACTCCCGAGACTCGGTTCTCTTTCTTTTAACAGCTCTTCTAATCACAGCCAGTCCTGATCCTGCCTGTTCTGTAGCCTGGTTCATTTTATTTAGAACAGCCGTTGTGTCATGACTCATGACATCCTTGGCTATGTTTTTTGTGGCGCCTTTCACATGTGGTTTAATAATTTCAAGACCCCTTCTCAAAAACGGCATAGCTTTTCTAAAGAGGCTGCGAAAAACACCGCCTACACCGGCCCCGTACATGACCGGTACTCCATGATATCCTGAAAGCTCATAGCCGGCTTGTGTTGTATAATAATGCCTGTATGCTTTGGGGTCTCCGTAGTCTTTAGCCACAACCATTTTAAAAAACAGTCACCCTCCAGGGTCGCAGATGAAGCTTAAGGATCACCTTTCCATAACAGGGGGATACAGGTATCCCCCTGTATCTTGTCAGCCAGGTTCACCTTCATACCCCTCATCGACCTCTACGTTCTATTCATGCTAACCGTATGTTTCTACCCCCCCCCCCCCTCCCAAGCACACTTAGAATCCACCCGGTCTTCAGCTTTCTTTTTTCTTGGTCCAAGGCTCTGGAACTCCCTTCCCCCTTCTCTACGTCTAGAAACCTCCTACCCGTCCTTCAAAGCCAACCTGAAAACCCATCTTTTCTGTTCTGCATTTAATCTTTCTCTTCCTGCCCCACCCTCCTCCCCTCCCTAGGCCTATGACACTATATCCCTACCCTTGTTTTACATCTCCCTCCTTGTTGTTGCTGTGTTCCTCTTCCCATCTGTTAGCCATCTTTGTCCCTCGACTGCTCTCTGTTTCTATCCCTTTCTTCTTTGATTTTATGGCATTCCTTTTCTGGCTCTTTTTCGCAGTCCTCTCCTTTTAAACAATTTTATGTATTGTGAACCACCCAGATGCTAACTGTGTTGGGCGGTATATAAAGTTATAATAAACATAATAAACATAAACATAAACATAACAAAATGAGACGTCCCTGTCCTGATCCGTCTTTATTTCAAATGTGATAGTATCAATATGCTGTTTGTTCACAGGGACATAGTGCGGCTTATCAAAAGTTAACGTGATAAACTCATTCCTAACCCCCTTAGTTGGAACACAGCGCAGCAGTGGCACAAAATGGTCACCTACTAACTGGTGCTCTACAATATCTGTGTACAGGTAAAGGATATTAAAACCGTCCATGATATCCGCTGGAAAATGTGAACGCTGTGTATTAACGTAAGCTTCTATTCCCAAAATGGTTGCCAAATCACCATACGCATAAATAGTAGAACTATCTTCTGATTTTATTCTGATTCTTCGTGCATGGGGCTCATAAATGATTAGTGGTGCAGCCGATTTATAGATGTTGCTAATGTCCTGATTCATGGATTCCACTAAACTCTGCATGGTCGCGTAATGTACTTTCCTGACTATAAGGTGCTGTATATTTCCTGCTGCAGAAGCGACAACATACTTATGGTCTTCCTTAATATTCTCCAAGGTGTTGGGGTATTGTATTTCCATGAGCCCCACTTCCCACTGTCCTTGTAAGTCCAAAGGCCTTGCTAGTTGTATGGTAAAATTAGAGCTGGTATTTTGGGAAAACACACCTGCTGAGGCATTGCTAGGCAGTGTGATATAAAAGCCACCAACATTCATTTTAAATTTTATTTTAATGCTGCTTCACAAGAAAGAAATCAGATGTCTTGAATCTCTGATGCTTTAACCCAACTGTTAAATTTAACAGGCCATCCCCTCCATTTCACGAGGTAGAATCTGTTCCTGCCACATCCTTTTACCTTTAGAACCTTTTCGATTCGGTATATTCTATCCTGTTGCGGTGTGACTTTTAGCAATTCTTCAGGATAAAAAGAACCTTGTATGGCTTCACCGTCATAATCCTGTATCTTATATGTCGCTTTCTGGCCCCTGTTTAAAATGTCCGTTATTATAAATACCTCGTCAGTCCACGTTTGCTCGTAACCTTTTTCAAATTTTCCTTTAGTTTTTGAAAGTCTTACATGATCTCCTTTCTTTAAGGGATTCTTGGTGTGCTTACGCTTGATGCTGTCACCGTAGACTCTTTTCCAGATCTACAGAGAATTTGTGTGTGTCACATCTACAGGCCTCGTCTTTATTGTTCTGTGAAAACTATGATTATAACTGTGCACAAAAGCCTGCAATACGTCTTGGTACCTAAAGGTGTTGTGTGTAGTAAAATAACTCCACATTTTGGATTTCAAAGTCCTGTTAAACCTTTCTACCATCGCTGCTTTAACATCGTTATTGGTTACAAAATGATGAACCCCTCTTTGTTTTAATAAATTCTTCAGGGACCTATTTAAAAATTCTTTACCCTTGTCCGTCTGTATTTTTTCAGGTATACGCCCTAGATTAAATATTTTTTCAAAGGCTTTAGCAACTTCATGACCGGTTTTCGATTTTAAACTTGCAGCCCATGCATATTTTGACAGGATGTCTACCACTGTTAATATGTATTTGTAGCCATTGTTATAATGGGACAAGGCTGCCATATCAACTAAATCAGCCTGCCATTGCGCATCCACATCTGACACGATCGTCTTGTTTCTTTTAAAACGGACCCTAGCAGGTCGTGTAAAGTATAAGCATCTTGTCTGGTAGCCCATCTAACTATATCATTTCTGTTGACTGTTTTATCCTGCTTTTTAGCAGCTTGAAGTAGAGGATTTATGCCCCCAAAGCTCCCTGTTGCTTTGGGGTCATAGTAAATGCTCTTCAATAAGGTTTCCTTCATGATTGCATGCTTTGACTATTCTTTTTATTTTGCCAACATCTTCAGAATGGTTTTAGTAATTAATGTTGTGTGCCCTGCTGGAAATTCTGCTTGGTGTTCCAAAAAGAGCCATTTTTTCTTTTTGAATCTCTGTGTTAAAATGTTCCCCTTACACAGGACACACAGCCTTACACTAGGAGCATGCTCAGAACACCTGGAGCATGCTCAGAACAGACCTCTTGTTTCAACCAATCACGTGTTACCACACCCTAGAGAGGCATGTTCAGACTTGTCTCTCAGTATTGTTTTTTTCAAAGCCACTAAAAAATAGCTGTGGCTGTGTTTGAACTCAGCTCTCTCTCTCAAAAAAAATAGCTGTATTAGGGGGATTTGAACTCAGGTCTCTCTCTCTCTCTGTATTTCAGTCTGAACTTACACTGTGTTTGCCAGAATATTTCTCTCTAACCATGAGGTCTTAAAAGCAAAATTTTATCACATGGACAGCAGTGGTTTCTCTAACAAAAGATGTGTTAATTGCATTTGTAAAGAAAAGCTTCTACCCTGTCTGTGCCTCTGTGAAAAGCCCTGTGCTAAGAATATTTTGTGAGAAAAAAGAACTGGGGCAGTGGAAGAGAGAGAAAAGCATTTTTTGTTTTCCAGGGTTCCTGATTTTTGCAGATGTAAACATTAACCAGAAGCAAAACACATTTCCGGAGTCAGTTACTCTGCTTCCGCTGAGGTCATCGGAAAAGGACACGGCCCTTTTCTGATGACACCCTGTTTCCGGTGATGTCAGCAAAAAGGGACAGTCCATTTCTGATGACACCCTGTTTCCGGTGATGTCATTTCCGATGATGTAGGCAGGGGCGTGGTTGAGGGTGGGAGGCTGTGGGTGGGGCACAAACCCGGAAGTGGGTGCTGATTGGCTAATGCCATATTGTGGGGCGGGGTGTGGGTGTGGCACAAACACGGAAGTGGACGCTGATTGGATGATGTCATCCTTGGGGCGGAGTGAAGGCGTGTCAAGTGGGGGAGGTGGCCACACCTGGGGGCCGAAGTGGGCGGGGCTAACTCTCCATTCACTTCTATGGGAGGGGGCATGGCCTAAGGTGGGACATACACCAGAAGTGGACGCTGATTGGTACCTGTCAACCGTTTGGGGGGCAGGAGTAGGTGGGGCTAACTCACCATTCACTTCTGTGGGAGGGGGAGTGGCCTAAGGTGGGACATACACCGGAAGTGAATGCTGATAGGCTCCTGCCATCCTTATCTCACCTGTCAATCAGTTTGACAAGTAGTGTACCCATTATACCACTGATGCCCTTCAGCCTGGGTGGTGTATCAAGAGATTACCTTTGTCTGTCCCTATCTGCCTCTTATGTTTATTATCCCCTGTCTTGTTACACCTTACCCCATGGTCCAGCATATTCTACCTTCCTATTCCCTCCCCTCCCCCATGTCCAGCATTTCCTCTGTCACTCAACTTCCATCCTCCCAGTATTCCTGTGTCTTTATCAGTCCTTTGGGTCTTTTTCCCCTTCCCTATCCACCATTGCCCCTTCCTTCTAATCCAGCATCTCCCTTCTCACTGTGTTCAGCATCCCCTCCTTTCTCCTCTGAGCAAGTTTCTAGTCTCACCCAATCCAGCATCTCCTTTTGCCTTCCCCCACACCAATCAGATATTCTTTAAAAATGGGAAGCGTTCGTCGGAGGGAGAGGGACTGACAGACCCTTAGTGGCACATGCTGGTTTGATGGCTCCGTACCTTCTCTCTTTTGCCATTGCAGTGCATCCAATGGCATTGCAGGCAGCAGGGAGAAAAGAAAAATAAATGAAATAGCAGCAGAGGAGATGATGGCACCCTCATTGGGAGCTAAATAAGGCAAAGGTCAAAGCAATGTTAAAACTCATTTTTTCTAACTCCCTCCGACCTCCCCCTCCCAAAATCAATAGCTCTGTTTTCCTCTCATTTCTCTCTTTCCTGTCTTGATCTCTAGTGTATCCCTTGCAATCAATGGCATTCCTTTCTTTTTCCAATTTCGCAGCAAACTTTGCTATTATTGTGAGCCGCCCTGATGCTATTACACGGGCAGTATATTAAATGAAAGAATAAAGAATAAAGCCATCACAGGAATAGGAAACTCAGATCAGCAACTGGAGCAGAACCTGACATCACTTCCTGTGAAGGGTCAAAAAGTGCTGGAATGCCATTCCATCCCATTCCAGCAGAAATTAAGCCCTGGGAGGACATGACCTTGAACAAAGTGAAGTGGGGGCAGGTTGAAAACCAACCATAATACAAGCATCAGAGGAAATCATTGGGAGAAGAAAGGCCCAACCACAACTTTATCAACTGCAAGTTTAACCTGCATCACAATTCATCCTAATATGACGTTCCCTGTAAAACAAACTTGCTTTGTTAATTATTGTTCATTGTAAACCGCAACTGAACTTTGGAAGATGCGGTATATAAATGTGTATAAATAAAATAAAAATAAAATAAAATTAAGAACTGGTGGTATTCTATCACATCACATCAATGGACAAATAAACTTAATCAAAAGAAGTGCTGATAACTCATATATTGTCACTGATAGGAGATGAGATTGTGGAAGATAGACCAACATATCTATCAGAAATCAGAGTTGATATACACTTGAAGGAACAAGTAAATTTGATGGTATTCATTTCAGTTATTCAGATCTAATTAACTCAATGATAATCTGAAAAAAATGTATAAGATTAATATATTAGTTTTAAAAGTACTCCTTTGAGGCATTGCTGACATTTTTCACTTAGATTTTTTTTTCATGGAATTTAGAGGCATTGAAAACCTTGTGCATAGGAGTAAATCTTTTCATCTTGAGGTACGAATGGAAATACCTAGTTATGAGAATTCCTGACAGCAAATAAATGGTGTCTAGGTATTTGGGTGAATCAATCCTAAGAGGTGGATATGTAACCAGAGCAGAATATTATGACACATCTATTATGATTCTTTCTGAGGCACACAATTTTTGGGTTGTAAGAACTTTTTTTTCTAAAACAGATATCTGTTTTAAAAATAGTTACTCTGCAGCTTTCATGGCAGCGTGACCTGCGTTGTAGATTCTACAAAATACATATTGCTATATTTCATTAATATCTTTCTTGGCTAAATTTCAAGAGCTAATCTCCTTTGTCAGGTCCAAAGTAAATTGAGTAGGTCAAAGCAAAAGATGATGTCACCTGGACATTCAAGTGAATCACTGTATTATGATGGTAATATAAAGGAGATAGGGAAGGAAATGACAGGGCTGATGTGTTATCAGAATGATAAGAAGGTGGCAGAGAGGCAGAAGAATTTTGTCTGGTAGTGAGTTAAAGACCCTGGGCCCGATTCTGATCCTGACGTATATATCCTTTGTATATACGGGCTGACCCGGACTACAAA
The DNA here is from genome assembly GCA_033557465.1 of Ichthyophis bannanicus. Classification (NCBI taxonomy): domain Eukaryota; kingdom Metazoa; phylum Chordata; class Amphibia; order Gymnophiona; family Ichthyophiidae; genus Ichthyophis; species Ichthyophis bannanicus. The sequence continues at coordinate 1,312,870,896 of CM066032.1, forward strand.
GGAGATTGCGATTCTGATCCCACGGGGCACATCTAGCCCCATGGGATCAGAATCTCAAACAGGCCTGTACGTGCAGGCCGAGGCTGAGATTCAGTCCCAGCCTGCATGTACAGCCATAGCCTGGCTAACTAAGCCAGGGCTTTTTAATGGAGCTGCAGCGCCATGGCATCCTATTGCCATGGCACCATGGCTCCATTTAAAAGCCACGATGCCAGCCACTGCTAAAAGAGTTAATTCTCTGTAGCCTGACCCCCAATCTGGCCTTCTAAGGCCAGGATCGGGCTGCGGGCTTAACTCTTCCCCCCCCCCCAAGGCCCTTCCGTGCCTCGGGCCGCTTAAAAGAACATCACCAGGGGAGTTATTCCACCTCAGAGGTGGAATAACTTCCCCAGCCATTTCACCGGCCCTGGACATACAGGGTCAACATCAGAATCGGCCCTGTATGTCCAGGGCTGGCCACCCACTCTCTGCCCCCATGTCACTCCTTCCACACCCCCATCTAACTTCACTGCACAACCAGCGGGGAAGTTAGACATGAGGGGAAAGCAGGCACGGATAGCGGGGATGGACGTCCCAATGGGACATCCATCCACACTATTCGTGCCTCAGAATAACCCCCCACTGTGTCTACTAGGTTCTTTCAAGTTAGTTTTGAAGTATTTGAGCATGTGAAGTGGGATTTTAGAAGAGATATTTGAAAGAATCTGGAACATCCAGAGCACAATACCCAAAAATCTAGGGGCATGGCAATAGTAAAGGGACTCTACCCCGAAAAAAGAATGTCCCAGTAACTGGTTCTGGCAACAGGTTCTGTGCATGGGTGTAGGCGATTTCACAGATGTGGATGTCCCTGAATTGCATGGCTGTAGAACTGGGTATTAGATGTCCCTGCCAGGATGTTTCAGAAGGGGGGCACTATGCTGTGAGACTTACACATCCTGGCCTGCCATTTTAGATACTCAGACGTGTGGTGCATTTAAACTAGGAAAAGGGGGTGACGGATGTGGAAGGTCAACATCTGCATGCCACCCCCTGCAAAAGCAGAACAACATCAGAAACAGCCATACTCTTAAACCACACATCAAAAACAAGTGGGAAGAAATGGGCAGAATAAAATCAATGCAAAATACACACAAGCCAGGTAAATGCTGGAAAGCAATGAGCACAAATGCTCGAAGCTTAGCCAAAAAAATTCCAGACCTGGAAGCCCTAATGGTGGAAACGGATTTGGACATCGTGGCCGTTATGGAAACATGGTTTAATGAATCGCATGATTGGGATATAGCCATAGCTGGCTATAATCTATTCAGAAGAGACAGAGAAAATGGAAAAGGAGGAGGAGTAGCCTTGTATGTCAAAAGCAGTATTAAAGCTACTGAAATGCAGGGAACATGGGGAAAAGAAGAAGCGCTCTGGATTGCGTTGGAAAGAGGAGATGGCACTGTCATCCATATTGCTGTAGTCTACAGACCTCCGACTCAAATTGAAGAGAGAGATAACGAATTGATTATAGATATTGCCAAGATAGCAGCAAAGGGGGAAGCGATCATATTAGGTGACTTTAATCTACCTGATGTGAATTGGATTACTCCTTCTGCACATCTGGAAAGAAGCAAAAAAATTGTGGATGCTCTCCAAGATGCATTACTTAGACAAATAGTGATGGAACCAACCAGGGAAAGCTCAACGCTGGATGTAGTGCTTACCAACAGTGATAACGTGTCGAATGTCTGCGTGAGTGCCCCTGTGAGCAACAGCGACCATCACACGGTGTGGTTTGAGATAAAAGCCATGGTACAGGCCAATCATAGCAAGCTCAAAGTCCTAAACTTCAAAAACACTGACTTCAATAAAATGGCCGAGTACTTAAAGGAGGAGATGACGGGGTGGAAGAAGATAAGAGAAGTGGAATTCCAATGGACTAAACTAAAGGCGGCAATAAAAGGGGCAACAGATAAATATGTAAGAAAAATAAATAAAAACAAGAGGAGAAGGAAACCTATTTGGTTTTCCAAAGAGGTGGCTGCGCAAATAAAGGCAAAAAACACAGCTTTTTCAAAATTCAAAAGCCTGCAAACAGAAGAACACAGAAATGAATACAGGATCCAACTCAAAGAGTCTAAAAGAGTAATAAGGATAGCAAAATCAAAGGCAGAAGAAAAAATGGCTAAAGATGTTAAGGGTGGCAACAAAACTTTCTTCAGGTATATTCAGGAAAGGAAGAAGATCAGAATTGGAATTGCAGGACTCAGAAGTGCTGGGAAAGGACTCGTGGAAAGTGACACTGAAAAAGCGAAATTGCTAAACAAATACTTCTGCTCTGTTTTTACTAAAGAAGATCCTGGAGATGGACCAGCTGTGACTCCCAAATATAAAAATAGGACTGAAGTAGATACCACACCATTCACAGAAGATGAGGTGTTAGAACAACTTGCTAAACTGAAAGTGGACAAAGCCATGGGACCGGATGGGATACATCCCAGGATACTGAAAGAGCTCAGAGAGGTTCTTGCAGGACCGTTAAAGGATGTCTTCAACAGATCCTTGGAAACAGGAGTGGTTCCTCAGGACTGGAGAATGGCTAATGTTGTACCTCTACACAAAAGTGGTGACAGGGAAGAAGTGTCAAATTACAGGCCCGTGAGCCTTACCTCAGTGGCAGGAAAAGTAATGGAGGCGCTCCTGAAAGAGCGAATAGTGAACTTTCTCAAAACCAACAGGTTGCAAGATCCCAGGCAACATGGTTTTACCGAAGGACGGTCTTGCCAAACAAATCTGATTGAGTTCTTTGATTGGGTGACCAAGGAACTAGATCTGGGGCATGCAATGGATGTCATCTATCTGGATTTCAGCAAAGCCTTTGATACTGTTCCTCATAGGAGGCTTGTCAATAAACTCAGTAGCTTGGGGATGGGTCCCAAGATAGTAAACTGGATTAGAAATTGGTTGACTGACAGACAACAGAGGGTGATGGTACATGGAGCTCACTCGGATGAGAGGAAGGTGATTAGCGGGGTGCCTCAGGGTTCGGTCCTGGGCCCGGCACTGTTCAATGTATTTGTGAGTGATATTGCTGAAGGACTGAATGGAAAAGTCTGTCTTTTTGCAGATGACACAAAAATTTGCAACAGAGTGGACTCCCCAGAGGGAGTGGATAACATGAGGAAAGATCTACAAAAGCTGGAAGACTGGTCTAATGCTTGGCAACTACGATTTAATGTGAAAAAGTGCAGTGTCATGCACTTGGGTAGCAGAAATCCAAGGGAAAAGTACACAATAGGGGGTGAGAGGTTGGTATGCATGGTTCAGGAGAAAGACCTTGGTGTGATTATCTCTGATGATCTCAAGGTGGCAAAACAGTGCGACAAGGCGGTGGCAAAAGCCAGGAGGATGTTGGGCTGCATTCAAAGAGGGATTACCAGCAGAAAGGAAGAGGTACTTATGCCACTGTACAAGTCACTGGTGAGGCCTCACTTGGAATACTGTGTTCAGTTTTGGAGGCCATATCTTGCAAAAGATGTAAAAAGACTGGAAACTGTTCAGAGAAAGGCGACCAAAATGATTTGGAGCCTGCGTCAGAAGCCTTATGAGAAGAGACTTGAAGACCTAAATATGTACACTTTGGAGGAGAGGAGGGACAGGGGAGATATGATTCAGACCTTTAAATACTTAAAGAGAAATGATGAACAAACAAACCTCTTCCAAAGACGGGGAAGCTGTAAAACTAGAGGGCATAACATTGTGGCAGGTGCAGGCCTGTGACCCACAGTGTCTGAACATAAGCAGGCCAGCAAGGCTAGCTTGACCTGTAAATGAGGCCTGTGGAGAGGCATATAGGATTGCACATCCCCCAATATGCTGCTATTGTAAGATAGAACTCAGTAGAAATATTGAATTAGCTTAGGTAAGCAGAACTGCAGTATTGAAAGATGGAAAAATACAGAAAAGACATGTTTAAAAGTTACTGATAAGAAAAAGTACATCTGCAAAGAAATAATTGGGAGTGCTGACAGATGAGTTGCAGAGCCCAGCTCCTCTGCACGTACAAATTGGTTCTATAACCTTGAGAGTGTGAAAGTAACAAGTTGATGAACTGACCATTGTAATTGGGACTAGAAGGGGGGTATGCAGGTGTCATGCCCACTGGAGGGACATAATTGGATAAACTTATCAGTACCGGGACCAATAGAAGAGGTACGGGAGGTACGGAAGGTTACCGGGACCAATGAAATGTTTTTCTATACCTAGAATGGAACAGAAGTCTATAAAAGTTGTTGTAATGCTTGAAAACTTGGCTCAGCCATTTTGAAATTGATTGGTTCGAGACTTGTGCACAAATAAATGATTTGGACCTTTTGAACAGACTCCTGGTATCATTGGTTTGTCTGCGCTTTGCTGCTACATATTCCTTGGTGCGTTGGCCGGGAAGTTGTGGAATCAAAGTGTATATAGGGCAATATACCACGACTTTCCGCCTCTATAGGCTTGGTCCTGCCGGGATCGCGCCCTTCCGACGAGGGCTGCTCCCTGGCGCCACCGGTCCCTTGTATCGGAGGGAGCTGGTCGGACCTCGGCGGGTGATGAGCCCGGCTGGAGTCAACGCCTCGAACCCGAGTGAGGGGAGTCCGAGGTCCAACTCATGCGCCTGCTTGGGAAGTTTGAGGACCGGATCCGGTGAGTATAGTTTTGATTTTGGGTCTAGACAGAAATAGAAAGAGCAGTACTGCCATTGGAACTTGGAACTTTTGAATTTGTAATCTCGAGATATTGGGAATTGGTAAGAGAGCATGATCACCTCTCAAGGAAGGGCCGAGTAACCCCGCATGGGAATTCGCCGGGTGAAACCCCCATCCTTTTTGTAATTGGGAAATTGGAAAAGACTAGTCAGAACAGATAGAAACGAATGCATTCTGGGATACGTTGCTAGCATGATTGTGTGAACGAAGTGTGAATGAGAGGTCTGGCAGCACGGACCAAGTGAAGGCGGACCCCTGAGTAGCGCATTTCCTGACCGGGCGACCGCGTTCAGGTCGCGAAAAGGGGGAAGCGATTGTCGTCTTGTCTTGTTATTTGTATTCCCTATACGTTTCCAGGACCGTGTGGACCCCTTACCCACGATCCGCCCTCCTTTTCCCTTCTGTCCGTTGTTGCGCGCACACATCGAAATGGGAGGGGCGGGGTCTACTAGAAACACTCCATTAGAATGTATGATCGCACATTTTAAAGAGGGATATTCAGGAGATTATGGTATTAAAATGACAGCAGCCCGTTTGCAGATTTTGTGTACTAGGGAGTGGCCCGATCTAGACCCCATCTGGCCCCGAGAGGGAACGTTCAAAGTAGAGATTATTCAGTCAATACACCGTAGAGTGCGGATAGCGCACCCCGACCAGTACCCCTATATAGATTCCTGGTTAAGTATTTGTGAAGATCCGCCCCCCTGGGCGCAGCGCTGTTATGAGGAACAGTGCAGAATAATGTTAGCTAAAACAGATTCTAGACAGAAAACGGAACAGCCTAGAATGAAAGAGCAGGATACGAAAGCCAGAAAGAAGCCCATCCTGGCAGATCCTGATTCCCCAGAAATAACTCTCAGGCAGTCCCGAACCCCAGGTCCAGTAAGAGTAGCCCGGCGTCCTGCCCCAGAACCCCAGAGACGGCCAGAGCCGAGGCGGGACCCAACCCCTGATCCCCCACCCGGAGGAGAGAAAGAGGAAGAATTAGCGGGAAAAGAAGAGGAGGACCTAAAAAGCGAGTCAGAAGTGGAGACAGAAGAGGGAGAAAGAGAGAATCCCCCAGATGAGGAGGAAAGTGTACAAATAATTGAGAAAGCTAGCGTTAGCACTAGCACGCCAGTGAGAGAGAAACCCAAAGCAAAACCTGTTGAGAAAAAGAAAGTGACTCCTGCAAAGGCAACAACGATAACCCTTAGATCCCAAAAGACACCCATGGCAGCCAAACTGTTTCCCTTACGGCAAGTCCCGGGAGTGCCCGTAAAGAATGATAATGATGAAGTGGTAGCGGGACCCCTAACTTATGTGTATATCCCTTTCTCTACAACTGATTTATTAAATTGGAGGTCGCATTACGCCTCCTATACTAGTAAGCCCCAGGAGCTGACAGAATTAGTAACTAGTATTATGGAAACTCACCAACCCACTTGGCCAGATTGCCGTCAGCTCCTGACCACCCTATTCACGACAGAAGAGCGAGCAAGAATTAGAAAAGCAGCTATTGAATGGATGGCAGAGAACCCTGTAGCTCCGGCACAGGGGCAGAACATAATAGACCGTCGAGAAGCAGCTCAGAGAGAATTCACGAATGAAGACCCCCAATGGGATCCAAATACAGATGAAGGATCCACAGCCCTAGCCCGTTTTCGCCAAGGCTTTTTACAAGGCCTGAAAAGGGGGGGCCAGAAAGCTATGAACCTTTCCAAAGTTGCAGGAGTTATCCAAGGGATAGATGAGAGCCCAGCAGATTTTTATGAGAGATTAACTGAAGCTTACAGAATGTATACTCCCTATGATCCCGAGGCACCAGGAAGTTTATGTATGGTGAATTCTGCTTTTGTAAACCAGTCTCAACCAGACATTAGACGCAAATTACAGAAGTTAGAAGGGTTTGCGGGCATGAATGCAACACAGTTATTGGAAGTCGCTCATAAAGTGTATGTGAATCGTGATACTGAAAGACAGAGAGAATGTGATAGAAAGATGAAGAAGAAAGCTGATTTTTTGGCTGCGGCCATAGTGGAACAGAAAAGGGGAGGTGTCCCTAGTCGAAGGAGCAGAGGAAGAGGGCGGGGTCAAGGCGGAGGCCGGACCCAGAGACTAGGCGTGAACCAATGCGCCTATTGCAGAGAGGAAGGACATTGGAGAGATACGTGCCCGCAACTCGAAGACGCCCAGCATGATGACGACAGCAGCCATCAGTGGCGAGAAGAAAGACGAAGCTATCCCCGAAGCCGAGGAGGAGCCAATCGAGAACAATTCCAGCGAGAGAGAGGAGGAGCCATTCAAGCATTGGCCACACCAGTCCATGATGAGAATGACGTGGATTAGGACAGACCGGGCTCCCAGTTTGCTTTAGGTCTCCAGGAGCCTATGGTCGGAATACAAATAGGAGACCAAATTATGGACTTTATGGTTGATACTGGAGCACAACATTCAGTAATAGACAAAAAGATAGCCCCATTCACTACAAAAGCAGTCACCATTATAGGAGCAACTGGTGCCAAAGCCACAAAGTCTTTTCTTCAAAACCGAATATGCAGTCTGGGAGGACAGCAAGTAACTCATCAATTCCTTTACATGCCCGAATGTCCAGTGCCACTACTGGGACGAGATATGTTAGCCAAGCTTCAAGCACAAATATCTTTCTCTGAGCAAGGAGAAATGCAAATGACAGTAAATCCCCAAACCAAACCAGCAGGAGTGATGCTGTTGACAGTTCCCCGAGAAGAAGAATGGAGATACTACATTGATGATTCGATTCAAGATACCTATTTTGAACAAACTTTGAAAAGCATTGATGCACCACCTGGAGTATGGGCAGAAGGCAGCCCCCAGGCCTAGCCAAACATATAGCTCCAGTGATTGTAACCCTCAAGCCTAGTGCTACACCAGTGCACGTCAAACAGTACCCTCTCCCAAGAGCCGCAATTGAAGGCATTCATCGCCACCTACAAAGATTGCTTGAGTATGGCCTACTAAAAGTATGCCAATCCCCATGGAACACTCCACTTTTGCCAGTAAAGAAGCCTGGGACAGATGATTATCGCCCAGTGCAAGATTTGAGAAGAGTAAATGATGCAGCTGAGACCATACATCCAGTCGTACCCAATCCTTACACCCTCCTAGGACTGATACCTGCTGAAGCTACCCATTTCACTGTACTGGATTTAAAAGACGCATTCTTTTGCATAAGATTAGCCCCTGTAAGCCAAATATTGTTTGCATTCGAATGGCAGGACCCCATCTCTGGAAGAGGGGGCCAACTTACCTGGACAAGATTACCCCAAGGATTCAAGAATTCGCCTACCATCTTTAGTGCCGCACTGAATCAAGACCTTTCAAGCTATCCAGTAGCCCCGGGGAAGAGAGTGCTTCTCCAATACGTGGATGATCTGTTGATAGCTGCCGTATCAGAAAGTGAATGTATACTAGCCACCAAAGATCTCTTGCAGTTACTAGAAGAAGCTGGATACAAAGTTTCCAGAGCCAAAGCACAGCTATGCCAAAAAGAAGTGAAATACCTGGGTTTTCGTATCACCCAAGGAAGCAGAAGATTAGGCAGAGAAAGAAAAGAAGCAGTATGCAGAATTCCAACTCCAACAACCAGAAAGCAAGTCAGAGCCTTTCTGGGAGCGGCAGGATATTGCCGAATTTGGATACCCAACTTTGCCCAAATTGCCAAACCACTGTATGAAGCCACAAAAGGAGAAGAAAAGTCGCCACTGGAGTGGGGACTTGAGCAGGATACAGCCTTCCAAAAGTTAAAAGAAGAATTAATGTCATCACCAGCGCTTGGACTACCAGATGTCCACAAACCTTTACACTTGTTTGTACATGAAGCACAGGGAAATGCCTTAGGCATGTTGACTCAGAAATTGGGAAATTGGGAGCGACCTGTAGCCTACCTATCGAAACAATTGGACCCTGTGGCCAAAGGATGGCCACCTTGCTTGAGAGCAGTTGCAGCTACAGCGCTACTAGTGAGTGAAGCAGACAAACTCACACTAGGACAAAACATACGAGTCACTGTGCCACATGCAGTCCTTGCCCTTATGGAACAGAAAGCAAATTATTGTCTCACCAATTCCCGAATGTTGAAGTACCAGAGCATGTTATGTGAAAAACCCACAGATACAACTTGAAGTGAGCCATGCCCTGAATCCAGCCACCTTGATACCCATCAGTGAAGAACTCCCAGAACATGACTGTATCGAAGTCATGGAGACTGTGTTCTCCAGCCGACCCGACTTGACAGATGTGCCCATAAACAATCCTGACCAAACCTATTATGTTGATGGGAGCAGTCTCATCCTTGATGGACGACGCTGTGCCGGATATGCAGTCGTCACTCAACATGAAGTAGTTGAATCATCAGCCCTAGCCTCAGGCACATCAGCCCAGAAAGCCGAATTGATAGCACTCACCAGAGCATTGTTGTTAGGAGAAAAACTTATACTGAATGTATATACAGATTCCAAATATGCCTTCACTACCCTGCATGCCCATGGAGCTCTCTATAAAGAAAGAGGACTCATCACATCCGGAGGAAAATCAGTCAAATATGGTCCCGAAATATTGATGTTACTTGATGCAGTTTGGGCCCCAACACGTGTAGCTGTCATGCATTGTCGAGGACATCAAGCAGGAAAAGGAGAAGTTGCCCGAGGAAATAGATTTGCAGATGCCTCAGCACGACAAGCAGCTATGACAGGACAAATTGCCCCACAAGCTATGCCAATGCAAGCAGCATTGTTTCCAGTACCTTTGAATCTATGGACCCCACGATATACCACCAAAGAATTGGATTACTATTGTGACAGAGAAAATGGAGTACTAAAAGATGGATGGATTGAGCTGCCACCAGAAGAGGGCAGTCAACCTCCAGGACGAATAGTAATTCCTGAACTATTAGGACCAGCCTTTGTCAAAGCTTTCCACGAAGCTACCCACTATGGGAAGAGTGCCATGGAAAAAGCACTCAGACCACACTTCTACATCCCTCTGATGACAACCATATCAGCTTCAGTAGCACGACAATGTCAAACTTGTGCCAAGAATAATGCCAAGCAAGGCCTTATTACAGCACCCCGAGTTCAGTCAAGAGGTGTGACCCCCATGCACAACCTCCAAGTTGATTTCACCGAAATGCCAAAAGCCAATGGGTACCATTACCTATTAGTATTAGTATGTACTTTCTCTGGGTGGGTAGAAGCATTCCCAACCAGAACTGAGAAAGCCCGAGAAGTTACCAAAGTCTTAACGAGAGAGATTGTCCCCAGATTCGGAATTCCAGCAGTAATAGGGTCAGACAATGGACCCTCATTTGTCTCCCAAGTTACACAGCAGTTAGCAAAAGCTTTGCAGATACAATGGAAACTCCACACTGCATACAGACCCCAGAGTTCAGGGAAAGTTGAGCGAATGAATCGTACCTTGAAAGCCCAAATGTCTAAGCTTTGTCAGGAGACACAATTGAAGTGGCCCCAAGTGCTCCCCATAGCTTTATTCAGAATACACTCAGCTCCTGTAAAGTCAACAGGATTTTCCCCTTTTGAAGTTTTGTATGGTAAACCCCCACCAATAGTGCAGGGAATCAAAGGAAGTCTAGCCCAAATTGGTTCAGAAATAACCAGACAAGAACTTCTAGCTCTTAGTTTTGTTCTGCAGACTCTCCATACGTGGATCCAAGACCAGTTGCCTATCAACTTGACGGAACCCTTGCATCCCTATCAGCCTGGTACTTCAGTGTGGATCAAAGATTGGAAGAAGACACCGTTGGAACCCCATTGGAAGGGACCGTACACCGTCATCCTGTCTACCCCAACTGCAGTAAAGGTAGCCGAGATCGACGCCTGGATCCACCACAGCAGAGTCAAGCCCGCCGCCAATCCTGAACCTGAGCAGTGGACAGCAGAACAGCATCTTTATGCACCCTTGCGAGTTACTTTGAGACGGCAACCAGCAGCTTAGACACTTCATCACAAGTGCTTTGCAGCAGCCAAGTCTTTCGAAGAGGATTGCTGTTTTCTATGCAGCAACAGCTTTGTTTCAACGAACCCAATTTGTGTGTGATTTGACACACTACTTTGAGACTACATTGACTAAGCCAGACTTCACAGGCCAACTGAAATTGCTAAAAAGTTGGTCAATGTGTACTGGCCAACCTGAGGATCTTCAATCAACACTCAGCACCCGTTAAATTGCTTCATTAGCAGACGGGACGAAGAATAAAAGACCGTCGTGATCAAGATCAGCAAGCTGAGGATTCAGAAGAACTCCAATCAACATCGACATGTATCTTTACTTTTGCTTTGCTTTGGTTGCCTTCTTTGGAGGTTTTGAACAGACTCATGCTTTACCTCCATGCACTGCCTGCATTACTTCTACTAGAATTGGACTGAAAGTAACTCAGACTTTGCTTTATCATTCTTACTATACCTGCAAGGGGACAGTAACTCGGTGTATCTATAACACCACTGAACTAAATGTTTGCACTCATGGAAAAATTAAAACATGCTATAATCCGCATCAGAATCCATCCTATTACACGATGGAAATAAGATGGAAGGATGCAGATGGACCTATATTAGCTGCAACGCCACCGCTCAAGGACATTACTAAACCTGCTGTTTTGAATTTTGATGCATGCAATGCTATTAATAGAGATAGTTATTCCACCTGTGGTACATGGGAGAAAGCGTATCGAAATGACCATAAGTATATGTGTCCAGAAGGTGCCACGGGATGGAGAAAGTGTACAGGTAAAAAGGAACCAGGCTATAGTACTGCCCCAGCAGCAGACTACTATTGCCCGTATTGGGGATGTGTTTTTTATGCTACCTGGAACACTGGTATAACTGATGAGAAAATAGATAAACGAATGGCTACTTTAACCAAGCCAACCACAAATGATAAATGTCAGAAAGATGCTTGTAACCCCTTACACTTACGTATACACAATCCCCATGCATGGAAACAAGGATATAAGTTTGGTTTACGTATTGCTGGAGGAGCAATAGATCCAGGGACCATTGTGTATATCAGATTGAATACCCAAGCCCACAAGTCATCTAAATATCATATTCATAATACTTTCTATGAAGCCATGCATGTAAATAAGTTTGAGATCCCTCACCCCTCACAGAATTTATTTCTAGAATTAGCCGGAGCAGTAGTATCTAGTCTTAAGATCACAGATTGTTATTTCTGTGGCGGAACCCAAATGGGAGATCAGTGGCCATGGGAAGCCCAAGAATTGAATTATTCCATGATTTACAATCAGACTGAATTACACAAGACTACCAGTGAATGGGTGTTAGCGCACTCAATCGTTGGACGTCTTTGCTATGCCAGAACTGGACCCCAGTTCACCCAAAAGGTAGGACAGCTGGTCTGTCTTAGCCAGAAGTACTATAATGCCACGACCAAGAAGATAGCATGGTGGTCAGGAATCGGACATCCTGAACCTCCTAACCCATTAGCCAGATTTCCTGAACTTGCAGGTCTATGGACTAACCTTGCCAAAGTCCAAGCCTGGCAAGCCCCACCTGGCCTATATTGGATCTGTGGAAACCGAGCATATGCACAACTCCCACCACACTGGGGAGGAGCATGTGTCTTAGGAACCATCAGACCTTCTTTCTTTCTTTTAAACACTGAACATGGAGAACAATTAGGATACCCAGTATACACTACCCACCGACACAAAAGAGCACTAAGACAGAAGAGAGAGGCCTTACAGATAGGCAAGTGGGAGAAATGGCAAGGTGATGATTGGCCACCAGAAAGAATCATTGAATATTATGGACCCGCCACTTGGAATGATGATGGTATGTATGGTTATCGTACCCCAATTTATATGATTAATCGTATTATTCGCTTACAAGCAGTAGTTGAAATAATAACTAATGAAACTAGTCATGCTCTTACGCTTTTAGCTAGACAAAGTACACAGATGCGCACTGCGATATATCAGAACCGCTTAGCACTTGATTATTTGTTAGCAGCTGAAGGAGGAGTATGTGGTAAACTGAATTTAACCAATTGCTGTTTGAAAATAGATGATAAGGGTCAAGTAGTTGAAGAAATTGCTAAAGATATGCAAAGACATGCTTATGTGCCAGTACAGACGTGGCACTCATTGAAATTTCCTAATTGGTTTGCTAACCTCTTTTCATGGGTGGGAGGATTTAAGACTTTCATCGTATTGGTACTAATCCTTGTTGCTGTTATCTTCTTATTACCATGTTTAATCCCATGTTGTATGCGTTCCATTCATAACACTATTGATAGTACAGTAGAGCGGAAGACCGCAACAAAAATCATGGCTTTATATACAGCCAGTCCTGGTAGAAATCCTTTAGCCAGGATGTGATTCTTCAGAAAGTGATTTAATTCTCACACCTTATTAAGTAATAGGGTGAGATTAATCAAAGGGGGGAATGTGGCAGGTGCAGGCCTGTGACCCACAGTGTCTGAACATAAGCAGGCCAGCAAGGCTAGCTTGACCTGTAAATGAGGCCTGTGGAGAGGCATATAGGATTGCACATCCCCCAATATGCTGCTATTGTAAGATAGAACTCAGTAGAAATATTGAATTAGCTTAGGTAAGCAGAACTGCAGTATTGAAAGATGGAAAAATACAGAAAAGACATGTTTAAAAGTTACTGATAAGAAAAAGTACATCTGCAAAGAAATAATTGGGAGTGCTGACAGATGAGTTGCAGAGCCCAGCTCCTCTGCACATACAAATTGGTTCTATAACCTTGAGAGTGTGAAAGTAACAAGTTGATGAACTGACCATTGTAATTGGGACTAGAAGGGGGGTATGCAGGTGTCATGCCCACTGGAGGGACATAATTGGATAAACTTATCAGTACCGGGACCAATAGAAGAGGTGCGGGAGGTACGGAAGGTTACCGGGACCAATGAAATGTTTTTCTATACCTAGAATGGAACAGAAGTCTATAAAAGTTGTTGTAATGCTTGAAAACTTGGCTCAGCCATTTTGAAATTGATTGGTTCAAGACTTGTGCACAAATAAATGATTTGGACCTTTTGAACAGACTCCTGGTATCATTGGTTTGTCTGCGCTTTGCTGCTACAACATGAAGCTGCAAGGTGGTAAATTGAAAGGCAATGTCAGGAAATATTTCTTCACTGAAAGGGTGGTGGATGCTTGGAATGCCCTCCCGATGGAAGTGGTGAAGGCAAACACGGTGATGGAATTCAAAACGGCATGGGACAAACACAGTGGATCCCTTTACAGCAACAGGATAAAAGCAAAACAAACAGTACCATCTAACTTCTGAACTATCTAGCATCTGAACAAATAAGGGTGTCCTACATGGAGTGGTGGGTTCACCCCTAAACAGAAACAAAAACATGGGGAGGGGTGGCCTGCACAGAGCGACAGGTGCACCTACTCTTGCCATCTTGCTGGGCAGACTAGATGGACCATGCTGGTCTTTATCTGCCGTCACTTACTATGTTACTATGTTACTATGGTGGCAGGCCTGTAATATGTTTGGAGAATGCATTTGCACGCAGGTTTCTTTGCCTAGGAAATATAAACTGAGATGATGAAAGTTTATTTTGTTCTTCCTCTTGGAAGAATTGCATTCACTTTTTTGCACCTTGTTCATGGTCAGGAACTGATGACTGATAGTTAAGGGTTTTGGTGTTTAAAGAAGTGGTGTTTATGCCATATTAATTACTCTCCCCTATTCTGATTGTCACTCCATGCTCTTGATGACGTGCTTGATAAACTAATTATTAGAGGAGAGAGTTATATTATTGGGTTATCAGGAACAGCTATAGGCATGGGCACATGAATAACTAGGGCCAGGTGTGCTTGTGACATTCTGAAATCACATTGCAATGCGCATATCCCTTGCTCTGCCCAGGGCTCACTTCCACTACACCCTCGTATTGCATGGACGTTCTCATGCTGGGGATATTTATATACCCAGCTTTCTACAATGGCTCTGGAGATATCTCCATGATTTGTACATCTAAGTACCCATTTTCAGACATCCAACTCAAAGAACAGGGTTTCTAAAAAGCCCTTCTTTTAGCATTAAATATCTTACATTCCTGGATACCGACCTGTCTATTGACTGTTTATTGTTTTATTTCTGTGAACTAACATGGCAGTCACACAATCACATGTCTTCCACATATAGCATTCTTGTCAGGATATGTTTCATGCATGCACCAATCTAGACTTCATATTAGTCAGCCTCACAGTCATGCTTCCATAAATATTTACACATATAGCGACTCTTCAAGAGAAAGTGAATGGTCATGTGGACGTGGAGATTAATATGAGTCTTGTGCTTCTTCCATGAAGTAGAGGCCCCACAGGTGCAGGCCTACAAAGAAAAGACATATACGTTTATTTTGATAATTGCAATGATTTAGAGAGCAAACTGATTTTATGATGGTTGCAGGATAGTTTTTGATATCTTTTTGCAATCAACCAATCATCATATTTCCACTATGCTTCCAATTATCAGAAAGCCCCTATTACAGTATATGCAGTGTATATTGTCCTTGTAGCTTTGTGGTCTTATTGGATGAGATTGAATTTCTACTTGTGGCATCTTTACAGTCTCCTGTACAGTCTACAATGGTTTCAGCACCCATTTCCTCCACCTGTATTTCAGATCTCCTTCTTTCCTGGATGCCACTCTAATATTATTAGCAGCAGTTTGAACTTTACTGCTGATTTGTTGCTTGAAAGCATTGTCAATGTTCCTATAGTAAATGTCAGACTTAGGAGATAGGAAACTAGTGATTGCCTAGGGACCCAGACTTTAGGGTTCCTCAATATTTTACATTAATATTTTGAGAAGGGTGAATTTTTTGCAAGAAACTGCCTTTATTTACATTGTAACACTAAACACTAATTTAATTCTCACCAGGAATATTTAAAAAGTTCATAAACAATTACCACAGCAGTTATTATGGATGGAACAAAACATATTAACATAGCAAATGATGGCAGAAAAAGACCACCTAGCCCATCCAGTCTGCCAAGTGATTCTGTTCACACTGATACATATCAGCTTGCAGTGTAGAAGAAGCAAATGAGGCACACTTGATGCATGATAATAGCACAAATAGGGGCGGCTCTATGACTAGACCCAGTGAAGTAATCGCCTCAGGTGGCAAATTTTGGGGGCATCAGAAATTGTTCCCAACATGCCCCAGCAGTGATTACTTCACTTGGCTCAAGGTTAGGTCAGCATCACCTTTGCTGCAATTGCAGCTACATATCCCCTCTCCCAATTTAGAATCTTCTCTTTCCCACCTCCACCCAATCCAGCATTGCCCTCCACCTCTCACTACTCCTTCCAATGCTGCTGCCACTCTCCCAGATGGGTAACAGTGGCAATAAAGCAGAGTGAAACTGTGGGGCTGTAGATCTTCCTGTCCTGCCCCTTCCAAGATACACTTCCCGTTTCTGAGGGTGCAAGTGGCGTGCACAAGCTCTTTGACTCTGCACCTTCTATCTCCTTTACCGCTGCTGCTGTTGCCCATCTGGGAAAGCGGCAGCGGCATGTGAGGCAATGGCAAGAAGAAAGGGATGATGCTGGATCAGAATAGAGGTGGGGAAGAAGAAAAGCTAGATTGGCAGAGAGGTGAAATAATGGGATATTGCTTGAAAGAAAAGGGGGATGTTGGAAACGTGGTCATATCGAGTAGGACAATAGATGGACTGGGGTAGGGGAAGGAAGATGCTGATATGGGGCTGGAGGAAGAGAAGGGAGATCCTGGATTAGGAAAGGGGAAACAGTGAACATGGGAGGGGATAAAGACCCAGAGGAATACTGGCAGAGGGGATTCAGGGTAGGGTTACAGAGGAAATGCTAGATTTGGAGGTAAGAAGACCAGAGGAGATGCTGAATATAGGAGGGGGATAGGGGCAGAGAAAAGGAATGCTGGACATGGGTTGAATAGGAAGATAGAGGGAATGCTGGACATTATTTATTTATTTATTTATTTATTTGACTACGTCTATTTACCGCTTTTTGCAACGGTCAAAGTGGTTTACATTGGACTGGAAATTATATAAGCATTGGATATTGGGGGAGTATGAACAGAGATGGGAGATGTTGGACATGGGAGGGGGGATGAGAAGCAGAAGGGAAGCTGGTCACTGGGAGGGTAGAGTAACAGAGGAATGCTGGATGTAGGAGGGGAGATAAGAGCATAAACGGAGGATGTTGGATGGGGAGGGAGAAAGGAGACAAAAGAGAGATGCTAGATGGAAGGGGAAGACAGAGAAAATGGTGGTTGAAGGGTCAGAGAGAGAAAAAGAGGGAGAAGATGCTGGACAAAGGGTAGGAGAAAGGAATGGAGAGAGAAGATGCTGGACAAAGGTTGGGAGAGAAGAGAGAGCAAAAGAGTGAGGAAATAGGGATGGAGAATGGGAGAACTGTGATGAGGGAAAGAGATGGGAAGCTGTAGGTAGATGCAGTAAAAAGAGGGAGACAGAGGACTGGATATTAAGAAAGAAGCAAATTCTGATTTGATAGAGGTAGAAAAATAAGTGGAAGAAAGCTGAAAGGAAAAAAAATCAACGTAAAAAAATGGATGTAGGGGAGAAAATGAAGAAGACAAGAGATGAGAAAAGAAGTGGTAGATGGGTATGAAACTGGAACGAGAATTAAGAGAAAGTAGAGGAAATCAGAAACTATAAACTGGGACCAATACAATTAGAAAAACAAAATGACCAGACAACAAAGGTAGAAAAATAATGTTATTTTTAATTTAGTGATTGAAACATGTCAGTATTTGGGAATTTACATCTGCAGTCTATGGGGCATGTTAAACTAAAAACCGCTAATTAGCGCGCCGCAAAATAGCGCACTAAAAGCGGTACTTAAGAGCGCTTAAATGCCCCGCAAACGTGCGATGAAGCCCCGCACACTTGCGCGTCACAGTAACGGGTGCCGCACAAGTACGTGACCGCAAATGTCCGATAGAGGCATGGAAAGGCTAACGGAGGGCGGAGGAAGGCCCCGGAGGGGCGGAGAGAAAGGGTTAATGGGCAGGGGAGAGGCGCCCCGCACATTATCGGGGCTGAATTTCCAAAAAAAAAATTGCGCGAGTGAATCACTCGTGTTAGAATGCATTTAAAGGGAAGAGAAACCATTTCCGTCAGCAATGTACAGCAAAACCGGGGAAACCTGCAAAACGTGAGCAGTGTGATACAAGTGCACAGCACAAAAGTGCAATTATAAATAGAAAATGACCACCACAAAAATATGAAAAATAGTAATTCAGTTGGGGAACAGTTATAGTGATGGGCAAAACTAGATAACACACCCAGGAAAGCTCCAAAAAAAAGAAATGATTTATGGAAAGGTGTACGGAGCGGAGACTCGTCCAAAAAACATTTCCCTTTTTCTGGAGCTGTCCTGGGAGTGTTATCTAGGGTTGCCCATTAATATCACTGTTGCCCAGCTTGGGTATATGTTTTCCCCCTTTGTTCCGTGGTCATTCCCGGGTTTTATTTGCACGTTTGCCACCACACAGGGTGAAGGAGCCCACAGTAAAAATGCATACAGCAGGGTTTGTGGCTCCATCCTGCCAGGTTTACTACCTCCAGGGGCTGCACTGTCTCTGTGGCCATAGTGTGGTGCAGAGGACATAGCCATGACCTCTAGAACTAAAAGGCCAGAGGTTCAAATCCCAGCTGGGGCACTTGCCAGCCCAGTCCATATATTTTACCCACCACTAAACAAAGATAGAGCAGACACCCCTGTATTGCAGGGAACATAAGCATGGGGGAAACACCCATATGTTACCCAACACCGCACACACACCACAACAATGGGCATACCTACAGCCAAGTCCCCCAAATGCAGTCCCGTACTGCCACATTGCAATCAGGTCATCTGCTTTTTCTGAGAGAAGCTCATGCCAGCATGTTGGCGCACGAGTACATTTGGTGCAGGGGGCAGTGGCAGCTAGCCACAGAGGACAGAGGCCAAGCCATGTGCAGGCTGGCACAGTCCACTGCAACACACAGGCCCTGCCGGATCCACAGGCATGGACATTCCAGGGAATCCAGCTAATCCGTGGCTACAAAGTGGTGCAGTGCACACAGACAGTGCATACAAGAACAGAAGGTCACAGGTTCAAAGCCCAGCTGGGCTACCACCAATCCTTCTCGCATATTTTTCCCACAGCTACACAGTGATAGTAAGGACAAACCTTTCGTGGCGAGGACATATGCAATGGAACTACGTCTATCTTTTACCCCACTGAGCACAGACACCATGTACAGGGGCAGTACCTAGAGCAGAATCTCCCAAATGCAGTCCTGGTGGGCCACACACCAGTCAGGGTCCATGCTGCCACTCATACAAATGCCTGTGCTGTATATCTATGCACCACCCCATGGCATGTAGATGTAGCTCATGCATATTCATGAGGAACAGCAGGTAAACCCGATCAGTGTGATGCAAACCTGGACTGGAGTTGGGAATCTCTGCCGTAAAGCAGCAGCCAACAGGGGCAGACACACCCACACCCACACCCACAGGCCCCATTGGCCAATGTCTCCTGGAGAGGCAGAACATTGGACCCTGCGTGCATCTCCCAATACTAGCACCTGCATACCCTAGCAATGGAACCCTACACCTGAGGTATACGGTACACAGCTCTGAGACGCTTGCTAGGAGTACTGGCAGATAGATATCCATACGTTACGCACATACTGCTAGTTGACCCCATCCGAACAATCTGTATGGTGTTTGCGGTGCGTGCTCCAGCCCTTGCCTCTGACGGTGTTTACCACCCTGGGGAGTGACCCCCAGCAGTACTGCGTAGCATATCCATGCCTTGCCGTGCCCAGCACCGGTTTGGTGGGCAAGGCTAATTACCTCCTCAATAGTAGCACCATGATGGCATAGGTGTAGAATTGTGTGTCTGTCTATACCAGTGTTTCCCAACCCAGTCCTACGGGGCACACCGGCCAGTCAGGTTTTCGGGATATCCCTAATGACTATGCATGAGATATATATGCATTAGAGATATCCTGCCAACCTGACTGGTTTGTGGCCCTCCAGGGCTGGATTTGGAGACCCCTGCCTTACACCTCTGTCATTTAAGATTGTGAGTGGGCAAGGTGCAGATGTCCTAGACATCGAAAGGGTATATAGAATGTGACACATTCCTCCTCGATTCTCACCACCACCAAAATATTGTCTATTAGACAACTTTTTGGTGGTGGTGAGAATCGAGGAGGAATGTGTCACATTCTATATACCCTTTCGATGTCTAGGACATCTGCACCTTGCCCACTCACAATCTTAAATGACAGAGGTGTAAGGCAGGGGTCTCCAAATCCAGCCCTGGAGGGCCACAAACCAGTCAGGTTGGCAGGATATCTCTAATGCATATATATCTCATGCATAGTCATTAGGGATATCCCGAAAACCTGACTGGCCGGTGTGCCCCGTAGGACTGGGTTGGGAAACACTGGTCTATACAGTGGGTGTTGGCTGCATGCCCCTTCCACAGCCCACACTGCCAACACTGTTGCCAGTATTGGCCTGCCAATGTGCATAATGAGTAGCAAGGGACCATGGGTATATCTCAGACAGAGTGGACTGACCAGGATGCAGCTGCACAGGGCATAGGGCACTGGCAGGGGCATGGTAGTGCCCGGCCACCACCTACACAGACAGGGTGACCTCTGTATGTGCTGCTGGGGGATCACTCTCACCCTGAGTGTGCAGTGACTGCAGCATGGCTAGGCACCCCCATAGTGCTATATTGTGATTCTCTCATGTGATATGTATGGGTGTCCTGTGGGGGCCTCTTCATGGACTTATCTGTCTGTGTGTGCTGCCACCCCAGTTGTGGGTGCATGCATGTCCATCAGGACCAGCCAGAAGACTGTTCACAGCTGATATGTGTTGTGATGGAGTGCCTTGCAGGGTGCAGTGGCTGATGGCTTGCTGCAGGTGAATATCAGATAGTGGTGGGGTGCATCTTTGAATATCTAGGCCTAATGTCTGTCTGATATTGTGTTATGGATGTGTGTGGAGCTGCTTGGCCTGCCCTGTAGGGTGTCTGTTCCCTAGCAGGAGTGGGGTTGATGGTCCACTCTACTGCCATCGGGGTGGGGAATCTGTTGAGGGGGAAAGCTCTGTTTTGTCCACCTGGGGGTCCCCACTGACTGAGCCAGATGGAGATCTCCAGAATGTTTATGCAGCACCTACCTATTCCATAGGTTATTGCTGCTTTGGAGTTCTGACATGGCCACATTCAGCCATGGCTGGTGTTGTGGACCTGGTCCTGGGCACAACATCTCACACTCAGGGTGAGCACAGTAACCGCACAATGTGATGGTGTTTAGCTACTCTTTGCCGTTTGTCCACCCACTCAGGACACCCTACCAGGCCGAGGTGCTGTGTGGGTGCACACGGACACTTCCCCCTACCAGGCCGGGGAGCTTTAGGGGTGCATTTCCCATCCTGTGTTCAATCGTGGACAGCTGATTTGCATGTGCAGTGCATCATGGGTACGGGTGGTTCACAACAGCAGACTGTCAGTGAGGTGACGTACAGGCTATCTGCAGCCAGCCAGGGGCTGCTTACAGCTATAGAGCTGTAACCCAATGGTTACGTCACTGCCTGTACAGCCAGATGTCATGGGTTCAAACCCACAGTGGGGGTTATGTGATAGGGGTGTCCACAGATTTATTTTCATTTACTGTACATATGTTGCTGCCAGTAATACCACCCTCAGCGTACTGTACCCATAAGGTGCCTCTGAGGGTGCTTTATGGGGCGCCCTATAGGGCACGTCACGGTTGCCAGCCATATAGGGTGCACTATACATTATCCTGTGTCGCAACATACATGCTGCCTTATAGGGGACATTCTAGGGTGCCTTGGCGGACGGTGCACTGTCACATGTGCCTTATGGGCCGCCTTATATTAATATGCTGTGAGAGTGCGTTTGCTAGTAGTTATCACAAAATAAAATTAAAAAGCCTCCTACAGCACTCCACAACATATAACATACTGCCTCAGCTAGCCTTTTTCACTGGGCATTATGAGGGATCAAACCCCTGGTCCCTGCACCATTGGTCAGTGTCTTAACCATTGTGCTGTGGCTATGTTCCTTTGATTTGGCATCAGTGCGCCGCCTTATGCCCATCAGCGCGCCACCTCCTGCTGCCCACAATTAGTGCGCCGCCTTGTGCCGCCCAAAATGAACAGTGCGCCGCCTTGTGCCGCCCAGATTGTACAGTGCGCCGCCTTATGCCGTACAAAAAGAACAGTGTGCTGCCCAAAAGTACTTTGCCTCCTAAACCACTTTTACACATTGAAGGTGTTGCCTCAGTTGGCCTTTTTGTTGCGCACAATGGGGTATTGAACCTGTGGCCCCTGCACCATTGGTTAGTGTGTTCACCATTGTGCTACAGCTCTGTTCTGATATGTGCTCAGCAGTGCCCCACTTAACCTTCCCACGCGCTAATGTGGGCCCCACAAATTAGTGCGACGCGCACACGTATGGTCGGGTTTTTTTCTTCTTTCTGCCTGAACCGCCCACTCCTTATATGGCACACGCACACTACCGCGGCCCCGCACGTTAGGAATGTTTAGTAAACATGCCCCTATATTTTGCAGAGTGCAGGGGGTGCAGAGTACTTTGCTGTTTTCTATTTCTTTGATGTTGAGCTACATGGAGTGTGGCTTCTTGGGCTTTCAGTTTAATTTTTGCTTATGCATTTCCATTTTTAGTTTGTGGTCACTTATTCTGTTCTTGGTGAGGGTCTATCTGTGTACTCTTTGCTTGACCAAGGCCAGATGTTCTGTTAATATGGAATTTTTATATAGAGATCTGTAGTAATCTGGCATGTTCAGTTTTCCAATAGATGTGTTGATATTCTAAGGCTAAATGCAGTATTGGAAGAGCTGCCTTTTCCTAATAAGGTCCTTCATGTGTAAATTCTGTAAGTTAGTGCTGTTATGGTATGATAGAGCTGCTATACATGTCCTATGTGACTTTTGTAGGGTTAATGAGGAGTTGTTGGACTTCTGTTGCTTTCTCTCCTTCTGATGTGGCCTGTGTTGATAGGCAGTCTGATATTGCTCCTTTTTTTGTTAATTGCCCTGGTCATGGCTGTAGGAATTCTACTTGTGCGATGGGTAATATGGCTTTTGGATGCCATGCTGTTTTCCGGGTCACTGACGGTTTAGTTATTCAATGGCTAGGGTTTGGAAGGTAGTGCAGTCATCTTTGATGTCCTCTACCATCTCCTTTACTTTGCTGACAAAGAGATTATCCTCTGTAAAGTGACCATTGGCTAGGCAGTCATGGATGTCTTTGCGCAGCCCAGATGCTCATAGCCATGCTTTCCATCTGATGGCAATCGCTGATCCTGCTGTGCATGAAGCAGTCTCGAAGGCAATGAAGGGTGAGGGATTAGGTGTTTTTCACATGTTGTGTACAATTGGAATGAGGATGTTGTGAGTTTCCGGGGGCAGGAAGGCTACGGAGTCTCTAGCTTTTGTCAATAGAGAATTGTGGTACATGACGATTTGGAATTGGTGCGCAGTGATTCTGCCATTCAACATTGTGCCCTGGTATACCCTCTTACTAATTCCATCAAAGGTTCTTAGGTCTTTTCCCAGAGGGTGTTTGAGTGTTAGTGTGAGCTCTTGGCTCTCTTCAGCACTGACTCCACTATGATGGACTGGTGTAGCAGTTGCAATTTTTCAAATTCTGGAGTTGACTGAACTTGGTATTTTATGTTGAGTGTCTTGGTAATGGCCGACGCCATGGCAGGGGATTTCCAGAGCTGTCCTTGCAGTCCAGTAGTACCTGGTGGATGGGGATTGCTACCACACTCTTGGGAGTGTCCAGGTACTTCAAGAGTCTGAGGACTTCGTTTCTGGGATCTGGTATGCATTGAGAGTTTTTGTAGAAACTTTGGATAAATCAGATCTTCCGGGGGTAAGGCCGGAGTTGGAGGAGATGGTGTAAGATTCAAAGGGAGGCCTGGTGAGCTGGTGAGGCTGGTGATAGTTGATAGTGCTAGGTTGTCATTGTCAGAGTCCCAGTGGGAGTCATCATCCAGGATCTTGCCATCCTCCTCTGAATGGGAAGATTCTGTCAGGATGGGTAGGACGCATGTTGCCAGCATCATCATGGCGCATGGTGGTCCCTAGATGAGCTCAAAGCTGGGACTGGGAGCTGGCGGGACAGTTTCCAGATCTCATGGGCATTGGACAGAGAGTAGTTGTTGCGCCATGAACCTACCCCATAGATCCATTAGGTCTGGGTTCTGCAGGGCAGTCTGCGGAGTGTTTGCCGTGCTTCTTTCCATTGCAGCCACTGTAACAGGCTGTGCTGGTGCTCCTTCCCATCTTCTGTGGCTTCTGTGCTTCAGCAGGGGCCCCGGTGAGGAGGGGGGAGGAGGAGTAGCCTCGGGAGAGGTTCCTTCTCCTGTGATAGTCCCCATGGGAGGAGCTATGGTAGCAGCATCAGGAGGCAGAGCTATGGCATCGGCGCCCCTTGGAAAGATAGTGCTGCTATTTGTAGTCCTCAGATCTGTCCCTGCAGCTGCTGGCTGACTGAGGATGGGCTCCTGCTTTATCCTGGTAGGAGGATGAGGTGGGCAAGGAGAGAAAGTGTGCCAAAGGAACTGGGGCAGGCGTGGGGAGACCGCTTGGCTGCTGTGATTCTTGGGGAGTCCCAGGAAAAAGATACCGTGTGTGATCCCTCAACAAATTCTTATTTTTATTTCATTTTTGTTGGGCATAAATCACCAGGAGGAGGCATTCACAAGCCCACCCCCAAGATGTAATACATGCCCCTTTTATTCAACCACATAGGTTTAAAACACGAAACTTTAAATATTCAATGCTTTTCCAGCATGAAGAAGAAAAATTGTACTTATCTTGTGTACATGCGCGACGTGCACGTTTCGGGGGATAAGACCCCTGTATCAAGCGCCACCAAACGTAATTCAATAGAAATTCAATCCACCAAGAAACTGGCACAAAACGCCGAACAGCTGGCTGTTTAAAATGAGGATAACTGCTAGAGATTGGCTGACAAAAAGCCATCACTCAAAAACCAGCATCCAATCACGAAAGGGAAAACCCCACCAACCAGGGGAAAACCTGATCATGAAAGGATGACCTCATATCGCTCCTAGCCAATCAATCTCACAATCACAGTCCAGCGCAAATGTTGAAACTCGTGTTTAAACGTTAAACAATGTGAAACCATTGGGGCTGTAAGGACCTTCAATCGAAGCCGACTGGCATGTTCTGTCAAACGAGTCTTGATCTGCCGGGTAGTACTACCAACATAACGTAGAGGGCAAGGGCAATCAATAGAGTAGACCACATGAGTTGAAATGCAAGTCGTGTTCCAACGGCGATGAAAAAGTCGTCCACTATGTAAATCACTCCATGAAGTGCCAAGGTAAGTAGTAGCACAAAAGCGACACTCCCCACAAGCCTCATGAAACCCAGTGTGATGTTGTGGAATCAGTGGCCGGTCAGATGGTGTAGCCGAAAATACCAATCTGTCACGAGTTTCAACATTTGCGCTGGACTGTGATTGATCACGTTCTGACTGATCCTCGGAGGGGAGATCGCATTTTTAAACTTCGGCGCCTTGAGCAACGATGGATTTTCCTTCTACAATCTGTGGCTCCTCTGGGACTTAATTGTGAGATTGATTGGCTAGGAGCGATATGAGGTCATCCTTTCATGATCAGGTTTTCCCCTGGTTGGTGGGGTTTTCCCTTTCGTGATTGGATGCTGGTTTTTGAGTGATGGCTTTTTGTCAGCCAATCTCTAGCAGTTATCCTCATTTTAAACAGCCAGCTGTTCGGCGTTTTGTGCCAGTTTCTTGGTGGATTGAATTTTTATTGAATTACGTTTGGTGGCGCTTGATACAGGGGTCTTATCCCCCGAAACGTGCACGTCGCGCATGTACACAAGATAAGTACAATTTTTCTTCTTCATGCTGGAAAAGCATTGAATATTTAAAGTTTCGTGTTTTAAACCTATGTGGTTGAATAAAAGGGGCATGTATTACATCTTGGGGGTGGGCTTGTGAATGCCTCCTCCTGGTGATTTATGCCCAACAAAAATGAAATAAAAATAAGAATTTGTTGAGGGATCACACACGGTATCTTTTTCCTGGGACATTATCTTTTGATTACCGTCTGGGGTTACATTGTGATGTGATTCTTGGGGAGGGCATCAAGGATGCCAAGGTGATCGGAAGAGTAGCAGGGGGAGGTGCAGAGTCCATGGGCTGAAATGTAGGACCTGTGCTGCATGCGGCTGCATTTTGCATGCTGGTAGGGAGGAAGGTGTGCCAGAGATCAGCCTTATCTCTGCACCAGGGACATACATGGCTGGGACCACTAGGGACTCTGTCTGTCCCCCATTATTGTGATCATTAGGTTTGCTCCGCTGTTTCTCCGGTGGAGCAGCTTATGCCTGCTTCTCATTGCGCTTGCCTCTCTGCTTTTTTTCGGGGTCTTTTGGCACTGGTTCCTGCTGGGCAACTCTCTCCTCCTTGTTCCAGGTGCAGGAGTGTAAGTGAGCTGGCTCTGTGCATTGGGATCATCAGTCCTCGGTGTCACTGTGATGAATCCGCCTGCTGCAGCAGAGGCATCTCTTCACAAATTCCTTTTCCATCTTTTGCTTAGGATGTGTTTGTTTGTTTGTTTTTTAATTCTTGGTTGGAGAGCTGTTGGTATCTGTCTGTCCCAGAAGGCAGATGGAAAAAACTGAGACAGGAAAGTCAAGACCGGGGAACAGAAAGGGGAGGGAGCAGTCTCAGAGGAATTCCATTCCCTCCCCCCCTCCCCCAAAAAATTGGTGGAATTCCTCTGAGCTATGGGAGAGCTACTCTGGTCCCTGAAGATGACACACCTAGGTGTGGCTGACTCAGACCGCTTGTCCAGGGAGAATGGATAAAACCCCTTGCTGAATGAAACTGGACAGACCCAGCAAACTTTGTCCAAAAGATTGCAGAGAACAAAGAAGCACTCTCTGCAGCTGGAAGATAGCAATTGGTAACATACTGGCCCCAATCTCAAATATTGCTCCCTAATAATTTTTATTTTTTTCAGTGCTGACTCTTGACAATGTATCACTTGAGGCAAATTGCCAGGCCTTTTCTTCCCAGGTAATGGAGAGTAAAATGACTTGCCCAAGGCCACAAGTAAACCTAACGAGAATTGAACCCTTGATGTTCTGAGTAGTAGGCAGCTGTTTTAATCACTAGGCTATTCCTCCACTCCCTAGTCACATTGGTAGATATTCTCACTTTGAGAAAGTCGGACCAACCAAGGACATGGGTTTTCTGCATGAACACAGAAAATCTGATAAGGAGCAAGGGGATTTGGGAGCGGTTGCAACCAAGTCTCTTAGGCATCACAAATTATGAACCAGAACTAGGATTATGATTAGGATCACTGTCCTGTATGTGCACTCCCTGAGGTCCCTATTGGCCAGAAGTAGATGTGGTGGATCAGTAATGAAGACTTAATTACTGGACATGTAGATTAGTCATGGTTTAATGGGAGAAAGCAAACATGGCTTTAGCTAAGAAAGGTCTTGTTTTACTAATCTGTCATATTTTTTGAAGGTGTGAATAAACAGGTAGACAAAGGTGAGCCGGTCGATATAATGTATCTGAATTTATTTATTTAACATTTTTTTATATACTGCCTTTCATAATCTCAAGGTGGTTTACATCGAACAAAACTTTGTATACATAGAACGTTTTCAAAACTATATACCGGTTTACATTGAACGGCATTTGTTTTACATACAACTGTTCAAACTATATATAACAGTGTTTGCTGTATTTTACATTTAACTAATTAACTATTTACATAAGTTTGTGCTTGCTTTGTGCCTAGGATTCGATCTGTGAGGTGGAGGCAGTCCAATATGGAGATGGTGGGCTGTAGAAGTATTCAGTAAATAGGTGTGTTTTCAAAATCTTTCTGAAGGTAGAAATGTCTGTGGTGGGTCTCAGGTGGTGAGGGAGGGAATTCCAGAGTGAGGGGGTATAGAGTTTGAAGGCTCTCTTTAGAGTATTCTGGGATATTCCTGTGTGGGATGTGGAGCTTGCAAGTGAATTTTAATGCTGTGTTCTTCGTGATCTGTTGTCAGGAGTTTTTCGGATTAGTTCATTTAGGCATCCAGCAGATTAGTTATTTTGAATTTTGAATGCTAGCATTATATTTTTATATTTTATTCTTGAGATGATGGGGAGCCAGTGGAGGGATTCGAGGAATGGGGTGATGTGGTCATGTTTGCTGGATCTTGTGATTAGGCAAGCTGCTACATTCTGGGCTAGCTGTAGGGCGTGGATTGAGCTCTTTGGCAGGCCATGTAGAATTAGGTCCTTCATGAATGACTCTTGGCGAAGTTAAAAAGTTACAGTATAGGAACTAGTGTAGTATTGTGGATCAGGAACTGGTTAAAAAAATAGAAAGCAGAGGATAGGGCTGAATGACCAATTTTCCCAATAGAGAAAGGTGAATAGTAGAGTTCCTCAGGGATCTGTGATGGGTCCACTGCTTTTTAACATATTCATAAATCACTTGGAAATAGGAATAATGAGTGAGGTAGTCAAATTTGCAGATGATACAAAATTATTCAAAGTTGTTAAAACCCAAGAGGATTGTGAAAAATTGCAAAAGGACCTTGACAAATTGGAAGACTGGACGTTCAAATGACAGATGAAATTTAATGTGAGCTAACCGAGGTATCCGGATGCCCGACCCAAGCCACAGTCCACCCCCCCCCCCAGCTCCCCATTCCCCATCCCCCCTTCCCCCGACAAAGCATACAGACATCAGGTATTGGTGCAACTTGCTTGGTCGCAGCTTTATTATTAACAATAAGAACACCGGCCCAACATGGGCCAACTCAGTAATGAAACAATACAGAAATACCACCCCCCCCGCCCGTCCTCCGGATGGTGCCCCCACCAGCCATAGTAGCAAAGTGGAGGACCATCCAACCCCCCCCCCATTACCCCTTGGCGCCCGCCTCGCCGTGTTAGCAAAGGCTGGCTGAAGGGGTTGCCTATTACTGGGTAGAGACCCCAGCCGGGACGTCTCCCCCAACTTGAAGAGCCGAGCCGCTCACCTGGGAAGCGGCATAAAGCTGAGATGAGCTACCGGGTCGACGAGCACCCGCTCGCCACCCCGCTCACCCTCCCCCCCCCCAGCTGCAACAGACCCACACCCTACCCCCCATCCCTGCTGAAACAAGGGAGGGAGGGCGGGAACCTTCACACGGGCGCGAGCAAGGAGGAAGAGGGAGATCGCCGGCCGGCGATCCCTCCTTGCTCGCTCAGCCACGCCCCCACAACCGCCCCTGCGGACCAATCCGCTATCGCCACGGAGGACGGGGGGGGAGGGGGCCTGCAGGCACGCAAGCCCGCCTGAGACCTTCCCCCCCCCCCCGCCGACCCCCGCCACCGAGACTAGTGCGGCCGCATGGTCGGGCCCCGGGAACCCGGTTACCCAGCCAGCCGCGGGACCGGGGCCCGACGGCTCAGCCTTCAAAGTGCAAAGTTATGCACCTAGAAAGAATAACCCAAACTATGGTTACACAATGCAAGGTTCCGCATTAGGAACCACCACCCAAGAAAAAGATATAGATGTTATTGTGGATAACACGTTGAAACCCTTCGCCCAGAGTGCAGCGGCAGCCAAGAAGGCAAATAAAATGCTAGGAATCATAAGGAAAGGAATGGAGAATAAGACAAAGGATATTATAGAGCCTCTCTATCATTCCATGGTGCAACTGCACCTTGAATATCATGTGCAATTCTGGTTGCCATATCTTAAAAAGGATATAGCAGAATTAGAAAAGGTACAGAGAAGAACCACCAAAATGGTAAAGGGAATGAGGAGAGGCTTAAATGATTAGTGCTTTACAACCTGGAAAAGAGATGACTGAGGGGAGATATGATAGAGGTCTATAAATTAATGAATGGAGTGGAATGGGTAAACATAGATTGATTCTTTACGGCATCAAAAAGTAGAAAGACTAGGGGACATGCAATGAAGCTACAGTGTAACCCATTTAACACTAATAAGAGAAAATATTTTTTCACTCAATGCATAAAGAAACTCTGAAATTCGTTACTGGAGGATGTAGTAAAAGATGGGTTAGAAAAAGGGTTGGGGAAGTTCCTGGAGGAAAGGTCCATAACCATTATTGACCTAGGTAATCCACTGTTTGCCCCAATACAAACATTGTGGAACCTGTGTCTTTTTGAGAAACTGCTAGGTCTTGTGACCTGGATTGGCCACTGTTGGAAACAGGATAATGGGCTTGATGGACCTTGGTCTGACCCAGTATAGCATGTACTATGTTCTTAAAACCTCAGGATAAAGAGCAGCTGAAATTCAAGCAGGATGGACCATAGGACAGAGCACCCCAGTTATGAAAGCCAAGAATCAGGAACAAGGAATGAGTTAACTTCTGCTTATAGTAGCTAGCTTCCTTTCGGGATGAGTATCCAGTGTGGCAGCTACCAGCCTTAGATGCACTTGACTGGAATCAGGTGCAGTAGAGAAGAGTGACAGGACACAGTGACAGGTCTGGAATGCTATGAAATCACGGACAAATTTGCAATTTGTTTATTTGTTACCTTTATACATCACCTACAGTCCCAGAAGCTCTGGGCAATGTACATTCAGTTAAAACATAAATCATTCTAAAAACATACATGAATAAAAAATCATATAAAGAAACACAAAAAGGTCACACTTTGCAAGTGTGAAAGACTTTTTCATGCTCATAATGGATTGAACAGGAATGGGCATTAAGAACATAAGATATGCCAAACTGGGACAGACCAAGGTCCATCAAACCCAGTATCCTGTTTCCAAAAGTGGCCAATCTAGGTCATAAGTATCTAGCAGTTTCCCCAAAAGACAGGTTCCACAATGCTTGTATTGGGTCAAGCAGTGATATCCCAGGTCCCTTTTAAATGGTGTATGGACCTTTCTTCCAGGAACTTGTCCAAACCTTTTTTAAACCCAGCTACTCTAACAGCTTTTACTACATCCTCAGGTTAGAAATTCCAGTTTGATTACACGTTGAGTGAAAAAATATTTTCTCTTATTAGTCTTAAATAGTTTACCATGCAGCTTCATTGCATGCCCCCTAGTCTTTCTATATTCACTAGAATGCATCTGGTTCATCTGCACACCTTAAATATATAGTGTAAGCAAAATGTTAGCTTATTCATTAACTTGTGTAAAGTTGACTTGCATGCATTAAAAAGTTTTAACACACATTGCATTAGCATGCTAAATAAAAAAGTCTGCAATCAGCTCTTAACTATTGTTCTTGTATTAGTGAATAGGTTCCTTGGAGAACTATTTGAATTGCATGAACCAGACAATATCTAATAAAACAAAGTTTGACAATACTGAAACTGGAGAACAGATGCTTTATAATGTGTAAATGAAAAATATCTCTGTGTACAATTCTATTACAGTTCTGTGAATGTTTTCCTGACCTTTCTCAATCTGGCTTCTTCCTACATAAAACCTCCACCATGACAAATGTTCTGAATACAAAAACAGTGTTAAAATCAAGAATCAACAATAAATAAAAAAACATTCTGCAGATGTCTTCATTGCAATGTATTCTTTGTTAAAGTGTGACCTTGCTGATTAATTTGTAGTAATACCATAGTGCAAGGGCTGAAGACCAAACCACAGAGTTTAATTTAAAAGTTTTCAGGTCTTTAAAATTTTTTAATAATAATACTAACAATATTCTGTCTGTTTATGCTAAACTCTATTAATACTCATCATGGTAAAAACATGAACAAACACTAGGATGACAATAATAATATTTTAACTAAATATACACCTCACTGTTTGCACACTTACAGTGAAGTACCTAAAGATTGAAGAGATGTGATCATGTGACCCAATGCTGCATAAACCTCATTGGCTATTGATTCAATTTCAAATCCATTTTACGTTGTTATCATTAGTTTTAGGCTTAGATTAGGTCATGGGCTTGTGCAACTCTGTCAGAAGATCCAATATTATGTTCCTAACTGCTTCTTACATTCTCAAACTGCAAAATCCTGTATTAGGGAGAACGTTTTCTGACTAGTTACTGTTAAATTGTGGAATGAACTTCTTCAAGATTTGTGTTTCTAAAGCACAATAGCTGGGAGTGTGGGGGATAAGGGGGGATAACGTGTTTTTGGCCTGTGATAGTCTGGAGCGCGTGGCTGAAAGGCACCCATGCTAAAGCTGCTGCACTACCAGAGCAGTGTGCGAAAGGCAGAGTTAGGGCAGTGTCAGGGTGGAAAGTGGACTGCAACTTCAGATCACTACTAGTGTGTGATAGTGGTGCTCTGGAGGCACAAAAGCCCCGTTTGCATGGGTGCCACTATCTCCTGCCTTGCTAATGCCTCTTATGGGATTCCTGCAATATATGAAGGTCAGAAACAGGGCAAACACATGGAAGAAAATAAAAGGGCAGATAGGGAATGTTAATATAATACCTATCCAAATACCTAGGCTTCTTGTTCAGAAGGGCAAATTGGTGCATCTGCTATAACAGCATTCCTCTAGAGCAGGGGTGTCCAACCCTGTCCTGGAGGGCCACAATCCTAGCAGGGTTTTGGAATAGCCCTAATGAATATGCATGAGATATATATGCATTAGAGATATCCTGCCAACCTGACTGGTTTGTGGCCCTCCAGGACTAGATTTGGAGACCCCTGCCTTACACCTCTGTCATTTAAGATTGTGAGTGGGCAAGGTACAAATGTCCTAGACATCAAAAGGGTAGATAGAATTTGTCACAGCCCTCCTCGATTCTCACCACCACCAAAAAGTTGTCTATCTACCCTTTTGATGTCTAGGACATCTGCACCTTGTCCATTCACAATCTTAAATGACAGAGGTGTAAGGCAGGAGTCTCCAAACCAGTCCTGGAGGGCCACACACCAGTCAGGTTGGCAGGATATCTCTAATGCATATATATTCATGCATATTCATTAGGGCTATCCCAAAAACCTGCCAGGATTGCGGCCCTCCAGGACAGGGTTGGACACCCCTGCTCTAGAGCCTGACAGGAACAATGCAAACACCTGCATCACAGATTTGAACCCATTTAGACTGAACATAAACAGCAATGGCTGTCTTAACAGATTGCTGTTTAAGGCTGCCTATGCACTGGTTAAATGTGGAAGGGCTGCTGATATACCAGCCACATAGCCAGGGTTGAAACCAAAAGAGCATAGATGGGGGTGGGGCATGCAACTGAGGTGTTGCAACCACTGTAAAATGACAGCTTATCACCAATATGTACTTTCAGACTCCCAATACCTCTGCATAGGAGGCCATGCAGCAGTGCAAACATACACCTGGGGGGCTATGTTGGTGTCATGGGCCCTGTTTCCTTGGGCAGATGGCCCCTTATCTTGACTATGGGAGAACCTGTCTTTGGCCTCCTGACTGAGCAGATACATAACATTTCTGCTCAGTGTCCTCTCCTCTCCTCTTGTCCCCTTGCCTTGGGGTTGAGGCAGTCCACTGACTTGAGTAGTTCTTGTGGGTTCCCAAGGTTCATCAGGCCTTTGGCTCCCTGGCAGTTGGGGTGCTTAGGTTGGGGGCTGATGAGGTCTTCTCACCTCCTTGGGGGTGTGAGGGCTGCATTGTGATTGTTTTCCCAGAGCTCTCCTCATAAAGGAAGCATAGGTGCCCTATGTGAACTACCACCCCCCTGGCAATTGGCTGCCTACAGAGATGGGTATCCTCTCTGGTGGACCCAGGGTGTTGCTTCTGGACACCTTGAGCCCCATGTGGTAGAAACACTGGCTGGTAGATCATCCTGACAATGTGTGCACCTCTACCTCAAAATTTCTGAGTGTTGACTGCATTTGAGCTGCACATCTGCAGTCTCTAGTGCCCCCCTCCCTTCCTTATTCCTACCTGGGGAAACACACTCCTCAATGGCCAGAATGCTGACCAAGCCATGTAAGAGGAATGTCAGGGGGCTCCCGAACCCCCACCAGAGACCTTGTACTATGTTCACTGCAGCCTACTGTAGATGAGCAGGCACCCTGGGGAATTCATGGTGAAAAGGGAACATACACTAGTTCCACATGGTGGACACTGTGCACACCATGTCTGATCCCATACAGGGTCCCCTGCTCCTTCAGATGCCGCATTTGAATCCTATCTCCCACTGTTGCATGGTTTCCCTGCAACTGTTTGCTTTCATAATGTGCATGTGTCATCCCCTTGTATAGTGTCCCAATGTTCTGAGCTATGCAGCCAGCAGTGCCTATTCCTGGTCATCCCTCTCTATTTCCTACTGTCCTGTTGATGGGGTGCGGGCCCATTTATTACTGTCTGCAGTGCTGCTGTTACCAACAGGCACCCTAATAATGCATTGGTAGCTTGCAATTGCAGTGCTTGCATTGCGAGATCGTTCGCTGTGCAAATGCACTCTGGCTGTTCATGTGCTCTGACCATGTATTTGTCACTATTGCAATAGTGATGCAAGTAGTGTAGCAATACTTCCCTAGCATGGCCATACCCCCTGGTTCTACCATTGCTGTTATCTCCCAGCCATGTTAAATTTGCACCCAAGCCCCACATTTGCACCCAAGCCCCACATTTGCACCCAAGCCCCACATACTTGTGGCACTTTAGTAAACATGCCCCTATGTGTTTTATGAAAAATAACAAGTTTATTTTTTTCAGAACTTTTGTCATTATTGGGGGGGCACTATTTGAACTGTGACAGTTACAGGGTTTTTTTTTAATGCTGACCACCGCAGTTCACTAAGATCCAGATATTCAGCCCAGTATCTGGACAGTGGCTGACACTGAATATCTAGATACTGTGGTCAGCACTTCTGCTTTCCAGTTAGCGGTAATATTCAGCAGCTATCCAGATAGGCAATGCGCATGTCACTTGGACAGTTCTACGGATTGCTATGTGGATAAGTGCCAGCTCTGGCCCAACTCTACCCATGGACTGCCTTGGACTATTCGGATGGAACATTCACTGGCATTATCCGGATAGTGCCGAGGGATATTCCTCTCAGTGGGACTTATCCAATTAGGATGTGCTAGATAAGTCCTTGTAATTATTGGTTCTATAGTTGTTAATATTCTAGTTTCAGATAGATGGCTTATTGTTATTCATTTTGTATTTCTAGTAAGTTTTACTTTTGTATTGTATTTAACTTTTCTTTCCATTTTAACTTTTTATTAATGCTTTCAATAATAAGCCCAAACATCTTTTTACACAACTAAGTACATTTTTCACACCAGTTATACATGCCAACTTACTTTATCCCCTCCTTGCTTATACAACCTTACATAATATCTAACCTACTATCCACCCCCTCCTTCCCCCCATCTCTCCCACCCTCCCCTCTAACCCCCAGCGTTTATTCATTCATCTCCCTCTCATCCTTCCACTCTTACATATCACCAATCCTAACCCACCTTCACCATTTAGCTCTTTGCCTATGTTGCATGCCCTACGCATTCTTAATTAGAATGCTTCTCCTTGCCTTTCTTTCCTCAAACCATCCTTCCATGTTTCCAACTACTTCCACACACCCTTCCATTGTTCCGCTCTCTTCTCTCCTTTCCCTTGTCGCAACCCTGTCAATCGTTGCATCAAGCTCACGTCAGCCACTCTTCTAACAAACCCTGCACATTGTGGTGTACCCGATCCATTCCAATGCTGTGCTATCTCACATCTTGCAGCCACTGTACAATGATGCAGCACCCCCCTATCCCTTTTTGAAATCTTCTCCCCAATTTGATGCAATAAGCATACCTCTGGTTCCCTTTGCAATCGATATCCTGTCATTTCTGCAATCATATCCAATACCTTCACCCAGTACGCTTGAATCTGTCCACGCCTCCACCACATGTGTAACCAATCCCCTCTCTCCTGGCATTCCCTCCAGCATTGATCAGTGTGTCCCATTCCAGCTCGCCTTTGATGATGTCCAATACCATCTGTATAGCACTTTATATGCATTTTCTTTTACTTGTGTGGCTATTGATATACTTGCTATTGTCTGTATTATCTTATCCCGCACCTCTTCATTCCATTGCACCCTCAAATCTTCCTCCCATTTTGTCATATACCCAAACTTGCTTGCCCCTCTCTCCATTAATCCCTTGTAAATTTTGGACAAAGCCCCCTTATGACCTAAGTTCCCTGAACAGAGTGCATCAAACCACCCCCTATGTCCCCATAAATCCTTACATACCTTCTGCTGTCTCAGAAAATGACTAACCTGTAGATAAGAATAATGATCACCCTTCCCCAACCCATATAGGTCCTTAATGCCCTCAAACTCTCAAACTCCCTCTTTGCTCACTATTTGGGAGATGTGTGTGAGTCCCACCTTTGCCTGTCTTCGCAGGATACTCACCCCCCCCCCCTGTCCCCTCTCAAAACATGCCTCCAGTGCCATTCCCTGTATACAACCTTTGTCTTGTACTAATTGTTTTCTATTGCGTTTCCAAACACTCAAAATGTGTGCAATTATGGGGTTCAGGGGTCTACCTCCTGAGACTTCACATCCCCTCCGCACTAGTTTTTCCAGTCCCACTCCCCTTACCGAGTCTTCTTCCATTTGAACTCACTGTTTCTGTTTAACGCTTTACCACTCATATATCATTTTCAGTTGTGCCGCCTCATAGTATTTTCTAAAATTGGGCACCCCTAGCCCTCCCTCTCCTTTGGCTCCCTGCATAACTGCCATGGCCACTCTAGGCCGTCTGTTCTGCCATATGAATCGATTAACGATTCTTTATAATTGCTTTAACTTTCTGTGTCAAAAACTATAAACCCGAAATGCGGTATTCAATCCTCAAATATCGTAACCCAATTAGAATACCAAAAACCCCCACACAATCAAAATTTTCTTCATCTTTTGTCGGGTATAAACCGCCAGAGGGAGAGAATTACGCTCCCCCTCCCATGCAGTACATACCCCTTTTATTAATTATTTTTTTAAATCACTTCAACAGTCCTTTTGAAATTAAAACCACACTTAACTGATCAGCTAGCGTGCTAGCGTGCTAGCTGACCAGTTGTGTGGTTTTAATTTTACAAGGACTGTTGAAGTGATTTAAAAAATAATTAATAAAAGGGTTATGTACTGCATGGGAGGGGGAGCGTAATTCTCTCCCTCTGGCGGTTTATACCCGACAAAAGATGAAGAAAATTTTGATTGTGTGGGGATTTTTGGTATTCTAATTGGGTTACGATATTAACTTTCTGTGTGGCACCTTTATCGGCAGCGCCTGAAACAAGAACAGAAAACATGGCAGTAGCATCATTTTAATTGTTGCTATACGTCCGAACTAGGATATATAACCCTGCCCCCACTCCTGCAACATGCTCTCTACCCGCCCAAATAAT
Organism: Ichthyophis bannanicus; assembly: GCA_033557465.1. Taxonomy (NCBI): domain Eukaryota; kingdom Metazoa; phylum Chordata; class Amphibia; order Gymnophiona; family Ichthyophiidae; genus Ichthyophis; species Ichthyophis bannanicus. The sequence goes on from CM066032.1 coordinate 1,312,908,109, forward strand.
TTCATATAATTTATCCTATATAGGGATTCGATCCTATTACTTATTTGAATGCCAAGGTACTAATATTCTCCCGGGCCCACTTAAAGGAGTATTTTGTTTGTAGTATACCCTGTGCCTCCCTGTTTAAGGATAGGTTCAATATTTCAGATTTTGTCCAGTTTATAGTAAAGCCTGACAGCCTTCCGAATTCTTGTAATTCCCACATTAATATTGGAATAGAGAATCTAGGCCTAGCGATGCCCAACACTATTTCATCTGCAAACAAAGATATTCTATATTCGGTCTTCCCTACTTTTATTCCCTTTAAATCTGCCCTTTCTCTCACCATTTCCACAAATGGCTCCACAGACAAAGCAAACAGTAGCGGCGATAGGGGGCATCCCTGTCTTGTTCCCCTCCCTTGCTCAAAAAATTCAGAGTAGGCATCATTGACCCGAACACATGCTTTCGGATTTTGATATAACGCTCTTACCCATCCTATAAATTCTTCCCCCAAGCCCACTCTCTCTATTACTTGGAAGAGAAAAGCCAAGACACCTGGTCAAAAGCCTTTTCCGCGTCCAAGGACAACAGCAATGCCTTGACCATATCATATTTAAAATCTTTCTAACATTGTCTGCTACCTGTCTACCTGTTTCCCTATTATCTTATTTCGACGCATAGCTAATATTTTAGCCAATAATTTGGCATCTAAATTAATAACAGATATGGGCCGGTATGATGCACATTCTTGTGGGTCTTTTCACTCTTAATGTATTATGGTTATTCCCGCCCAACCCATAGTGTCTGCTAATGCGCCTCCCTCTCTTGGCAGATTAAACAACCACACTAGTGGTGAGGTTAATAGTGCTCCAAAGCTTCTATAGAATCTCACTGTAAGCCCATCTAACCCCGGCGTCTTATCCACTTTCAACTGTTGTATAGCTCTCTGTACCTCCTCTGCCATAATGGCCTTATTTAACTCTTTTTGGTCCCCCTCTTCTAGTTTTGGCATCTTTAGGGAGTCCAGATAGCTCTGTACTATCGCTGTCGGAGGAGAAGCTCTTGCTTTATATAACCCCTGGTAAAATCCCCTAAATGCTTCCCTAATCTCCCATCTTTATAGACTAACTTCCCTCCTTGGTTCCGGACCTTCATTATATGCGCTCTCAATTTCCTTTGCTTCAATTTCTGCACCATATATCTCCCAGCTTTGTTGCCTCCCTCAAAAAATTCCTGTTTCAATAACTGCATATGGTTCCTTACCTTTTCTGCCTGCATTTCATTGAGCTGCGCTCTTACCGCCAGCACCCGACCTCTATATAATCCTTGTTTTCCTTCTGCATCTAGTTCTTCCAGTTTCAATAATCTTTCTCTCAAGTCCCTCTCTCTTCCCTCCCTTTCTTTCTTTTTATGTGCCCCCCCCATTTAATTAAAATTCCTCTCACTACTGCCTTGTATCCATCCCATACTCCTCCCCACACTACCTCCCCATTATCGTTCCACCGAAAATATTCCCTTGTTCCTCTCTCAATATCTTCTCATACCCGCCCATCTTCTAGTAGGGTTTCATTTAACCTCCAGAACTGTGTGCCTTTCCTCTCCCAATCTATTGTCATTCTGACCTCCACTAATGCGTGGTCTGACCATGTTATTGAGTACATTTCCGCCCCTTTTATTCTGCCCCCATCTCTTTTGATATCCAAATAGCGTCTATTCTGGAATATGATCCATGTACCGGTGAAAGGTACGAAAAAAAATTTTCATGTGGGTTTTGTGATCACCATGTATCTATCAGGCAGTGTTGTGTTACAAAATTGTGATATCTACTCCGATCCGCCTTTTTACCATCTCTTTCCCCTGTTGCATCTCTTGCTGGATTTTAAGTTAAATTAAAGTCTCCCCCACAAATAATAATACTCTCCCCTAATTTCCCCACCTCCTCATTCAGCTTTGTCCAAAATTCACCTTGTACCCCGGTGGGCGCATATACATTCATTATACAATACATTTCATTCCCCACCTTTAAATGCAATAACACATATCCCCCCTCTTTGTCCCTCACCACTTTTTGCATTTCCATCTTTAACTTTGTATCTGTCAATATGGCAACCCCCTCCTTTTTTCTTTTCCACTGTGTTGGATGCATGCACACATGTTCCATAACCTTTCGGTTTAACCAGATGTTCTGTCGCCCTCGTCAAATGTGTTTCCTGTGATAGCACTAACACTGCTTTTTGGCGTGCTATTTCTTTATACAATTTCTGTCGTTTAAATGGTGAGTTCAGTCCTTTGATATTTAGTGATACTATTTTCAACTCACCTTTAAACTTAGTTCCCCCCTACCTCTCTGAACCCTAACCTCCCCCTCATACCTCCCGCTCCCCCTTCCCCCTCCTCCCCCTCCTCCCACTCCCTTCCCCCCACCCTATCTCCCTTCCCTTCCCCCCTCCTCCCCCTCCCTCCCTTCCCTCCCCTCCCCTTCCTTCCCCCCTCCCACCCTGCCTCCCTTCCCCTTCCCCCGTCTCCTCAAGGGAGACCCCCTCATTGGAGACTCGTCTTCTATAATTAGTGATGTACTATCGAGCCACCACCTGTCCTTACCCTTCTATTCCACTTTCCCCCGCAATCCCTACTCCCACCTCCAAAATCATACTCTGCCCCTCCTCTATCTCCCTCCCATCTAATTCCTCCCCCACCATCCGCTCCCTAACTCTCTATTCCCTCTAACCATCCCTTTTCCTCTAGCTTCCCTCACCCCTGCCCCCTGCCTCCCTTCCCCAAATGAACTGTGTAGACACCACATTAGTATACCCAGAACCCTCCTTTCCCCATCTCCTCCTCCTCCCTCCTACCCCATCTCCACCTCCTTCACCCCCTCCCTCCTCCCGTGCCCTTCAAACAACTTTTCATTCAAGTCACTTATCAGTGTCCCACAATTCTATTTAATTTTTGATTTTTCTTGTGCCACGCTACCAGGGGTCTTCCAGCTCAGCCGATGTCCTTCGCTGCTGCTTTCTCTCCCTGGCTTCTCTTGGTCAACCTTGCTGGCCTCCGACCATTGGCTGGTGCTCTGTGCCATCTCATACTGGCCGCTCTAGTCCTAACAGATGTAGGAGTCTTTGTTCTGTCTTGGCCCCTGTGTCCCACTAGAAGATTAGTCAGTCCCGTCTCTGAGAGCTCCCCATGCTTCCTCGCTGGTCTTTGCCCTTCTTGACATTACGTTCACAATAATTAGTAGGTCGAAGGGGTACAGCCAATTATATCATGCCTCCTCCCTCCTCAAGCAGGCTGTCACCTCCTTCATCTCTCTCCAACGCTGCAGTGTGCCCAGGGACAGGTCTTGAAACAGTTCCATTGCATGTCCTTCCCACTGAAAATGTCCCTGTATCCGTGCTGCCTTCAAGAGGTTTTCTTTAGTTTTGAATGATTTCTAACACACCACAATGTCTCTTGGTTGGTTGTCTCTTATAGGCCCCAGCCCCCTATGGGCTCTCTCAAGTTGTAGAGACTCCTCCCCCCCTCCCCCCCCCCCCGCTCTCCTCCATGGCCACCGCTTGTAGCAATGATCCAAACACTTTTGTAATAACTTCTTCGCAATTTTTATATTGGGGACCCTCTGGTATACCTCTCACTCTTATATTACTTCTCCTTGATCTATCTTCCAGATCCTCCACCTTCTTTCAATTCTTCTTGTGCTTGCTTTAACTCATCCCATCCTTTTTGTAGCTCCTCCATTGCTTCCCCCTGCTGTTCCAACTGATATTCTGCTTCTTCAACCCGGGTTCCTAGGTCCACTATATCCTGTCTCAGGGATTGCAATGTCTCTTTTAATTCAGTTGTGACTCCACTAATTTCCGCTTTAAGTTCTTCTTTCAGCTCGTTCAGCCACAGCTTAATCATGTCGGCTACCCCCGGACTCCAGGAACCCTCCATCTCCTCCAGTGGATCAGTATCCTGCTCTGCCGTCTGCTTCCCTTCCTTCTTCCCCCCCCCCCCCCTTTCCCTCCTCTCGATGGGAGTAAGAGGATCTAAATTCTGCCAATTTTTTCTTCGCGGATAGTACACCTTTGGATTTTTCCATCTTCCTCTATTCCACCCCCATTGATACCCCAAGAACTCTTTGTGTATTCTGTCCTCTGGGGCCACAGCTTATTTCTCCTGATGTGCCCTCCTGCTTTTCAGACTATGGGTGATATTTCTTCCCTTTGTTACACTGCTGCAGGGCTCACAATTGTTTTACAAAAGAAGTGAGTTAGCCAGTTCTTAGCTTCTGTAGCTTTATTATGGTGGGGCCTACTGTTGTGCTCTGAGTCTTCCTCCCGCTCCCTGGCTTGCCTGCATCAACTTCTTACTTTCAAGTGCTCCATTCATGCCTCCTCTGCTGCCTCGCCGATCCTGTGCCACTTTTCTTCACTGGCCTCTTTGCCAGGTTCGTAGTACCCCACGGTGCTCAGTCCTCCTCTCCACACCACCACGTGGTCCGCTCCCCAGGCCACTTGACTGCACTCTCACTCCACACAGCCTACAGTCTTCACTGCTCTCACCTCTTCTCGCTGTCCGCCGGCTGAGCTCTCCACTGCTGCCGCTTCAGTACCTGGTTGTATCGCCTTCGCTCTCCAGCCCGTCTGCCACTGCTTCGCTCTCCACAGATCCCCCGACAACCGCTCCTTCCACATGGTTCCTCAGTCGGCCTCCTTACTCTGTCTACACTTGTTGTTTCGGTGAGAGGAGAGGAGATCCCAGCCCGCTCTGCCTTCCCGCTCTCTCGCCGGCATGCCTCTGTTAAATCCCTTGTTCTGCCGGCTCCCCTTTGCAGTTCCTCCTGCTCTCACTGGCTCTCCTGCTGGGAGCACTCGCTCCGAGACTCCCTCTTTTGCTGCTTGGATCTGCACGTGCACCCCTATCGGCTTCCCACTCTGCCTGTGCTTGCGGCCCCCGAGGGCTCCTCGGCTCGCTCTGACTGTCACAGTTCCTTGAGGGTTACTTTGTTTATTGCCCCTTAATTCCACTTCTCTCTATTTTTACAAGTGTTGGTGGCAGAGCTCAATCACTTTGCTGCCCTGCGGCCTGATGACACCACCGGAAGTCTATTGTATTTTACTTTTGATGTATACTGCATCACAAATGAAAAATAACAAAACAATGCATCGAGTACTCTGTATAATCAGCAAAGACTGCATGGCAACTGTTGGGGGCATGTCCAACATCAACCTTGCAGTTATTGCACAGTGCAGATACAGTACTTATCAGATGGTAAATACATTGACAGATCGCATGATTAGTGCATCTACATTATCTGCTGATCCAGTTACCATGGTCCTAAGCATTCTAACTCTCCCCCACACCCTTCTATCCCGACCTTTTACCTTATCCTCCCAATCTGTACGAGCATCACCCCTCCCCAGCTATCCCTAAAGAGGCATTCAAATCCACCCCCTCCCCTCAGAACTTAGCAGGGACTTCCCTGGTTGGTTAGTGGTGACTCTATCCCCAAGCAGTAGTCTTAGGGCCTGACTTTCGAAGACATGCCCTTCAAAAATCCCCGATAAGTTCCTAATGTGCACAGATGCTATGCGGTTAGCATTGGGGCATGTTAGGGATATTCCAGGACAGAGTGGGGACAGAGAAAACGGCTAATTGGGTAGCACCAATTTTCGATGCTACCCACTTAGTCCTCTGGGCCTTAAAGATAGGCAAAGTTTTTCCTTGCCTATTTTTAAGGCGCAGGGGCTAAGCAGGTAGCATCAAAAATTGGTGCTACCTGGCTAGATTCTACAGCTTCTGGGTTGTGCAGTGAGACCCAGATTTTCAATGCCCAGGCTGCATATTTATTTTAATACTCTTATATACCACACTATTCTGCATCAGTGTGGTTTACAATGAACAAACTGAAATTACATTGAACAGGGCATTATAACTTGGAGATAACTATTTTACAGGGAACATGGGCTATGGAGGGTTAAGTGGCTTGCCCAAGGCCACCTGTGGGACTAGAAACCCCAGTCCTTTTGGCCCAAGGTTGCTGCTCTCTAATGGGATTTGAACCCCTGACCTTCTGGCCTGAAGTACCTTGCCCCAACCACTAGGCCACTCCTCCACTCCATGACCCTGGCATTGAAAATCCAGGTTAGATGGATGGTGGGTGGGCTATGCTCTGATACAGCACATAGTACCACCCGGATGAAAATTGGGCCCTTACAATACAAGTCCTTATGTGGCTGTTCTTCATGTCTTCCTTTTTCCTGCACTCTTCTGCTCCTCCCTGCCTCAACAGCAGCCATAGAATGACTCCAAATGCACCAGAGATCTGATTGCCAGACAGCCAAACAAACAAAAGGAAACTGCAACCTTGCCAAGTCCACTTATCAGACTTTGGCTATCTTCACCTCCAACAGGACTTAAGTTGTTACTTTCTGAAGTTCCCCTGGGACCAAAAACATATGAAAGTGATAGCTGCTCTTTTGAGAATGACTTTCTTTTTCTTCCCTCTCCCAACTGCTGTCATTGGAGGAAGAAGCCTTTAAAACACTGTAAAATGTTTCTTTAAGTCTCTTTTACCAGCCTAAAATCCCACATCAGTAACATTTTCTATGATGTGAGATCTTTACCAAACCCTCTTCCTTTTGAAAGAACTTGGCATCACTGATGTCAAATCAGTACTGGTAGAAAAATGTAAAGAACCTGGGAAAAGGCAATATCTCCAAATATCTGCCTGTGACACTAAGGGCATGTTTACTAAAAGTTAACGTGCATTAAAGAAATTAAAGCACATTAAATGAAACTATGCCAATAGAAATAATAGGGCTGTGGATACTTAACATACCCATACCAACACATGTTAAAACCTTTAGAGCCTGATTCAGACATGGATGTCCTTGTCCTCTATGTGCCTGGTCGGAACTAGATGCACAGTTAGCCGGGATTCTGATCCCACCTGGCACGTCAAGCCCCACGATATCAGAATAGCGTCCAGGCCTGTATGTGTAGGCCAGGACCCTGATTCAGATTGACCAGCATGTACAGGCCTTGCCTGGATAGATTAGTCATGCATTTGAATGGAGCTGCGCACCATGGCATCCAGCTGCCATGGCATTACAGCTCCATTCAAAAGCCGTGATCCCCGGCCGCTGGACTGCGAACTGTATTCTCTGCAGCCCGACCCCCGATCTGGCCTCCCAAGGATAGGATCGGGCTGTAGGGAATCTCCTCTGCCTCCTTCCACTGCTTTCCAGTCCTAGCCTTGCCATCTTCCACTGACTCGGGGAACTTATTCCACCTCAGAGGTGGAATAAGTTCCCATTCAAGCCGTCGGCCCTGGATGTAAAGGGCCAACATTGGAATTGGCCATGTACATCAGGGGCCAACAACCATCCACTGCCCACCCTAACGCTGCCCCTGATCCGCCCTTTTCCTGCCCCTTCTAACTTCCCCGTACAATGAGTAGGGAAGTTAGTTGGGGTCGGGAGGGGGCCCGAATAGTGGGGATGGATGTGCCGCGGAATGACCACATTAGTAAACATGCCCCTAAGACCCCTCCCCGTATTCTTCAGTGTGTCATTTCAGCTGCATTTTAAATGCACTGCTGACCTCAGACAGAAGACTTACATCATGCTACACTTCACAGTGTGATGACCTGGGACAAGCTGGCTTTAATAATAGCAGATCTTTTCTGGCTACTAATGGAAAAATATGTTCTGTATCTGAGAAGCCAAAATTTCTGAAAGTCTTTTCATATTTATTTCATTAGGTGTTGAAAAGTCCTTGCATATTGTTGCATGTGTTTGGCTGTACATTACATTTTTAAGCCTTCAATTTACCCATATTGCATAGGTTATATTAACATGCAAGTGTCCAATAATATTTCTAGAAAATTATTCTAACTCTCCCCCCACACCCTTCTATCCTGGCCTTTTACCTTATCCTCCCAATCTGTATGAGCATCATCCATCCCCAACTATCCCTAAAGAGGCATTCAAATCCACCCCCTCCCCTCAGAACCTAGCAGGGACTTCCCTGGTTGGTTAGTGGTGACTCTATTCCCAAGCAGTAGTCTTAGGGCCTGATTTTTGAAGGCATGCCCTTCAAAAATCCCCGATAAGTTCCTAATGCGCCCAGATGCTATGCGGTTAGCATCGGGGCATGTTAGGGACATTCCAGGACAGAGTGGGGACAGAGGAAACGGCTAATTGGGTAGCACCGATTTTCGATGCTACCCACTTAGTCCTCTGGGCCTTAAAGATAGGCGAGGTTTTTCCTTGCCTATTTTTAAGGTGCAGGGGCTAAGCGGGTAGCATCAAAAATTGGTGCTACCTGGCTAGTTTCTACGGCTTCCGGGTTGTCCAGTGAGACCCAGATTTTCAATGCCAGGGCTGCATATGACCCTGGCATTGAAAATCTAGGTTAGATGGATGGTGGGTGGGCTATGCTCTGATACAGCACATAGCACCACCCGGATGAAAATTGGGCCTTTACAATACCAAGTCCTTATCTGAGAAGCCAAAATTTCTGAAAGTCTTTTCATATTTATTTCATTAGGTGTTGATAAGTCCTTGCATATTGTTGCATGTGTTTGGCTGTACGTTACATTTTTAAGCCTTTAATTTACCCATATTGCATAGGTTATATTAACATGCAAGTGTCCAATAATATTTCTGGACAATTATACCAGCATTTTATAAAGAAAAGTAGTTGCCTACTTTTCTTTATAAAATAGGCTTAAAATAGCATTTTGGCTGCCTTAAACAAGGCACCCAGTTTAAATTACCTTCCATGAGGATAATTTTATATCAAGATGCTTACGTTAAGCATAATTTTATAAAGGCACATCAGCATCTACTCTATGGGGTATGTTTAATAAACTGCGGTAACGTTACAGACCGCATAGTAGGTAACGTTAACGTGCGTTATGTAACGTTAATGCGCATTATGGGGCATGTTTACTAAAACCCGCACAATTGCGTGCCGCACAATAGCGCACTAAAAGCAGAACTTAAGTGATCTTAAGCGCCCCGCACATGTGCGATGAACCCCCGCGAAGGTGCGCGTCACACTAACGGGCCCCGCACAAGTACGGGCCCGCAAATGTCCGATAGAGGCGTGGAAAGGCTAACGGAGGGCGGAGGAAGGCTCCCGAGGGGCGGAGAGACGGGGTTAATGGGCGGGGAAGGGGAGGGGAGAGGCTCCCCGCACATTATCGGGCCGAATTTCAAAGCAAAAGGGCATTTAAAGGGAAGTAGAGGGCATTTAAAGGGAAGAGAAACCATTTCCGTCAGCAATGTACAGCAAAACCGGGGAAACCTACAAAACGTGAGCAGTGTGATACATGTGCACAGAACAAAAGTGCAAATAAAACCCAAAATGACCACCACGAAAATGTTTAAAAATTATAATTCAGCTGGGCAATAGTGCTAGCAATGGGAAAAAATAAAAAACACACCCAGGAAAGCTACAAAAAAATGAAATGAATTTTGGAAGGGTCTACGGAGCGGAGACCCTTCCAAAAATCATTTCCTTTCTGTGGAGCTTTCTTGGGTGTGTCTTTTTATGTGTGCCCATTAATATCACTGTTGGCCAGCTTGGTTATATTTTTCCCCCATTTTCCGCGGTCATTTGCGGGTTTTATTTGCACTTTTGTCACCAGACACGGTGAATGAGCCCACAGTAAAAATGTGCACAGCAGGGCTCCCTACTCTTTTGGTCAGGTTTCCTATCTCCAGGGACTGCATTGTCTCTGTGGCCACAGTGTGGTGCAGCAGACAGAGCCAGTACCTATAGGACCAGAGAGTCACAGGTTCAAATCCCAGCTGTGGCCCCTACTGACCCTGTCCCTACATTTTACTCACCACTAAACAGAGATAGTAACGACACCCCTATATTGCAGAGTACAGAAGCATGGTGCAAACACCCATATTTTACCCTACACCGCTCACACACCATGACAATGGGCATTACCTACAGCCAAGTCCCCCAAATGCAGTCCGGGAGTGCCACAACTCAATCAGGCCATATGCTTTTACCAAGATAAGGACATGCCAGCATGTTGGCGTAAGGGGACAGGTGGTGGGGGGGGCAGTGGCTGCTAGCCACCGAAGACAGTGGCCTGTCCATGTGCAGGTTGGCACTGTCCACTGCAACAGACAGGCCCTGTCGGATGTACAGTCATGGGCTTCCCACGGAATCCAGTCAATCTGTGGCAACACAGTGGTGCAGTGCACACAGACAGTGTGTGCAACAACAGAAGGTCACAGGTTCTAAAGCCCAGCTGGGGCTACTGCCAATCCTGTCCACATATTTCTAACACAACTAAACTGTGATAGTACGGACAAACCAGGATTGCTTGGGACATACACATTGGTATTATGCCTATCTTTTCGCACACTGATCACAGACACCATGAACAGGGGCATTACCTAGAGCAGAGTCTCCAAAATGCAGTCCTGGAGGACCACACACCATTCAGGCTCCTTGCTGCCGCTAATACAAATGCCTGTGCTGCATATCTATGCACCACCCCCATGGCATGTAGATGTAACTCATGCATACTGTGATAAGGAAGCTTATCATAGCTCAGGAAGGAGCTATAGAAAAGGTGAAGTGACTCTGAACAAGCAACCTGTCAGTTCTGGTAGAAATAAGAAAACAGAATTTTCTCATAAAAGACTACCAGTCCCAGAATGCACCAGGTTTCCAACAGCCATTAGAGGAGCTGAAGTGGGGAAACGTGTGTTCAATCAGGAGGGCTATGAGGTAATCCCTAAGCACTCATCTCAAAGGGCAGGGCCTGATTCAGCACAGCTGCGCTGTATTAGGGAGGAGCACTCATCTAAGCAGAATAAGAGTAGAGTTTATTCTACAGATGACCATCTTCATGATCACCTTGGCTATCCAGAGAATTGTCCTCAGTATCCTGAGAATCAGCTTGAATTTGATCATCAGTTTCATCTGAAGGATCATCAGAAGCAGAAGCCAAACCGGACGGACAGAGAGGGAAAGAGACCCTTTGGAAGAAGGAAGAGAAAAGCCTTTGAGAGGTCTAGAAGAGTCCAAAGCAGTACGTATACTGGGAGGTATTCCAAGGGCCAGCATACACCATTGGACTGGGGAAAGCCAGAGGAATGGTGCTGCAGAGCTAGGAATCACCAGAGGCTACCTGTGAGGGAGACGGCTGCACGTGGAAGGGACCCTAAGACCTGTGCCAGAAGGTATGTGAAGAGAGATCCAGTGTCCAGGGATCTGGATTGGAAGGCTGGACATAAGAACTGGACTACATACTGGCCAGGCTATATAGAGAGGAACTTTAGCAGCAATGAAAGCTCAGGTATGAACACTGATCTATGCCCTAGCTATAACCTTGAAAGACAGCAGGGAAACAAGTATTCTCCTGAAAATGCTCCATTGAGAGATTCATCTGTGCCAATCCATGATATTGAACCCATGCTTGTTGAACAAGGGGGAATAATAGCAGATGAGGATCCTGTTTATATGGACTGCTCTCTATCTAAACTCCATTGGTAACTTTCTGTTATAAAGTACAGCAACCATCACAAAGAAATACAAATTTGTTCTTTAATCTACTCAGAAAAGCTCCTGAAGCAGGATTTGACCCACACAGTGGAAGGCAAGCCAGCTAAGGGGTTTCAGCTGGTGACTGCTAGCAATTAAGCCTTACCTAATTGCTTGTGAGCTAGGGGAGTGAAAAGAACAGTTTGTTTCTTGCTTTGTAGCTTTTCATTTGTTGTTTTCCTGATTTTGACTTTGTTTTTCCAAGTTAACACTGAAAGCAAGTTACCTAATTTATGTGCTACCAAGCATATCTGTGTTGGGAGAAATAACCCCATAAATAAAAATCTTATTGGCTTTACCCAAGAGCACAACTAAATTATTGTCAGCAGCTGTGTCTGAATGAACTACATTGCCCACAATACCTTGCAAATCATATAGAAATATGCACTTGCCAAGAGTGTGAAGATTCTCACCCAGGCAGCCGTCTGACAAATGGCGTAGTTTTTCGGATTGCTTTTGCACAAAGGGGATTTACTTGCTGAGGATTACAACTACAGTTCAAGTTTAAAGCTGGAAAAAAAGATTTTCCCTCAACTACACTTTGGAGGAAAAGGGGTTGTTCCAGGAAGCTGTCCCAGGAGGAAAAGACCCTGTGCAGAGCTGGATTCATCACTAGCACAAGGTAATAAGTACCTGGGCATGTCTAGTGGTGGATGGGAGTAAGCACAGGGGTAATTGAAAAAAAAAAAGAGTGTAGAAAAAAAACACCTGTTTGGAAGGTGGTGCACTGTGTTTTTTTTTTTTCTTTGTTTCTTGCAGGGATCAAGATGGATCCGAGGGAGATGGCTAGCTGGATGGCAGCCCAGTTTAGCAGGCAACAGGAGCTATCGCAGCAAGCACAGGACACTGCTATGAAAGCCTTAATGGACCAGCAGAAGCCAGTGCTTGATCTGGTGCAAGCCCTAGTTCAGCTGCAGAGCCAAAGTGGAACAGATGCAAGACCAGCAGTAAATACTTGTACACCACATGTGGACAGTGTGGGACTCAATCAAGGGATTGGGGCATTTAGTTTTGGGAAATTAACTCCAGATGATAATGTTGATGATTTTCTAGAGTCTTTTGAAAGAGTGGCACAAGCATTAGCATGGCCAGAGACCCAGTGGGCAGTAAGGCTGGCAGCCTCATTAACTGGAGAGGCACTTGCAGCTTACAGAGCAATGCCAGCAGCCCAGGCTTTGAATTATAAGGATGTAAAGGCTACTATTAGAGATCGCCTAGGGTTCTCTATTTCAGAGTATAGGCGAATGTTTAGAGCTGTTACATTGAGAGTGGGTGAAACACCCAGGGCTCTGAGTCAGAGAATCAGAGGTTTAGCTGTAAAATGGTTGGAGCCTGAGCAAAAGACGGTAGAAATGTTATTAGATATTATAATGCTTGAACAAATTATGTCTGGGGTGCCTAAAGATTTGCACACTTTCCTTATACAGCAAAATTGCCAAAATCTTGGAGAGGCAACCATGCTAGCAGAGAGATTCTTGGAAGCCACGCAGGCTTGCCATAGAATGGGGGGCCCTCTGAAGATTGGTCCTGAGGCAAGATGTGCTGTATCAGAAAAGAAAATAATTAAAAATGTTTCTGAAAATGAATGTACTGTATCAAACCAGATGACACAGTGGAATAGAAAGAAATGTTTCAAGTGTGGAAGCTGGGGACACTTAGAAAAAGGATGCCAGTCACACACTAGCTTAATGGGTGTGGAGTTAGAACAGCCCAAGGAAGGATTTCTTTTGATGGTTGATGTGCAAGGAATTACCATAAATGCTTTGTTAGACTCTGGGGCAGACCAGAGTATGATGTCAGAAAGGCTTTGGAAGAGAATAGAGGCCCAAGAAGGATTTGTGCCCAGAACCCCTGAAAGCCAAGTTCACATCGGATGCATTCATGGTGCTGCAACATCACATCCCTCCTATAGGCCAGAGCTACTCAATTCCAGTCCTGGTGGCCCGCAACCCTGCAGGTTTTTGGGATATCCCTAATGATATGCATGAGATATATATGCATTAGAGATAGCCTGCCAACCTGACTGGTGTTTGGCCCTCCAGGGCTGGATTTGGAGACCCCTGCCTTACACCTCTGTCATTTAAGATTGTAAGTGGGCAAGGTGCAGATGTCCAAGACATCAAAAAGGTTAGAATTTGTCACATTCCTCCTTGCTTCTCACCACCACCAAAATATTGTCTATTAGACAACTTTTTGGTGGTGTTGAGAATCTAGGAGGAATGTGACACATTCTATCTACCCTTTTGATGTCTAGAACATCTGTACCTTGCCCACTCACAATCTTAAATGACAGAGGTGTAAGGCAGGAGTCTCCAAATCCAGCCCTGGAGGGCCACAAACCAGTCAGGTTGGCAGGCTATCTCTAATGCATATATATCTCATGCATATCATTAGGGATATCCCAAAAACCTGCAGGGTTGCGGGCCACCAGGACTGGAATTGAGTAGCTCTGCTATAGGCTAAAGGTTAAGTGCCTGGGGGAACAAGAGGAAGTCCTGGTAGCAGTGGTGCCTAGGCTACCCTTTGATTTGGTTCTAGGAAAGGACTGGCCAAGATTTAAGCAGGGTCTAGTGGAAGGGCTAGGAAAGAAGGAGGGAGAAGGTTTAATAATGGAAATAGCTCCCGGGCCTTTCTTTGGAAGTCCTCAGTCCCTAGCTAAAAAGATGGTTAAGCTTCCAGAAGGCCAAACTATAGGTAATAAGAGGGGCCTTGTATCCACCCGCTCGCAGGCTAAGGTAGAAAGCCAGCAGAAGGAGGAGGGGGAGCAGGCAGAGTTATTAGGAGACTTACCCTCTCATGATGATTTAATAACCCCATCATCTGGTAAAGTAAGAAAGTTGAAAGCACAAAAGCGGCCTGAGAGACTTTGCAGAGCACAGGGTAGGGCTGAGATGTTAGCTGGTCAAAGTTTACCCTGGGTGCCAGCTGAGTTAGTGGCAAAGTTTCCTAACTTTCCACGAGAGCAGCGAGCTGATCAAGCTCTCACCCGAGCTTTTAAGTATGCTCAGGAGGTCAGGGAGGAATTGCCCAGATTCAGACTAGATAATGAAATATTATATAGAGAGAGTCAGGACCCCAGGAATGGGACCATACGTAAACAATTGGTGGTACCCACAACTTTCAAAGGGCTAGTACTTAGACTAGCACATGATCATCCAGTGGGAGGTCATAAAGGGATGCAAGGAACGCTGGATCAAATACTTATGCGTTTTTGCTGGCCAGGTATTTTCAAAGAAACTGCCCAGTTTTGCGCTGCATGTCCAGCGTGTCAGCGAGTTACAGCGGCTCACCCACCGGTGGTGCCATTGATCCCCATGCCAATTATCACAGATCCAATTGGTCGCATTGCCATGGATATTGTAGGCCCATTAGTCAAAACGCCCCGAGGTTTCCAATACATCCTAGTTATGGTAGATCAGGCAACAAGGTTTCCCTGGGCCATACCATTGAGGAATGTTTCTGCAAAAACAATAGCTTTAGAGCTAGTAAAATTGTTTTGTGAAGTGGGATTCCCAAGAGAGGTGTTGACTGACCGAGGGTCCAATTTTGTATCCAAATATTTGGCCCAGGTCTGGGATGCCTTTGGCATTCATCACGTAAAAACCTCAGCCTACCATCCACAATCAAACGGTTTGATGGAGAGATTCAACCAAACTCTCAAACAAATGTTGAGAAGGGGGTTAGCAGGAGAGGTAAAAGAATGGGATATGTTATTGCCTTTTGCCTTGTATGTCTGCAGGGAAAGAATTCAGGTGTCCCTAGGTGTATACCCATATGTTTTGATGTATGGTAGTGCTCCACGGTGTTTGTTAGACATTTTGAGGGAACAATGGATTGATCCTGAACCAGGAAGTCAGGAGGTGCCACTGTTTCTACGTGACTTGAGAGCACGTTTGAAAAGGACGTCGCAGGTTGCTGAGAGGAACCTGCAGGACAGTCAAGTGCGCCAGAAAGGGTGGTATGATAGGAAGGCCAAAAGCCGCCAATTAAGCATTGGTGAAAAGGTTTTGGTTCAAGTAGCAGGTACAGCTCCAAAATTTGAAGTACAGTGGAAAGGGCCATGGAAGGTTGTTAAACAAGTGAGCCCAGTATCTTATATGGTAGAAAATGCAAGAGGGCGTAGGCAGTCCTACCATATTAATGTACTTAAGTCTTGGAAGGAGAGGCCTGTAAATAACAATGTCCCTGAAGCCAGTCAGGAAGTAAGTGAGCTTCAAAATGATAACACTCTCGTAGGTATTACAGACTGTAGGAAAGAAGTTTCACCAGTTACACCAGTCCGTAATAACTTAAGCAGGGGGGTATGTGATAAGGAAGCTTATCATAGCTCAGGAAGGAGCTATAGAAAAGGTGAAGTGACTCTGAACAAGCAACCTGTCAGTTCTGGTAGAAATAAGAAAACAGAATTTTCTCATAAAAGACTACCAGTCCCAGAATGCACCAGGTTTCCAACAGCCATTAGAGGAGCTGAAGTGGGGAAACGTGTGTTCAATCAGGAGGGCTATGAGGTAATCCTTAAGCACTCATCTCAAAGAGCAGGGCCTGATTCAGCACAGCTGCGCTGTATTAGGGAGGAGCACTCATCTAAGCAGAATAAGAGTAGAGTTTATTCTACAGATGACCATCTTCATGATCACCTTGGATATCCAGAGAATTGTCCTCAGTATCCTGAGAATCAGCTTGAGTTTGATCATCAGTTTCATCTGAAGGATCATCAGAAGCAGAAGCCAAACCGGACGGACAGAGAGGGAAAGAGACCCTTTGGAAGAAGGAAGAGAAAAGCCTTTGAGAGGTCTAGAAGAGTCCAAAGCAGTACGTATACTGGGAGGTATTCCAAGGGCCAGCATACACCATTGGACTGGGGAAAGCCAGAGGAATGGTGCTGCAGAGCTAGGAATCACCAGAGGCTACCTGTGAGGGAGACGGCTGCACGTGGAAGGGACCCTAAGACCTGTGCCAGAAGGTATGTGAAGAGAGATCCAGTGTCCAGGGATCTGGATTGGAAGGCTGGACATAAGAACTGGACTACAAACTGGCCAGGCTATATAGAGAGGAACTCTAGCAGCAATGGAAGCTCAGGTATGAACACTGATCTATGCCCTAGCTATTACCTTGAAAGACAGCAGGGAAACAAGTATTCTCCTGAAAATGCTCCATTGAGAGATTCATCTGTGCCAATCCATGATATTGAACCCATGCTTGTTGAACAAGGGGGAATAATAGCAGATGAGGATCCTGTTTATATGGACTGCTCTCTATCTAAACTCCGTTGGTAACTTTCTGTTATAAAGTACAGCAACCATCACAAAGAAATACAAATTTGTTCTTTAATCTACTCAGAAAAGCTCCTGAAGCAGGATTTGACCCACACAGTGGAAGGCAAGCCAGCTAAGGGGTTTCAGCTGGTGACTGCTAGCAATTAAGCCTTACCTAATTGCTTGTGAGCTAGGGGAGTGAAAAGAACAGTTTGTTTCTTGCTTTGTAGCTTTTCATTTGTTGTTTTCCTGATTTTGACTTTGTTTTTCCAAGTTAACACTGAAAGCAAGTTACCTAATTTATGTGCTACTAAGCATATCTGTGTTGGGAGAAATAACCCCATAAATAAAAATCTTATTGGCTTTACCCAAGAGCACAACTAAATTATTGGCAGCAGCTGTGTCTGGTGTGAATGAACTGCATTGCCCACAATACCTTGCAAATCATATAGAAATATGCACTTGCCAAGAGTGTGAAGATTCTCACCCAGGCAGCCGTCTGACAATACTCATGAGGGACAGCAGGGAAACCTGAACAGTGGTAGGCACACCAGGACTGGAGTTGGGAAACTCTGCCGTAAAGCAACATCCAACAGAGGCAAACATACCCACACCCCCAGGCCCCATTGGCCAATGCCTCCTGGAGAGGCAGGACATTCGGCCCTGCGTGCATCTCCCAATACTAGCACCTGCATACCTTAGCAATGCCACCCTACACCTGGGTATGCGGTGGACAGCTCTCAAACGTTTGCTATGTGTACTGGCAGGTAGACTGTCCTATTTAAAGCACATTTGGCTCTTTGATCTCCAACATAAAAATCTGTCTGATGTCTGCGGTGCGTGCTTCAGGTCTGGTCTCTGACAGTGTTTACCACCCTGGGGAGTGACCCCCAACATTACTGCGTAGCATATCCATCCCTGTACTGTGCCCAGGACTGGTGTGGTGGGCAAGGCTGATAAACCCCTCTATAGTGGCACAATGCTGGCATACGTGTGGGAGTGTGTGTCTGTCTATACAGTGTGTGTTGGCTGCAAACACCTTCCACAGCTCACACTGCCAGCACTGTTGCCAGTATTGGCCTGACAATGTGCATAATGAGCAGCAAAGTACCATGGGTATAGCTCAGACAGGGTGTGCTGGCCAGGATGCATCTGCACAGGGCATAGGGCACTGGCAGGGACATTGTAGTGGCCGGACACCACCTACACAGACAGGGTGACCTCTGTATGTGCTGCTGGGTGTACACTCCACCCTGACTGTGCAGTGATGCCAGCATGGCTAGGCACCCCCATAGTGCTATATAGTGTTTCTCTTATGTGATATGTATGGGTTTTCTTGTGCTGCCATCCCAGTTCTGGGTACATGCATTTCCACCAGGACTAACTAGCAGACTGTTCTCAGCTGGTATGTGTCTTGATGGAGTGCCTTGCAGGGTGCAGTGGCTGAAGGCCTGCTGCAGGAGAATATCAGATAGTGGTGGAGTACAGCTTAGTGTATCCTGGCCTAATGTTTGTCTGATATTGTGTTGTGGATGTGTATAGGGCTGCTTTGGATGCCCTGTAGGGAATATAAAATGTGTCACATTCCTCCTCGATTCTCACCACCACCAAAAAGTTGTCTAATAGATAATTTTTTGGTGGTGGTGAGAAGTGAGGAGGACTGTGACAAATTCTATCTAACCTTTTTGATGTCTTGGACATCTGCACCTTGCCCACTCACAATCTTAAATGACGGAGGTGTAAGGCAGGGGTCTCCAAATCCAGCCCTGGAGGGCCACAAACCAGTCAGGTTGGCAGGATATCTCTAATGCATATATATCTCATGCATAGTCATTAGGGATATCCCGAAAACCTGACTTGCTGGTGGGCCCCATAGGACTGGGTTGGGGACCACTGCTATAGGGGACATTCTAGGGTGCCTTGCCGGACAGTGAACGTTAACATGTGCCTTATGGGCCGCCTTATGTTAACACGCTTTGTGAGTGCGTTTGCTAGTAGTGTTAACAGAGATAAAAAAATTAACCTGCCCCCTACAGCACTCATCCCCATAATACATAATGCCTCTGTGAGCCTTCTTCATTGAGCACCTTGGGGGATTAAACCCATGGCCCCTGCACCATTGGTCAGTGTCGTAACCATTGTGCTGTGGCTCTGTTCCTGTGCTTGCACATCGGCGCGCCGCCTTCTGCCGCACAAAATTAGGCTCCCTCCTAAAACAATCCTCCCCATAACAGGTACTGCCTGAGCCAGACTTGTTCATTGCGCCCAGTGGGGGTTCGAACCCGTGGCCCCTGCACCATTGCTCAGTGTCTTCACCGTTGTACTATGGCTCTGTTCGTTTGTGTGGCCAGCAGCGCGACGCTTAGCCTTCCCACACGTTAATACGGACCCCGCACAGTTGCGCGACTTGCACAGGTATGGTCACTTTCTCCCGTTCTTTTTTCTTTTTTCTGCCTGAACCGCCCACTCCTTATATGGCACAGGCACACTAACGGGGCCCCGCACAATTTCGGAGTTTAGCAAACATGCCCCTATGTAACGTTAATGCGTGGTAACGTTACAAACCACATGGAAGCATTCCGTGGCGTGGTAGACACCGCAGAGGGAGGAGAGAGAGCAGAGAGCTGGGGTCAATGGGTGGGGAGTGGGCATGGAGAGGCTCCCTGCACACTAACGCGCTGAACTGAAGGGCTGAATCCTATCGCAAATGAAAACCTGCCGTTAGATGCACATTTGCAGGAGAGAGAAACCATTTCAGTGTCAGCAATGTAGGGCATAGGCAGGGAGCCCGAGAAAGGTGATAGTAGTTTTCCATCTGCAGCAACAGCATAGTGGCAATGTACAAAGGGCCACTATGGTGATGGTGCAAATGGGGCACGGGGTGGACTAGGTGGTTGCCTAGGTGGCACATAGGAACACGGAAAATGGACATCAGCAAGACAGCAACAGACCAGGGTCAAACATGCCCGTGAGTCTGTGTCCCACAGTGTTCCATCCATGGGACATTACCCAGCAGGAACCTCAAGGGGCACATAACATTGACATGCAGTGCAGAGTGAAGCGTGGACAGCTATTTAGGCACCCCTATCCCAGAATCCACACCTTAGGCAGCCGCCTACCTGCCCCCTGGATGGCCTAGGACTGCACACCACTGGCACTGACAGCATATGGTCATGGCGGCATGGCAGGGGGGGTGTTTGTGCTGGAGGGAGTAGTGGCATCCACCTGCAGTGGACCTAGCCCATGCCCTGTACCAGTACGTGGTGTGCAGTGCAACAGAAGAGGTCTGGCTGGGGAACATAAGGGTAGCCCCAGGGACCACTATGCTGCTGTGGCAACAGTGTGGTGCAATACACTCAGCCAGTATATCCAAGAGCAAAAGGTTCAAGTCCCCTCTGTGGATCCTGCAGAGCATCACCCCATAGTTTTATCCTATAATGCAGCCACAACAACAACATGTGCAAACTCCAACGCAGCGGTGCACAGGGGTACAAACACCCACTCACACGGGCTCCACTATCCACAGCCTCATGGAGTGTCAGGCTGTTGGCACCAGCACGGAGCTGCAGTTATCACCAGAGCACTACTACTACCCCCTGCACAGTTTAGCAATGTCGGCACTGTTCTTAGGACCAGTGTGGTGGGCAGGGATGTCAACCACCTCTATCTCTGCACAATGCTGAGATAGGTGTGGGAGTGTACGTATGTCTATCCATTGTTTTGTGTCTGCCAACACCTCACTGAGCCCACATTGCTCACACTGTTTCCAGCATTAGCCTGCAAATGTGCATAATGAGGAACAAGGTATTGTGGGTATGGCCCAGATAGGGCGGATTGACCAGGATGCATCTGCACAGGGTGGAGAGCAATGGCTGGGGCACTGTAGTGCTCAACCACCACCTGCATGGGCAGGGTGGCCACAGCATGTCACGCTGGTAGGTCGCTCTCACTCTGACCGAGCAGTGACCATGGCATGTCCATGTTCCCACTTAGTGACACACATTATTGGTTTCTAGTGATACCTGTGTGTTCCTGGTTCTGGGGCCCAATCATGGAGATACCTGCTTGGTGTTTGTGCTACATCCCACCTCTAGGTGTACAGGGTTCCCCCATGAGCATGCACTATGGACTGGCTAGTGGGCTGTCTGCAGTTAGTCTTTGCATGGTGGTACCACCCTACAGTCTGTTTGTGCTGGCAGATGGTAGACCGTGGTATGGAGCCTTCCCATGCCCACCCCAAGCATCACTGCTGGTCTGCCACAGTCACATGTATGGCTCTGGCCCATCAACCCTGGAGGGCTGTCATCGGCCAGCAGGACTGTGGTTGCTGGTATTACAGCCATTCCACAGGGTGCTGTCCCACCACACCCTCATCTACAATAGGGGTGATTGTGGACCCCTTGGGGTATATAGTTCATATCACTTAGACCCATAGAGGCAGTGCTACCTAAACCTCATGCAGGTCTAGCTCCCACCCACCCCCACCCCACACCACCACCCCCGCCGCGCACCCCCCCCCCGCACCCCCCCCCCCGCGTGCACCACCCCCCTGCACGCACCACCCACCCCCCCCCCCCCCGCACGCACCCCCCCACACCACCCCCCCTCCCCTGCGCACCACCCCCCCCTCCCCTGCGCACCACCCCCCTGCGCACCACCCCCCCCCACTGCACCCACCCCACCCCCCACTGCACCGCACCCCCCACTGCACCCCTCCCCTCCCCCCCCCCCCACACCCCCACCCCCCCCCCCACCCCCACCGCACCCCCCCCCACCGCACCCCCCCACCCCCCACCCCCCACCGCACCCCCCCCACCCCCCCGCACCCCCACCCACCCCCCCCACCCCACCCCCACCGCCCACCCCCACCGCACCCCACCCCCACCCCCCACCCCCACCGCACCCCCCCACCGCGCACCCCCCCCCCCCACCCCCCCCCACCCCCCACCACCCCCCCCCACCGCACCCCCCCACCCCCACCCACCGACCCCCCACCCACCCACCACCGCACCCCCCACCCCCACCCCCCACCGCACCCCACACCCCCCCACCCCCCACCACCCCCCCCGCACCCCCCCCCCACCCCCCCACCCACCGCACCCCCCACCCCCACCCCCACCGCACCCCCCCACCCCACCCACCACCCCCCCCGCACCCCCCCCACCCCCACCCCACCCCACCCCCCACCGCACCCCCCCACACCCCCCCCCACCCCCCACCCCCCCCCACCCCCCCCACCCCCACCACCCCCCCCCCACCCCCACCCCACCCCCCCACCGCCACCCCCACCGATAACAGGTACCCATGGCAGCCAGGCTTTGACACTGCGTACACACTCATCTAAGAGGTGTCCGGTCCAACAGGGCCACATGTGACTGCAGAACCCAGATAGTAACAGAAGTACTTTCGGCTTCACTGGTGGGAGCACCTATCACATACTAGTAGTGATGGGAATGTGCAGCAGGACCTATTTCTAGCACCACATGTACTGTGGACCTAGTGCTGGGCGCCCATCCTATCCCTCAGGGTGAACACGGAGCCTGCACAATGGCATGGTCTGTAGCTACTCTGTGCCAGTATCACGCACTGTCAGTCCATCTTACCACACTGCAGTACCGGTGAGGTGCAGACCCCATTTGGTGGTCAGCTGCAGGCCGCTGTTCTGCATGTGCAATGCATCATGGGTGCTGGTGGGGGTTACCCTATCCTGGCACACAGAGCAGACGGTTTGTGCGGTGACCTGCAGTCTGTCTGTACCCAGCCAGTGCTGTGCAACAAGCCATAGAGGTATAGCCTACTGGTTAGTACACTGATGTTCTAGGCCAGAGCTACTCACATCCAGTCCTGGAGGTCCGCAACTCTGCAGGTTTTCGGGATATCCCTAATGAATCTGCATGAGCTATATATGCATTAGAGATATCCTGCCAACCTGACTGGTTTGTGGCCTTCCAGGGCTGGATTTGGAGACCCCTGCCTTACACCTCTGTCATTTACAATTGTGAGTGGGCAAGGTGCAGATGTCCAAGACATCAAAAAGGTTAGATAGAATTTGTCACATTCCTCCTCGCTTCTCACCACCGCCAAAATATTGTCTATTAGACAACTTTATGGTGGTGGTGAGAATCGAGCAGGAATGTGACACATTCTATCTACCCTTTTGATGTCTACGACATCTGTACCTTGCCCACTCACAATCTTAACTGACAGAGGTGTAAGGCAGGGGTCTCCAAATCCAGCCCTGGAAGGCCACAAACCAGTCAGGTTGGCAGGATATCTCTAATGCCTATATAGCTCATGCAGATTCATTAGGGATATCCCGAAAACCTGCAGAGTTGCGGACCTCCACAACTGGATTTGAGTTGTTCTGTTCTAGGCAGTGGTCATGGAGTTTGATTCCTCGTTGTTCTTTCCTGTCCATGTCTGATGTTTTGCATGCCTGTGACAGTCATATCTTTGCAGATCAGTGCTGCCAGCCCATAATACCCTCACCACAGTTGCCATTACTCCCTATACGGCGTTTTAAGGCACTTTATTAGGCACAGTACAGGGCCCGTTACAGGGCACGTCACAAGGCACATTACAGGGCACCTTTCTAGGCACAGTACAAGGCACGTTACAAGGCACCTTACTAGGCACAGTACAAGGCGCATTACAAGGCACATGCCTTGTACTGTGCCTACTAAGGTGCCTTATAAAGTGCCTTATGACGTGCCTTGTAACATGCCTTATAATGCGTGTTAGCCTAAGGCGCCTTGTAACGCGCATTAACTGACACAGCTTGCCATAATGATGCACCGCCCATTCCCTTATATGGGAATCCAGGGAACCTAACGCGGGGAACATTACCGCAGTTTAGTAAACATATCCCTATGTGCCTTTAAAAAATACTAGCCAAAGTGGCATAATGGATGCCTACATTACAGGTGCAGACATTTAAACCTGCCATGGGAATAACTTTATAAAATTACCTCTTAAAAGGCTTGAAACGCGTAGAATGGTATTAGATGTAGAGATGGTGAAACCGAGCAGACGTTAAATGGACATTCAACCAGACACATTCAAATTTTACACTGACAACAAAATAACCAGAAGGTTCTAAATGTATGTGAGTAACAGAATTGCGCACATCAGGACATTAGTGCACTAAGAACAATGGTATTATGCTCCTGCTGTCAGAAACCAACAGATCATACTATGAGATCCATTGTGGCAGTCCATCTGATACAAACAACAAGGCTTACAGGGACAAGCTTCCTCATAGAACATAATGACATCTCCCCAGCCTTGAGAAACTTTTCAAACTTGTGGATCTTGAATTCAACTCGGAAGTCAATCTACAAGAAACTGTCATCGCCACTAGTATTACACCTGATCACAGCCTTGGCCACATCATTTTAACTGCTTCTGAAGATAGAAAATACTTAGACAAGCCATAGTGTCTCTCATCTACATTGCATTCTCCTTTCATTGGATACCGGCACCTCTGTATAAAATCCCACAGAACTAATGATCTCTCTCTCGCATAAAACAAGAGACATAAAACAAGGAGTTCAAGTGCATCAATCAAGGGAAAACAGTTCCAAAGATAGTCTCTTTTGTAAGTTGGACCTGTTTGGTGGCATGATCATGGTGGGAGTCAGCTTAATAATGCCACACTAGACAAGACTGAAAAAATTCCCTTATCACTTCTTGTTGATACCACATTGGAATGTTCATGTATTATTACTATGAGGACTTCAAGCACTAACGATGACACATTACAAAAGAAGCAATCAGAGTTGGGGAAAACTTGGAATCACCTGTGGACTTTAATAACAAAAGCCTCCAAAAGCAATGGTGAAGACAGGTCCAAAGTCTTGCCAACATCTTCTTGAACCATTGGAAATGGGAGTATCTCACAACCTTGCAGAATTGCCACAAATGGCATTTCAAACAAATCAGATATAAGGAAGGTGATCTGGCTCTCCTCAAAGACAAGCACTGATGCTACATTTTTTTGAAAGCATGATCAGGGGCAGATTACAGAAGGATAGAGGCCACAGGGACTGTTTCCCATTGTGGCCATTCTCCTCTCAACGGTTCACCAACTCTCATTCTCCTTCTCATCCCTCTCTCCCCATCAGTGCTGCATCTCCTTCTCTAATGTGGCAGGAGATATGGCGACACAAACCCCAGTATAATTGGATGTGAGAGTTGTGCTTCTTCCTTGGGTCCCAGGAGCATAACAGGATTAATGTTGTCTATATAGCAACATTTGTTTTCTTTGTAGTAATTGCAGAAAGGATAGCAGCAGGATAGACTGACTATGAATGTATAGGGTTATGCAATAAACTGTAATAAGTCCTACTTTTAGTACAGTACTCTATGCTATAGCAGCATGTACGTATAGTCTCATTTCAAATCCTAGAGAAAACTAGTTGACTATCCAGTACACGCATTATGTATCCAATATACTTACACACACTTTTCTGTTCATGCAGCGCACACAAATAATGACAGGCAGAACTGTTGTAAACTATGGGACTGATAGTGGCCCAGGGCTTTTACAACACTGAGCTTACCCATCATCCAGAGCTGAATATCTGGTTTCACCAGAGAGAGCAATTTCTATCCAATTAGCGGTGATATTCAGCCACTAATCAGATAGCAAAAAACAGATACTGTAAATGTAGGACAGCCATTGACCTGTCCTAACTTTATGCAATTTAGCTGTCTGACTAACGACTGGATATCTCAGCTAACAGAGTTGGTGCCAGGTCTGCCCCTGCTGTGGTCACAGACCACCCCAGTTTTAACTGGTCCTCTTTCCTATGGTCAGTGGGGATATTCAACAGCATTATCTGAATAGTGCCAGTGAATATCCAGATCACCATGATTTAGATGGTTAGCAGGTCCTGTTAAACTGCTAAACCCCTATGAATATCCCCTCCTATCAGGCTCATTCCGTGGAACGAATAGCAGGGATGGACGTTCCGTTGGGACGTCCATCCCCGCTATTCGTTCCCTCTCCCAATCCCATCTAACTTCCCGCTCATTGTATAAACGGGATCAGGGGTGGCATTAGGGTGGACGGTGGGCGGTGGGCGGTCATTGGCCCTGGACATACAGGGCCGATTCCAATGTTGGCCCTGTACGACCGGGGCTGACGGTTTGGATGGGGTACTTATTCCACCTCTGAGGTGGATTAAGTTCCACATTTTGGCAGAGGACGGCAGGCCTGGGGCTGGGAAGGGGTGGCAGGGGGCAGGGTATTCCCCGCAGCCCAACCCTGGCCTCCCAAGGTCAGATCAGTGGCCGGGTATCGCAGCTTTTCAATGGATCAGAATTGCGGCTAACTCTGTGCATCCAGTTCTGACCGGATGCACAGAGGACCGGGATGTCCAAGTCTGAATCGGGCTCTATATGTTTATCCAAATACATTTTCAAATCAATAATCGCCTATTAACAAGAGATCCATGCAAGAAGAGAACTCTTCCAAAAACTTTAATGCAATCCTTAGGTGACTCTTTGCTATTTTCTGTTTAATTTTAGATTTATTAAGTTTAACAAACTATTACAAACATTCACTTGCAGAAGAAGAAAAGTCAGAAAGAAAAAGACATACATTAGCAAAAGCCAAACACTCAAAAAGATTACAATATAATCCCTCAGGCCTTCATTAGACCACTATTTTAGAGAGCATTTTTGCTCAGTATATGGCTGATGGAATAGCAAAATTCTAAAAATCTGCAGTCATACTTCATTTCCATTTTGCTTTCCCCTGGAATAATAATATCCTGTATTTGCTGCCTTTGAACATCTGGCATAGCACTTACTGTTTGAAGTTGCCATGCAGCAGAATCATAAGTATTAGACTGTTTCATCAAAAACTTTGAAGAATTAGCAGACTGAAAAAAAGCTGGCAGGCAAAAAGAGAAATTACAGGAAACTAAAATTCCTCCACTTGTCTCTCTTTCTCTCTCTCTCTCTCCTGAACAAACATTAGATTACAATCCACCAGCAGAAAACAATATAGGCTTAAAGGACTGCAAAGGAAAAGCATGCTAAAAAGCTCAAACGGCAGAGAAATAAAGACTAAGGGGGGCATTTCAAAAACCTTAGTTGTGATTTGGGTGTCCTGAGACACACACATGGATGTCAAAATCATAGAGAGACATTTTATAAATGACATTAGAGATGTCTCCATTGCGGGGGCGCCCAAATAGGCAAGGGGCATAGTGGAGGCGTGCCTGGAGAGGTGCAAAGAATTTAGATGTCCTCATTCAATTTCAGACACATCGGGGACATTTGTCTACGGTTAGACCTGCTCCAAGCAAGACAAAAAGCATGAAAGTGCTTGTTGTGGTCTTAAAACATCCAAAGGGTGTGTAGAGAAAATTAAGCAACTAGCCTAAGATCACAAAGGTCCACACCAGGATTTGCACCCTGGCCACCCTGTTTTTAACCCATAACCCTAACCATTATGCTATTAGACATCCCCATTCTGGGATGCTGTTCTGGAGATGTCTATGTAGAGGTCCATATTGGGCACATCCACGTTTCTGAAATTGTGCCTGATATGGACCTCTATGGACTTGCAAGTGCCTGATTTTTTTTTTTTTCAGACATTCTGGCTTTGACATCTCAGTTTGCACTTCGACATCCCATTGTAAAATGTGCCTTTAAGCCAATATCGACAGCTAGTACTAACCTTGTAAAAATACCATGGCAAAAATGTTTCATGGGATAACAATATTCTAAATGGTGCTGTGAGAGTTACGCAGTCCGCGGGGGTCTCTGAACCTGTGTGCAGTGCAGCGCTGCCTCTCCTCATGGCAGGACTCCTTTGAAAAGAAAGCACCAGGAAGGGGGCCATGGGGAGAGACAGTGCTGCATTGTGCACAAATTCAGAGACTCTCCAGCCCACAAAATTCAAACAGCTTTGTTTAGAATGCTGCTGTCCTGAAAACGGGGCTGTAATTGGCATTGCAAGCTCGTCACTCAGAATTCATGCTTACCTCCTTCCAATCAGCCTTAGCTCTTGCCAAGCAAAGCTACTATGTCTATCTGACTAACTCTCAGCTCTCTCTTCAAAGCACTTCCCCCTCCAACCCTCTTTCTCTTTCTGCCTAAATCTTAGCTATTTCCATGACAAAATTCACAAGATCACTCTCCAGCTCCCCACTAAATCAACTTCATCCCCTCTTCCACCACCTCAATACCAACTTTTCCCCTCAATCTCTGTTACCCTTTCTTCCTTCTTTAAAATCTCTGATGAGGAAACCTCTCATCTACTTTCCTTTTCTACTTGCTCTTCTGATACTATCTCCACCCATCTCCTTAGTTCCATTTCCTCCTCTATCATCCCTTCCATCTCACCTATTCTCAACCTCTCGCTCTCCGCTGCCACTGTCTCTTCAGCTTTCAAGCATGCTGTGATCACACCTCTCCTTAAGAAACCTTCTGTTGACCTTAGTTGTCCTCCTTATTATTGACCCATCTCCCTTCTTCCCTTCATTTCTAAACTTCTTGAGCGTGCAGTCCTCCATTGATGTCTTGAAGTTCTTTCCTCTAAAGCCCTATTGGATCCACTTCAGTGTGGCTTTCTTTCCTATCATTGTACCAAGACAGCACTTGCCAAAGTCACCAGTGACTTATTCCTGGATAAATCCAAAGGCCTTTATTCTGTCCTCATCCTTCTTGACCTTTCTGCTGCTTTTGACACCATTGACCACCACCTTCTCCTTGACACATTGTTCTTTCTTGGTTTTAGGAACTCTGCCCTGTCTCTTCTCATCTCTCCCATCACTTTTTCAGTGTTTGTTCTGGTGGTTTCGCCTCTACTGTTATCTCACTCTCAGTTGGTGTACCCCAGGGATCTGTTCTTGGCCTTCTTCTTTTCTCTCTGTACACCCAGTCCCTTAGTGCTCTCATCTCCTCTCATGGATTTCAGTATCATTTTTATGCTTATGATTCTCAGATCTATCTTTCTATACCTGATATCTCTTTGACACTCCAATCTTGCATCTCTGCCTGCCTGTTTTGACATCGCTATCTGGATGTCTCACCGCCATTTGAAATTAAACATGGCCAAAACTGAACTTATTTTTCCCCCTAAACCTTCCTTCTCCCTTCCATTTTTTCTCTGTCTCTGTAGATAACACTCTTCTACTTTCTGTTTTCTCTACCCGCCACCTTGGGGTCATCTTTGACTCCTCTCTTTCCTTCTCCTCACATATCTAATAGATAGCTAAAATCTATTGTTTCTTTTTCAATAGCATTAACAAATTTGCCCTTTCCTTTCTGAACACACTACTAAAACATGTGCCCCCTCCCTAATTACTTCCCGTCTCGACTATCGCAAACTTCTCCTTGCTGGTCTCCTCTTAGCCACCTTTCTCCCTTTCAGTCTGTTCAGAACTCTGCTGAGTGACTAATTTTTGACTAGCCTCAACATTCTCATATAACCCCTCTTCTCAAATCACTTCATTGGCTTCCCTTCCATTTCCATATCCAATTCAAGCTTCTCCTTCTGACCCATA
Organism: Ichthyophis bannanicus; assembly: GCA_033557465.1. Lineage (NCBI taxonomy): Eukaryota > Metazoa > Chordata > Amphibia > Gymnophiona > Ichthyophiidae > Ichthyophis > Ichthyophis bannanicus. The sequence goes on from CM066032.1 coordinate 1,312,937,429, forward strand.
AGTGCATTCACTCTTCTGCTTCTTTCTAACTTTCCTCTCTTCTCTCTCCCTACACCCTTCCTCGTGAACTCCGCTCTTCTTCCAGCTTACTTCTCTCTTTTCCCTTTTCATCCACTTTCAACTGCAGACTTCGGCCCTTTCACCTTACTGCTCCTAATGCCTGTAACAAACTCCCTAAGTTTGTATGTCAGGCTTCATCTCTGTCCCTTTCCAAGTCCACGTTAAAGGCTCACCTCTTTGATGCTGCCTTTGGATCCTGACTCCCTTTTTCCCTTGTGTCTCCTTACTCTCCTTTTCCCCTCATTCTTATCCTTTGTCTTGCCTGTCTTAATTAGATTGTAAGCTCTCACAAGCAGGGACCGTCTCTATCTATGTTTGTTCAGCTCTACAAATGCCTTGTAGTGCTTTATAAATGATTAGTAGTAGTAATGAGGCAGCCATGAGGTAGCTATAGGTAGCCCTTCCCCCAAGCCATGCTGCGAACTGTAGATAGCCCTTCCCCCAAGCCATGCTGCAAGCCATGAGGCTCTGATCAGCCTGACCCTTCCCCCGCAAGCCATGAGGTAATCAGCCTGCTAAGAGAGACATTGAGATTCCAGTAGGCACCCTTCCCCCACTCCAGGTCAGAGCACAGTATTTCCCTAGCCCTGAAACCAACAGACCAGAGCATACCGGTTTGGACAGGTCACCCAGGTACCTCCCCAGGGGCTGCTGATTGGTGGGCAGGAAATACCTGTGGCAAATGGGATTGTAGAATAAGTTTAAAAACTGTACTGTATATAAGGCATTGTAGGCCGTCCCTCGGGGTTCAGACCCTTGTGGAGGTTGCTGGTGTCTCTGTCTGATCCTGTGTGCACATTAAAAGTTCCTGTTTGCATTCCAGCCTGTCTGAGAGTCTTCCTTCTGTGGGTGAGTGATAGAATAAGAGCTTTTCACAGCGATTGCTGCAACATTTTGGTGCATTGGCCGGGAAATATTAAAAGAAAAGCCTCTCTCATCACACCCACGGTGGGAAGACTTCTGCTTTTGCAGCATCTGGGCCTCCACCAGTCAGGGACCGGCCCCTCCAGGTGATTAACTGTCCTTGGCGCCCCCGGGCCACTTTGTGCTCGGAAGGACACCTTGATTTGTCTGGACAGCTGGTCCCTGCGGTTGAATCCCCGATTGAAAAACCAGCTGGATAGACTGGCATCCAAACTTCCTGTCTGATCAGAGTTCTGGTGAGTACTGCTACCTTGTCTGGGGCTAGTTCTGTACTCTATCTGTGAGTCCTGGTAATTTCTGGGAACCTGTAGCAGCCTGATCAACTGCACGAGCAGTCCTAGTACGGGCCTTAGTGGCCCTGAAGCCATTGCTCGTCCTGTATCTGAATCTGAATACCGGTAAAATCTGAATATCTGAAACTGCAGTAATCTGAGATCTTTTAAAAGCGCTGCCGAAAGAAAAAAATGTAACTAAATATAGCACTTGATAAGTTAATACCTGAGATAAAGAATAGATCGCTGCTTCTCTTCTTTCCGTTCTGCTTGTGGAGAGTTTTCTGAAGCGTGACTGCAAGGAGAGGGCTCTAATATGCTTCCGTTCCGTTTCTAATTTGTGTTAATTTCTGCTCCGGTGTGAATTCTGCCCTCCATGTGCTCCGGTGTGGTTTTACTGCCTTTCTCTGAACCCCCGATGTAATTTCTGTGCTCCGATGTAAGTTTCTGTCCCTCCCCATGCTGCCGCTGTGTTGATTTCTGCTCCGGTGTGAGTTCTGCCCTCCATGTGCCCCGGTGTGGATCTGCTGCCTTTCCCTGAACCCCCGATGTAATTTCTCTGCTCCGATGTTAATTTCTGCTTCCCCATGTGCTCCGGTGCTCCCCTGAACCCCCGCTGAGATCCTCTGCCTCCCGGTACTGTCCCGATGCTTCTCTGAGCCCCCGCTGCAGTTGCCTGCCTCCCGGTAGTCTCCCGGTGCTGCTCTGAGCTACCGCTGCAATCCCCTGCCTCCCGGTAGTCTCCCGGTGCTGCTCTGACCCCCCCGCCGAATTTTCCCGCCTTCCGCTAAGCCCCCCGCTTAGTTTTCTGCCCCCCTGAGCCCCCGCCGAATTTTTGTGCCTCCCTGAGCCCCCGCTGAATTTTTTGTGCCTTCCTGAGCCCCCGCTGAATTTCTGTGCCTGCCGCTGAGCCCCCGCCGATTTTTTTTGTGCCTTCCCGAGCTGTCCCGATGCACCGCTGAGCCCCCCGCTGGGTTTCCTGCCTTTAAACAAAAATAAATAAATAAAATGCTAACCTTTTTGTTTTTTTTGTTTTTTTTAATCGATTGAAGAAGTGGTCGCTTGGAGGTCCATCACTTTCTTTTTTCCATCTGTGGAGTAGAGGGTGAGCCTGTGTGAAGGAGCCCGGTGGGGTGGCAGCCATCTTGGGAACACCACGTGTGCGAATTCCCCTGCACCCAGGAGCAACTATCGGGACGCACGTGGAGGCGGCCATCTTGAAAAGGCCACGTGTAAGCTACACTCCAATATATATAAAGCGACTCCGGATCTCCATCTAGTGGACATTAGCTGTAATTACTACCATTCTCTGTGTTTTAAGTGATCCTGGAGCTCCATCTGGTGGACATTGTAAGAATAGCTAGCTTATATATATATTTTAACTCTTGTCTAAATCAAATCTGAGTATATATTTTGTTAATTGCCAAGACCTATATTATAAAAATTTTGTGTTTTTTTTTTCCTCTCTCTCCCCTCCTGTATTAAGAATAGATAGGGTCTGTATTATAAATTGTATTATTTTTCCCGGATTAAGTCTAGATAGGATCTGTATTGTAAATTGCATTTTTTCTCTCTCTCTTACTGTAAATTGCATTTTTTTCTCTCTCCAAATTGAGATTAGGCTAGAAGATCTGCTCTACATTGTATACTGCACTTAGATATTGAACTAGAATTAGAGCATGGGGTCGGGAAAGTCTAAAGAGAAAATGCCCCTACAAGTACATGCTTCGCCATTTTAAATCTGGGTTTAGAGAAGATTATGGGGTACCTCTCTCCACCTCCAGATTAACCCTTTTGTGTGAGAGGGAATGGCCAGCCTTAGTTAAGTTATGGCCTCCTCAGGGGTCTATTGATTTGGCCACTGTGTCCTTGGTCCATCAAATTGTAGCAAAAGAGCACCCTGACCAGTTCCCATATATTGACTCATGGCTGGCCATATGCCAACTCAGACCAAAGTGGCTCCAGCGCTGTCACGAGGATCAGTGTAGAGTAATGGTGGCGGCCATCTGTCGCCAAAAGGGACGGACACCCGCCCCTATCTACCAGGGACGGGACTCTCCTGATATTCCTCCACGTCCCCTCCCTCTACTTCAACCCCGTGTCCCGTCCGCACCACAGCAGGATCCGTCCACAGCTGAAAGGTCAGGACTTCTTGGGGTGGGTGATGCCAGAGTTAGGGAAGGTTCTACAGACTCCGGCCCCTCATCTTCAGATTCCCTTCTCACATCTGGTGCCACCTCCAGTGGCACCATCTCCTCCCCCGAGAGTACAGGGGCTGGGCTAGAATCGTCACCCCCGTTAGCCCACCGCCTGCGGTCGCGAGATCTCCAATTACCACTACGACAAGTACAGGGGCTCCCGTATATTGATGCTACTGGAAAGGTGGCAGTGGGACCATCAAGCCTGATTTATGTCCCCTTCTCCACAACGGACCTGCTCAACTGGAAAACCCACTATGCCTCATATACTGAAAAGCCCCAAGAACTGACAGATCTTATGACCAGTATTATGCAAACACACCAGCCTACCTGGTCGGACATTAAACAATTGCTTGCCACCTTATTCAATACAGAAGAACGGGCGCGCATTGTACGGGCCGCCCTCAAGTGGCTGGAGAAACATCCTGCCCAAGAGGGAGAAGTAAATCCACGGCAGCAGGCAGAGGCAGAATTCCCGAATAAAGACCCCCGCTGGGACCCGAATGACCCTGTTGGAGCAGCGTCTCTCACTCGCTTCCGGACTGCACTCCTTGAAGGCCTTAAGAAAGGGGGGCAACGAGCTATGAACATCAGTAAAGTCGCAGAAGTTCTCCAGTTTCCTGACGAAAGTCCGGCGGTATTTTATGAGCGTCTGACTGAAGCATACCGATTATATACCCCCCATGATCCAGCAGACCCTGAGAATCTTAAGATGGTGAATAATGCCTTTGTGGCCCAGGCACAAGGTGATATACGGCGGAAGCTGCAGAAACTGGAAGGGTTTGCGGGCATGAATGCAACGCAATTGATGGAAGTGGCACAAAAAGTATATGTAAATCGTGACCAGGAGCAGAAGCGAGAGTCGGAGCGCCGGATGAAAAAAAAGGCAGACTTCCTAGCAGCCGCCTTAGCCGAGGGACCACCAGTTCCAGCCTGGGCCAGAGAAGGAAATAGGGGACAAGGACGCGGATATGGGCGGCCGAGGTTTCCCCTAAGCCCCACTCAATGTGCCTATTGCAAAGAGGAGGGACACTGGAAGAATGACTGTCCAAATCGTAACACAAGGCGAGGGAGATATCCATCCACGAGGGGTGTAAGAGCACCCGTACAAACCACATGGGAGCAAGATCGGCATGATGCTTTCCCGCCTTCACCGGGACCAGCTTTCGAAGGCCTTGCAGCTATAGAACATTATGACTCAGATGACTACTAGGCCAGACCGGGCTCCAAGTTTCTGTTGGGTCCCCAGGAGCCTATGGTCAACATGAATTTAGGGAGAGCGCCCAGAGACCTTTTCTGCAAAACCGCACGTGCCAGTTGGGAGGGGGACGGACCATCACTCACCAGTTCCTATATATGCCTGAATGTCCCATACCCTTGCTGGGTCGGGATGTTCTGGCAAAACTCCAGGCCCAAATCTCATTCGGGTCTGATGGCCAGGCTGAGCTCGAAATACCCAGCCTGGGCCCAACAGTTTTGGTACTGTCCGTCCCCCGAGAAGAAGAATGGCGGTTATATGAGATCGCAAAGCCACTCTATGAGTCTACAAAGGGCCCAGAGAAGAGCCCCCTTTGAAAGGGGTCGAGACCAACAGGAGGCCTTTGAACATTTGAAAAGGGCATTACTGTCATCGCCAGCCCTGGGCCTTTCGGATGTCACCAAGCCTTTCACCTTCTATGTACACGAAGCAGCAGGAACAGCTTGGGGGTCTTGACCCAACAACTGGGGTCTTGGCCGCGACCAGTCACCTGCCTGTCTGGACTGCTGGATCCAGTGGCCAAGGGATGGCCACCTTGCCTGAGAGCAATAGCAGCAACAGCCTTGTTGGTGGAAGAGTCTGATAAACTGTCCATGGGCCAAGGCCTTCTAGTCACCGTCCCACATTCAGTCCAAACATTGTTGGAGCATAAAGGAAGTCACTGGTTCACCAGCTCCCGGATGTTGGAATACCAGAGCATGTTATGGGGAAATCCCAGAGTGCAAATAACTACCAGCCAAGCCCTAAACCCTGCTACATTCCTGCCTGTTGGCCCAGGACCACCTGATCACGACTGCCTGGAAGTGATAGATACAGTCTTCTCCAGTTGCCCTGATCTGACAGATGAGCCGCTAAGCAATCCGGATGAGACCTACTACATAGATGGAAGCAGTCTGATGCTGGAGGGCCGCAGGTGTGCGGGGTATGCGGTGGTGGCGATGGAAAGCTCAGCCTTTACCCCCCTGGAATATCCACACAGAAGGCGGAACTCATTGCCCTTACCCATGCCTTAACCCTTGGGGCTACGGCCCCCAGATATTGGCCCAGTCCCAAATACTCCTCTGCGGCTTGCCTCTAGTAATACAGCCCTCAACCGCCTCTAGCGGTTGAGGTCTTACTTAAAAAGGGGGGAATGAGGCAGCCATGAGGTAGCTATAGGTAGCCCTTCCCCCAAGCCATGCTGCGAACTGTAGATAGCCCTTCCCCCAAGCCATGCTGCAAGCCATGAGGCTCTGATCAGCCTGACCCTTCCCCCGCAAGCCATGAGGTAATCAGCCTGCTAAGAGAGACATTGAGATTCCAGTAGGCACCCTTCCCCCACTCCAGGTCAGAGCACAGTATTTCCCTAGCCCTGAAACCAACAGACCAGAGCATACCGGTTTGGACAGGTCACCCAGGTACCTCCCCAGGGGCTGCTGATTGGTGGGCAGGAAATACCTGTGGCAAATGGGATTGTAGAATAAGTTAAAAACTGTACTGTATATAAGGCATTGTAGGCCGTCCCTCGGGGTTCAGACCCTTGTGGAGGTTGCTGGTGTCTCTGTCTGATCCTGTGTGCACATTAAAAGTTCCTGTTTAGATTCCAGCCTGTCTGAGAGTCTTCCTTCTGTGGGTGAGTGATAGAATAAGAGCTTTTCACAGCGATTGCTGCAACAGTAATAGTAGTACCTGCTTTGGCCCCATATAATGGCAGTAAGCCCACTGCTTGGCATCACTTCCTGAGCACAGTTGCAGCTTCTACATTGTGGCATTTGCTCTCTGTGTACAACTTCTGATTCTGCTTTAAAAAGGAGGCTGCAACCATGTGACCAGTGCAAGCGACCCACCAGGGCATGCCCTCTGGACATGATTAAACATGTAAATAAAGAAGAGCTGGTTGATATAATGTATCAGGATTTTCAGAAAGCTTTTAACAAAGTACCTCATGAGAGACTATTGAGTTCATGGAATAGGAGGCAGCATCTTGGGGGGGGGGGGGGTTCATACAGTGCTCTTTAGAATCAGTGTGGTTTACATGTATACTAACAGGTACTTTTTATTCCCTTGTCCCTGAAGGGCTCACAATCTAAGTGTACCTGAGGCAATGGAGGGTTAAGTGGCTTGCCCAAGGCCACAAGGAGTGGCCATGTGACTAGAGACCCCCAGTCCCTCTGGCCTGAAGTTGCTTGTCCCCATGTGGGAATTGAATCCCCAGCCTTCTGGTCTGAGGTAACCTGTCCCAACCACTGAGCCACTCCTCCTCTTCTTATTGTGGATTAGGAGCTGGTCAAAAGATGGAAAACAGACAGTAGGACTAAACAATCAATGTTCTCAATGGAGAAAGGTGAATAGTACGGTACCCCAGGGATCTGTGTGGGGCCCACTGTTTTTTGACATATTTATAAATGACCTGGAAATGGGAATACACAGTGAGATGATCAATTTTGCAGATGACACAGAATTATTCAAAGTTGTTCAAGTTGAAACATTTCAATAGGACCTTGAGAAACTGGGAGACTAGGCATCTAATGGTACCTGAAATTTAGAGTGAACAAGTACAAACTTATGCACTTAGGGAAGAATAACCCAAACTGTAGCTACACAATTCAAGGTTCTACATTAAGAATCACCACCTAGGAAAAGGATCTAGGCATCAACATGGATAATTTGTTGAAATCTTCTACTCAGTGTGCAGCAGCAACCAAAAATGCAAATAGAATGCTAGGAATTATAAAGAAAGGAATGGAGAATAAAATAGAATAGTATAATGCCTCTGTATCACTCCATGGTCCACCACACCTTGAGTACTATGTGCAATTCTGGGTTACTGCATCTCAAAAAAACATACTGTATAGTGCAGAGGTTCCCAACTCCAGTCCTGGAGGGTCAAACACTATTCAGGTTTTCAGGCTGTCCCTAATAAATATGCATGAGATTCATTTGCATGCACTGCCCCCATTGTATTCAAATATATCGCATGCATATTCATTAGTGACAGCCTGAAAACCTGAATGGTGTTTGGCCCTACAGGACTGGAGTTGGGAACCTCTGGTATGGTGGAATTAGAAAAGGGTGCGCAGAAGAACAACCAAAATGATAAAAGGGATTTAACAATGGCTCTATGAGGAGAGGCTTAACCCTGGGAGTACCAATGGGGTCAAAAGTGACCCCATTGCAAGTTTCACAACACATATCTTGGAAACTAGTTGTTCAAGAATGCAATCTTTTTATGACTTTTCACATGTCAATATTCTCTTTATATTACACCATGAGAGGAATAATTTTCATCCGCTAGGTGACGCTAGTGATGAATTGCAGCACAGAGTACCAGTGGGGTCATTTTTGACCCCAGTTGCTTACGTCTGGTTTGGATCGTGATACAATTTGCGGTTTTGTGAATTTTTTGATCTGACAAAGGTATTTATCATTAATTATGTATCATTTATTTTTTGTACTCTTATTTTATGAAAATTACACATTTTCTGTAATTGATATCATAGGTTCTCTCATTATTTCCGATTAAATCTAAAGGCTTTCAACTTGTTCATCACGATTATTGTTCACCTATAGTAAAACTGCTCTGCGTTTTATTCAACTTTGTCTTTGTTTCTTTATTTTAGGTTATTGTTTATGATGTCAAAACAAAAGTATTCAGCTGCCCAAGTAAGAGAAATATTGCAATGAGATGCTGACAGTGACGGCTCTGAGTCATCTGATGATGTAGCATATTCAGCAAGCGAAGAAGCATATCAGCCAAGTTCGTGCGATAAATCTGATGATGACAGTCATGATTCAGATGGCAACAGCAGTTGGTCGCCAAGTGAATGTGAGACTGATGAGCTGGTAACATTGCCTGCAGCAAAGAGTCAAGTTACAGGTCGAGGCTAAGGTCGAGGCTGTGCTGGATGGGGAAGAAGGCAGGAGTCCTCTGTGTCAGTATCATCTGTGAGGAATCTTAGTTGTGGTCGTAGAGGAGCTAAGAGGTCATCAACTATAAGCACAAATGTTGCCATTGAAGCCTATGTAGCTAAGGATGCCACATCATGGAACAGGAAACCTATAAAGCAAGCTGCTGGAAGATACGCCAGAGAAAATGTCATGCCCGTACAACAAGGTCCTACAAGGTATGCTGTACGAAATGTTGATGGCCCTCTCACAGCATTCCATTTGTTCATGAGGAAGAACTTATTGAATGAAATCATGATGTGGACGAGCAAACAAGGAAGACACATTTATGACAATACCTGGAAAGATTTGACAGATGGAGAATTTCAACGTTTTCTTGGACTTCTGATCCTCTCAGGCGTGTACAAGTCATGAAATGAATCCATAGCTCAGTTGTGGAACCTTGAAGATGGTCGTTCTGTTTTTGGCAAAAATATGACCCATAACCATTTTCAGCAAATTTCTTGTGCTCTCAGATTTGATGATGCAACCAACAGACATGAACAATGAGGTGTGGATAAGCTTACTCCAATCAGACACATATTTGATACCTGGGAAGCAACTCTAAGTGGTGCCTTTGTTCCTGGTGAAAATGTTATCATGGATGAGCAACTGCTTACATTTCGTGGCCGTGTTCTGTTCAGACAATATATTCCCAGCAAACCTGGGAAATATGGCATAAAGCTATGGATGTTGTGTGACAGTACAATGTCTTATGTTCTGCGTCTTCAAGTATATAAGGAAGGGAACGCAGACAAAACAGGGAACAGAATCAGGGTGAAAGGGTTGTGCTGCAACTCGCTGAAGGATTGATGCGATCTGGCAGAAATGTTACTGTTGACAATTTCTTCTGCAGTTTATCCCTGTCATGGAAATTGCTAGAAAAACAAATGACACTTTTGGGAACAATTTGAAAGAACAGAAAAGAATTACCTCCAGAATTTTTAACAGCAAAAGGCCGAGAGGTATTCACTTCACTGTTTGCCTTTCACAATGACGTCACTCTGGTTTCCTATTGCCCGAAGAAAGAAAAAGTGGTTGTTCTTCTGAGCAGTTTGCATGATCAAGAAGAAGTAGATAACACACGTCCAGACAAAAAAATACACATGATCTTGGACTATAATTCTAGTAAAGGTGGAGTAGATACGGCAGATCAAATGTTGCGCACGTATACCACAAAACGAATGACAAGACGCTGGCCAGTGAAATCTTCTACAACATGTTGGACATCAGTGCTTTGAATGCTTTCATTGTTTGGATGTCACTAAATCCAGAATGGCAGGGTTAAAAGATTAGGGCTCTTCAGTTTGGAGAAGAGACAGCTGAGAGGAGATATGATTAGGGTTCTATAAAATAAAGAGTAGAGTGGAACCAGTAAACAGAAATCAGTTGTTTACTTTTTCAAAAACTACAAAGACTAGGGAACATGCAATGAAACTACACACTAGTACATTTAAAACAAGTCAGAGAAAATGTTTTTTTTTTCACTCAACACACAATTATGCTCTGGAGTTTGTTGCCAGAAGATATGGTAAAAACTCTTAGGGGCATGTTTACTCAAGAATAGTGTGTGTTAAATAAAGTTGGCACATGTTAAGTGCTGCCATTGCCCATTCATTTCTATGGACCATTGCAGCACTTTACTTATTGTCTGTTAACCTTTAGCAAACATATCCCCTTAGGGGTATGTTTACTAAACCGCGCTACTGTGCGAGGCGCACTTGAGCGTGCGCTAAGGTACCTTAGCGCATGCTAATGATGCGTTTTTGTGCCCCGCACATGTGCGCGCCGCACTAACGGGCCCGCTCATGTGCGCGTCGCGCAAATGAGCGATAGAGGCGTGGAAAGGCTCCCGGAGGGCGGAGGAAGGCTCCCCTGGGGCGGAGAGACGGGGTCAATGGGTGGAGAGTGGGAAGGGAGAGGCTCCCCGCACAGGAGTGGGGGTGAAATTTGATTAAAAAAATACCGCGAGTGAAAACCTCGCGGTAGAGCCGATTTAAAGGGAAGAGAAACCATTTATGTCAGCAATGTACAGCAAAACTAGGGAAACCCACAAACCGTGAGCAGTGTGATACATGTGCACAAAACAAAATAGCAAATAAAAATTGAAAATGACCACAACAAAATTCTAACAAATTATAATCCAGCTGTGCAACAGTGATAGTCATGGAAAACATCAAAAATCACTCCCAAGAAAGCCCCAAAAAAGAAATATGAATTTTAGAAGGGTCTACGCTCCGTCCCCAAACAAGGTGAATGATCCCACAGTGAAATTGTACAGAGCAGGGTTTATGACTCCTTTGGCCAGGTATCCTATTTCCAGGGACTGCACTGTCTCTGTGGCCACAGTGTGATGCAGTGAACACAGACAGTGTGTTCAGGAGCCAAAGATCACCAGTTCAAGTCCTAGCTGGGGCTCCTGCAAAACCAATCCCCATATTTTACCCACCACTAAACCATGATAGTAAAGACCAACCTTTTTTGCAGATAACATAAGCATGGTCCAAACACCTCTATTTTATCCTACAGAGCACAGACACCAGAAACATGCGCATTACCTCCTAGACCACAGTCCCCTCAATGCAGTCCTGGAGGGCCACATATCATTTAGCTGTGATGCTGTCAGCAATATAAGGCCATGTCAGCATGGTGGCGGAGGGGTACCGTTGGTGGAGGAGGCAGTGGCTGCTGCCCACAGCAGACAGTGGCCTAGCCCCCTTCACGTGGGTGCAGTGCCCTCCAACAGACAGGCCCTGTCTGACAAACAGCCATGGACTACCCAGGGGATGCACCATTTTTGACAGTGGTGCAGAGGACACAGCCAGTGCCTTTAGGACTAGAAGGTCACAGGTTCAATAAATAAAGATGCCTGTGCTGCATATCTATGCACCACCCCCATGGTATGCAGATGTATCCCATGCATATTCATGAGGGACAGCATGAAAACCCGAACAGTGTTTGGCACACCGGGACTGGAGTTGGGAACCTCTGCCGTAAAGCAGCAGCCAACAGGGCCAGACACACCCACACCCACACCCACAGGCCCCATTGGCTAATGCCTCCTGGAGAGGCAGGACATTGGGCCCTGCGTGCATCTCCCAATACTAGCACTTGCATACCTTAGCAATGCCACCCTACACCTGGGTATACGGTACACACCTATCAAACGTTTCCTATGATTACTGGCAAATAGCAAGTCCTACGTTAAGCACAGTTTGCTCATTGAGCTCCATCATAACAATCTTTCTGATGTCTGCGTTGTGTGCTTCAGGTCTGGTCTCTGACAGTGTTTACCACCCTGGGGAGTGACCCCCAACAGTATTGCATAGCATATCCATGCCTGTACTGTGCCCAGGACTGGTGTGGTGGGCAGGGCTGCTAAACTCCTCTATAGTAGCACAATGCTGGCATAGGTGTGGGAGTGTGTGTCTGTCTATACAGTGTGTGTTGGCTGCAAACACCTTCCACAGCCCACACTGCCAGCACTGTTGCCAGTATTGGCCTGCTAATGTGCATAATGAGGAGCAAGGTACCATGGGTATAGCCCGGACAGGGTGACCTGGCCAGGATGCATCTTCACAGGGCATAGGGCACTGGCTGGGACATTGTAGTGCCCGGCCACCACTTACACAGAAAGGGTGACCTCAGTTTGTCCTGCTGGGGGATCACTCTCACCCTGACTGTGGAGTGACGACAGCATGGCTAGGCACCCCCATAGTGCTATATAGTATTTTTCTCACGTGATATTTATGGGTTTCCTTTTGGGGCCCAGTCACTGATTTATCTGCTTGTTATGTATGCTGACATCCCAGTTCTGGGTGCAAGCATTTCCACTGGGAACATGCACTATGGACTAGCTAGCAGACTGTTTACAGCTGGTATGTGTCTTGATGGAGTGGCTTGCAGGGTGCAGCAGCTGAAGGCTTGCTGCAGGAGAATATCAGATAGTGGTGGGGTGCAACTTAGCATATCCAGGCCTAATGTCTGTCTGCTATTATGGTATGGATGTGTACAGAGCTGCATTGACTGCCCTGTAGGGTGTCTGTTCCCCAGCAGGACCGGGGTTGATGGTTCCCCCTCTACTGCCACCATTGCAGGGAGGTAGAATGTGGATCTGTTGATAGGAGACCCTGTTTGCCACCCTCAGCTCTGTAGGAGGGGGGTAGTGATACATAGCCAACCTAGGGGTCCATGGGGGCTACACCTGACTGAGACAGAGATATCCAAGGTGTTTCTGCAGAAACTACCTATCTCACACATTAACACTGATTTGGACCTCCGGCATGGTCTCTTTCAGCTATGGAAGGTGCTGGGCGCCTCAGGGTGAGCACAGTACCCGCACAATGTGACGGTGTGTAGCTACTCTGTGCCAGTAAAACACACGGTCAGTACCCCCTACCAGGCCGAGATGCTGTGGGGGTGCACATGGTCACTTCCCCCTACCAGGCCGAGGTGCTGTGGGGGTGCATTCCCCATCTTGTGTTTATCTGTGGACAGCTGATTTGCATGTGTAGTGCATCATGGGTATGGGTGGGCTAACCCTATCCTGGTGACCACAGCAGACTGTCTGTGTGGTGACATGCACTCCCTCTGCAGCGAGCCAGGGGCTTGCTAGCAGCTATAGGGCTGTAACACAATGGTTATTTCACTACTTGTGGAGCCAGAGGTCATGGGTTCAAACCCACAGTGGGGTTATTTGATGGGGCTGCCCAGAGCATTATCTCTTTTTAATGAACATTATTACTGCCAGCAAAAACACCCTCATCGTACTGTACCCATAAGGTGCCTCAGAGGGTTTTTTATAGGGCGCCCTATAGGTTACCTTATGGTTACCGTCCATATAAGGTGCACTATACGTTATCCTGTGGAGCAACTTATAGGGTGCCCTATAGGGGACATTTTAGGGTGCCATGGCGGACAGTGCACTTTATAATGTGCCCTATGGAGTGCCTTATATGGTGCCTTTTGCGGCACCTTCAATTACGGCACGTGAGGACCTGTTTGCTGGCAGCAATTAATAAAATACAACTAAAGTGCTACAGGAAAAAATATGTACATTCCAAAGCTGATGCCACAGCCAGCCTTATGTATTAGGCACACTGGGGAGCAAACTCATGACCCCTGTATCAGCAGTCAGTGCCTTACCCATTGTGCTACACTGTGGCTCCTCCTTGCATGTCAGCACACCTACTTATGCTGTGCATTCCTTAAACTGCACAGTGCTGCCATCAAAAACATTGCTATGACCTTGCGGTAACTCATACAGCACCCTATAAAGCGCCCTATCAGCAACATTCTAGGGTGCCTTGGCGGACAGTGCACTTTAAAATGTGCCTTATGGGGCGCCTTATGTTAACACACTTTGAGAGTGTGTTTGCTAGTAGTAGTAATTAAAATAAAAAATAAAATGCCTCCTAAAGCAATCTTACCCATAATAGGTAATGCCTCAGTCAGCCTTCTCCATTGGGCACAGTGGGGGATTGAACCCATGATCCCTGTGCCATTGGTCAGTGTCTTAGCCATTGTGCTATGGCTCTGTTTCTATGCTTATGTGTCAGCCCGCCACCTTATGCCAATCAATATTAAAATGCTTCCTATAGCAAGCCACCTTATGCACATCAGTGCTCTGCCTTATGCTGCCCATTATTTAAATGCCTCCTAAAGCAATGCCTCAGCCAGCTGTCTTTATTGGGCATTGTGGGGATTGAACTCCCGATCCCTGCATCATTGGTCAGTGTCTTAACCATTGCGCTGTGGTTCTGCTCCTTTATTTGCACATTAGCGCGCCACTTATGCCTCCCGCGCAGCTTTCTCATGCGCTAATGTGCGGGGCGCACATTAGCGCATGAATAATCCCGGTTTTGCTTTTTTCAGCCAGACACGCCCACTCCTTATATGGCACCCGCACACTAGCGGGCCGCGCACATTACCGGGGTTTTAGTAAACATACCCCTTAGTGTAGCTGGCTTTAAAAATGGTTTGGACAAAATCTTGGAGGAAATGTCCATAAACCATTATTATGGTGGACTTGGGGGAATCTGCCTACCTGGATTGGCTACTGTTAGAAACAGGATATTCGACTTTGGTCTGACCCAGTATACCAACTCTTATGTTCTTATTTATTTATTTATTTAATGTTTCTTTTATACCACTATTCATACTATCATAGCGGTTTAAATAGAACTCAACTGTATAATACATAGAACATTGTGTCAGTAACAAGAAACTATATACATTGTAATCAACAAGACTAACAAGATTTAAGTGTAATTTGTTACTTTAACACAGTATTAGCTTCTGTGTAATGGGAATGATAGCTATTAGGATTTATGGATACGAATGTGAATGATAGGTAGTAGGGTGCTGTGGATAGTCTATTTCCATAGACTTCCCTGAAGATATGTGTTTTTAGCTCTTTCTGGAAATCATTTAAGTCTTGGATGGTCCTTAAAGCTCCAATGAGTTCCAATTTGTAGGACCATAGAAGGAAAAAAGCTCTTTGACAGAGTGATTGTGAACTTTTTATTGTTAGAGCTGGTGTAGAGAGCAGTTTTTGGTGTTGTTATCGATGTACTCTTGAGTCCGTGCTCTTTTGGATGAGTGGTACCAGACAGGCTGCTGAAGTT
This sequence comes from Ichthyophis bannanicus, assembly GCA_033557465.1. Classification (NCBI taxonomy): domain Eukaryota; kingdom Metazoa; phylum Chordata; class Amphibia; order Gymnophiona; family Ichthyophiidae; genus Ichthyophis; species Ichthyophis bannanicus. The sequence goes on from CM066032.1 coordinate 1,312,952,691, forward strand.
GTACATAGCTTTGAAAGTGGTCATTAAGGTCTTACAGTATATTTTATTCTTGCTCCCACTGGGAGCCAGTGTATGTCTTTAACTACTGGTGTGATGTGCTTATGTTGAGGTATTTTGCTGATGAGACGAGCTGCTGTATTCTGTGCTATTGGAAGAGGTTTCAGGGCTAAGTTTGAAAGTCTGTGGAGGACTGAATTATAGTAGTCCAGTTGTGGTGTGATTAGGGCCTGGCATACTGTACGGTAATGCTGAGGATCTAATAGCGGTCGAAGGTTGTGCAAGATCCTGATTTTCTGGTAAATATAATTTATTATCCTTTGTATATGGGTCTGGAAGGTCAGCTTGTGATCTAGGATGATTCCTAAATGTTTAACCTCTGATCTTACAGGTAGCTGGGTGTAACTGAGTTTTATTAATTCTGGTGGGTTGTAGGATGGGTCCCTGGATATTATGAGTACTTCCGACTTGTAGTTGATAGAGAGTTTTTGGTCTTCCAGCCATTTAGTGACTTTGCTGAAGCATGGTTGTATAGCACTGTAGTCTGGGTTGGTGATCTCAAATGGGGTGCACATCATTAAATCATCAGTATAGATATGATAGTGTATTTTATGTGCTTGAATGATATGGCAGATTGGTTGAATGTATAGATTGAAGAGTAAGGCTGAGAATGCTTATCCCTGGGGAATGCCTTGGAGTTGTTTGAACAGTTTAGAGGCCATGCTAGAGGGGTACAATTTACACCTATTGACTCCAGACTTAGTAATAACTTATCCTGATTTATTGAATCAAAGGCAGAAGCTATGTCTAATAATATTAGGATGTAGGCTTTTTTGATCTGTTTGAGCCTGTGGAACAGAGAGTTGATTAGTGATGTGAGTAATGTTTCCGCCCCATGGTTGGTTCTAAAACTATGTTGTTGTATGTCCAGTGGAGCAGAGAGGTCTATGAAATTCTTAATTGTAATTGAACTGGGTTTTTTTTATTATCTTTACAAGGAAGGGGATGCTGTATATGGGTCTGTATGAGGTGGGTAGGGTAATATTTGCAATGGGGCTTTTTAGAATAGATCTTATGGATTCTGGCTTCAGGTTCATTGGTAAGGTTCCTTGAGAGAATGAGAGGTTTATTATTTTGAGAAGGGATGGTATGAGTTTGTTTCTGGATACACAATGAGCAAGATTCGAAGACCGTCAGGATAAATTCAAAGTTTTTTTATTAAGGTCGTCCCCAACGCGTTTAGGCATAAATAGCCTTCCTCAGGGGGTAACAGCTAAAACATCAAACATAAAGAGCTTATAACAATAATAAATTATAAATAGAAACAATATAAAAGAAAGCCCTAATAACTGTTGAAACTGTGTAAAAATCAAATTAAACCTTAAAATGTAAATTATTAATTCCAAGATGACATGTAAACACAAGACTAAACCAGTTCACATAAAAAGATATGAAAGAACCTTGTTTATATAAACAAACGTGATTAAGTTAAACAATTATGGTAAAAAATATATATAAAAGATACTTTGTATGGAAAAAGACAGACAACCAAAAACACGAAGTATCAGACAAAACATTGTACTTAAGTAAATACTCACATTAGACCAATGCTAAATTCCCTATTATATCATAGGCAATAGATGATGTCAAACTACAAGATAAAACAAACAAACTTATACAATGGACTATAATAGAATTAACTGGTACTAATGACCTTAGGGGATCATATTACCAACTTTGTTACATACATAGCCATATTATATAAAGTAACTCATAAAGAAGTTAATAAAAATGGATCTCGTCGAGTTCAAATAAATGTCCCTAGACCCAAATGTGTGAAATTTAAACAGGACACAGTAGAACACAGGACTTTATGCTGTATGATTGCCATAAGACCTCTACCGAAGAATATATATATATATATATATATAGGAATTAAACTGAGCTAACCTGTTTTAGCGGTTCTATTGTAGCGTAGCTTCAACTATATATTCTCAGGAGGTGGATCATCGTTATATAGTTAAAAACTGGAAAATACATACATTTTAAACCAAGTTGTAAAAGAAGACATTGGGGCATGTTTACTAAAAACCGCTAATTAGCGCGCCGCAAAATAGCGCACTAAAAGCGGTACTTAAGAGCGCTTAAACGCCCCGCAAACGTGCGAGAAGCCCCGCACACTTGCGCGTCACAGTAACGGGTGCCGCACAAGTACGTGCCCGCAAATGTCCGATAGAGGCGTGGATAGGCTAACGGAGGGCGGAGGAAGGCCCCGGAGGGGCGGAGAGAAGGGGTTAATGGGCGGGGAAGGGGAGGGGAGAGGCGCCCCGCACATTATCGGGGCTGAATTTCCAAAAAAAAATAGCGCGAGTGAATCACTCGCGTTAGAATGCATTTAAAGGGAAGAGAAACCATTTCCGTCAGCAATGTACAGCAAAACCGGTGAAACCTGCAAAACGTGAGCAGTGTGATACATGTGCACAGCACAAAAGTGCAATTATAGATAGAAAATGACCACCACAAAAATATGAAAAATAGTAATTCAGTTGGGGAACAGTTATAGTGATGGGCAAAACTAGATAACACACCCAGGAAAGCTCCAAAAAAAAGGAAATGATTTATGGAAAGGTGTACGGAGCGGAGACTCGTCCAAAAAACATTTCCCATTTTCTGGAGCTGTCCTGGGAGTGTTATCTAGGGTTGCCCATTAATATCACTGTTGCCCAGCTTGGGTATATGTTTTCCCCCTTTGTTCCGTGGTCATTCCCGGGTTTTATTTGCACGTTTGTCACCACACAGGGTGAAGGAGCCCACAGTAAAAATGCATACAGCAGGGTTTGTGACTCCATCCTGCCAGGTTTACTACCTCCAGGGGCTGCACTGTCTCTGTGGCCATAGTGTGGTGCAGAGGACATAGCCATGACCTCTAGGACTAGAAGGCCAGAGGTTCACATCCCCACTGGGGCACTTGCCAGCCCCATCCATATATTTTACCCACCACTAAACAAAGATAGAGCAGACACCCCTGTATTGCAGGGAACATAAGCATGGGGGAAACACCCATATGTTACCCAACACCGCACACACACCACAACAATGGGCATACCTACAGCCAAGTCCCCCAAATGCAGTCCCGTACTGCCACATTGCAATCAGGTCATCTGCTTTTTCTGAGAGAAGCTCATGCCAGCATGTTGGCGCACGAGTACATGTGGTGCAGGGGGCAGTGGCAGCTAGCCACAGAGGACAGAGGCCAAGCCATGTGCAGGCTGGCACAGTCCACTGCAACACACAGGCCCTGCTGGATCCACAGGCATGGACGTTCCAGGGAACCCAGCCAATCTGTGACTACATGGTGGTGCAGTGCACACAGACAGTGTATGCAAGAACATAAGGTCACAGGTTCAAAGCTCAGCTGGGTCTATTGCCAATCCTGGCCACATATTTTTCCCCCAAATAAACTGTGCTGGTAAGCACAAACCTGGAATGCAGAGGAGATAGGCATTGTTTAAACGTCCATCATTTAACATCCAAAGCACAGACACCATTAACCGTGGCATCACCCAGATCAGAGTATCCCAAATGCAGACCTGGAGGACCACACCCCATTCAGGTTCCATGCTGCCTCTAATACAAATGATTGTGCTACATAACTATGCACCACCCCCATGTTATGCAGATGTAGCACATGCATGTCCATGAGGGCCATCCTAAAACCAGAACAGTGTTTGACACACCATGACCTGATGTGGGAAACCCAGATGAAAGGCATCAACCAACAGGCCCGGACACACCCACACCCACAGGCCCCATTGGACAATGCATCCTGGAGAGGCAGGACAGTGGGCCCTGCCTGTAACCCCCAATAGTAGCAGTTGTGTACCTTAGCAATGCCACCCCACACCTGGGTATATGGTACACAGCTATCTAATGTTTCCAGTGAAGATAGTTACATATTGATTTAAATGGCCAGCACATTTGGCCCATTGAGCACCACCATAACAATCATTCAGATGTGTGTGTTGTGTGCAGCAGGTCCTGTGTCTGATAGTGTGTACCTCCCTGGGGAGTGACCCCCAACAGTTTTGCATAACATATTCATGCCTGTAGTGTTCCCAGGACTGGTGTGTTGGCCAGAGCTGTTAAACCTCTCGATTGTAGCACAAAAGAGGACAAACCTGGGTAACGGTCACAGCAATGTGAAACATCATCAGACACCCCCAAGAACGGCAGGGCAAAAATATATGAATGTTGGAAGGGTCCCCAGCTCCTGCGGCATAAAAGATGACTGAACACACATTGATGTAGGATAGAGCAGGGTTCCCCACAGCAATGGACAGGTCCCCTATGGCATGCACATGTTGCACAACAGCATGTGTGAGTTGGGGGGAATGTGCAGCATAGGTAGTTGCCTACATGCACACTGTATGGTCTAAAACTGTGCGCCCCCAGCACCAGTAGCAGAAGGGCCTGTAGCATGTTGGCAGAGGTTTACTGGTATCGGAGGGGGGCAGTGGCAGGTGGCCAGAAAAGATGGAGGCAGAGCCCCTGACACGTGGGTGCAGTGGACCACAACAGAAAGGCCCGCTATGACAAACAGACATGCTATCTCCAGGGTCCACATTGACTCTGTGTCTGCAGTGTGGTGCAGGGAACACAGCCAGTGTGTTGGGGAGCCAAAGATTACCAGTTCAACTCCCAGCTGGGGCCAGCAGCAACACCATGCACATATTTTACCCACCAGTAAAACGTGATAGGAAATCAAAACCCGTCTTGCAGATAACAAAAGCATGTTCAGTGGACCTCTACTTTACCATAAGGATCGCATACACCTCAAAAATGTACAACACCTACAGCAGAGTCCACACAATGCATCACTGGAGGCCCACATGTCATTCAGCTGTGATGCTGTCCCCAATATAGGCCCATGTCAGCATGGTGGCGGATGCCAACTGCTGGCAGAGGGGGCAGAGGCTGCTGTACCACAGCAGATGCTGGACTAGCCACCCTCATGTGGCTGCAGTACAATCCAACAGACAGGCCCTGTGTGACAAACAGCCATGGACTCCCCCGGGAATGTACTGTTGCTGTGCTAAGACGGTGGTGCAGTACATGTAGCAAGTGCCTCCAAGAGCAGAAGGCCCCAGGTTCAATTCCCAGCTAGGGCACCTGCCATCCCAGTCCCAATGTTTTACCCATGCACGAAACCTGGTAGTAAAGAATGGAATTTCCGTGCTGAGGACATAAGTGTTGGTCAAGATAACATATTTTGCCATAAACAGCACACACCACATAAACATATGCCTCACCCACAGCAGAGTCCCCCAAATGCAGCCATGGAGGCTCACAAATCACTCAGGTTGGCTGATGTCTCCACTAAAGATGTGTGTGATGCAAGTGAGGTGAACACCACCATGGTATGCAGCTGTATCACAGGCATATTAATCACAGACAGCATGAAAGCCCGACCAGTGTTTGCATCACATTGACTGTAGTTGTGAAAATCTGCCCTAGAGCAGTGGGCAACAGGGGCAGAAACATATGCACCTGCAGGCACCATTATTGGAAGACCAATGCAGTGGCAGGATGTAGGGCCCTGTTTGGCCGTCCAAAAACTAGCATGTGCATACATTAACAATCCCACACTACACATGGGGCGACGTCACACATATATCAAAAGCATTTTATGAGCACTGACTGATAGAAATGCTCATGCTAAGCACAAGCAGAACATCGAGCTGTAACATACCAACGTGTCTGATGTATGTGCAATGTGTGTCAGGTCATATCCCCTCCAGAGACCAGCACCCTGGGAAATTACTCCAGAAGCACATCCCACTGTTGCCATGCCCGCACTGTGCCCATTACTGGTACGTTGGCCAGGGCTCCCAAATAACACCACATCTGCTCAATGCTGTCCTAGGTGTGGGGAGTGTGTGTCTGTCTATCCAGTGTGTGGTGGCTGTCAACACCTCCCACAGGCCACACTGATAGCACCGTTTCCATTATTGGCCTGCCAATGTGCATAATGAGGAGCAAAGTACTGTGGGTACAGATGAAACAGGGTGGCAGGAGCAGGATGCAGCTACACAGGGCAAATGTGCATGCCTAGGAACATGCTGAGCCCTGCCATCACCTCCACAGACATGGTGTCCATAGCATGCCCTGTGTGGAGGTCACTTTCACCCCGAACGATCAGTGACCATGGCATGGCTAGGTCCCAACATAGTGCCATATAGTATTTGTCTCATGTGATATTCATGGGTTCTGTATATATGGGGCCCAATCACTGAGTTAACTGTGTGGTGGGTGTGCTGACATCCTAGTTATGGGTGCACACAGTTTCCCTGGTAGCATGCACCATGGACTGCCCAGTGGCCTGTCTGCAGTTAGCATGTGTCTGGCTGCAACACCTTGCAGGGTCAGTAGCTGGGCACACACTGTGCCTGGTGCGGGAAAATGTCAGATGGTTTGGGTGAGCTTGGGGTCTCAGGCCATACTGTCTGTCTGCCCTATCCTGAAATTATGGGTGTGTTCTTAATAGTAGTGAGTGACCTGTAGGTTGTCTGTACCACAGCTGGACTCAGTCTGCTGATGCTGGCAGCTGCAAGCACCATAGCTGCAATATAGAATGTGGATATGTTCTTTTTGGGGAAACTGTGTTGCACAGGGAAGGTTTGGTGGTCAGGCACACTCTGCCTATAGGTCCAGAAACCCCCTTTTCCCTCCTCCTCCATCATCATGAAGGGCAGGGCACCCACACAGGATATGCCCCCTTCGGTGAGCATTGTAGCCCAGATGGGTCTGGGAGACAGAAATGATCAGATGTGCCAACGTATCAGACATTGGCAGACAAATTGATATGATGTATAGGCTATCTCAGCTGGGCCAGGTGCTGTGTGTCTCACCTCACCCTCAGGGTGAGCACCAGCCACACACACTGTGATGGTCTGTACCCACTCTGTACCAGCAACACAAAAGGTCAGTGTCCAACACTAGGCCCAGGTGCTGTGGGGTTGCACACCCTATCATTGGACCATCAGTGGACTGCTGCTTTGCATGTGCAGTGCATCATGGGTGCGAGTGGATCGACCACACCCTGTTAACTGCAGCACAAAGTCTGCAGAGGTGATATTGCAGCCAGCAAGACCTCTCATCACAGCCACAGAGTTGTAGTCCACTGGTGACTACAATGCCTCTGAAGTGAAAGGTTGGTGGTTCAAGTCCAAGGTGTGTTTGTACAAACAAAGTATTTTAGATATGGACATTGTCCCATATACTCCGCCAGTCAGCAGCAGTGCAGGTTACATTGCTGAAAATTAACATACATTGAAGATGACATTGTAACATATAGCAAATAATTTTGAACTTTCATGGGGGTTGTCAGGCCTGGAATGTGTGTAATGTCCTGTAGTACTGGCAATTCCAAAACCATCACAGTGCATGAACCCAAGTCCATCTTAGAAGGTCACGTGTGGAGCACATGATGCAGACAGCACTGTGAGGATCTCAGAACCTCCACCACTGTTCCACAGTCAGGGACCTGTCATTGGCTGCACTCACCAATAACCACACTGTGGATGGAAACACGCAACCTCTGGCTCCACAGGCATCAAGGTTCGGTGTGGGCTACAGCTCGATTGCTAAGAACAGATGCCTGGCTGGCTAAAGAGGCAGGCATGCAGACTGTGTGCTATGTTCACCAGGGGTGCGCTGTTCCATTAGTGAGAATGGTGTACTACACATGATGTATGCAGCAGTGTGAGGGTCTTGCGACTAGCAGCACCTCTGTAATGTAGAAACTGTTCTGGGGCAGGTAACACTGTTGCAATGTATGAAGATATATGCCTTGTGCAGCACAGATGTACATGACAAGAATCATGGCTAATGTTGCACCCAAGTATGGTAATGTGTGCTGCCTGAGACAGTCACTCCAGAGCCCAAGTGGAAGATGTAACCCATGACGCCTGGTTAAGCAGTCCATGTATCAACCATTGTGCTATCTGCCAAACACCAGGACTGTATGCCAGCACACATACCAAAGGATAACGTGCAGTGTGGTGACATGCTGACCCACATTGTCCTGTAATGTCCAACACACAACCTACTTTGCGTGTGCAATGCTCATATATGAATCTCCCCCCCAAACCCTATGGCAACCACCACATAATTGATGTCCATACATGGAGATACACCACAGAACAGATTCCACTAGCACACACAACCCCATATCACCAGGTTGATTGACACCTGACGCTGATGGTCTGCCTGCACCCATTGATAGTAGTGTCCGAGCACTACTTGCTATGTGACACATATAGCACACCTCATCTGACAATGCACCAGGAATCAGTTGATATGTGTCCAGAGGTTCAAAACCACACTGTGTGAACAAGGGTAATCCACAATAATTAGTGTTTGTTAAAGGGACATTAGAGACACCCCTTAGCTATGTGAGTAGGCAGAGAACAGTAAACACATTTTGATTACAACCATAAAGAATCGTTATGAATGCTGCGTGTAGGTAGTATTTAAAATTTGCAGACACACACACATGCGGAGCGCACGGGCGAGCAGAGATCATTCGCGCAGCCATGCGCGGCGCACGTGCGCGATACGCCACGCGCAAAACCGGAAGTTGCACCGGAAACGTCCGCGCGTCTACACGCACAGAAAGAAAAATGGCGTCCCGAAAAAGGAAACCCGCATTCAGCCAACGGGAGTTGTGCTACCTGGGCTTCTTGATCTGTGACAAGCAGCACAGGCTGTTCCCAGGGCCCTCCAGGGGAAGAAACATGGGGAGGGTCCTGAGGGCCTGGGAGAGGGCGACAAGGCATTTCAACAGACAGGCAGACCACCCACGGGAGGTAAGTGAATGGACACAGGTCAAAATAAACATATACACATACAGGGTTGATGTCAGCTGTCCATGCTGTTGTGTGTAAGTAGTCTGTATAAGTAAAGTGTAGCAGGTGAACCACATGCCATATACATTGTGTATCACATCTGAGTGTGTGGCAATGTAGCCAGGTGGTGACGGATGGGGCCACAGAGGGCATGATGCCCCCCAAGTGTCATGACAGCTGCTGGTGTTGATATACTAAAGCACACTGTAACAAAACTAGGCCATGCATCTGCATAAGGAGCATCTGCAAACATCATGTGGTGATGGCGTTATCTGCATCTGCAGGGTAACACATAGGGGTAACCATCAGGGGTGGTGCAATGTTAAGCACATGGGCCCTCAGGCATCCAGGTGATCTGGGGTTGTCTGCCAATGTTGTAGAAGACATCCACCCTATACGCAGGGGTCCAGAGAGCCCCTCAAAGTGTGGCCTCAGTCACTCTGGGGATATGGGTGTGTGCCAGAACGTTTTTGGGAGCAGCATCCACACCTCCAGGAGTCTAGAGGGCCCCTCAAAGTGGTCCCTCTTTCCCCCTGGGGATATGGTTGTGTGTGCCAAGGTTGTTTGAGAACCCCTCCCTACCCCCAGATATTCCAGAGAGGCCATCCAAAGTGGTCTCTGTGTCACCCTGGAGATATGGCTGTGTGTCCTAATGTAGTTTGAAACATCCTCCTTACCTCCAGGAGTGCAGAGAGCCCATCCAAGTGGTTTCTCTGTCACCCTGGAGATATGGTGGTGTGCCCTAATGTAGTTTGAAACATCCCCCTACCTCCAGGAGTCCAGAGAGGCCATCCAAAGTGGTCTCAGTGTCACCCTGGAGATATGGCTGTGTGTCCTAATGTAGTTTGAAACATCCTCCTTACCTCCAGGAGTGCAGAGAGCCCATCCAAGTGGTTTCTCTGTCACCCTGGAGATATGGTTGTGTGCCCTAATGTAGTTTGAAACATCCTCCTTACCTCCAGGAGTGCAGAGAGCCCATCCAAGTGGTTTCTCTGTCACCCTGGAGATATGGTTGTGTGCCCTAATGTAGTTTGAAACATCCTCCCTACCTCCAGGAGTGCAGAGAGCCCATCCAAGTGGTTTCTCTGTCACCCTGGAGATATGGTTGTGTGCCCTAATGTAGTTTGAAACATCCTCCTTACCTCCAGGAGTGCAGAGAGGCCATCCAAAGTGGTCTCAGTGTCACCCTGGAGATATGGCTGTGTGTCCTAATGTAGTTTGAAACATCCTCCTTACCTCCAGGAGTGCAGAGAGCCCATCCAAGTGGTTTCTCTGTCACCCTGGAGATATGGTTGTGTGCCCTAATGTAGTTTGAAACATCCTCCTTACCTCCAGGAGTGCAGAGAGCCCATCCAAGTGGTTTCTCTGTCACCCTGGAGATATGGCTGTGTGTCCTAATGTAGTTTGAAACATCCTCCTTACCTCCAGGAGTGCAGAGAGCCCATCCAAGTGGTTTCTCTGTCACCCTGGAGATATGGTTGTGTGCCCTAATGTAGTTTGAAACATCCTCCATACCTCCAGGAGTGCAGAGAGCCCATCCAAGTGGTTTCTCTGTCACCCTGGAGATATGGTTGTGTGCCCTAATGTAGTTTGAAACATCCTCCTTACCTCCAGGAGTGCAGAGAGCCCATCCAAGTGGTTTCTCTGTCACCCTGGAGATATGGTTGTGTGCCCTAATGTAGTTTGAAACATCCTCCTTACCTCCAGGAATGCAGAGAGCCCATCCAATGGTTTCTCTGTCACCCTGGAGATATGGTTGTGTGCCCTAATGTAGTTTGAAACATCCTCCTTACCTCCAGGAGTGCAGAGAGCCCATCCAAGTGGATTCTCTGTCACCCTGGAGATATGGTTGTGTGCCCTAATGTAGTTTGAAACATCCCCCTACCTCTAGGAGTCCAGAGAGGCCATCCAAAGTGGGTTCATTGTCATCCTTGAGATATGTGTGTTTGTTGCAGTGATTTTGTTAGACATCCACCCAAACCCCTGGGGTGCAGGGAGACCCTCAATGTGGGCCCTCAGAATCCCTGGGGATATGTTTGTTTGTGCTAGTATTGCCTAATACATCCCCCAATCTGCAGGTGTCTGCCGAGCACATCTGGGTGTGCCCCAGTCACCCAGGTGATGTGGTGCAGTGTGACACAGCTGTTGAGCCAATCACCCGCATCTCAGGCAGACATGATACATGTGTATTGTGGGCAGGGTGTCACCATGGTGCAATGCTGTATCCTGATGATGATGTGTCCTGGGACATACAAGACCCTGTGGGCAGAGGAGCAGATTGTGACAGAGGGTATGTCAGCCAGCTGTGTCCCATAGGGTATAGTGGTCTGGCTGCACCTCACCCACAGTCTAGGGGCCACATAGCCCATGACAAACACTGTAGATGTATGGAGATGATACGCGGGATGCAGATCCCGAGGTGCGTCAGCAAAACCTCACACACAGTATCTCCGAGAACCAGGTCAAAAGCCCTGTAATGGGAACCTGTCCCCAGCAATGTATGTTGATTCAGGACGCACATTCCCACACCCCCCAGGCATAACGCCCCTGTTTGCATAGGTATCTCACAGATGCCCTTGAAAGGTTGCAAGCACCCAGTCAGGTTGGCCAAAATAGCCTAAGACCCACACCTGACCAAAGGTGGGAATAGCCCATACCTGTGCAATAGGCCCTTGCCCATAGTGTGTGCAGTGACATCTCCCAGAACCATCCAGGACACAGGTCAGAGGAGCAGAACAACACCCGAGAGGCCTGAATGGGACAGATGCCTGTCCACCATGTCCAGTATGCTGTGTCCAACATTTGCCAAGGTTGGTCTGACGTAGCTATCAGTATCCCTACGACATACAGGATACACAAATCCTGTAGTGGTCCAACAAGGGACATCCATGGCTTTGAGGTAAGCCACGTGTCATGGATGTGTCCCCTGCCAAGGTGCATAGGGAAACCCACCCAATGTCTCGGCCTATCTGCTACATCAATGCAACACCTGTCACACGACAAGGTGTGATCCACCCCCTGTATGTGTCTCCAACTGTCAGGCCCAATCCCCCTGCAAATATCCAGAGCGTGGATGCCGACAGGCCTGCCCTGGCCAGGTGGTCCCAAAAACGATGATAGTGCAACTGGAAGACCGTCCAGGAACCCCCTCTGTGCAGCACGAATGGATGCTAGCAGTCGGATGCCCAACATGGACCACCCCCAGCTCAAGATGATATAACTGCCAGCGACCCACATAACACCACATCTGGGAGACACCCAGCAGTATCTGGTCGAGCAGCCACAGCACCCACAGGGCCTCAAGGTACCTTGTGATTCATCCCCCCCCCCGGCCATCCACGAAACATCTCTCGACTATCCCATGAGGCCCATGTCCACCCATGCATGTGTTGTGGGACAGACCATAGGAAGCCTGGACTCTGCCCATAATAGGAGGTAGCCCAGGCTACACCCCCAAACACCTCCACCCCCCACAACACAACGGAAGGACATTTCCCAGAAACAGACCCCAACAGGCCCCATGGGAAATGTGTGACCCAGGTCAGGAGGGGTACAATTGGGAGGACCCCGACAAATGGCCTGTGTGTCTCACAGCCCCCATCGGTGCATAACTGAGGCAACAGGAGGGAACAGACACATCTGGGACTGCACAGGACTGGGCAGGGCTATCCCTGTGATAGGTGGACATATGTCACGACCTACAAAATGTATCACCATTCCCCCACAGGCCCCACTAACCCCCCCCTCCATTCACATGGATGCCGGCAACCATGTGCACAGCCACCCGTTAGGCCGTACGTCCCCAGAGTATCTGCTATGTTGGGGGGGTGGGGCATCTCAACACACAACTGACACCCTGGGTCCAGACACAGCACACACAGTATGCGCATGGTGCATAGCTGTGGGGGATGCCTATCTGTGTGGCAGGGGGACATGTGTATGACCACACCTGGACGTGCGGCCCATCTGGACACAGCCACTGAAAGAGTTTCGGTCAGCTCCCCCTCCCACACATCAGGTGCATGACAAGATGTATGTGGTCTCAGAGATATCCCGGGGGTTGGCACAGCCCCTCACACATCTCTTTGCGGTCACACGAGCAAGACAGGTTTGCAGACTGACAACAACCCACCAGCTGCAGCCATGCTATCCCTGCATTGTGCACATGGGAACATGGTCCCTGCAAGTACATCACCTCTTGGACCATGAAATGCACCAGCAGGTGGGTCACATGGACGCGTCACGGGCCCCATGCTAGTCTGTTTGTGTGAATGTCATCAGACGAGCAGCTACATGGTGCCTGGAGAGGACCATCATGGGCCAGTACTGCTCAGCTGGAGGCCCACATAGGAATGCTATGTGTGATGGGGATGCTGTGAAACACCAATCACAAACATACCCATCCCTGAGGCAACCCCCATAGGGGATGACACAGATCCCTACTGTGTAGGTGAGCTGCCACACAGGGCACACCCATTATGGGGTGCATACCCTGCCAGTGGTGCCCAGGGGGCGCCACCAATGGTGACTATGTCCCACGTTACTCAGGGTGACCCCAGACACACCCACCATGGACAGCTGCTGTCATTGCACAGCTGGGATCTGTCTGGCAAGGTCGACCATGTCCCCTAGGTGATGTGGCCCCCCCCCCCCATCCTCTGTGTGTCTGTCACGCCCCACCTGTTGCCCTCCCGCTCCCCCCCTCTGTCCACCACTGTGCCACCCACCATTCCACCGATGCCATGTGGGGGGGTGGTGACATGGGTGGGTCAGCATGCAGTCACGTTGTGATGCTGTTGAGCGCTGCCCTATGTGACATTGCATGTTTGTGCCAGCTAGGCTCGTATGATACCGCCGTGACACAGCTGTGCAAACCTATTCCCACATCTCCAAGGTATGGCCTGCCGGAGTTGCGTTACGCTGCTGTATGTGCCCCAAACAGCAGGGGTGGGGCTGCAGGTAGATGCGTCCAACACATGGCAATGTAATCTGGTTGTGTGCACCAGTGACAGGTGTTATGTGCTAACCCCAGACAACATTTAAATATCCACAGGTGGAGGACTTGAGGAAGAAGGCACGGGAGCTACGACACTACCACCCTGAATTCCTGGAGAGCTGCAGCAGGCAGCAGCAGGCACACCATGATGGTCAGTATTGCCAGGGCTACGTCACAGGTTCAGGTGGGCCATTGGACCACCAGCCTGTGTCTTACCTGTATCTGTAAATGTTTTATGTGCCACACATGGATGTGCCCTGATGTCTGTCATCCTTCACAGACAGTGATGCCAGCGATGAGGCCCCACACCCCTCCACCTACAGTCTGTGTCGGCCTACCACCCACCCGGCGCGCAAGGCAGGTGGAGGTGGAAACGGAGGACGAGGGACAGGACAAGCAGCAGGAATCAGAGGAGGAGGAGGAGGCGACTGAGGCGGAGCTCTTGCCTGAGACAGACGTGGGGGAGGAGGAGGAGGAGGAGGAGGAGGAGGATGAGGAGGATGTCCCCACCCCCACCCCGGACCAGGGGGCTGACCACGATGATGTGATAATGGGGGGTGCAGGGGAGGGGGGAACAGGGAGTCGGGGTGGAGGCAGGGAGGGGGGAGGGGGGGCACTGTCTGGCCAGGGAGGGTGGGGGGAGGGTGCACAGGGAGGGGGGAAGGGTGGGAGGGGGCGGTGGGGAACCCAACCCACCACCGGGCCAAGGGGGAAGCAGGCAGACACAGCAGGCGGCAGCACGGCATGGGCGGGCGGCAGCCGGGTCGTGCATCACCCCGGGCCACTGTCACAGCACATGCAGATGCCAGCACACAGACTGCAGCCACGGTGTGTCTGTGTGCTGGCAGGTGCATGGACGAGGTGTTAGTGGCCCTGGCTGATGCACGACATGACACCCATGTCGTGTTACACGCGCTCCAGTGTCTGACTGGGGCTGTTCGGCAGGTGGCCACTGATGTGGTGGAGTAGGCATCCCGTTGTCCACTTGCTGAACAGCGTCACAGGTACCAGCGATGGCACCTGTGATGCCCCCATGTGCCGTGTGCTGTGCTGGGTTCCCCCACCCCCCAATTGTGTAATGTGAGGTTGGGCATGTTGCCAATTGTTAACGTTATGTTGAATAAATGTTTTTTGTATTGGCTTGACCCAATGGTCACGTGTCATCCTTACACACCACATGTATGCAAGCACGGGATATGTATGTCAACCTGGAGGGCCAGGAGAGGTGGACATGGGTGTCATACGTGTCCTGTGTGCACATGCAGTCAGGGGGGCCATATGTGTGTGCGGGGCTGTGGGTACAGGGTAGGGCCATGGGATGCTGCCTGGTGGGGGCCCTACACAAATACCGTGACACATGGATGGGTGTTGTGTAGCCCCATGTGTCGCTGACTGCATGGACCGCCTGACACATGACACCCGTGTCTGGCTATACCAACCAAATGCCCTAGGGGTGTGCCATGGCATGCAATGTGCATTGCAAGCAGGGACGATTGTCATGCATCTGCACACAGTGGCGAGGGTGGGTAGGGGACAACATGATAATGGGACACAACAGTACGCCTGAGGTCTGTGCACATTCCCCCTCTCCGAACATGGGTGTGTGTGAACAACATCCAGCTCCTGGACATGGGCAGCTGACACACCCTGTGAGGGTCACAGCCGTCTTGTTGTGGCAGTGCTGCAGGTATATCTGTCAATCCAAGCCACACATTGCCAATGTGCCAAGAGTATGGTCACATGGTCATGGACAAGCCATGCATGTGTGCAATACATAAGGGACCACAGGGGCACACATATGCTACTGACAATGCATTCACTGTATGGTACGGGTTTATTTCGCATAGGTCACTGTCTGCGGGGTGGTCTACCGCGCCTGCACCGTCTCACCCCCTCCTCCCTCTGCGGTGCATCCCCCTCCCCCTGTGCGGATGGAGGCAGTGGTGGCTGGGGAGCTGGTGGTGATGGTGGTGCTGGTGCCGTTGCTGGTGCTGGTGGTGGCGCATGTACCCCCTGCTGCATTACTTCCAGTATCCCCTCCATGGCCTCACACATGCGTTGGAATGGGAAAGCCTGCACAACCTCTGTGAGGACCTGTAGCTGTGCCGTTGACTGGTCCAGCTTGGTGTTCGTCACATCGATGGATGCGCTCCCTCAGCGCCTGCTGCAGGCCTGTGGGTGAGACAGAGGGTTGTATGAGAGATAGTCCCTTGTCTGAGTAAAACATCCACATAGTGACAGGTTGCACATCATCCCCAGGGCTACTACTGTGGTATGGCTTACCCCTGTAGACAAAGGTGTGTGGGGATGTGGCAGCCAGTGCCACACTAGTGTAGGGAGACCCCACACACAGGACACGGTCCACCCTCAGAGCTGGTCTAATGCATGTGACACATGTGGCTGTGATGAAACACACATGTAATGCATGGTCTGCTACGGTCGTGCATCTGGGGGAAATAACACAGGTCCATCGGACATGGGAGGTGGAGGCTGACACAGGGACAGGGACAACAGAGGCACACCATCACTGTTGCCCCTGAAAGGGTGGGGGTCAGGGGGACAGGGTGGGGCCACAGGGTGGCAGGGAAACAGACCTTGGACAGGTCCCTGTTGGAGGGGGCTTTGAGCACAGGAGTGAGATGTTTGCATCGGTACAACAGCCACTCACAGGCGCATGTGCATGGCTGCATCATCTGTCTGGCAACGATTATGGGAGAGGGGACGGGCCATGTTGTGTGAGGGCAGGGCCATGTTGTGTGTGGGGAGGGGCCTGGTCCCAGTGCGTGATAACCGTGCAAAAAAACACGCGGTGGGCATGGTCTGATCAGATTGGCCAACAGATGGAGCAGCAGCGGCTGACAGCCACACTGACATACAGGCAATGTAATGATGGTTATGCGCATAGCAGTTGCTGCACCATGGGGTGTTGTGCATCCTAACACTGATTGAGGGGGGGGAGGGCCCTGGCCTGCGGATGGGTTTGCACAGGCTGGGTAGGGTCTAATGCTATACACAACAGAGGCCATGACCTGAACTGTGTGACCGTGTGGGTGGCCACCACAGCTGTGCAATAGGGGGGCATATTGTTATGTCCACACGAGGGGGACATGTTGTTGTCCAATGTGATATGTCATGCAAGCCATCGTATATGTGCGTGTTCTGTGGGCCCTGTGGGACCTGTTCCTCTCCCGGGCCAACTCTACATGCTCCCTGACCCAGGACAATATGGTAGGTGCCAGGTACATGGGTGTCTGGACAGTCTCTGTGTGCCGTGGGGCCTGTCACCTTCTGGCGGGCATCTACATCTACAGCATGGAGTGACAGGGGGCCGTGTGCCCCGACTGGTCCAGGGATGCATAGGGCATGGTGGGTCCTGGTCCCAGTTGCCCTGGACGAGGTGGCAAATGACATTCTGATGGGTGTGTGTCAGCTGCATGTGTGCGATGCGGATTACTATTGCTAAGTCAATGTATGTCTGCATCTCCTTTGTGTTAACGTGGGACTGTTGTCAGACAGCTGCATGGGTGTGATTTTTCCCAGGCTTGTCAAGGGCATATACTAATATGTGGGAGATGTAGCCCATAATCATGACAGACACTGCTGCTCACACAAATCAGTTATGCCTCCTCAGGTGTGGAGACAACAGGATCTTGATATGTGGGGTTGTTTCCCCCAACACAGATATCCTTGGTAGCACACACAACAGGATACCTGCTGGCCAGTGTTACATGTGGTATAACACGAGTCAGGGGTGACAACAGTGGGACATGTCAGGGATTACCAGAGATGAATGCAGACCTGAATGTTCACAGAATTGGCTTTTGTGCAGGCTGTGGCAAATATATCCATAGCAATCATGCAAACAACAAACATAACCAACTACGTAGGGATCAACTGTCATGCTCAGGTAAACCTCCCATTTCCCCACCCATCGACCCCAAGGTAACTGCATCAGGGCACACATTCATGTAGGTATGGCTCAATGCTAGCAGTTACCCAGCTGATCACCCACCTGGCTTGCTACCACTGCGTGGCTAATAGTCATAACATGGAGCCTTTATGGGTGGATATGAGGACAGGTCTGTATGTCTGTGCGATGGTTGTTGTACTTTGTAACAGATTATGACAAAAGGGGTGTGGACATGGAGGAATCCATGTATTCACAGCTTGTACCTCGGAGCTCCTCCCCCTTGTCAACAATCATGTGTTCAACAGGAGCGCCTGACACAGAGGGATTTCACAATGGATTCATGATCCTGATGAATACGTATTTCCCTGCTGTCGCCCGAGGGTGTAGCTAGGGCATAGAATCAGTGTTCACACCTGGGCTTCCATCGCTGTGAGGGTTCAGCTCTAGATAGCATGGCCATATGTCGTCCAGTTCTCATGTCCAGCCATCCAATCCTCTTTCCCAGGACACTGGATAGCTCTTCACATACCATCTGGCACGTGTCCCAGGGTCCCTTCGGCGTGCAGCTGCCGCTGTCAGAGGGACCGTCTGGGGACCCATAGCTGTGCAGCACCATTTCTCTGACCTCACCGCTCCAATGGTGTGAGCCTGCCATCTGATTGTGTCCCAGTACACGTACCTCGGACTTGGTTCGTCCTCAGGACCTCAAAGCGCAATCTCTGCGTACCGCGTGGTCAACTCCCCCAAATAGGGTCACATGCCCACTCGGGTCTGTGCACTCTGGCCTTTGCATCCGATGATGTAGCGGGGATCAGGATCATGCTCTCCACGATGATCAGTACCACTGTAGATGGGCACTCCATACTGGCTCTGTCGGCCATGTGTTGTCTTTTGGTGGAGCGCCACCCTCCTAGCACTGCTGCAGCTGTGATGACTTCCGGCCCTGCCTCCCTTGGCGATGTGCTGCTTGGGGATACACCAGAGAGCCATCTTCATGGACACACCGTATACACATCAACAGCTCCAGCTGGCGTTAATGTCTCGTAGGGAAACACCTGGTGCATTCTGGAGAGGAGGGAAGCGGTTCGTCTGTTATCGCAGGTTACTGCTGTCACATTCCAAACAGGATTGACAGATGGCTTGTGTTCAGGGTCAAACCCCCCGCAAAAACCTCCTTTCAAGGCGGCTGCCCGTTCTGACCTGGGGATGATAAGCTGGGCTTGATCACCGGGTCAGAGATCGAACGCAGAAGGGTTTTATGTCGGAAGGGATGAACTGTGTCATTGAGCACCGCAACATGCTAGTGGGTAATGTGTGTTGACCCCGACCATCCTTCCACCCAGTGGCCAGTAACCCTCTGTGGTCCGGATTTGTCGCTCATTTGGTGCGACGGGACATAACCCTCAGCAGGGCGGAGCAGCTGTTGGTGTAGCAAAGAGACAAACAAACACCTCAAATCACACCAGAGAACAGGTACATAACCTTGGTTATGTGATCCACCTCATGGCACCCACCTTCAGCATTACGTGGTGACACCTGCGCCATGGCTGATTGCCTTCAGACATCGGAAAGTTCACATCGGGTGGCTGGCAGGGGCCTGGATCTGTTGTGGTGGGGGGACCCAGTAGGTTGGCTGGCAGATCCAGCGCCTTTGTCAAGCCTTTTCATCGACTTATTCCCGTGAGCATCGTCCCAGGTGATGCATGATTCACGCTAGGTCATGGGGCGGGCGAGGGCTGTGGAATAGTAGCATCTG